>JAODKF010000002.1:24665466-24699757 GCA_026779585.1 Mormyrus proboscirostris | reverse complement strand
TTAATCGCAGCTTCAGAAAGCGTTCATTACACATTAATAGAACATTCAGTGCACTGTCATAATACATTCAAAATGCCCTGAGACAGATAGCAAAACAGAAACAAAACAGCAGATACAGAGCTGAGGTGCTGCTAAATGCCCCAAATCCTCTCCCAGTCCGTCTCTATCCACTAGCTTTATGAACAAAATGAAAGCTATTTCCCAGGCTATCAAATTGCTGCTTTATTCAGGACTTCATGGCCAGATGCTGTGACTGGGACTGTAACCTTATACATCTCCATTCACTGTGCCTTCTCTCTCTTTCTATTTACACTTCAGTTCAACCTCATTCTCTGCTGTGCTTGATTCAAACCGTAAGATGAAAATGCACATTCAACACAAACAACGGGCCTTTTAAAAAGGGGAGGCGGGGGGGATAAGGCAGATCTGGGGGGGGATTCCGGAGATGTCAGACACAGAAAGGTGAACAGCGATGGGAGAAATGGCTGAGAGAATACAGAACTTACGGGGGATAGAAGTGGGGGAAGAACGCCTACACAGATGGTGCTTGCTGACTGACACATCAGTTAGCCAATCACAGCTGCTTACACGGCAGCATGAGCCATTGCCTTCAGAGACAGTGCCTGCTGATGGACAGATCAAACAACCAATCATGGCCACTGCTGGGAAAAAACCACATCTGAGCTTTCTGAATGTTCCATGACCAGGTTACATGAAATTCTTGCCTTACATTAAGAATTGTAAACTTGGTTTGGTTATCAGTTGTTTCATCCTAGTGACTATTTTTTGTTTTAATTCACCACATCTGGCGTTTCAAAAGAAAATGAAGTGTAACGTATATTGTGAAACCTAAAGCATTTTGACACTTTTAGGGTTACAGCTTCCTGGAATGGAGAAAAAAAACCACATACAAACACGCACTGACTGGACTTGAGAGTCGCCTTACCTTTTTGTGGACATGTACTAAAACTTGAAAGACATTCAGTAAGTGACAACAGGAAATAACCAGTGTTTTTTTCCCAAACTGAAAACACAATGGATCGCTGGGTTTTTAACCCAGTAAAATTCAAGCATTTTCAGCACAAGTTTTTTTCCAGAATTCCTAAAACACTGAACTTCTGCTGCAACAATTCAGCAGTAAAACCAACAGAAAAACAACAACCAACTTGCTACTGCACTAATTTTCAGACTACCAGATATATAATGTGTAGTAAGGCATACATAACTAGCCAAATTTTGTACTTAAAAGGATACATCTAGTGTGATTCATTTACAGTATAATCTTTATAAAATACAGTAAAATGTCATTCATAGCCCCTTATTTTAAGAATCAAGGAACCATATGTAACAACAATTCTTTATATTTTTAACTCATAGATTATTAGGCCTACTTGCATAAATATAGTATTTAGTAATATGTTTATCAAGAATCCCATTTATCAGGTATCCTGTCCAGAGTATCCCTGACCACTGCTTTGAGACTGTGACCCTTTTATGATGGATGGATGGATGGATGGATAAGCTGCTGACTTGAAAAAAGTTACAAGGCCCATAAAAACTGATAATTTTCTCATCTAGTATTTGAGAACAACTGCTTCACAAAATGAAGGTCCCTGGTTTCTTGTTCATTTCTTTGGTAATGTGTCAATAATCAGGAAAGAAAAGAAGCCAAAATACAACAGATGTTTCATGTCAAAAAAAAAAAAAGTTGCCAAAACTCTATTAATAGAGAAAAACCAGTCTTCATTGTTACTACAAATAATAGAGTCTTTAAACAAACGGCTCCATGAATACAGAGCCCTGAAAAGAGTCTCGGATTCATCCCAGCGAGACCCACCTCCCACGTGTGCTGCCTCCCATCGTGATTTAACTCGGGGAACTCAGGGCTCAGCTGCAGCCCTGCTCTGCACCAGCCAGTGTCACCCGGTGATGCGGCACAGCGGGACGGGCCTGCGTCGAAGGGAAGCACTGCCTCCAGCTTCACTGACCGCAGCTTGACGGTGCTTTTGTTGCTGGGCAAGTTTTTTTGTATGCTCTCTACTGTCTTCCCCTTCATCCCTCGCTCTCTCTCTCTCTCAGTCTTAACTTGGATGACACACTTTAACTCTGACGACGCTGCTTTCAAACGTAGCACCAAGCAAATTAAACTGAGAAACCAGATGCAAGACTACACGCTTTCAGTGTCTGAGCTACACTAACCCCACACGACAAGTACTCCCTGTCACCATAAAATTGCCTTCATCTGTCCCTCCATTCTCTAATTTCAGCTACTCCCCCCCCGCCCCTCCCCCAGCATTCCAAAACACCATTTCAGAGGTATTTTCCTCCTTCGGGCCTGTGACACATGTGAATTAGTCCTCTCTCCTCCTCAGCAGGGCTACCACAGGAATGTTAATCAACGTTGAGGGACTCAAACAAAGAAAGGCGGGCAACAGACAAGTGGAGGGGGAAGGGCTACGGAAGAAGTTTTCGCAGTTCAAAGCCACGAAAATGCCCTAACCCTAAAAAACTGTCCTTGTCAATGGGGGATACAGAGTAACAATCCCTAATGTAAAACAAAGGCTTTTAGGCAAAATGAGAGCAGAATCAGAATCAGAATCAGAATAACTTTATTGTCATTGTAACAAGTACAACAAAATTATATGCAGTACCTGTGTCGGACAGGAATGTACAAGAAATAAATAAGAGAGCTATATAAATACGGAAATATATAAAAAAATTAATAAAAAAGGGGAAGCAACGTATGGCATGAGACAGTATTGCACATGAGTCCTTATTGCACATTAAGTAGAATTGAGGTGAAATGTGGGAGAGAAGAAAAAAAGAAATTAACCGTCATTAAGTGCCCTGATGGCAACAGGGTAGAAACTGCTGTTTAGTCTGTGTGTCCTGGCTTTAATACTCCTGTATCTCTCGCCTGATGGCAGCAGTCGGAACAGAGCATGAGCAGGGTGCGAAAGGTCCTTTAGAATGCAGCGAGAGTCGTGCAGTTCTCCCAGAGAGGGTAAACACTCAGACATGCCGTGTGTCCAATGGACAAAATACGCTGAAGCCAGAAACCAGCAAGACACAGCGGAGTGCGTAGCCTCTGCACGGTTACTCACGGACATGCAGGATGCCCCGGCGTGCCAGAGCACGAAAGGCGTGAAGAACTGAGCCCTAGGCTCTTAACGCAGGTTAGCACACATTCTAATCGGCAGGGGAGCTGGCGCAGTAGAAACAGCTGTGCCAGTGCTCTGCTATAATACTCTGGCATGACGGCAAACTGGTCAGACCAGTAACGTGTGAGAGTAGTAGGAAATCAAGCCTCACTCCAGAAGCTGTGCAGCTGAATTCTGATAAATAAATATCTGGATAAAGGGCAGAAATCAGTGTGAGAGGAGTGTGGGAGCACCAATGCAGTGGCTTAGGCATAGAGATTCATCAATCATCAGTACTTTGTCTGAGTACGGAATCTTATTCTGTAAAAAACCCCCCCCAACTTCTGCGGTGGTGGTCTTTTTCAGTTAATCACTTTCTTTAACCAAGGCAAACATGGCACACTCACAATTCTGATATTAGTTAGACATTGCCAAACTACACTATAGTCCACTTGTGATTGATGGGTATTGCAGGACATGTTTTGAATGGATTTTAATTAAGTATTTATAAACAAACATCACAAAGGTGGAGCTGGTTAAAGAGTGAGACTTTTAAAGAGAATTCATCATACGGCAAATGCACTTCTCAGTTAGGCTGCCTGCTTGAAAAGTTTTCATCACACAAAATGGCAAAGTAACAACATATAATGTAATACAGGATAATCTCTATTCAGGTACACCCTGTTCATAACTGGCCATTGTTTTCTAAACTAATGTTAAGGACAACCAAAGAATTAATATTATTAGTATTTCTTTGCAATTAAAAGCTTATATAATATTTTTCTCATCTTTCTTTTACTCATATTTTTCCACCAACAAGAACACTCTTCTGGCTGCAGGTTGACTCCAAAAAAATGTTAAATGAGAAATATAATTAACTGTAGCAGGTTAATATAATTAAATTAAATCCAGAATTGTAAAATATAAATTGTGATAACCAAGAAACAAGCCTTCTATTAAAAATAAACAACAATAATAATATTTATTATTATTATCATTATTATTAAACGAATAGTGGTCTATCTACTTGCTTTGGACTCCCAATAAAGAGACCTTCATCAGATTTTATTAAATAGCTTAGATGTGTGGAAATTTGTATTAAGCCAAGACATTAATTGGTTTCTATAATTTCATATGCTATTAAACTTCAATACCTTATGCAAATTATCTTGATGTAAGTGTTGACTTTTAAGCGTATTTTTTTATCTGTCCCGACCAACTTTACGTCCGCGTAGAAAATATGAATCTGCGCGCATAAAACTTCGTGTTACTTTGCAAGTTCATAGTGAGGTCGTCCGCTTTACAACCCTGCATTTTAGCGAGGTTTTTGAACATATGGGTTTCTCTAAAGATTTTCTGTCCCTATACGGATCTTTATGAAAACTTATAGTGAAGCAGTAAAACAACAGCGTGACAAAATGAAGGCGATTTTTAATCGTGCAGTTTTGCTTACGTTAAATGACACCTCTTTTGGAAATTGTTCAGAATTTCCTCGGTATTTACATGTGAATGCTGTTTTTAACAAAAAGTAGGGATCTGCTATAAAACAAACAAAAACATCCGTTTGGGAAACTTGTCACATCAAAACACAAGTAGTATATTCCATCGCGATAACCCAGATGTGTTATTGATAGAAGGCATAGATCTAGAAGTTATACTATAAACGCAGCAAGGCATCCATGATTTGCGCGTACGTCCGAACCTACACCAAGCATAGAGACTTACCTTTTTGCTTTTAGCTTTCTAACGGATGATGCGCCACGCTACCCTTTAGATGTCTGACAATAACCAGCACGATTCGGCTATTTAATAGCAGCTGCGAAAAGTTTGCCAATGTATATTTTTTTTCAGTAAAAAAAAGTATCTGCCAATAAAAAGCAGCCTATATTAATTTGCACTACGCGGTAAAGCCATTATAGCACAGCTAACATTTTTCCACTATAAAATTGTTATAAAAATTGATTATGATTAACTGCACTTTAAGGCCAAGCATACAAATAACCAGTTTCTTCCTACACGACTGTGGACTTTACATAAAAGGTAGACAGCTCGTGCAAGTTAGCTTAGGTGACGACTGCAAATGAACTGTACCACTGGTTTATTTATTGGATAAGTAAGTGTGTAGGTGGATCTACTGTTGAGATATTTCCCCCCGGTTCCATGAAACGTTCTCATCGCAAGGGAGCCCTTTCTTTGGGACCAAACTAAACACACTAACCATCGGCGAAACAAGCGACCTTACAAGCCTAAAAAACATTATGACGGAGCAACGCCCACCTATCGATTCTGACGGCTCGTCTGCGGCTGAACCGCACCGCCCTGTTCCTGGATCTGAGAGATCCGCCCACGTTTGCATACGATTGTGACTCGAATAGGGTAAGACGACTTTCAGTCAACGGCGGGGCTGAGCGAGCCTCGCCGGGCAGGGATTTCAGGAGGGGAGGGGAGATGGTTGGTGGGGAGCGTCCCGGCACCTAATTCATTGGCTCTCCGGTTTCTGCAAAACTGTTACAAGTAACGCTTCATCCACTCCAGCGAGGTTATGGCAGATGCTATGGTTATTACTCGGAAGATGACTGGTGGACCGGAGACATTGGCCTCTTATTCTTGAGGCAGAAATTTCGGATACATTGTAGTACTCTGTGTACATACAAATTTCAGTAGCAACACAAATATCATAATTGTTGGGATAGAACATTTAATGAATATTTTTTTTCGTAATATGTACCAAAACTTAAAATAAATATTTTTTCTACAGGTATCAAGAAAATACATGTTCTCAGGATGTCATGTTTAGGTAAAATACAACCTCTAGTATTCTAGACTGTACATGATTTTTAGGTTACAGTTATGTAACAACGAACAAAAGTTTCTAAAAAAGTTTTTTACCAACCAGTTGGCATTTTAACAAAAAAAATACAAAGTAAATGTATAAAAATGTTGCTATATACAATTTCTGTAATAGCTTTTAAGGCTTGTGCTATTTAAAGCTGCCAGTCAATAGAACATAAAGACAATGGAAACACCAAAATTATTTAAAGCCATCCGTTACAAACATTATAATAAACAGGGCCGGCCCGTGGCATAGACAATATAGGCAAATGCTAAGGGCGCCATCCCTCCAGGGGGCGCCAGAAACAGAGGAAGAATCAAGGTGTAACATTACACTATCCTTAAAACTAGTTGGTATTAATGTGTCTTAATATGAAAAAGACATGAATGTACCTGCTTAGCAAAGCCTATTAAGTAGAAGTAGCAGAGCCAATCGGTCTTATAGGTGACATAGGCGGCCGCCTAGGGCGCCAACTTCTTAGGGGACGCCGACTTGCCAACCATTTTGCCGATGTCTGGGACGGAGGGCGCCGGCTCTGATGCTCGCCTAGGGCCCTTCATCGGCTGGGACCGTTACTGGTAATAAATAATGTAAATACTGAACATAATAATCAGAATCCAATGAGAGTTGACCACTGTGGACATCTAATTTTTTTACCTATACCTTGTGTCTAAAGCTGCTCTACTAAAATAATAGTTTTCTCAGATTCATTTCTGAGAAGGATGGACTGTTCTTACAAATGATCGATTGCTATTTCAGGCACTGTTCACTTTGAACCTGCTTTATGTGCTGTATTTGTTATTCACTACCTTTTCTGCAGCACAGATAATACATAATTTATGGTATTTCATAGATTCTGAAAGCTCACATATTTCATATACTACTTCTTTAACTGTGCAGTCTGAAGCGGCTGAGTCACAGAACCTGCCTGAACTGAGACAATACTGTTATGAACATGCATCGATATGCATCCCTAAGGGCGTCTGTACCGAAGGGCGGTCATTCCCAGCGAATCTGTCCCTTAGTCCCTCCTGTCATACCCAGCATCACTTTCCCCTCTGAGTCATAATAGAAGGTGCTGGAATCGGAGGTGAGATCAAAGGGGTCCCACACTGGATGCGGAGGGCCATAGAGGGGGACCCCGGAGGAGCTGAGGTTGGGGCTGCTCACGCCGCCAACATGGCTGTTCGGGCTCTGCAGGAAAGCCAGCCGGGCCTGCGTGAGGTTCTGGGCGAACACCGTGTTCTGATCCCGCTCCCTCCAGTCATCTTGCTGCTGCCTGTGGATCTTCATGTGGGCGTTACGGCTTTTTATTTTATAAAACATTCTGGGGGGAGGAGAGAGAAACATCACCTTATGCTATCTATAACAGCTTCTGCTGCTTGACATCACATATCAGCTGATTGATTTAATGCTTACGCTGCATTATTGCACGTTGCTGTTTACAATACCCTCAATTACTATTTTTTGTTTGATATTGTTATGTCTTTATCTGATACTTTACCTAGATTGCTTGTATGATGATTTCGATAAGCATCATCTAAACAACGAAACGCAGATGATCAAACTTACTTTCCACACTGTTTACAGGGAAAGCTGGTGGCCAGGGCATTGCTGGAGACGGTGCCATCCATCACCGGTGGTCTGAGAATTGACTCCGAGATTGGTAATGCCTGTTAATGGTCCAAAAGCATGACCTTCAAGCTCTGGCCAAACGGTGTTCTTTATGCTTTACACAAATGGTCTCGTGAAACAAGAGCAGCCAGTTACTTGGCCTGTAAATCTGTTTACAAAGCAATTCTAAGTGATTTATGGCTGAGCATGCTGTGCTGTGTGAGGCCAAGTCTGACAGGTTGTAGCTACCAGAATCCGAGGCTCTGCATGAAGATGGAAGCGGTTCCCATTGAAATTCTCATTGAGAAACATGATTCATTACCGTTAGCCACGAACGCGAAACCGATTATTTAAACTTACTCCGCTGTCCGCCGTGCCGCTCATATCTCCCTCTGCCCCTCTCTCCCTCTCCCTCTGTTTCTTCTGTTGTTCCGGAAGCTTCTTGGAGAGGTAGTAGAACTCCACACATTGGGACACACGCTTGGTCTTCACCTGACACATCACGTTCATACATAGCTGAACGTTATATGCGGTTGTACACGTTACTGGCTCTTAATATCATCTGAGTCTGAGTAATAAAACGTTTGCAATTAAATGTAATGATGCAAATATAAATTATGTTCTACAAAGAAAGTAAAAAAGTTGCGCAAGCAGTGATGTATACGTCGCTATTTGAAACCTGGCTTATAAAGTGTAAAGAAAAGGGAAATTACCATATTATGTATCAGGTTGAAGTCCTTACTGTAGATGGTGAATGCTTTATTAAACAGTCGTCGCTCACTCAGCATCCAGACATCACTACCTGGACAGCAGGATCACAGGAGCACAGCAAAGCAGTCACCCTTTTCTTGGGTTCCAGCAGTTCAATCATGTTTTATTTTGTAAGGTTTTGGTTTTTTTTTTTAAAATAAGCCAAAAAATTTCACTCAAAACTTTTATTCAGTAACTTTCCCTATTGCCCTGCCATACCGCCGATATTCAGCCTTTAAATATCACCCTGTATTAGGCCTGGATGATGGACTGAGCCATTATTAGTTTGTGACATTGTACATTGACTTATCTCGCAAATAACACTGATTTTCAGGAAATTATCAAAATTGGATCTTGACTCGTACTTAAATCTGATATATTGTCTAAAGTAGATAGTATCCAAGAACAACTGGGACAGAACTTCAAGTCATGATAGTCCTGATACCGGTTTTATTAACTGTTGCATAGCTAACACTAGCAACAAGGATTAATGGAGGAATAAGAAGTGAATGACAGAAGGTTATAGGTTATGTGTTTACCACAGTAATGGTAGTCTCCTGACAGTGAAGGGGTAGACAATAATAGCATCTCCACAGCGGCCTAAATGAAAAGCAAAGAGAACAATGAGACGGAGAGAGAAACTATATCGCAAGAAGTATCTGGATATTATTAGTACAACCGCAAGAGAAATTTGCAATTTCAGAAGTAAAAAATTAAAGGAGTCTTGGGTTAATGAAAAAATTATGGGAAATAGAGGTAATAAGCAATACAGACACATAATTAAAGTATGCACTGAATGCATTTTACAAGATGCAAGCTAAAAAAAATATGCTTAAGTGACTTGGTAAGCGTTAAGCAAATGAACAGAGAGCTGTTAGCGGGAAATTGTTTTCTTACCATAGTATTGCCCTGACATTGGGAGAGGCAGTGCAAGGCAAGCTCTAAGTTAGTGCCACCTCCTGGCACAGCACTGGAACTGCACAGGTCCAAAAAAATCTCCACTGATAAACAGGAGGGTAATACAGTGAGACAGGTTCGCATGCTGTACTGTACACAGATGAGGCACCATTTTCAAACATGCCAGCATTGCATATTTTATAAGTGCTTACTAGAATAGTATTAAAAACTAATCCCAATGTACTAGGTTGTGGGTTCAAGTCCTAGAGAGCACATATATAATATGACCCTTTCCTCTTCTGAAAATATTTTTGGATAAAAGTGTCAGATAAATGAATCCACTCCAATTCAGCACCAGTTTTTACCTTGTTCCTGCATGGTTTCACTCTCCTCCAGCTCTACCCAGGGTTTCCAGAGCAGTGTTTCCACAGGCGTCTCAGCGGGGCCGGTGTCAAAGGCCCCTCTGTCCCGCAGCGGGGGCAACTCTGCCTGGAACTGCGGGCCCACGTTCACATGCCTGAAGGAGAATCAGACAGGTTCTGGTAGCTCGTCAGAGTCCAGGAAGAGTGATGAGCTACTCACCAGTTTGGTAATTAAACTCAAAGAATGATGACTCAAATATCAGGTGAGACGTAAGGTGCTTAGTCTAAGTGCCAAGAGTAAATTGTCAGGCTGTAGAAACAGGCCTGTCATGGATAATGGGATAGTTAATGAACAAGCTCTGATGAACTCTTGGTTTGTAATTGTGTGGACAATTACATGTTGTTTCATTTGAAGACCACAAGGGCTTGCAATAGAGCCCAATTGACTATCCAGCACATCACAGCACTGTCAACAACAGGGGTGAATTATATTCATGTTTCCATTCGTTTGTCTCTTGAGGTCCACGCATCAGGCAACATGACTGTCAAGAACCATCGCATACCATGCATAAATGTATATTGCAAGGCTTGGTCAGAATCAGAATGTTTTTATTTGCCATGTGCAAAAAAGTGCAAGGGATTTGTGCTGGCGGTGGCGGCGGTATGCAATTTAAATTGCTCAAGACAAACGAAAAAATACATAAAAACACAGACAGAAAAACGAACTAGAACAGAAATACAGAGAGACAAATAATTAGATGTGCTACTATTATTCAAACGAATAAACATGTAGGTATATAAATGAGGGTGAAACGACAAGAGACGAGGTACAGTTTGGGGGGTGTGTGTGCAAATAGGCGTAGGAGTGTAAAGCACGGTGGATGACCTGGTGTGGAAAGGTCCCATCACATCAGAGCTTGTGTAGGATGGCAGTGGCCTCGGGGTATTATGGTGTGCCTGTTTTGTAGTTGTTTGAGGACAGCATAGAAAAGCAGCTACAATGCAGCAGGAGATCCAACAGGTGCGGACATGCTTACGGGAGCCGTGGATCTTCCTCCCTTGCAGACCAGAAGCTTCCCTGGTGTCCTGTCATCCAGAGCGTGACATTCGTGGTTAAGCGCTAGCAACAATACACAGCGTCGCTCCTACTGAACGCATTGGCTGTCATTCCAGGAAAACTGTACCAGCCCCCCTCTGACATCCAGGCTAACAAGCTAGCTGGGACTTTGTGGCGCTCACCTGGCCGGAGGTGCAAGGAGGGAAGCAGGCTGCAGTAGAGCCCTGAGCCCCTGCGGAGGGGATTCAGCATGGGGCTGGGGGTGTAGCGGCGGGCTGCCCCAGCATAGTCCATCTCCAGGGTTCTTCCGACCTGGAGGATGCTGGAGAAGCAGAATCCGGTATAGATGCAAGGGGACGTGCTCTGGTTGGACAGAGGGGACAGGGACACATGACACTGTCACAGCCAGCCCCCAAAGCCCGGCGACAGGAGAGAAATGATGAGTGCAAGTACCTGAGTGTCCAGGGAGCACTGAGACCAGCCTGCCGTGGACTGTGACTCCACGTACGGCCTGGCTTCTTCCCCCACTTTAATGCCTTCAGCTGGTGGGGAGGTCAGCAGCGGCACTGAGCACTGGGCTGTGGACAGGGGGGCACAGGGCTGCCCCCCTCCTCTGTCTGCTGCCTCCTGTCAGCGATGGAAAAAGTCCTTAAGGAGCATATTTTATATGTGTATTGCGTATGAAGCATAGTGCAAAAGTTTGTCAAAAGGCAATCAAAGAGCATATTAATAACTATTTTTCTCCCAGTGTACCGTTACTTAGAAAAAACAACACAGTTTAATGTTAGAATATACACAATGAAGACAACACAATAAACAACAGTAACACAATAAAAAGTCATAGGAATTTTTTCTGTTCTACAAATATTTACGGATGTCTCTTTAGATGGCTAGAACACCATGTATCGGATGGTTAATGCACTGGGGAGACTTTAGGAGAGGTTTTGAAATGCCAAGCTGACACACTTTGAAAGACAACAAACCCGACATAAACCAACATAAACCCATCAATCAAACATTAAGATCGTGATGGTGATGGGTGGCATAATGAGGGTAAGCAGAGGACAGTACAATGAAGGACAATAGGTCAAAGGGTAGACTGCAGGTAAACAGGAATTATTAAAATGAGCTGGAAAAGAAAGCGTCCTCCGTGGGTGGTCTGAACCCTGGCGCTCCAAGTCATCCTGCATGTTGATTTTGTTTTAGCTAAGTTGTCAGCTAATTAGCCGTGATTGCATCTTAGATTGAACACATTGCACGATAGGAGTCACACTTACACACCTTCCATCATCCCCCAGACACACAGGAGTTAAATTCTAACACAATAAGCAAAGTGATTAGCATATTGTTGCAGGTGGAGTTTGTTCCCTTCAATTTAACCATTAATGACTCAGTTACTCAGTATTGAACTTCCAGCAAAAGCTACAAATAATTAAGCATAGCAATAATGAATGTATTGAAATACTGGGCACTGTTTGTTTTAACGGCCATTGATCATTTTCAGGGATTAATAAAAATCATATCTACATATCTTTACATTCCTTGGTCGCTGCTCAGCTGGACTGCAGAATGCTTTTAAAGAAGAAGTCAGAACTGACGCACTCTCGGTCGATTAAGCGCTCACTCAGGCGTCACTGTCTAAGTATTCAGCCGAGAGTGTCAACTGAGCAGAATCAAGGTCACGGAGTCGTGCCGTAGGAAGTGTACTGACCAGGTGCCAGGCTGCCGAGTCGTCAGCAGGGGGCGCAGGGTTAGGATCTTGCAGGAAAGACACACAGGATTGTGGGTACTGCTCTGGTGGAGAACTGAGAGGCGTCTGAAGGTTACAGTGATCTGAGTAAGAGAAAAGCAGAGAGGTGGGTGTACAAAGCTCAACCGGCAGCCATACAGCAAAAAATAGCACTTTTGCACTGGGCTTGAAAAGCAGCTGCCGCTGCATATGAGGATCCGGCTTTCTAATAACAGCCAGTGCTCAGCACCATGCGTCCCTCCATAAACTGAGCTATCGGCTCAGATTACTCAGCCCTGGCCTCCGCGATACAGGGTCCTTTTATTAACAGTAGCGCAACGATGCTGCCACAATGTTATCTTAACACGGCATAATGATTACATACAATAAACATGAAAATGGAGTTCAAGACAGTAGTTTCATATCACTTGGGATGTTCGTCATTACTGGCATCCCGGCCACACTGGGCTGCCTCAGATCAACTCCAGCGCCCACCCTCACCTTGAACAGGATTGGTTAGAAGACGGATGGCTAACTAGAACAAAACACAACCTGCCGTAGCCGATTTAACGTTCACTTGCAAAGCTAACCGCTCCTAACCTGGCAGTGCCCATGGAGTGCATATTTAAACACAGAAGTGGCTGAGCCAAGTACCTGGGATGCTGTACTCATCCTGGTGGGAGGGGATAGAGTGTTTCTGCAGGAACTGTGTCTCTCCCGGGTACATCAGAGAGGAGTCGGAGTCCTTCTCCTGGTGCTGTGGATGGAAAGCTTCAGCCTGCCCAGCTGGGTGACCTGACTGCTGCAGCCAGAGCAGTGGAGGGCACTTCCCAGCCAGGGCAGTGCCAGGCAGGTGGCCTGCGTGCGTATGCGACAGGTAGTAAGGCTGCAGCCCCGGGGAGAATGAGGAGGAGCTGAAGTTAACATCCAGCTGCGCAGGCGGCGTTGTCTGCGCGGTCGGGAACTGAGGAGCATTCTTGGATGGGGAGAGGGAGGGGAGCGAGAGAGAGGCGGGAGGAGAGCAGAGGACGAGGGGCGAGGGGTGGGTGGTAGGAGGCGTGGGGGTGGCGGGGGCTCCTGGGGGGCTGCTCACTTTCCCAACCCCACAGCCCGAAGTGAAGATCACCCCCCGGCCCCCGTTTTGAAACAAGTAGGCATTTCGCCGTGGGAATGCTTCCGAAAACGAGTCCAGCTTCTGCTCACAGCCTCCGACTGCCCCTTGAAAGGTCCCGTGGGGGAGGTAGGCGGAGCGCCACTCGGACGGGTCTTCTGGTGAACGAAACGGCTTTCCCTGATCCGGCCCGTCCCCGAAAGCCACGGTGGCCATATCGGCGTGGGCGAGGGGCGGATCGATCCAGCGGCTGAGCCCGGCGCCGTCCTCAGACATGCGCTCGCCATCACTCCTCGCAGCGCAGCTGTTCAGCTTGCCGTGGCAACCGCCGGCCACTGCCACACTCTCCAGGTGACCCAGGGACTCCAGCGGGTCATGGCAGAAATGCTGTGCAGATTTCTGTCCCTTGGCCAGAGGATAGAACTGTCCCTGATGCGAAGGGGTATCCTGTGCCTGAAAAGTGCGGTCCCCCATAGTAATGGACTGCTCGTGGTAGTGCCCTCTAGTGGAGAGAGAGGAGAGCGTGCAGGACAGTCATGGTGCTGAAACAGAAAAGGTGAGATGGTTCAGGATAGGTAGATTATGTGACTAAAGATTTACAAAAGAGGGCTGAGAACCTACTACATTTTTTCCCCAGAGCACATTAACATTTTATGCGTTTAGCAGACGCGTTTATTCAAAGTGACATACAATTGAGAGAATAGGACCTTATTCTGGGGATTGACAGTGAAATCCCTCTGCTGACCACAGGATGTAAACTAGCAACCTTCACATCATGAGCAGAGAGTGTAAAGCTGCTGAGTCATGCACCGCCCCCAGGACAGTGTACAGCGTCCATAAAACACAATATACAGTACCAGTAAAAGTTCTTACATATACACTGAGGTCTCATTGGCCACTTTTCCTTCACTCTCAGGTCAAATTCCTCCAAAGCCCTTTCTAATGTGTATAGGTCTGGTGCTCACGTGACACTATCACTTTCCCTTGTAGGCGTCTTGTCGTGCCGGAACTTTTGACCGGCACTGTATGTTTAAAATCTATGACACACACTTAAGATAATGATAATGGTAACTCTTGTATATAAAAGTCCTACTACACTTTAACTCAAATTTATAGCCATAAACAGACCTTATTATCATTTTGAGCATATAACAGAACACAGCACAATATCTCACGAAACAATATCTATTCAGAATAAATTTCATTAAGATGCTTTTCCCATTCTAGGACACTGTCACTGCACTCAACAAAAATACTGTGTCACAATATTACATTCTGCAGAATATTGCGGAATATTGTCTTTAAGACATTGCTGCATTAAATTCAATTTTATTTGATCTGTTGTTGTCCTTGTATTCTTTTTTGGGTAATTTCATGTGTGGGCATGTGCATTTCTACAGAATATATAGCCATCATGGGATCCCTACAAAGTTATTGCGAACTTGTCAAAACCAGGCATCATGGGCCGGTTGCCATAAAATTAACCCAATTAATGTAAAAATCTATAACTTCGGCTGATGTTTCAAATCCGAAATGCCTCGGGTTTTACTATTGACAGGAGGTAAAATATTAATAATTACATTTTAGAAAGTGAGAATTCCACCTGCGTTCCCTTGAGCTTGTGCTGCACACACAATTCTGAACAAATTTACTGCACTTGCTGGTTTTTTTTTTGCTACACATGTTTATATGACGCAGACTGAAATCATTTATCCGCTGTACACCTAAAAGTTTATACGTTGTTGGAAACTCAGCTAAAATGATAAACCACACATATACTAAGCACTATTATCTGCAATTCAATTCACAATTATATCATATTAGGATAATAAAATTAGCCAGTATTTCATTCGAGCCGTCTGTCATACAGAGTACCCAGTCTTTGTGATCTATTACTCTGACAATGGGCTGCACATTAGTCACTGGAAGTGATGGTAACGCATTATGGATTATTTACATGCCTGCTCCAGCTCTATTCTTTGATCTGTCTCAAGTCAGCAAAATCCATTTTGTTTAATGTTTGTTGCTGCAGCTTTTCAATAAATTAAATCAGTTTAGTCAGCCGATGTCACTACAAACTTCTTTTTGGTTAAATATTTGTTTGTTTGGCATTTAGCTTTTTATTATTACTATTATTATTATTATTACAGGCTTTTAAATGTGATTTTAATGTCTTTTATTTAAATGTATCCTTCTGCCTTTGCAAAACACTTTGAATTGCCTTGCATATGAATTGTACTGTATAAATAAACTTGCCGTGCCGTAATGTCCAAGTATATCGATATGCGCTTGTATTCACTAAAACCCCCCAAACATCAGTCTCGCTAAGTGTACCCAGCCGTTGTATCTCTCAGTTCCCTGTGATCTGCGTCTGCCAACAGCTCTGCCTGTTTGACACCTGGACCTTTTACCAACGCGTCTTTTTTGTTTTTCTAGAGCAGCGACTACATTCACTAGTCTACAGAGGAATTACAAAATGCAAAATAGAATAAACATATGCTCAGTATGATGTGTACGCTTGAACACGCGTTGCGACTTCCATTCGCTTGGTGTTGAGTATCTGCTCCGCTGCATGAAGGTGATGCTAAGGCCTGCAAATGAGCGTTGTTTCACTCTATCCTTATCTCATGCACTCCTCTTTTTCTTTCTCTTTCTCGTGTAAATAGGCCAGTGCACATTCTGACTCACACGCAGAGAGGTAATAGGAATGACTGAATACCGAAGTTCATAAGTTCTTGAGGTTGAGGTTGTAATGAAACCCTCCTATACTCTCTAGCTTGTTGCCACCCATGACTCCATTCTCCTTAACACAATGATTAGTCATTTTTTTACCTTTTCTTCTCTTCTTACCTTTTTGTCTTCAGTTCCTTCATTTCTTTCACCTATTTGCTACTCTCAGTCTGTCTCATCCTCCGCCACCTCTCACCTATCGTTTTCTTGTCTTCTGCTCATCCCTCCATTTCCCATCCTCTAGGATGCTGCCTCTCCTCTGATTTCCCTCATTTTTCATCCATCTTAATGATATAACTACAGCAAACCAGTCAACTGGTCCCTCTAGACCTCTCTCAAACGTGTATGTGCAGACACTCAGACCCACCCCTATTGGCTCATTGCGCGAAGACAAACACCCAAAGTGACACACACTTTATTCGGCAACAGGTGTGGGGGATCAAAACATAAATTCTCAGTTGTCATAGAGATCATCTCACCTTCCCATCCCCCCGTCTCCCCCAAACAGAGACCACATCCTGGGGCAAATAATTTATGACAGATCTCCTTTGCTCCTGTCTCTGTTCTCTACCTCTTATTGCTATAGCAATTTGACTAGCAGAGGTGACTCTGGTATTCTGTAAAATCAATAAGAAAGGCTACTTTTTTTCCTCCATTCCCATTAATACACTATGACATTTTTTAAAAATTATTCAATGTGAATTAGGAGACTGAGAAAGCACTATCTAATACGGCAGCATAATAAGTAATTAAATGAATCCATGAATTACGAATGTTTAAAAGATGTGTGGCGGAACATTTTCCCTTTGAGCAGGATGAATAAGGAATCGCTGCACCAAAAATATATATCCAGCTGGATAAATAAATATTTTGCTAATAGTAGTAGAAATGAATAAATGAACCCACTAAGCAACTTCAAATTAATTTGAAAGAAGTAACATTGAAAGGGAAAAGGTGAAAAGGCGAGGTGGATCGGCGCCACATCTCACGGTTTCCTGCACCTTGGGCCCCTGAGCCCTGATCCCCTAGACACTATTACTTAAAGACAGGTGAAGAAAAGTATGAACTGTCAACCACAGAGCCTCAAACCCCGGCTTCAGGAAACCTGCGCGTAAAGCCACGCGGCGGGAAAGCTGAGGAGGGATTCCTCCTACTGGTGTGCCGGCCCCAACCGAGACCAAAAGGTCTCACCATCAACTCGAAACTACCGCTAGAAAATAAACGTCCATTGAGATGTAAAAATATGCATAGAAGAAAACCAACAAGACTGTCCAGTAAATAGTATTATTTACTCACTAAACATATATGGCAGAATAATCTGACTAGCCTGGTGAATAACACACACTGAAAATTATAGTGTGGGCTGGTATTGACAGACCAGTCTCTCATGCTCACTTCGCTGGATAGCAAACCCTTATGTTATGCAACACCGAAGTTTCTGTCGGTAATAAAGACAACATTAGCACAGGGCTGTCACACTAGTCATTTCTTTGCCATTGGCTACCATTAAGCTGCTTTGCGTATCTGAAAAAGTTATATCTTTATAATCTTGTATCGTAAAACAAGCCGCAGCATTTTGTCATAGTCAGACAGCAAGTAGCACCTGAGCATTTTTCCTGGTATGATGCTATTCTCTCTCACCTATATTCTCCCCTCCCATCTTACCGTTTGCCATTGTTTCGTTTGTTTCATCCCTTTCTCTTCTAACATGTCAAAAGTAGCGGAGCCACAGCCTGTTGGTCCTGGGCCAGGCAGTCAGATGCGCCAACATATAGAGCAGATATGAAATTTAACATGACACATATCTCTGAGAGCACCTGTGCCCATGCGCGCATGTGTGCTTGTGCGGATGTGTGTGTGTGTGTGTGTGTGTGAGCGTGAGTGTGTCTGAGTGCATTTATTTCTCTTGGTGTGGTATTTCTCAATGTATTGTTTACAAGAGCAAAAATCTCGAGTGGTGAATGACTCACAGTCTCTGTGGTCTACAGTATGTCAAGATGTTTATGTCACTTTTACAGGTTTTTAAGTAAATCTCTATACGTGCATCACAGTTTTTCATAAATACATGTTTATTGTATAGCCCGCGTGTTTGCCACAATGCGCATAGCACGCATATTCTGTTGCTGGCATGTGGGCC
Source organism: Mormyrus proboscirostris (assembly GCA_026779585.1). NCBI lineage: Eukaryota > Metazoa > Chordata > Actinopteri > Osteoglossiformes > Mormyridae > Mormyrus > Mormyrus proboscirostris. Next base: position 24,681,397 of record JAODKF010000002.1, on the reverse strand, counting down.
TTTTTTAACGGAGGCTCTTATCTGTGTGAGTGTCAGGCTCACTAGAGCTGCCGTATCTGGTCGTATTTAGTCACCTGACAGGAACATGACCCAGAACCGGCAAAACAGTGCAAAAGTCAACCAGGAAAACCTCCAAACTCTGGAACCTCAATCTACTGTGCCATCTAAACTTCCACCAAGACTCTCTTTTAACAGTATGGCGGCATCTTTATATTCACATTACTGCTTTTTTCTTCCTTCATCAGATTCATTTCAATAACATTTACGATATTTCATAAATCTTGCAGTGTAGTCCATATTAAGAATAACTTTTGTAAAAACAATGCACCAAGAAATATAATTATTTGAACATGACTGGGAAAAACAATAGCAGAACAAAGTTCAGCACTAACCGTAACCCTGGATATTTCAGACCTTACTGAAGCTGTCCATATATTTTGTGTTGATAAGACATTCTACAATTATCCTTATCAAGCAAATTCAAACACACGTAGTAGTGATTTAAGTCAATCAGCCCGCGCTGGCATTGTAGTACTTCATTCATCCATCCATCCATCCATCTTCCAACTACTTCCTATGGTCATAATTATGAGAAAGAGTATTTCACTTGAAAACTGCAAAATGATTACAGAATTAATTTCATTTAATTATGAAGCTGTATATACGGTTCTGTAATGTGTTATTATTAAACTGAAATATTACTGCAAAATTAATTGTCGCAGTGTAATTTGTGGGTAGCGGTGGCTTAATGATTAGGGAAGCGCATTTGTAATTGAAAGATTGCTGGTACGAATCCCCCACCAGCCAGTCACCACTAAGGTACCCTGAGCAAGGTACCACCCCCAAGCACTGCTCCCCGGGCGCTGAATTAGCTGCCCCCTGCTATGACACGAAAGTCACATATGGGTTAAATGCAGAGGACAGATTTCATTGTTGTGTGTCAACAATGACCATTGATCTCTAAATTCAATTCTAATATTAATCTGTTAATACTGGAACTATTGCACCCCCCCTTATAACTTCTTTGTCTAAATCCTGACTGGTTGGATTGAAGGTGGTGGGAGGGACCAAGATGTGATGGTAAGACAGTAATTGTTCCACTAGCTTTCTCTCCAACACTGCTTCCCATCCCGGTCCTCAGGGACCCCAGACGTTCCACCTTTTGTTCCCTCCCAGCTCCCAGCCAGACAGGCCAGATTTTTGCAAAAAAGTGGACTATCCGGAAGTCCCCGAGGACTGGGTTGGGAAACACTGATCTAGAACACATGCGAGTGAGAGGCCACCTATAGGAGGAGCAGGAAGAATGCAGGTAGGCGAGCAAAGGTGGTAGCAGTGTGGAGGAGGATACATAGTTTTCTGGTTCTTCATCATATGAACATCAGAGCACGAGAACGAGAGGCAGAACCCAGGGGAGGGGGAAGGCACCAGATCAGTCTCTGGACTTTTTTTCTTTCCTTTTCCACCACTTTTTCGCTCTCATCACTGTACTGAAGATGGGGAGGGGTGTCAGAGCAGGAGAGATAAGGGGAAAGGCATTAGCGACTGTCAGCGCCAAGCACTACCACAAAGACTGCCGCTGGATGGAAAGTGGGGTACAGGGGATTTCGGCGTATTAACCAGCACAGCCGAATAATCTTTCAGTGACAACGTCACTGTTCAGAAATTTGAGGCTGACAAAAAGTGTGGGAGTGAGGCAGCAGGAAAACAGGTTTGAATTATCTTATTAACCATAATAAGGCCCATTGTGAAAATGAGACGAAAGAGGGTATGCAGGCTTCACACTATAATGCTCAAAGTGCCCGACATACAAACCCAACCCACCACCAACCAAACGATTCTCGTCTTTAAACAGAGCGCTCCGCAAAAGCGCAGTCAGGCATTTTCATGTGTAAAAGGGTTAAGAGTGTTCCTGTAAATTTCCCCGCGCGCTTGGATATTTTTTCCCGCTTCTGCCGATCTGGGCTGCATTGGTAGGGTCTGAGGGGTGTGGCGTGGATAGATTCATTACCTAGATGCACTGCTCTGTTTGTCTGGCGGCAGAGAAGCTCTGTGTGTCAGGCTCGTTCCCTGTCTGAGTTTCCTTTCATTCCTTTGAATTCAGAGGGCAATAAAAGCAGAGAAACTCAAGGGTGGCTGGGGCACCACTTCATTCTCAACACAACGCAGGAACAGAACGAGGACAGACATATCTGTCACATACGCTCATATTCCTGGTTTAATCATGTGTGTAAGCTGCACTCCTTTGAGACTTGGAGTATAAGGGATGTGTGCAGGGGTGCTTTACGGACATGGATACCCTGGCAGATTTAGGGCGCCCGGCTCTTTTCAGCGACCTTTGAATCCGTAAAAATATACAATTATATAATGTAAGTCTTAACTATTATGACTTAGAAATAATGCACAACCATTAGCATGAATATCAAACAACGGAGAATGCCATAACAATGTATGAATGTTCGAGGAGCGTAACGTACCATTCCCCAATTAACGAATGGATCGATCCAATCGTGCCAAATCAGTCAATTGAAAAGCTGAAAGTGAGAGTCAGGTCGTCACTGAGGCAAGTGAGGCTGTACCAGAATTCTGGTGGGGCGGACCAAGGTGACATTTTCTCAAGGGGCCCAGAATTTCTAGCTACGCATCTGGATGAGAGACTATGCTAAATTTGTTGAAACATATTCAAAAACTTGTTTAGCGTGATATCCTGAAAGTATGTAAAACGATAACCTTCAATGTGGGATTTTTGAACATTTCAGACTAACTCAAAGATACCTATCAAGACATGATAATTTGTTTCTATGAATTTTTGTCCATGTACGACTGTGCATTTCATTAGCCTTTTTATATTAGCCAATCATAGTATCCCTCACCCAGGGCTCTATAAATCTACAGAGTATGACAAGCCTGTGGTGATTGACAATATGTTTCCAACATAGTAATTTCAATATATTTTGAATGGAATTGTTTTTAGACGAAAACACAATCTGATTAAAACGTATGCAAAAGAACAGTAGCATAGCTAAAACAAACTGAACAGAATTTCTACTGTTCTTTAGAAAAAGTTATGGATATCTTATATATAAAGTTATGGATATCCTATATATATTGACAAACATGATATCATTACAACACAATGTGACAGTAATACTATTAAAACATAATTTCCTTTGACTGCCAAAGATATTTCCATAGTACTGTATATTTATGTACTTGAAGAATGGTGGTGTGATGTTTTCGATTATGAGCTGACATTTGCATGCACTTCATAGCTACCTTACTGTACTACATTATAGTTTTACTAGAATTACGCCATGAATTTCAAGAATTTACATGCAACCTATTGGTATTAACTACCGTAGCATTTTGAGCAACACATTTCATTTCCAAATACACCTTCATCTAGATAACTGTCACCAAATATTGTTATCATATGGATGCAAAAAAGATACAGATCTCTTATTCATATTCATTTTCATGATTTTACAGAAAATAATGGTCTTTCATTCATTCATTCTTATGGTGGTGTAATTAACATGCGACTAATGATTTTATAGGAAGAAATTGTATTTTCACTTGGCAGTTCTTGAAGTAAGACACATCCTTCTGTCATATCCTTGAGCTGGGAACTTGGTGGGGACCTGACTCGATCCAGTAAAGCATGCAGTGAATGAGGCATTTTGTAAAAGTGTCAGCAAAGCAACAAATTACAAGCCATTACTCTCCATTTACAGTATATATTATAGTATATTAGTAAAGATTTTTATTGTGTTCTTGCGATGTTGTTAGTAATATAACCCCAAACAGATCTAGATCACTTCTGAAAAAGTTTCACGCCATTCTACTATAGGAATATTCTTTGCATATTTGCATAATACTTGCTTAATAACTGAGTGGTTTAATATTTAATGTATTTCTTCACTTAGTACAGTTAAAGACCGATAAGTCACGCAATACATAAAACCAGATGCGAAACAAAAGACAGAAACCCTACGCTGCCCCCCAAAATATTCTTTTGCCGCTTTATTCACTCTACGGAACCAAATATATTTGTTATTTGCACACCTCATTGCACATATGCAAACAGGTATGATTCAGTTATACAGAATATGTATATTCTGGCACTATTGCAGTATGACGTGTTTGTTAATTCTTTCTTGTGAGAACTGTAATCCTTCATTTTGGAATCCAGCCTCCCAATATAAGAGCAATGGATTTCATTACTGGTTACACTTTGCTGTACATGACACACTGCGATGCTGTGATGATCTACTGAAATATTTCATAAATTCCCTTGATTGTAGTTCCCAGTAATTCAAAAATGATATCATATGTGCATGTGTGAAAGAGAACCATATCCTTCTGTGCACAGGAGTTACATGAGTTCATTGTAAGGTTTCAGACAAGAAGCACAAATATACATTGGACTTTAAAAGTGCTGCCATAGAAGTAAAAAGCAAATACTTTAGAAAATATATTAGTTCACTACAAAATTAATAAAAGTTTACATCATTCTGGGATTACCCAAAATATTTTAACATTAAAAAAGAGGTCTAAATATCGGAGAAACTTTTTGATGACTAACTATAGGAAAACAACCACAGAAGAACCATGACAATGTAATAATTGATATATAAGCTGCTGACATCCTCTCATGTAGGAATATGTGTGAATACATAACTACAAATGGCCTGGTTCAAAGATGCTTTATAGTCTATAGACTTCAAGCCAAAGGACCCGCTCTCTGAGCTTGTTGGGCCCCATAGCAGATAATGGGTCTATTTCACAACTTGCAGCTCCATCATGGCGACAGTTTTGAATCTTTCCTGTTGTTTTCATTCCACCGACATCAACTATGTTAACAATCCACTGATTACTCAGGGTCTCGGACTATGCCTATGTTACACTAACGCTGTCGCCATCGCACTTATGACATACTCTTAGGGTGCACAGCTATAACAACTTTGTAAATGTAATAACTACTTTTTGTTTAAATTAACCAAAAGAATGTATTTTTTGAATGTGTAAAGATAATTACAAATAACTATGTAATTTGATACAAATTGATTTACCATTGAAATTATACTAATCTCTTCACTAGTTTTGTACTAGACAGAATGGCTTCATGCGAGATCAGACACATTCCTATTACATAGAGTAATAGACTAATATAGAGACATAGAGTCTAAAAATCCTGCTGTATCTCATCCCATTGCATTTATTTATGACTGCTTGTGATTCCTGATCAATGTATTAGTGTCCAAGTATCTGATTTTGTCACGTTTTATTTATTTTATTTATGCCATACAAGGGACACCTAGAACGTTAGACTCAAAATAATCAATTCAAATGAAATTTGTTCAGCGTATCTGCACAGGTGGATGATAGAGTCCAAACTGTTTCCAACAAAACAATGGTTGTCATTATGGTTGCAGATAGGTCTGCATCTGACATCATGTACAGAACCGCTTTTACTGTTGGTAACAATAAGTATCTAAAAAACAGTATTCGTAGTGCATGATAAAAAAAAACTTAAAATTCTTAAAATATCAGATATGTGGATTAGAGCAAGAAGATGCTCCAGAAGAAGGCCTAGGTCTACAGAATCGCTACAGAGTTCATCCTCACGCTGAAAACATTCACACGATATTACAATTCAACAAATCATCTTCTTTACAAATTTTAAGCCTGCTGTTACTGGTGCTGATACGCGCAGAAAGAGTATGAAAAAACGCGCTCCAACATCATTATCATGACTTTCTTGTTTCGGAACGACTTTGTTAAACCAGGGCGGCAAAATGGCAAGACGTTTTAGATGAAGTGCACTTTGCCATATTAGCGATGTACTTTTACAATTTTACGTCCATAAATAAGTGCACAGAGTGGTTGTAACTACACACAGACAACAGAACGAAGCTTCTGCATTGCATCTAAGATTTGCTGCATGTGAAATGAAACAGACCTCCATGAGAACGTCAACATTTAAAATGAAACAGACCTCCATGAGAACGTCAACATTTAAATGCCTACTCAGTACTGCTTTCGCTCCAAAATAGGCAGGCACTCATTGGGCATGTATGATTCCGTCTGATTTTATAATGTAATCAATATTTATGTGGTATTTATTTGTCAGTAACTCTTAAACATTTGGGTTAATTCAGTTTTCCACGAAACAAACTTATACCAGAAATTGTTGCAGCTGTGAGTTGTGCGTAGGTCAATATGGCGATGCTACTCAAGAACCAACAAAGAATCCAGCATGCAGATCTGTCTTTTTTATATGAAAAAGAAGCCGATTGTTATTCCAACTTTTAAACTCTTTTAAGCATTAACACTACAGCTGGACATTTTCCTGTACAAGTTAGGAAAAATCCCATAAAAATAAAAATACATTTCAACAACAGATACCTTAGCATAACTATTAGTTAATAGAAAACATTGATATATATATATATATATATATGAGAACTGATTTAATGCTGTTGGTTTTAGTGAACCTCTGAAATAAATATATTTTGCGTGCGGCTCCATGTCAATCGTTAAAGCGAATAATGCATTTCTCTTTAAAATACAAAATCTAAGATATAGAAATATGGAAATGAGTGTAACGTACGCAAATCATTCGTGATGAAATGCATTGCACAAAAGAAAGGTAAAGAGATTCTGAAACCTTTTACAAGTAGGCCTAAACTGGTTTTGAAATGAACCAATCCACTCATGTAAGCAAGCAATAAAACACACAGAAAACAATAAAAGCATCTAGGAGCCGGTAGCAATGTCTAAACTTCATGTATCAATTATCTTCCAGTTCATCTCATACAATAATTTAAAAGAAAAATATCAAGGAAGGTGAATGGGCACAGTAACAGTAAGAGCCTTGCAGAAAGTGTACATTTCTTTACTCACTTACCACTTGATTCGTAAACGAAGTCACTTCTTAAGCACAGCACTATCCTTGTAGGGGCCTGACTGCCTCTGTGTCGGAGTGTATTTCTGTGACTGTTAAGTAGAGATGGTAAGGAAGAGGTTACGGCACAGAGAGAGTCACAGAATGAATATCAGTCCGTCAGTCCGTCACCCACACAAAACCTTCAGTCATCTTGAAGATTTTGATCCTGGAAACAAAAGCATTTCATACAGAGAAAAAAAAAACCCAAATTGCTCCATCACCCAGCTCTCTGAGAAACGGCTACATTTACATTTGTTTTTCTCAAGCACACAACTACAAACAAAACAAACTAACAAAAAAACATAAAACCTACGGACAAATGCTATCACCAATTCACCTTCATCATGTAGAATTCTCACCATTCTATCACACCATTGTCACCCTCTTTGTCTTTATATGAAAACATTAATACCCTTGAGGCAAAATAGTGTAGTGTAATACCTTCCAATACAGAAAAAGTTAACATTCAAATCATATACTGATGACAGTAGAATTTTTTTTTTAGATCACCCTGAAACATAAAACATCCTTGTTGATTCACTGTACTTCTACAAAATGTTTAGAATAGAAAATCAATAATAATAATAATAGTAGTAATAATAATAATAATAAACATAAGTTTTAATGTAGCCTTCCTGGTGAATTTCTAATGTAATGTTTATTTAGGCTTAGAAACTGCTGTTTAATATAACATTTGCTATAAATTGGCTCATTTGACTTTGGGTGTGATTTAGAAACCAGCAAAATGGTGCCGTATTAACGCCGTAGCCGCCGCCGTAGCCGACTGAGGAGTTAATAGGGGCAGGTCTGCGCCTGGCTCACATGACACAGTAAAATCGAGAGACTGCCATGACTGTGCGACGGTCGTCTCGGCTGGGGGGGGGGGAGGCCGGGGAAAGCGGAGGGGAGGGGTTTTTCGCCTTTCGCTCCTACAGAAAATAGAGAACGCCTCTATCTGCGTGTCATATGACATGGGCTTTTAAATGTCAGTCTCATAGAGCGTTACCTTTTCAGTCTTTTCCTAGGTTTACTCCAGATACCCCCTGCAGTAAATTCTCTGATTAATTATTTGTGTTTAATTCTATTATTCACTTGATTTTACTGTTTAAAACAACTAGGCGAACGTGACAAAGGCGAGGAAGCCCAAATGTTTTATCAACTGTTGTTATTATATGTACCTTTGTCGTTGTGATTTACAGTGTCATAACATTTTCAAGTGTGGCCGCATTAAACGTACGTTCCGGAACACAGGCGCCGTTTCGGTGCTGCGGCAAGCGGCACCGTATCATATCGAAAGTGGCTCCCCTGCCCCCACCCTCCACGCTACACTGTCACCTCAAACTGTCATAGCAAGATAGCGGCGCTGCTTTTACCAGAAACCCCGCACGGTGCTCTAGTCGCGGCCGGTTGGAATCTGCGAGTTATGGCGAGTTCCTACTTTTAATACGGAAGCCGTTTGTCCCATTAATTAACAATGCGCTCTACAGTAAGCAAGACTGTCCACAATAAAGGAAACACACGTCATGCAATGACTAACCATGTAGCCTAACTATACACACAATGAAAATATCGTAATATCTATATTTATTAGGCTATTTATAATATTATATTGTAGTACTTGTAAATCATAGTACTACAATATAATATTATATATATAATATAGTTCCTGACTATTGACCCTAGTTAACACGTGTCTTAACGTAGCTTTGCGCCTATGCTTAATTTAACTCCAATTTGTTATACGATGCTTCCGAGGTTCACATACCTTTCTTCGTGTGTATGTGATAATATATTTTGGTGTTGTACAGTTTCTTCAGATCATTGAATTTGAAGCTGAAACATTAATTGCCTTTATAGCACTGTGTGAGGCATTGAGAATTAAATCTTTATTTCTCACTTCTTTTTTCACTCTAAGACAAGGAAATATTACAAAAATATCAGCCAAGTCGAAGTCCCCTGATATATATCCATGAAATAATGCCAACATAAGCAATGTATCATTTTGAAAGCTGGCTCGGAATTTGATGTAAAAGTTTAAAAATACATTTTTAATAAAATATCTCAAGTGGTATCATTCCAAATTTTTCAGAAAGATGGCATGAAAAGGGTAACTATCACTAAGTACATCAATATGCTTTAATTTGAAAAACAAGATATTTATCAGTAGGTACTATAGCAAGTGCTTAATTAGACAGGATCATGTCAGGAGAAGGAGACACTGTAATATTTGTATATATTGTTGATAAACTTGTCATATCTGTTCTTCATCTCCCTGTTTATAGTGTATCCCTTACATGTCTTCATTTCTTTGGTGCTCAGTTCCCCTGTTTATCTTTTTAGCGGTCCTGCTGGGGTGGCTGTCACCTCAGTCTTTGAGGACCAAGGTTCAAGTTTCCACCAGGGTTCTGTGTGTGTGGAGTTTGTATGTTCTCCTTGAGTTGTCGTGGGGTTTCCTCTTGCTACCCCAGTTCCCCTACTGTGTGCCTATACTGTAGTCTTCCGGATCCCCCTGAATAGGACAAGATACTGCAGAGGATGGATGTATAGATGGACTTGTCCTCTATCAAATGTCCTTTATAATTCAACATTTATTGGTTGGGATGAAAGTTCTACTATACTGTATGTTTTGCTTTTTTTATTGAACACCACGGCTGTGCTGTAGGCCTTCAGGGTGGGTGTAGGGTTTCGATAGCTGGCACCTGTAATATTTCACTGCTACAGAGAGCAGAGGAAAGGGGCTTCTGAATAGCTCCCTGAGACCCAGCCCATTCATTTCTGTCCACTGTAGTGGACATTTTGTTTTTGCATCTGTCTCTTCACTGATTTGAGCAAACCTTGATACCACATACAGTATGTGGGGGTGGCGTTTTAAAAACTCACTCTTTATTTCTGACAAATTGGCTGCCATGTTAACAAACACATTTTTTGGAAAGAAAAAGAGTAAGTAGAAAATATGTAGTAGTTATCTTTTTCACTGTAATATCTGTATATACCATTGTTGATGAACTTGTCAGGTATTGTTTAGCGAGGTGTGAAAGCAGTTTATTTTTTGTTGAGTTACCCATTTATGAATGTCATCTGTAATCACTGTAGATCACTCTGGTGTATTTCAAACCACAACTTCTTTGTAGGACAGAGAAAGATGCAGAGAATATTTTGAACAGAATAATTGAGGGAGATTCAGGATTAGGTTTGTGAGATGAAGAAAAGGAAGAGGGTAAGTTTGAACCTACTGAGGAAGCAATAGAGAGTTTTGAAGAAGAGACAGACTCATCAAATGAGCAGACAGATGATGATGCTGATGATGAAGTACATTGTCCTGTGTGGGCCAGGACAAGCTGAGGGGCCGCTGGTAAAAGATGTATGTCGTGTTAAAAAAATATTGCTGTAATTAAGTATAATTGCTCACTGTTTTGGGTGGTATAGTGGTGCAGTGAGTAGTATAGTTGCCAGACACCTCTGGGACCAGGGTTTGAATCTTCAGACTCTACATCTATGGAATTTTTATGTTCTCCCTGTGTCATCGTGGGATTTCCTTCTCTGGTATTTCCCCCCCCAAAGTCCAAAAAATGCTAAGGTGAGATGGAGATGCCAAATGGCCCATAGATGTGAATGGTGAGTGTGCCCTGTGATGGGTTGGTGCCCCATCCTGGGTTATTCCCTGCCTTGCCCTCCAGACCCCAAGACTGAGTATAGAAATATATAGATATATAGAAAACGGATGGATGCTCAACTCATGAATTAACATTAAAGAAAATTAAAGATAAGTCATTAAAAGTGACACATTTTTCCAAATAATGCAATGATTCAACGGTTTAACTTCCAGTTTCAAACATCAAATGTGTCCTGTTGTCCACTGCAGAGGACAAAGATATGGAAAATCACAAACATCATTTTTTTTCCCCTTGGGTCTCAGGAGGATAGGACTCAATATCAGTCTGAAAATGTGCTTTTCATTTTTGTTTCTTCTTACGATATGAACCATCAAAGCCTTATAACGTCTCAGGTCCACCTTAAAATCCGTACTCCATTCTCCAAAAAAAAAGTGCTTATCGTTCCCGTTACGTAGTTCATCTTTCTGATTCACTATACTTATTTATCATTTTTGAATTATCTTGGTATGAGATTGGTTTTTCCAGATATTCTGTACATCACAGATGATATTCCACTGTCTATTCTCCCCATACAGCCATTCATCCTTTTTTTGGCTGCTTAAGGGTCACAGGCAACCTTGTTCATTCATATGAATAATAATTCATCCTTATCCACATTTTCAACTTTGCAGTTCAAAAAAATATATATAGCTATCTCTATACGATTTGATAAGAGCAAAAGTACATTAGTAGAATGATTTGAAAAACAAATAACACTAGTGATAAATTGTTATAGGGTATATAATGTTCCGCATTTATTGTTTTGCATTTATACAGTGTGCGGTTCAGTGGGTCTCTGTTCCTGTGACTGGCAGGTCACTGGTTTGAGCTTTGCCTTTGGCAGAATAGTTACATGTCTGTGGGCCCTTTAACAAGGCCCTTAACCCCCAGCTCCAGGTATGACTGCCCTTCGCTGCCAAGCGTGTGCTCACCTACATGTATGTCTGTGTTTGGTGTGTCATGGAGAGCAAAATGAGGAAGCGGAAAAGAGAATTTCCCCACGGGGATCAATAAAATTTAATTTTGTGATGCTATTAGCACTTTTGATACAAATACACAAATAATATGAATCCCCAAGTTGTGCTCCTTTGGCAGAATTTGTTTCTGTTGTATGAGAGCGAGAGGAACAGAAGCAGTATATTATCAGCTCGGCTGTGAACATCTGGTCAGTCCAAGAAGTTCCTCTTTGTTTACAGGAACTGGATCAGCGTGTCAGGGGGACGTGGGTACATGCAACGGCGGGAACGTTAACACAGACGTTGTTAGCAAACGTGACAAGAGGGAAGCCGCCAAAGAACATGAATTTGGATGAGTTTTAAATAGTTTTACCCAAAATAGATTAGAATCAGTTTGCAAGCTTCCAAAAAAAAGAAAGAAAGAAACTGAGTGGAAGGGCACCTTCCTGTCTGTTGTCAACATTAAGCAAGTTATTTGCTCTGACATACATAGTCACACCTGTATCACCTCATGCCTTCCTCTTCCTGCCCAGACTGTTAACGGCATATGGCATTTAGCCAGCAAGACATTCGCATATACAGGCACACGCATACACACACACAGGCACACGCATACGCAAACACAGGCACACGCATACACACACACACAGGCACACGCATAGGCACAAACAGGTACACGCATACGCACACACAAGCACACGCATACACACACACACAGGCACACGCATACACACACACACAGGCACACGCATACACACACACACAGGCACACGCATACGCATACACTGGCACACGCATACGCATACACTGGCACATATGCACGCATGCGTAAAAATACAATGTAGCAAAAACGGGATGTTTCTGACCTCTTTGTGGCCCTTCCCATAACTGCAATCAATCCTTCAGCATTATAATATTGAACATTTTCCATTTACTTTTGTTAGAAAAATTCATATTTGATACGTTTTATTTATAAAATAGAATGCAACAACCATCCTGAAAAAGGCGGGAAACGACAGAACACAGAAAATCCTTTGATGTCAAGATTCTTTCAAACAAAAGCTGAAGAATCTCCTGTGACGATATTCTTATAGATTATTCAGAAGCAGTTTTTTCTGTTTGCAATGCCTCATCTTTTTTAGATGGAATTATTCATTTAAACAAAACACATTAACAAGACAGCAACTGCATTACCATGTGGGGACAACAATAGGTTATGTCTGTTTTGCGCATTAAATTCTCTTAAAACGAACCCATACCATTATCCCTCTTCCACCAAACTATACAGTTGCCACAATGCGGTCAGGCAGGTAACGTTCCCCTGGCATCCCCACACATCTGACTGCCCGACAGAGATTACTAGCTTCTGCCTACCTATCCACACATAAAACATCAGTTTGTTTCTCTTTGCAACTTTGAATCCTAAACACAAATTCATGCACAGTAATAACGTACAGGATGATAGAGTTATCCGGTTAGGTTAGGTCATTAACATAGCCCCCATTAGAGAGCATACATCCCTGGTTGTGTGTAATCAAGGCTTGCTCTGCGTTTGCCACTCTCCAGAACATCTCCTTAACATAAGTACTTGCTCTGTTAAGTGTTAAATACATGAATAGCAGAAAATTAGAGAAGATTCAATAGTTTAGACGTGCCAGGGGGATGAAAATGAATGCATAAAGTGAAAATGAATTTGCTTTATGATGGGAGAGGCCTGCAAAGGCGTGCATAGGGTTAGTTTTTTGTTTTCCTCCCTCCCTTGTTTTATTTCTGTGGTCTGCTTCTGTAGTGAAGTGAAAAATATTATTTTTAACATACTGATACGATTTTTACTATTTTTAACATACTAATATGGTAAGGTTCACCACACATGCACACAACTGGTTTTCACATCTTACAGAAAAACAGGGCCCAACAATCAAATTTTAAAATAACAAAGTTGTTGTAAACAAAAATAAAAAAAATTTAAACCAACATCTATATTTCCATTGGGGAAATGAAATTGCGTTCTAATTTTTGACATTTGGGGATTTTCACAGAGCAGCTTCTCAAACCTACCAGTGACTGAACAAAGATCAACACTTCAGTAGGCTGGGCTGCAGATAATCAGTCCTTCAATCAGTCACATATGACTCTGAGCATATAAAAATGAGTAGGTGAATTGTTATAGCCCATGTAAACATTTAAAGAAATCATAATCATAAAGCGATAAAAATACAAGAATGTAAGTCACTCTGGGTAACACAAGACATTTCTGTCATACTGCAATCAAATTAACAGCATTCTTTTAGTCTCTCGGATGGGAATTTTTGTGGTGCTGTACACACCTACGGGATGAAGAAGCTTATTAAGTACAATAGACAGTCATTATCAAACAGCTCCATAAATACTGTGTCGTCAGGGAACATATAGGTCATAAAGGTGAATGCAGAAAGCAAGGTGCAAGTTACTTGTGAAAACTGAGCAGGTTGATGGTGGTGGTTTGAAGGAACGCTTTGCAGTAGAATGTAGGTAACTTCAATAAATCCCCTAAAGGAAGCACTACATTTTCTCAGTACATGGGACGATAATGAAAATCAAGATTACATCAGCTTCATGTTCAGCCCGTTTGATGTCAGTTTCTGTGAGCCTCTTCTGGTGCTCATTTTCCTGGCCAGATTTGTTATCTCCTTCATATGTCTTATTTCTGAGTATTCCACATCTCCATAAAACTGAAACTGATGTTTTTGTTTAAAAAATAATGAGTGCCACTCAATATACTAATGTTGCAAATGCATTGTGGGAAAAAAAAGACATGATTGAAATTAGAATAAAATGAAGCATCTTTAAGATGAAATATAGATGCTAGTATCTTAGTCCCAGGCCGGTGTGCTTAAACACGCTAGATTTATTTAATCTAATCAGTAAAGGGATTGAAAACTTCTTGGTTTTTCTTGGTTATTTGTTTAACCAGTGAACCACTGAATTACGTCAAACAGCAAAATTAATCAGCGGTTAAGTCTTATAGGGATGGGAAATCAAGCTGTAAAGTATTTACTACGTTTGTGTCATTTCTTGGAGACACATTTACTGTAATTACCAAGTTGTTATACATATTTCAGCCATATCCCAGCCTTTAAGCAACGGCAAAACAAAACAACATTAAGTTCCATTTATCCAACATGACTTGGGATTTTCAAACCCATTTACAGTATAGAGATATTTTTCCATTGCAGTAATTCAATTAAAACAAGTCTTCCAGGACTTGATACATCATGCTAACCATTGCTATACATGTCGCTGCTGTGAACAGTGCATCTCTCCATCTTCTAGCTGCTCATTCTGGTCTGGGTCAGTTGGGGAGGATCAGCATACCACAGGAGCCTGGTACACACCCTGAACAGCATGTCAGTCCATCACAGAGCAAATACAATTGTTACAGGTTCAATCATTACTGTGCATTATGGGTAATTCAGAAGATGGGCGTGTGAGCTAGAGTTAGACACCTATGAGACATGCAAACTCCTCAAGAGTTGGGCAGAGGTGGGATTCAAAGTCCCAGTCCTGCAGGTGTGAAATAACCGTGCTACCCTCTGCAGGGGCAGATCTTAGGGGTGGCCAGGTTAGGCCGTGACCCCCCCCAGGTAAATACATGGCCTCCTCTGTTGCCACCCCAGTTCGGAATAATAAAAACAATTTTTATTTTCTAACTGGTGCAGCCAGACCCAGAGAAGTAAGTGAGCCCTGATGGCCACCCCAATCAAAATATTCTGGTGCTGCCACTGACCCTCTGAAACAGCATAAACACTCGTTAGATGCTAACGTTGTTCCACTGTACAATAGACAAGAAAGTTGTGGTTGACTGTCTGAAAACATTGAATTTTGGCGACACCTTGTGGTGCAAAGATGGAGGTGTGTTTTTTTAAAATGCGGGTCATTATGAGGAGTGGTGGAGGTGGGACAGTCCAGTGATTACATCATAAACTGGCCAGTTACATGGGAAACTTACCAACATTTCTGATCACAAACAAATTCTTATTCATTATTCAGAAGGCATCCCTGATGATCGATTTATTTATTTATGTACACTATATGGACAAAAGTATTGGGACACCTCGTCATTACATCTACAGGAACTTTTATGACATCCCATTCTAAATCCATAGGCATCAGTATGGAGTTGGTCCCCCCTTTGCAGCTAGAAAAGCTGCCATTCTTCTACGAAGGCTTTCCACGAGATTTTGGAGTGTGTCTGGGGGAATTTTTGCCCATTCCTAAAGCAAAGCATTTGTGAGGTCAGGCACTGATATTGAACATGTCCCATGTCCCATTCTCGCCAGTGTGGGGAAGCAATAAAAAAGGCCAATAGGATGTTGGGGTATATCTTCAGGTGTGTG
>JAODKF010000002.1:24647531-24663212 GCA_026779585.1 Mormyrus proboscirostris | reverse complement strand
ACTGTGGGGGGAAACCGGAGTACCCGGAGGAAACCCCACGACGACACGGGGAGAACATGCAAACTCCACACACATGTGACCCAGGCGGAGACTCGAACCCAGGTCCCAGAGGTGTGAGGCAACAATGCTAACCACTGCCAACTAAAATGTTTTGATTTATTTTTCTAGGTTTTTGGTTGCCACTTCCACAGTTACGAGTTCAAACTAAAACACTCTTGTTGAAAAGGCAAAGGTGATTCAAGCCTCCTGTTTGTACCCTTTATTAATATATAACCTAACTGGCATCCTGTTCTTCCTGCCTTCCTGCTTGTTTTCTGGAATGTTTTATCCTCAAATCAAAAAACTCAGAGGCACCATTAAGAATGTTTAGCGCTGCTGCACCAAACTAGAGATCAGTGGATATTCTGGCAAGCACAAAATGAGACATATAAAAGTAAGATGCTAGACGTTTAATATTTAATTCATGTTCCAAAACATCCACCCCACCCAGTAACATGGAAGCACTGGGAACTCAAACAGAACGTTGGCGACTAAGCAGCATAGGGGAAGTGCAGCAGTAAGGCCTCCTGAGCCTCTAGCTTGAGGTCTCCCAGCTGCACGGAGTTCTCGGGGGGGTGGCTTTTGGGGTCAGTGCTGAGCAGCACAGTGGCATACTCGGGCAGGTGGGCATGAGACAGACGCAAGGTGACGGACTTCTTCCCCCAGTTGAGGACCGTCAGGTAGCGTTCGCTCTGGTCCCACTGCCGCAAGAAGGCCAGCGAGGTTGTGCTATTGTGAAGGAGCAGGAAGTCCCCGTGCTGTAGGGAGCGCTCTTTCCCCCGCAAGTCGCTCAGGGTCTTGAAGAAGGAGTGGCAGGACTGGCGGTGATCACTCATCATCTGTGGGAGAGAGGACGTGAGCTGTGTTTATGCATATACATGCAGAGGGGAGACGCACACACAGAATAAACACACACACCCTACCTTTACGGTCTCGTTCTTCTCCTCTGTATGCTCCAATGAATCCCAAATCATCTTGGGATAATGTGTAGCATTCTGGTGAAAGCAGACACAAACTTAATCTCCCACATCACTATGAGAACCAAACGTGACCGAATAAAATCAATGACATGCTCGATTATTCCGATTATCAAGCCCTCCGACCTAATGTTTCATCCATTACATGCACAATCCATGCACAAAATTATTTTCTAGATGATCATAAGTTCAGCATCTTGATGATATGGACAAACCATGTCCCTTTTGTAGCTTACCGCATCACTCTTTAGACAGATCTCGTCGCCGTAGCTGAAGACCGGCGTTCCCGGCAGAGTGAACAACAACATCTGGTATAGTTTAACCAGCGCGGGTCCAACCAATGTGCCGAGGTGCCCCTCAGTCTTGCTGCCTATGTTCCAAGTCAGTCCAGTCTGGTTGCGCGACTCATACAGCTGCTGGATGACCTGAGCCCACTGACCACCAGTGACGTTGGGCTGCAGAACCCTGGAGAGCAGCAGGTCCACTGTGGAAATGTTATGGAGCGTAGATACAACTGCTGCAGTGCTCTGCGTGGTCACCCCGATTAGGACCCTGAAACATGCAAAGGTTACCTTTAGACACCAAAAGGCAGGTTTTGCAAACTCCCCTTTTCACATGCACCGATATCTCTACGCAAGTCATACCATCCACTGTATGTGCGGCAACGTCCAGCTGCTTATTAACAAGAATAATACCAGGGCTGCCCAAAGACTCACATTAAACACAAATGATCAGGAAATACAAGTGCTCACCTTTGCTTTGCCCCATCCGTTCTGTTGTCTTTAATAGTGTTCTTCAGACTATGCCATATATCCTGATCCTGATTTTCATCGATTCCACCCAGCTGAAATCCATCCACTCCCAAATTCATCCAGTGGGACATAGCAACCTTAACAAGGTTGGATGGGGGTTAGATTGTGCTTCGAAACTTTCCAGAAAATAAGTATAATTTCACTGAAAAGGGTCAGTCTTTAAATTTGATCCTCACCTTCAGCTTTTCAGCGACGCTGACCAACTGGTTTTTATCAAACCAGAGGTTGCTGCCCTTATAATTTGGTGTCAAATCCAAGACCACAGAAAGGCCTGTCAGAGAAGCAGTGGCTTAGAGTTACTATTTAAACTGAACATAATTGCACATCTTATTAGATGGTAAAAATAATAGGAAAATAAGAGCTAACCAAGCATTAGCAGATACTCAAACACTCACCCTTCTTGTGGGCCTTGTCCAGCAGGCTCTCAAAGTCCCCGTTCGTCCCCACCTCAGGGTTGATGGAATTAAGGTCCAGTGTATTTGGCTGGTCCTTCTGGACAGTGTGAATAGGTCCCATTACCACACCCTTCACCTTTAACTGAGACAGGTCGTCTATTTTCTCCACCACTCCTGCAGAGGAACGAACATGAAAATACATTTTTTCCAAAATCTAACATGCATCAACCCATATTCCTGGACTGTCTTAACTGTCTTAATATGCAACTACATAAAACTTCAGAGGTCAAGCAAATAGAAAGAAAGAAAAAGATAACATTTGCAGAATCAACAGCGTGTTTAGCAGATTTGTGTTCTGGTTCATTGGGCAGCTTTCAGCTGACAGCAGTCACAAGGCTCACACAAGATCTCTCCCCAGTCTTGCCTCCGCTGCAGTCTAAAATACACCCTCCCAAATTTACCAATTAATAATAAAACTTTTCCATCCTACAAGCTGATGTACACCACTGCTTCACCCACATCAGCACTACTGAATATTTTTACCTTTCAGGCCACCTTCCTCAGTGAATACATCCACATCCCAAATCTTGTACAGGGGGCCATAGTTCCACCAGTTCATTTCCGGGAGAGATTTGCATCTTGGGGCTTTGACAATGATCACAATGGCCCCAGCTAGCATCCCGATCCAACCAATCCAAAACAGGATCAGAAGGACCCAACGTGTTCTAACCCACCTAGGAGTGGAAGAGACTGTGAGACAAGAAAATCCGAGGACAGCTCACAGTTTTCATTGGTTTTAACTGAAACTAGCTTATGAACATCATAAAAACAGCAGTGAATAATTAAATATCTCATTCCTCACCCTGGTGTGCCAGCAACTTTCATCAGCTCCTCTTTTGAAAGACCAGTGAACTTAACATTGGAGTCGTCCGCTATCTTCACCGTGACGCTTCCATTTTTCTCGGTACCGATGGGAGAATTTCCAGCCCCTCCGTCAGTCATCGGCTGCTTTTCCGGATCCAGCTCATTAAGTTCCACGTCCTTCATATCGGCTTCCTTAACTTTACTCATTTTCACGTTGATCGGTTTTAATTTACCTAAGAAACGGGTTAATCGTGCTCAGTAAAGATGATAGCAAGGAATTAAATATACTGTATTGCGACTACCTTACCAGAAGTTAGCTAAAACAATTAACCAAAGTGAAAAAACTGAACTGGTAACTAGCTCATTATTCTTGTAACTCACAACTCGTATTACATCATTTTAATTGAAAGACATAGTGAATCACATTTCATAAAACAAATTATGTAGTCTACCTCAAATGAAGCGGCATCGTTAGTAAAAGCGGATACATTTATTAACTATGGAGCGTCGCGTTGTTCAGGGTGCCACTTAATTCATTATTCCACCAAGTTTTTTATATAATTGTTATTATACAAAGCTTCTTCCTTAAAATATGTAAAACGACGTCATGATGTTCCACCGGCAACGGCTGATCTGAGTAACATTTGCTGAATATTACATCACCCGCCGTCACGGAACTTCCCGAACAGTGCCGTATTCATTAGCGATTCTATAGCTTGATCAATGTCAGAAATTGTAACTTAAGTCTATAACGTGGCCAGTTGGCAGTTATTGGGGCGCATTCACCAGCCGGGCACTCGATGAGAGTGACACCGGTTACATCCAGCCCGGAGGAGACCCGCTAGCTGACAGCAGCCCCCGCCGCCGCATGTCAGGCTGCCCGGAAAGTTACGCGGCGCTCAAAACTACGTAAAATACTTTAGATTCGATTTACTTCTTGGTTTTAGTTGGAGCGATCGGCGTTCACAGTGGAAAAACACGTGGAGCTACAACAGCCTACCGTGGCACAACGGGGAAAAAAAGCACTTTCAGTAGAGTCCCACTTAAGAACCTAGGAATATATACTCATAAATGTTTCAGCATGTACAAGTACAGCTTCGCGAATCACTCCAACAAGTGTCACGCCTTACAATTCCTAACGTGAGTAATGAGGTGTGAATAACTGAGGGCCGGTCTAAGTAAAACTTATATATATGTGTGTGTGTGTGTGTGTATATATATATATATATATATATAAAACATCGTATCATACCTGTTACGCCGTCGCGGTCCTACAAATACGGCCTGACGTTGCACTTGCAGTTCTTCGTAATGTACTCTCCTTCCGTAACTCTATAGTACTGCCAGTAACATTTCTTCAATGGGATTTTTAAAGCGACATTACGCAATTGACAGTTTGACAAAATGCCTTTTTTAAGGTCGACCGGCGTAGAGCAATGCTCAATACTAAATATAACAATGTTGAATGGCGCACGAGACTAGCATATATTATTCACTCTGTATACGATATCTGTAAAAATTAGCTTTATTTTAGCCTTTCAAATTCATATTGGCGTTACCAACATATATGAACCAACAAAGCGGGTTTGCTCGACCTTAAGTACACTGCTCGCGTCTATAATTGCACCTCCTCCTAACGACACATAAGTAAGCGGGAGTGACACAACCATGTGAAAGGTGTAAGGTCTCCGAATTCTCAGAGAGGGATTAGGAAAACAACTTGACAAACATGGCTTAATGTGATGGGATAAAAGACAAAATCACGATAGTTGCACGTGAAGAAAGTAATGGTTTTCCTTATAAGGTAACTATACTAGTAGAAAGAAATAAAAGTCTTCAAATCAGATATACTGCAATCCTTGGGGCAAATGTTACTCAATCTGCTGACACACCCTGTCTTAATGAACATAATAACTTTTAAAGATAATGCACTTCAGTGTAGGGTGTCCATATGTCTTCTTTTTCCTACACTTGTCCTCTTTTTTGGGACCTAAAATATCCAGGATTACATTTTATTGCATGTTGACGTCGGCTTCCCACAGTCTGAATACTTTGATGCCTTCCTTTGCCTCTTGCTCTTGGTGTCCTCTTATTCGCAAAGAGAAATATGGTCACTCTCCTAGACTGCGATTTTCAGGACTTAGGCTGTGAACATGAAACTCATTACATTTAATTAATTAGCAGACACTTTTATTGAAGGCTGCGTACTGTATAACTGGGAGAGCAGGATGAACCAGTCCCTGGACCAGTTGGGGTTACGGGTCCGGCTAAATGCCTCTGGCAAACACAAGACTAGAACCGGTGACCAGCAGCACAGCATCCCTGTGCCACCAGGCAAGAGTTAGTCTATCACAGGACACTATTTTATACATCTAGTGCTTTGATTCATGTAATATATAATCATGTAATTCTTTAACACAGCTGAAAATGTATGATTCTTAACCGAAGCATTATGCTGACCGGGGATCACATTACCGTAATCCAAGCGATCCAAATCTCTAAAAATGCAAAATGGCTTATTTTCATTATTATTAATAGGTTTTTACATACCTGGACACTGGGCCTTCTATAATCGAGTGATTTACAATGGTATGCCAGTTAATTTGCCATTTTCAGGCCTTGGGCCTCTTCTCCTTGTTGCATAAATTCTGAATTTATTGTCACTGTTTGCCACTGTTTGACCTCAGTGAGAAGTGAGGGGGTTTAGACTGCAAGCTGAAAATAAAATGAGAAGCAATATGAACATAAAACATCTATGCAAATGTTTTCCAAGATGTATGACGTACCCAGTTTCAGAGAAGCACCTTGTCTATCCCTCATGAATATATTGATCTGAAATTTATTCTCTCCCATCAAGGATTATAAATCTTTCCATTTCATGTCTGCAGAGCAGAAAATATTAACTGCTATTAGGTATTGTTAGGGGAGTCAGCGTATACTCAGTCGGAAATATGGATTCCCACCTTTATCGTATTCAGACAGAATCAGACAAAGCACTCAAAGTAAGACATTTGTTCATATATAAACAAGTGTTTTTTTCTTAAACTTTTCTTTTGGTCCTCCGTGTAGTTTGACGTGTGATGTTTTTTTATACAAAAGCTGACGTGTTTATGTTTACGAACAGGGCCTAGCTAAAGCATACCCTGTGTATCAAGTTAGAAGCCTCAGCATCCACACCTACAGCATTCTTTCAACATTTCCATTCCAGGAAATGATAATGTAATGCCCTCCCACCCAACAGAATGCGAACAATGACAGCTGGAGGCAAGGGGGAAAATCTGCAGACTGTTGCTTATTTGCTGCATGGCACTGCAGGGGGGACTTGGTTTGGGAAGACGGAGCGACTGGAATCGAGGGGCCTGAGCTGTTTGATCCTGCTCTCTGAATTCATGCCAAAAATACTACAGTCAACAAGTCAAAACTGGAACGAACTAGTCTGTGCCGCCGCTTGTTTTCATGGTGTTCAATGTTTTTGGTTCAACATTGTCTAGCTGTCGCAGTTAACTGCAAAACATAACATAAATCTAATACATATTCTGTTTACCAGGAACATTACGGACCCTGTAAATCTGAATCGTTATATATTAGTAATGTCACTACACTTTTCACATAGCCCCTGATGCAGCTTACACTTATACTAAGTTATCCTTCTCTTTTATAATGGCTGCTGCTAATATTTTCATTTATTGCAGGTTTCCTAAGCAGTTACTCATTTCTCTTGTTAATATGCTGTATTGCCCATTTAGGCAATTGGATTTTCTTAAAATGCAAACTCTCATGCCCCTTTTATTTCAGTTCCACGTTTATGGGGAAATAGATTTGTAGTCCTTGTTGAAAAATTGAAACTTTAAGCAGCTTACTTCCCCTGAGTAAGTTTACTTAAGTTCAGTCTCTCTTTGGCTCACAATTTCATGTGAGTATGTTTGTGTACTGAATATGCCTGTATATATTATCTTTGTCTCCTAATCCATGTGTCAGAGATCAGAAAAATCAGTTTTATGAATGTGTTTAGAGGGATTTGCTGGTCTGCTTTGGCATTCCGCAATTGTGCATTTAAGTTTAACGCGTTATTTGTACAGCGCACATTAGGTACACATACTACTGCTTGCCAGACAGCCAGCCATCTTCAAAGGAGTGCTCTGTTCAGTAGTTTATTAATGTTCATGATAGCAGGCAAAGGCTTGTTATGATCCACAGGTGTCCCAGCTGAGTTCGGCTCTCCCCCCAAGGACCTTGGTTTGTTCAGCTGCATGCTTCTTTTTCAAGCTCCTGAATCAGACCTTGAGGGACAGGATGTCACAGGGCCGAAACATAAACCTATTCACCAAACACAGAGCATACACATAACACTCTGCATCATCACGCGTGATTCGACATGCTAAAATGTCTGGCCAAAGGGTGCAGCAGCAGGGATCGTTCTTCGGTGTTGCTGACTGGGAGCTACAATGGGTGGATTAAATCGTTTGAGCTGAAATCTCCCAGGGAACTGCTTGCAGGCCATTTGATTCAGGCCTTTGTGTGTTTCAGCCTCAGCCCGGCAGCATCCCTGTCCATACTCCTGTGCACCTTCTCTCATCGACAGGTTTTGAATTAATCTTTTTATTGTTTTACTGCAGCGTCTCCC
This sequence comes from Mormyrus proboscirostris, assembly GCA_026779585.1. Taxonomy (NCBI): domain Eukaryota; kingdom Metazoa; phylum Chordata; class Actinopteri; order Osteoglossiformes; family Mormyridae; genus Mormyrus; species Mormyrus proboscirostris. The sequence continues at coordinate 24,655,501 of JAODKF010000002.1, read as the reverse complement.
AGCCAGGGGGATATAATCATTCCGCAATAAAAACCCCATCTCTGCTCTGACCCTGATGAGCTGTATTATATAAGAGGATACTTATCTCCCCAGTTCCCCTCGTCTTTCATTAACCCAATCCACTCCTCTTCCTGCTCTCCATACATTCACTCTCTCACTTTCAAAGTCTATGTTCTCCAGGCACCATATATTTTACTGCGTCTCCTTCCTCCTCATCCTCCTCCTCCCTTCCCCAGACGCCATCCCCCAGGACAGTGAATGGACAAAGAGCAGCTTGTTTGAACTGGGCTTTGTTCTTTATCTGCTAGTCCAACCAAGCCGTCTCACCGTAGAACAATGGCAGAGTGTTTTGCCTCGTGACAGACTGCGAAGCACTGGCTCGAGGGTCCGTGCTGAGAATTTCAAACAGCGTCAGGAACAAAGGGTTCCGAGACTGCAGTGCTTCGTGGCTGTGCCGCTTTCACGAATGTTGTTTTATGTGTCAAAAACTGATGTCTTTAGCTGATTGGATAAATATATTTAGCGAAATTTTCTTACTGGTTGGTACAGTTTGCTTCAAAAATTGCTGTAGCCCCCTCCTCGCCTGGCACACCTCTACTTTCTGTCATACAATCACCTTTATATTGAACAATTCATGCACAAATGTGTCAAAGTTTTAAAGATACACACGGTGAATTATTAAACAATACAAAGCTGAAGTCTTGCAGGTTTTCTATACTTAAACACTTTACAGTTACAAGCTAGAATGTTCTAGTATTGTTCAGGCACCAGCCACACCTAGTATAATTTAAGGAACTGGTTCTTCAGAAATCTGCAGTGCAGTCAATATGGGTTTTAATGTGCAGCTAGCAGTCCTTGTGACACCTCCCAGTTGCTTTGTAAGTTGTACATAATCACTGTGTATCTTGCATATCTGCTGCCCCATGACCGTTCTGTCCTTTCTTGGCCAAACAGCTAACTTAGCTATAAAACAATTCCAGTAAAGCAAAGTACAGTTGCTTCAAGGTCTTTCTGAACACTTGCTTGAGAACATTTCCCCCCCCATAGTAGTAAGACTAAGGCATAGAAGGGAGTCAAGAGCCTACAGCACCCCCATGTGGCCATGATTCTTAGTAAATGCATTTTATCTACAAGCTGCATGCATACAATAGGAAACTAACACAAAATGTTTATTTTTAATAAGTCCTCATATAAGTAATTAAATTGTAAGTATAATTACTAATTTTCTAAATTTTACTGTCTGTTCAGCATATTATTTTGTTCAGGTAAAATTGTTCGGTATAGTTATATCTGAAGGAAGGCCTTGTATCTATGCTGAGTGCGACCTGGCTGAAAGGAGGAGCCTGATTCAGCCACAACGACAACTTTATTTGTCATTTGTACAAGTAAATACAGATATTTTGGTTTCTTCATAACACAAATACACAAGTCAGAGTGGAACTTTAGGTCTGGGAACAGGGTGCCCCTGTTTTTAGGTCAGCAGCTCTGCTCGAGGAGGCAAAATTCACATGATCACTCTGCTGACCAAAGAATTCAAACCAACAACATTAAAATCAGATTTCTAACCTGCAGAGCCACACATAGTGATAAATACAGATAAAAAAATCGTGGTGATGATAATTTTTATAATGACTTTCTGATAATAATTCATCAATGGATTATGGGATTTGAGACATGCTTATGGTGAATGTTTGGTCAGTTTTGAATTGCATACCTTTAATTGATTTACATAAAGAGGCGGGTCTAAGAAGCTATGCGCATGCGTGTGGACCTAAGGCGGAAGTCGGAGAAGGAAGTAAACAATCAAATCAACAGAGGAGGCTGTTGGTTGTAGTGTAGTTGTCGGGGAGCTGTACGGACGGCCAAGAGAGACTCCTCCGAATGTCACGGAAAGCGAAGGAGGAGTACTACAGGTTCTTCAGCGTGACAGATCCACGTACTCATGAGAAGGGATACACAGAGTACAAAGTCACAGCCAGGGTCGGTTGGCCAACTCAGCCAGTTAGCTGGCTAGCTAACTACTTATTAATTCCTTGTTTATTAGACCGCTGATTCATTTTGACGACGAATGTCGTGTTTATAATAAGTAATAAATTAACATGTTATGTAAGTGTAATGATTAACAATTGGACAAAACAATTGTTAATTAATCCAGTTAACCAGTATTAACCTTTTGCTAGACGAAACTTTTCTTAATTTAAAAGTTAGCAAAATGAAGATTGGTTGGGCATTGAATCTATTATTCCTTTTTGTATTTTCGTCTTTATTTATTGCTGCTATTTACTATAGTGTGGAATAGTTGGACCATATATGTAAATAATATTTGGTAATAATAAAGCATTCTTTGCTGAACTCGTGCGAAAAACCACGGGACTTTCACTCGTAATATACTCAAGGCGGGTTGGGTCCTAGACACCCCCTTCGCTAATTTATCTCTGACTTTCTCTTAAGTGTCACCAGAATCCTACACATACTGCAGTGTCCCTTACTAATCACGCGCTCTCTCCATCTACACAGTTTGTTTCAAAGAAGAGGCCAGAGGATGTGAAAGAGGTGCGTATGTCTGAAGGTCTGTTTATTCGCTGAGTGTTAGCATTGGAAAAGCTGTAGGTAAGAGCCAGCTGTTAGACCAACATTTATCCCAAGCAGTATCATTATATTTAGAATTCAACCAGTGACAACGTTTCCTTTACGCACAAAGCCAAGGAATATTTGAAGTCAGGCTTGGAATAAGTGTAAAAGTGCTGTGCATTTGGCAGAGAGGGCTCAGCCCTATTTTGTATAATAGCACCCTGCACATATGGTACCCTTGTACAACACGTACAGTAGTATATTAATTGTCAATTTCTCCTCTGCGATGTGCAAGTTGCCAGTTTTGCTGTGTTGCTGCTAAATGGTCGTGTAGGTGGTGGTGTGGAAGAGGTACTCGGAGCTGAAGAAGCTTCATGGAGAGCTGTCCTACACACACCGCAACCTTTTCAGGAGGCTGGAAGAGTTTCCTCCCTTCCCTCGGGCTCAGGTCTTCGGTGAGTCCGACAGCGCGCTTCACGTGTGTCCTTATAAACCTCGCCTTAACAACTTTAACTTATGAATGTTTTATACATATGTGTAATGTAGTGAGTTGTTGTCATAATGTAGTGATGCTATGGTGATTCAGAGAAGACGGCGTGTTGCGGTCGTCCCATCGCAGGGCACACGCATCGTTCACACCCACAAGCAATTTGGTAACTCCTATTAAGCTCAGCCTGTTTTTAAACTGGGGGGGGGGACTGGAGAACCCGGAGGAAACCCCATGGTGAGGAGAACATGCAAACTGCCGTGAGGGAACAGTACTAACCACTGCACCAGTCTGAATATATACTTAATAAACAATAATACAGCAAAAAATGAACAACAATTTTTCCTGTTCTCCAGACAATTCCTGATATTATGTTGGTTGGCTAGAAGAAGAAAGCTTTGGTTCCCAATTCTTTTCTCTGTGCCTGCCCAGCCATTCCATGTATATGTTAATATATTAAATCACTACAAGAATACTTAATAATGAAGGTGTGTTAGTGGCTGAATTCGACAAATATATGGATATATTGGATGGTAACAGAAAACACTTGGAGTTTGGAAATGAAATGGTAAGATAGCATACTTTGACGGACGTAGCCTTAGTTTTATACCAACATAAACACAGCTTGAAGCTAATTTTTTGTGGCAGCCTAAGACTTTTGCACAGTACTGTGTGTGTATATATATATATATATATATATATATATATGAACATGTAGCATGACATTTCACAAGAATAACTTCAGCAAGGCACACCTTCTCCTTCTGTCACAGGGCGGTTTGATGAAGCTGTGATTGAAGAGAGACGGACAGCAGCAGAAGCCATGCTCCTCTTCACCGTCAACATCCCTGCCCTGTACAACAGCCCACAGCTCAAGGACTTCTTCAGGGTGAGGTTTCTGTCCTGTACCGTGATGCCGTGTGCTTCCCATGACTAGTCCACTCTCCCTGAGATCCTTTATCATTCGGTAGAACAGTTCATGATGCACGGAATACAGCACACAGGCCCTTCAGAAAGCCATGTCAATGATGCTGTTTCACTCACCTGATATAGAACCACGGCACACCATTTTGAATAGGAATGGTAATCAAAAATCATAATGCCTGTCTGTGTTTGCCCAATACCATTGAAATAATCCTCTCTAATTTGAGATGTGGTCTTTTTCAAAAAATGGATGAACATTTTTGTTGGATTTTTTTTAAATTGTTTTCTTAAGAATTTTAGTTGTGTCTGAATCTGGCAGTTTGACAATTTAACATTTACTGCTATTCCTGAAACATGGAACGTTATACACTGACCTGGTGAATTACATGATATAAATTAGTATTTCATGATTTGTATATTTTAGGAAATCAGAAAGTACTTTCCAGATATTAGAAATCCCAAAAGGTTTGGATTATATTAGGTGGCAAGATTTGGTTCTCAGTGCAGCCTGTTTTTTGTTTCAGGGTGGGGAAGTAAGAAGGCCACTGGACAGCACCCCTCTGGCATCGTCCTCCCCGCTGCCGCCGCCTCTCATCCCTCTGCCTGAAGGATTTTCAAACAATGGTATGGAAGAAGAAAAGGGGACTGAAGCATCATCCCCACGAGATGGAGTTGGACTGGGTGAACCTGAGGCTGCAGTAGAGGCCTACAGCGAGATGGAAGACAGCCCAACCTCCATAATAGAAACTGGGGCATCAGAAGAACCAGATAACAACATTGACTCACCGCCCAGAGGTAAGGCTTGAGTCAAGGTTCATTTGTAATGTATTGGTGGTAGCGATTGGCAAAATGACACCTCATGAACTATTTGCAGTATTTTTTTACCCCGTTAGATGGAGCCTTTGGTTTGATTAGTGTCCTTTTTTCAACAGAGAGCACCATCTAGTGGAGTCAAAAGATACGGCAAGTGGTTCATGGGGTGTTGTTTTGTCCATCACTAATTGGTGGTGTTGTAGATCAGGTCATGAAGGTCTAACCTGAAGGCTTAGGATCAAGGAGAACTTTGAGGTCTTGGCAAAGTCCTGAACTTAAGTCATTCCAGTACTTGTTAACTTCAAATCCAATAATCCCTTAATGTGGCATAAAGAAATTTTACGGCACTGGAAGAAATTTCACTTTGATTCTGTCGTTTCTAAATGGGCCTTGTTCAGGAATAGGATTCTGAGCCATGATCTGCACTCAGGACATGATGGGTACAATGGCAGATAAAAATATTTGTGTTGTACAGGAATATGGAACTTTCTTTGCAAGAATTTCCAATTTATGCCTATTTGACTGAGCTGGAAGCCACTCTTGTGGGTGCATGTCTTGTTGGTGAAGGACGTTTCTGTTCTTCCCACATGGCGACCCATGAGGGGGCTGTGAGTGGTTGCAGTCCTTGCTGTGAGCTGCTCATCTCACACATCTGTCATCTGTGTACAGGCTGTGTACTTTTTGTCAAGCTGCCATGATTTTTTTTTTTCTCCCTCTGTAGTTTCTGAGGCTGCTTGATTAGCTGGGATTTCTTGGCTTGTTGTTTTGAATGAATTTAATGTCTTTTATTTCTCATTTCTCCTTCCCCATCAAGCAGCCAGCCCGAGTTCTGCATGTGTCAGGAGGGACCAGACAGAGTCTCAAGATGAGTTTGACTTGCTGTTTGACTCTGTAGCGGAGGGACTTCCAGATGAACAGCCACCACCCCTTTCAGACTCTGATCTCGCCATCTTCGACCCCTGTGCCAAAGAAGGTGTTTTTCATCTTTTTTTCATCACAAAATTCAATATCTGCTTTTCTGAACTATGATACTGACATAAACATGTTATGTTTTAGCTTTAATTTGAAGGCAAGATTGTATTAGTAGTCGGCATCGCATATAATCTGCGTCTGTCTTTATCCTCATTGTGTTTTTTCTCTTTTTTTTTCTGTCCTGTCGATAGATCAGCCCGACGCGCCGCATGACCACTCTGAGCTGATGTCACTCCTATTGGCCGACCCAAATAGCCCTGTAGGGCTGAGCGGGGAGGCGGGGTATCTGGCACAAGCAGCCAATGAGCTGAATGCAGCAGTGGAAGAAGAGAAGGGGGGGGAGTATAGTGGTGCGATACTGCGATACAAGGCTGCTGTGGATATACTGATCAAAGGAGTGCAGGGTGAGACGGGAGACTTGTTTAGAACTATAAGCCTTTCTTAAGCCGTGTTGTTAGTAGAGATTATTCCCTTAAAGCTGCATGATGGAGTTGATTGTGTAATGTTATTGAATGCTCGCTTTTATCCGTGCAGAAGTGACCTTGTTGCTGTGCCTGTCACTTAAGCCAGCGGCCTTCTCAGCCTCAGCCAATCCAAGGCACCCCTCACCCCCTGGCACCCCTCACCCCCTGGTTGGCCTCGCTGCTCTTATACTTGTGCTGCCACTGACTGTCCCACGCTTTTTGCTTCCTGTGTGGCAGGCGACCCGGACCCACAGCGCAGGACGTCTGTGAAGAGGAGAACGGTGCAATACCTCCAGCACGTAGAGGCGCTGCTCTCACTGCAGGATCCCGCAGGCTCCAAGGACCAGGACACGTAGGTGGAGGCCCGCAAGCAGACACCCCCATGTCCAAAGAGACTGTCTGTCACTCCTGCAAACCAATGAGCACAATGTAAAAATAAACTCTAAGCATTGGTAATAATTCCAGATAGACTTCATTCGGCTAACTTGCCAATGAGCCCTGAAGCTCTATAACTTTGACTTGATTTCTTTGTTCCTTCAGACTTAGTCTTGTCTGTTTTTTAGTTATATTTTCAGTGTAAGTAATGTTTGTGTGTTGGCTTATCTGAAAGATTTTGTAGAATAAAACGAGGTCTCTGATTGTATTGGCTCGAATTGCAGTAACTGCTTTAGTGCACTAGGTGTCACTGGCAACACGAAATAATTTCTGCGGCAAATTCCTCCAAAACAATGGCCAAATCTCTAGGAATAAGATTCCTAGGAAGACCCATTCAGTCACCTCTCTGCTTGCCTGTGTCACTGGGGGGGGAGGGGGGAGAGAGATAGGAAGGAACTAGCGATAAGCAAATCGGATGAGAAAAAGGCAGCGGTGATTAAGGGATAAGCACAGATGATCCCTCAGGGCTCTCGGCACAGAAATGACACACCCCCATAATTTCAGTCTCTCTGAGCTGTTGTTTTTGTTGATTGGAGGGAGTCAAAAAGGCCAGGAACAATGAGGTGCAATTGGGGGGGGGGGGATCGTAAATACAGAAAGCACAGGCAATGTGGATGGTGTCACTGCATTAGCATGCAGTGTGTGTCAGCCCTCTCTCCACTGCCTCTCCTTTTCCCCCCTCTCTACTGTCCAGGACAATTATGCCATCAACACACTCCAGCCAGAGAGAGGATAATTGCAAACAGAAAGTGTGTGTATGTGTGTGTGTGTCTGTGAATATAAATGTGTATATAAACTAAGACCCTCTTTACAGTTGCTTCATGTGTGTTCGTGCGGATTGATGAAACCATGTGTGTCTGTGTCTGCGTGCATACGGGGGGGTCGCAGTGAAGAGTCACAGCGCAGCCGTTAACTTAGATAAGTACCACTGGAATAAACGGAGATGTACATGAATGTGTGGATACTCCAGGACACGTGGTGAGGCCTTCGGTAATAACCAGAAAGTGTTATGATGACTGGGGGAGGGGGGGGCTCTCTGTGCTGTCTCACACAGACACACAGACGCACATATATAGAGCTTTTTCACTCTTCCAAACCAATCACTGACATGCACACATTTCATCGCTGGCTTCTCAGCGAATCCGATCCCTCTGCCCCAGCTACTCTCCTGCTCGCATCCCCTCATTTACACTCCCTCTCTTTGTATCCCGACTCCCTCTCCTGTCACCTTGCCCAAGGCTCTGAGTGCACCCCCGCCCCTCGCCCGATGGGAATCAATGGACACACACTTTTGGGGGGGGGGG
>JAODKF010000002.1:24630236-24640909 GCA_026779585.1 Mormyrus proboscirostris | reverse complement strand
CATAGCTCCACATACGCTACACTATAGATATCCACATAGCCACATACCCTACACTGTAGATAGCCGCGTACCCTATGCTGTAGATAGCTACAAAGCCACATACCCTATGCTATAGATAGCTACAAAGCCACATACCCTACGCTATAGTGGGTTACATAGCCACACAGCCTATGCTATAAATAGTTACATAGCCACATAGCCTGAACTATAGATAGCCATAGCTCCACATACGCTACACTATAGATATCCACATAGCCACATACCCTACACTGTAGATAGCCGCGTACCCTATGTTGTAGATAGCTACATAGCAACATACCCTATACTATAGATAGCCACATAGCCACATACCCTACACTGTAGATAGCCATATAGCCACATACCTTACGCTATAGATAGCCACAGCATCACATACTCTTCACTGTAGATAGCCGCATACCCTATGCTGTAGATAGCTACATAGCAACATACCCTATGCTATAGATAGCTATATAGCCTACATCATAGCTTGGTACCTGCAGTTACATTTCTGAGGAAGTGTGTGTCAGGCTACAGCATAGGCTACACTATAGGATATGTGGCTATGCAGCTACCTGGACTGTAGATTCTACACAGAAGATAAATCAGCCTTAAAGTTGAGAAATGGCGAACTCTCCCCTGTGAAATGTACACACTCTGCACCGACTCATGTCACTGACATTCATTAACAGGGCCTCCACTTGGGAGATCGGACCCACATGACCTGTACAAGCTCTAAAGCTCAAGACCACATAAGGGCTGCATCTGAAATCAGGGGCTGCATCCTTTGAAGGACGTGGGTCTATGAAGGTGTAACCTTTTTAGGCGGTGTTCTTCGAAGGTTAAACATGTTTCAATTGGGACAGTCTGGCCTACAGATAATTTTCTATTTGCATCACCAGCTGTTCCTGCCTTTACCCCCAGAGTCACAAAATGCTGCTTCTGTCGCCTAGCCGGGACACACCCACTTTACCTCTGATCAATGAATCTGGGGATATGCTGCCCTGTGAAGGATCCATCGGGTGGATCCTTCACAATTTGGCAAATGAAGGATGCATTTCTATACCGCACTTGAAGGAGCCTTTGAAAAGGAACAGGCTTGTCGCGCCGCTGTGATGCATTTGGTCTTTGAATGCGGCCTTGGAAAAGAGGCAGCTCCTGAATTGGAACACAGCCAAGGTGTTAGGGAGATGCTTGTATTAGGAAAAATTGTTTTCTCCAAAAACCCAGCATTATGTAACACTAATATACAGATTGTGAGGAGTGGCGAAGGGGCATGGACACCATGGCAGGTTCAAAGGACCTACCACTTGACATGGGCCCTTGGATATGTAAAATTATAAATAAATTAGGCAGGTGGCTGAAGATGATGTTTTTTTTCAGGTGGCCCAGAATCACAGGTGATCTGACTATAGTTACTAGAAGGTTGGAGCTCCATTATGGTGGTAAACTGGAGATTTTGCCTTTCTCGCCTTCCCCAGTTCAACCGCTGCATCACCTCCCAGCTCATCAAGTGGTTCAGTAACTTCCGGGAGTTCTTCTACATCCAGATGGAGCGCTTTGCTCGGCAGGCGGCGCGGGAGGGGCTGACCGGCCGGGGCCAGGGGGCGCTACGTCTGGGCCGAGACTCCGAGCTGTACCGCATTCTCAACCTGCATTACAACAAGAGTAACGATTATCAGGTGTGTGTGTGTGTATAGACCATGTTATTGTGCCTGCAGGGGACATTTTGCAGAAAAATAACTCTCGCATAATAAGTCCTACACAATAGGTGGCGCTGTGTCGTTCAGTGGGCAAAGCCTCTGTGCTTGCGGTCGGAAGGTTGGTGTCCGGCCTCAGCAGAATAGTCACACGGGGCCCTCGAGCGAGGCCCTTAACCCCCAGCTCCATAGGCGCTGCTGCAGGTGGCTGCCCTTCACTGCCAAGCTTGCTCTCAACTGCATGTGTGACCTGGAGAGCGAGCTGAGGTAAGCAAAAAGGGAATTTCCCCACAGGGATCAATAAAGGTGCCATCATTGTTATTATTAGACATTGTGGGCATGTCAAAGTAACTTTATTGTCATCTTCAGTTATATGATTTATGTGACATATGCTGAGATGAAATTCCTCAAGAAAACAGTAATAAGTAGATATAAAAATGAACATGAAAGACATTTATGCAATGACAATCTGACCTGGATGTCCCCACAACACAAAATGCCTTTTCTACACACACACCAGTACTTTTCTGTTACCAGCTTCCAGGTCCTTTATTTGGTCATAATCATGTGACTTTAAAATATAACGTAAGAGTCCCTGTATCAAAAGGAAATCCTCTGTGACAGGCAAACAAACATGAGTGTGAGTGCGTGAACGCTTGTGCACATTGTCGTCATTCAGTTTCCATGAAGACCTCATGTGCACGTCTCTCTGGAGAATGACTGATTTTAATCTCTGTCTCTTCCTGCCTTTGGACAAACAGAGCAGAGTTAGACAGGGATATGCATCCATCCGTCCATCCATCCATCCATTGTCTGACTGTTATCCAGGCCAGGGTGGGGGGGAGGGGGACCTGGAGCCTATCCCAGACAGCTCAGGGCGGAAGGCCAGGGTGTGACCTGGATGCCGGTCCAGCCCACATTCACACATAACTCTCATATATAGAACAACAATATAAAACCAGTCATTTATCCCAGTCCGTGTCCCCTGACTGACAGCCATAGATGCCTTTGTCTCACATGTGAATGTTTAATTAGCATGTTTAACATAGAAAAAGAGGCCCAACTAACAGCAGACTATGAGAGCAGAGTGGACAAGCTGATCAGTGTAAAATGAAACAAATAAATACTGTCTGTTTAGCACTGATGAATAAGCACTGATTTCCTAAAATGTGAATTGCAGTATAAAAAAGTCCAGATGCCTGTTATATTGTCAGTATATTTCTTATATGAGAGTGATTTGAAGAGGTAAAATAACAGAGAGTAATGGTGCCATTTCTTCTTCCTGGCCCAAGTGATGTGTGAGGAATTTCAGTAATAAAACAGGACTTTTGTTTTCAACTTGAAACGAACCAACATTTCGCTTTTTGGTGATGATAATGAAGAGCGAATATGTCGACCCACATTCCCAGGTATATTCCGCCGCAGGAGATGCACAGAGTGGCTGAATTCCCGGAAATCTTTGTGATTGTAGCACAGGAGCGGCTGTAGCTACAGGCAGGACAGACAGCTGGCAAGGGCCCCGAATCACCTGCTTTGTGTAGGGGGGGGCCCAACTAAAGCTTTGCCTAGGGGCCCTTAAAAGGTACAAGCAGGAGTGATGTAACAGAAGGAAAAATGAGGATGAATCCAAGGGCCACTGTCAATCGGGGGCCCTGAAAAAATTTGGAACATAACTAGATTGGTCTGGGTTGGGGGCCTCATATTGCATGCTTTTGTGGGACCCAAAATTTATAGCAGTGCCCCAGGGTAGAGTCAGCCTTGTTGTTATGGGATATTTTCCCCCTTCATGCACTGACGTATTCAGTTAACACTGGTGTGAATGATCAGTCAGCTGATCTCATGAGGTGTCCAAGGCTGTCCACTGCTCTCTGTGCCCCAGTGTCTCCCCACCAGTTGTAATGGACACGGCAGGAACTTAGCCCCCCAGCAGTGACAGCAGCAGCCTGTCTCCCCCCCCAGGTGCCCGACAGGTTTGTGGAGGTGTCGGAGCTGGCCTTGAGGGAGTTCCTCAACGCCATCCAGGCAGGGCGCGACACTGACCCCTGCTGGAAGAAATCTATATACAAGATCATCTGCAAGCTGGACAGCCCTGTGCCGGACAGCTTCCGGCTGCCTGGGTGCCCCCTGAGCGCCGCCGCTGCTGAGTGACCAACCTCGTACAGCCCGACCCGAACACAGCACACTCACAGAGTGCTTAGCGTGACGCGGTGTGTGACATCACACCAAAGAAGTGCAGTACACACTTCAGCTCAGAATAACTAAACTCAAAACACAAATACTAAATATATGAAAAGGTAAACAATCATTAGAATGGCAGCATTTTGGGCTGTAGGTAAGGTTCAGTATACAGTACTGTGCCAAATTCTAAGGGAGAAAAAGAAAATGTTTAAATGATCTTCATGTTGATATTATGTCTGTCAAAGTGTGTCAGCTTAGCCATTTTATAAACTTTCCTAAAGTCAGCCCAGTATTTGCAGCACTGTCCATTACACCCATGTTTTTGACCATGATTTTGTTACCTATTTCAGAGTTATTCAATCAGAGTTATTTAACAAATGAAGTCATGATTTGAGCTGGTGGTGACAGGTATCAATGACTGAGGTGCCCCTGAGGAGAGGTTTGGGAAACAGAGCGGAGGTCTTATACTCATCCCGCAAGACATCAGTGACTTTTTGCAGAGTAGAGTAGCAATTCTTCATTACTTTTTATTTTGTTAATGTTAATTTGCACATGTTCTAATATAATCGTTTTTTTTTCTGAGCAAATATACACTTACTATCCATAAAAATACTGTTAAATATTTTCTTCGACTGCTTAAGACCTTTGGACAGTACTGTATTTATCCATCTTTTACCCATGTCATCTGTACGTAACTGTTTACAGGGTTATGTTGAGATTCACCCAAAACAACTCATTAATAACTTGTGGCCTGCACAAACACACACACCCCTGAAAGCCTGCAGAGTGTCTACAGAGAATAGCACTGATTCAGAGAGCAGCTCAGACTGTGATGTATATACCTAAAAGGAGAGTGAGGAACACCACTGCATGCACATGGTATGTGAAAGACACATATGGCGGTTTATCACTGGGCAACTGGGAGTGTAAATGTAACAGAATGAGGACATGGATCCTCATGGTCTCTCCTCCAAGGTCAGCTGCTGGGCTGTTATATCATGCTGAATTACCTAAATGACTTGTAATAATAATTACTTATAATGAATAACAACAATAATAAACTTGGGCAAGATGTATTTTACTCTGTGTATTAGGGGAACAACCCCCTATACCAACTGAAATCTCTAGAATGACATACTCAGTGATGAATGTACAGAGTTTATTTCAAATTGTACTGTACAGAGAGTTTCCTAAGTGTATTTTATGGTTGACGTTCCTCGCTACTGCATTTCCACAGAGACTTGTGCATGGATCAGAGTACCATGGTTTATGTAATATGCAGCGTCCCATTTATGTCATTCATTTTTTATGATTTATAAATCACTATTCTTGGTACCTGAACTATGTTTAGCAAATAAATACAAATGGTCTCTGGGACTAGAAACAAATGCCCATACATACAGTATATACATGTTTGGTTTGTGTTTTTGTGTATATGTTATGGTAGCCAGTGATTTTGATTCGTCAGTTTTCTCAGTTTTAATTCACTTTGTTACTTTCACTTTCAAAGGAATAAATTATAAATTAACATTAATCTAGATTATCTTCATCTGTTTGTCTTCCATATCTTGCAGTACAAGGTCAAAGTGAGACTATAGCCTATTCCAAGAAGCACAGGGATCATGAAAGAGCAATTTGAATGGGATGCCAGTTCATTGCAGTGCACAAATGCACACCCTAAGTGAATGATAGGAGTGACAATTCACATTTATGTATGTTTTTGGACTCTGGGAGGTAAATGGAGCAACAGAGGACAGCAAAATGAACACAGAAATAACATGCAGATTTCACACATGCAGAAAGAACGTGCAAACTCCACACAAGCAGTAAGAACATGCAAACTCCACACACGTAGAACAAACATGCAAACTTCACACACAGAACATGCAAACAGCAACACATGCAGAATCAACATGCAAACGCCACACATGCAGAAACAGCATGCAAACGCCACACACATGGAACGAACATGCAAATGCCACACATGCAGAATCAACGTGCAAACTCCACACACAGAACATGCAAACAACATGTGGAACAAACATGCAAACGCCACACATGCAGAATCAACATGGAAACTTCACACATAGGACATGCAAGCTCCACACATGTAGAAAGAACATACAAACTCCACATACACAAAAATAACATGCAAGCTCCATACTCTCAGAATGAACATACAAAATCCACACATGCAGAAAGAACCTGCAAATTCTACAGGCACCCAAAGAACATGCAAATTCCATACACGCAGAAAGCACATACAAGCTCCAGACACAGAGAGCTGTGGTCAGAAGGCAAAAGCATAACCTGAGGGGTGTGAGAGTAGCGTGCTGCCGTGTGTAATCTTTCAAAAAAATAGTGCATGCATTTATGCATTTGCTAGTGCCGCTGAGGAAGCACCAAATAACCAAAAGTATGCAGATGAAACTGCTATCATTGACATCCTATATTGTGCAATATCACCTAGTCATTGTGGACTTCAGGCACGCCCAGAACAACAAATCCCATCTGTTCTCTACAATGACAGATCAACCTGGACCACTTCATCAAGAAGGCAAACCAGAGATTATATTTTCTCCGGAATTAAAGAGTCAGGTGTGGCCTGCTTGTACAATTCTGCACCCCCATCACAGAGCACCGTAACATGTTCTATTCCAGCTTGGTATGAATGGATTCTGTCACTAAGTTAAACTACGGCAAATTGTCACAAAGGCCTCAGAGATCTCTGGTGCTGCCTTTCCGTCTGAACACCTCTACATCCAGCACCCCCCTAAATGTGCCATAAGGGTTACGGAGGCACCCTCCAATCCTGAGCACGATCTCTTCGGGTAAATGACACATCACTCACAATATAAACAACACACTTCAAGAACAGCTTCTTCCCCAGAGCTGGTCCTCCTGTTTGTAATTATATTCAAGAATGCTACATTATCACCTTTGAAATGCCAACCTTTGCATCAGCACAGACCCCTTGCCAATATTTATGCACAGTAAAATTGCACATTGCATGTGGTGCAAGCTATTATATTGTAGCTGAGTCTATTGTGTCTGCATTGTACTACTTGAATATGCACAAACTTCTGTGTTTATCACATCCCTTGCATTTACTCCTCTCTGTTTATGCCCTAAGAGTCTGTCGTCATGGTGTCTCCTACAGTAGCAAGCAGTGCCATGGTCATGTAGCAGTAAAGATTCTTATTCTGATTCAAATGATCAGCCAAGAACACTGGGGCATCTTTAGCATTTTTCCTTACAATTACCATCTTCAGTGTATCAATCTCTCTCTATGTGGAAATGTGTGTCATGCTCTGCAGCACTTTTTAATATTTCTCCTAATAAAACTTCCTCTTTTTCAGTCTGTATTCTGTTTCGCAAGCAGTAAATTTAGCCTGTTCTGCTTTACCCAAGGGAACCGGCTTATCTCTCCACCTGATGTACTGTTTAACTCAAAGTCTCTTGATCTGTGGAATGTCTCCCGTTTTTGGACTTTTCTTAATACTGGCAACAGCAGCACATAGTAAGTAAGATATAACAGTTACTGAGCTATGTGACACAATACCTGTTTACTAGGCTAATATGTTTGTATCCCTTATAATTAGGAAAAAGTCTATCTGAATCTACCACAGAAAGCTCAATCCAAAATGCATTGAGTCACATCGCTAATGCTGGTTTCTCCTTCACTGAAAGAATGTAAAGCTCATTACAGAGAACTGTGTGCCACAGAAAGCTTTGAAATGGGGGAAAGAGGAAGGAATTTAAAGCTGTATTACAAGATGCCCCTATAAGTAAACCGACAGTAGCTGTAAAGATTAATGTAAAAAGAACAAACTCCTTTTCAGGAAGCTGGTTATTTATGTGTTTGCAGAGTTGACATGAGATTATTGGAGTTAAACGTGCTTTAACTAATGTCTGAATCAATGTGAATTTTTAACCCTATAAAAACATTTCAGTGTAAAAGTCTGCCTCTGTATAAGGAACAGCTGTCTGCTGATGACTTCCTTCCGTTTTGCATTGGTGTGATATTTTCCTTACATAGGCTGGTTAACAGAACTGGTGTTGCTAAGCTGCTGATTATTTATGTGCCCATTATGGGATGCCATCCAGTATGTTTCCCTGTTCTGTGCCCAGTCAGTTATAGGCTCAGCGTTCACTGCAGCCTGTACTGGATAAGGAGCTGGAGGATGGGGGGAATATGTGTGTATTCTTATTGTTATGAGCTGACAGGAGTATGATCGCAGGTCCTAGCATTGCTGTGGTTAAGCATTCTCCAGTCTCATAGGTTTATGAATCCCACTGCACAGACATAGAATTTGCCGGTTGTGTTAAGCTATGTATAAACAGGAAGTGACATCAGTTTCTTTTGCTCACCATCAGTATCTGCACTGTAGGAGGTATGACTTGTGAAGAAAATGCCCATTTGTCCCACCCAAGATAAATCTAATCAAAGAAACAGAGTACAAGGGTTTTGTTTTAGGACAAATTTTATCAGGCAAGAAGCAGAGAAGGGTATTAATTTAGGATGATTTTTCCTGACATGAAACAAAGCACAGTTTGCATCTAATACAGTTTATCCTGAACCAAAGTAAATCAGAGGAGGTTGGGTCCCATGTGACCAGTGACATGTGACATCATCGTCAGTGCAGTGTCAGAGAACCGGAGTGTGTCCAGCATGTAGCCCTGGATGAGGAAATACTGTAGTGTTAGATACAGTCTGGAGGAATGGAGGCAGGTGAGATGGGACCAGGCCACTTTGGTCTCAGGGTCTCAGGGATCTGTGGACCAGGCCGCTGTGGTCTGTGGGATCTGTGCTGCCTGGATGATGGCAGCAGCATTTCTCTCTGCTACCCTGATAACAGACAGTCTCCCCCCACCTCAAAGTAACTGCATACGATTCAATTGTCAGGGTCTGCACCCATCTGTCCCAGCCTTCCATGTCTCCTCCCCATTGGTCAGCAGGTGTCGCTGGCCATCCTGTCCTTAGTGTGTTTCCTCTGTTCCCTGTACTGCTGCATGGCTCAATGAAGTGAGTGTGTAGCCACTGACTTCTCTATCATGTGTTCAAATCCTGCCTCCTCTATTTTTGTATTTTGTTTCCTAGTATTTCAAGTGTATCAGTTTTTCTAGCTCCTGTGTTTTGCTAACTTTTATATTCTGTTTGGGTTTTTTGCTTTGTGCTTTGGGTTTGTTTTACCTGTCTTTGTTATTTTCCCAGTGTGAGATTCTGTTTCCAGTGGCCTGCACTGCGAAGCGGGGTTACTGGCTTATCGGGGTAACTTGTCGGATTTAAGGTAGAGATGGCAAATTCGGCACTCAGAATCGATCTGTTTCGAAAACGTCCAAAACGTCTGGTCTCGATACGGAGCTTACGAAATGTTTGTTCATGGCGAAAGAAAAAACCTATAAAGAACCCCAGAAAAAATCAGAGCGTGTCGGGTGTTTATGGCATTGTTGGTTTGAGCAAGTAGTTTGGCGATTATTATTATTTAAAGTCCAATTGTATTAGTGAAACAGGTTAGCAGTTAGTCTGGTTTAGGCATAAGTATAAGTGAGGGACATATAGTTATAGATAGTAGGTGTAATATCAAGGTTTTGCTTAGATTCAGTTAGAAACATAAAAAAACTAGAGTACGCATGGACACATAGATATTATATACATATTGTATACAAATTAATTAAAACTAAACCATTCCTATAACCTGCTCAACATACACAAACCTAGATATGATGAGTATTCTGACCTCAGTAGCTAATTAATTACTATGCACACTCAATACTCAGATGGTATGTAAATTCAGAAATTATATGTTTTAACAATACACAACCATAGGAACAAATAATCTATAAATGATATAAGACCCAATTTAGGTTTTGATTTATTGTATTGACTGGGGGAAATTCTGGTGCATACAAACATGCAAATAATGCAGATAATGCTAAACAGACAAGGTATGAAGACTGTACACATGGCATACTTTGTACGCCTGCGCACACAAATCGGGTAGGCACGCAGATCGGGCAATCACAAGCAGGTCCGTGCTGCTGTCATCTGCCCGCGACAGATAATACGTACTCATTTTGACCATCGGTTGGCCAATGCATAGTGTCTATGGCTGGTTGTGATGATGTGTTCCAGGGTTATCCTAGGGTGCTGGACTTCGCTGCTGTTTTTGTTTTATCCCTGTGATGCGGCTTTTGCGACGTCGTAGCCGCAAAGTGTGTTAGGTCATCCGGCGTCGAGTGGGGTCGGTGTGGGAAGTAACCCATGTGGACAAGCTGGCCAGGCTGAAGTTGGCTACTTATTCGCAGCTCCTTATTCGGATTTTCCAGTCCACCTTGAATGCTTCGCAGCCTGACTCAGTGACGCGATTGTGCCTGTAGGGGGACCATTTTAATACCTTAAAGAAACAAATGCCCATACATACAGTATATACATGTTTGGTTTGTGTTTTTGTGTGTACGTTATGGTAGCCAGTGATTTTGATTCGTCAGTTTTTCTCAGATTTAATTCACTTTGTTATTACTAGGTAAAGCAAAGAAAAGGAATTGAATTGCTTTTCAAAGGCTGCCAATTAGATTTCGTGTTGACTACAAAATACTACTCCTAACTTATAAAGCTGTAAATGGTCTTGCACCATGAGTATGTGAGTGACCTCATTTGCAATTACATTCCAAATCGTACACTTAGATCTCTAGATGTAGGTCTTCTATCCATTCCCAGAATAAAGAACGCTACTTATGGGGGAAGAGCATTTGCTCATAAAGCACCACAGTTAT
>JAODKF010000002.1:24590091-24606339 GCA_026779585.1 Mormyrus proboscirostris | reverse complement strand
CCCCCCCCCCCCCGCCCCCCCCCCCCGCCCCCCGCCCCCGCCCCCGCCCCCGCCACCGCCACGTCACATTCCCCGGAAGAGCTAGTGGCATCCGCAGCAGCACGTGTCCCAGATCATGCGTTACAGCAGGAAAGAGCTCCTGGAGTTTTACCCTGCTGAGTGTGCTTGGCAGCCTGGCACATCGCTGGGTAGGTGAGAGCGGAGCACCAAAGAGCGCTCACCCCTTCCTCGTCAATCTCACTGGCTGGGTCACGACTGTGGGCTGTTTGTGTACTGCGTTGTGGAGGGCACCCACTGCCGAGCCCTGGAGGACATGCGGTCCACCATCGCCCTCATCTGCCCGGGTGTCCTCCCAGACACGAACTAGCTGCTCCACATCACGCCGGTGGGGCGAACGGAGCGGGAGGTGTGGCGGGCTGGCATGAGGGATGCTGGCATCAGCGTGCTGGACTTCTCATGCTGCCTGGGAGCAAACACCACTTGCCTGCGGCCGGTTCCACCTCGGTGAGGGTGTGATGCCCCTCTGTCAGCAAACTATGGTGTAAGGAGCCCCAACTGTTCCAGCTGACACTGATGCACAGCCAAGTCCCCCAGTGCAGTGCAAGGGCTGCAGCGAGACTCTACCAGAAACGGCACAAGCAGTCAACGAGCAGTGGCAACGGATCAGCATAGGCTTGGTAGCTGAGCAGCAATGCTGAATGAGGACTTTGCTGGACTGGCAATTGGATATCTTCACCACACCGAGATGATAAGTACTGCCCAACTGCGCTCGTCCAGCACCACATCGACATCGGAAATGCCCAGCTCAGCTAGCTGTGACCTCATTGGCTGGCACTTGCAAAGTGTCAGTCAGTGGAGCAGAAGATGACGTCACTGGCTAGACATGGTTTAGCTCCTCAAACCTCTGAAGTAGCTACTGGCATGTCGAACTGCTCTGGATGCCCAACCTAAGATCGCATTCGCCATCGGTCACAGTTTATGGCAATGCCAGGCCCGGCCACGCCCCAGCCACCTTCGAGGGGGTGACGGAGTGAGTTGCCAGTGAGTGTCATCTATCTGTGCACTGTCTTCACCACAAAACCAATCCAACGCCTCACTGAGAAGTGGTGGCCCTTCCAGTGGACCAGAGACTGCACTGCCTTTAAGCACTGGAGAACTGCGCTTAGAAGAACCTCGTTCACACATTGCCTTTCATCCTTGACACCGACACTAGCAATCAGGGGATCGGCTCCCTAGTGGGAGACGCTGGGGGCCACAATGGCTGGTGGCCAAGGCCCTCGAATGCCTCCTAGTGAGTGCTAGATGTGTGTACTGGTGAGAGGTGACTTCCCCTTTCCGGGCTGCTGCTGGTATTCTCTGGCAGTTTTGCACGATACAGCGTTTGTCTGTCTTGAGCGCGTGTTTTAAGCATGTTTCACCAAGCTGACATAGCAACAATATGAACAATAAAAAGTTGTAAATCCTCAAGAGGATAACTATTCTTGCATTCATGAACACATAAAATCCCTTCGAAAATGTTTTTATCCTCTCGAAGAATTTTAAATACTGCAAAACTCAAACTCCCCCCCCGGACTAAGGCAGTAAATAGCACGGGAGGTAATCCATTTATTGTATGGGCCTCTGCTCCTTTCGCAGGATGCGCGCCGCCGGCTGTTTTCGAGCGCGCGCGTACATGTCAGAGGAGAATGAGATGGCGCTACCGAGGCTGGTCATTCTGGAGCTGCTGCTTTATGCCAGCTGCTTCATCTGCGGAATCGTCACTGCAGCTTCTCTTATTATCGTACAGGTAAAACCAAATTGAAAAGTTTTAGTCTGTACACTTTGGCCTTTTGTCGTCTGGCATCCATGCTGTCATATTAATTAAATATGCTTCATGCAAGCAATACCCTTATGAATAGTATTTGATCTTTATTCCAGTCCTTGATCTTTGCGTTTCAAGTGAGCAACTTCATGTCTATGTATATATTTAAATATATCGATGTACATTATTTTTTTGCGTTAAACCCCAGCCTTCCCGTTAGTCATTAATGTCGCCTTGTGATCAGAAGCATATATCAGTGCGCAGTACTTTAAAGCCAAAGTTAGTGTAGTTTTTAAGCAACGCACGCAATACTTTCACTCTTTTATAGTTAATGTCCTATCGCTATAGGAGTAATCTGAAACATACTATACGACTCGGTGAAATAATAGCTGAACACGTTTTCTGTGGTTTCATTTTGTCGAACTGACTCTGTTGTCATTTGCATCGCGTTTTATTTCGATATATAGCTGGATGACAGCATTATGGTGCTTGATCACTTTTTTGTCACCTACACTGCATTCCGGGTTTCATCGTAGAGAACTGTTTTAGTGGCGTAAATCAAATTGAGTGGTCATATGATTACCACCAGTAAGTGAGGGGGGTTTCCTGCTTGTGTCGAAGTGAGATTCTCGCCCATATTTTACACTCAACGATCCGTAAATCCCCTCAGCTGGTGTGTGTTTAGCGTTAACAGTTTACAAGGGTGTGAAAAATACATGGATTTCCAGATATACATATTTATAATATAAAACTAAAAACCATAACCTCTTTTATTAAAGAAAAAAAAATCGATGACTTCCGTGAGTTTAAATTTGCTTCGCGATTTTCGGTCATGTGATCTGTTAGCGACTCCTTCCCCATTAGTGTAGTACTTGGAGTCGATTTCAGTGAGCATAGGGCACACAGCAGGGGAAACCCCTGGATGGGACGCTGGTCTTTTTTAGGGCACACATTCTGAATACTTTAGAGCTGGCAGTTCACCACCAATTGCATGTTTTTGGACTGCAGGAGGAAATACATAAAATTCCCAGCCTTGTCTACTGAGTTAGCATCCCAGCCCTGAGAAATGGTGTTCATGGAACAGCAGAACCCTGCAGTAGTACGTTTAAGCAGGAGTCTTAATCTGAATAAATAACTGATGAAAAATATCTGACATTATGTCTAGGTGATGTGTAAATGAGTGTGTATCAGGCATGTGCGGGGGGGGGGGGGGGTGCCTCTTTTGCCTAAACGATAGTAATAATTGACAAAGAAAATCTAGTGATGAGGACCCTCCCAGGCCAGATTTACTGAGGGGGCCCCTGTTCAAGCACCTACTGTCTGTGCATGTCAGTGGAGTATACACACATTCATCTGCTCTATGCAAGGCACTGCAGAATAATAATAATAATAATAATAATAATAACAGCTGACATAATGAAGGAGATACAGCAGCATCTCATCTACCTACAGCCACTGAATTGGCTCAACATGAGTGCCTGCATCCATGGCTTAAAATCATTGAAAGTGAGTTTGCCTTCCTCCAGGATACACAGTACTGGGCAGAAGTCTTAGACAGTCAAAGAAATGATGTTTAAGTGATCTTCATGTTGGTGTAAATCTGTCAAAGTGGGGCCAGATTAGTCATCACAAAACCTCTCATAAGTCATCCAAATTTTTACAGCAACTGTCCAGTTAACTTGACCTTTCGACTTGACCACTAGCAGACCTTGTATGGCTAATCAATACCTCATCAAGTTATTTGACTTGCTGACTAATTAATTCATTCATTGAGCTGTTGGCGAAATATAACACATGCATGGAATCGCCGAGGTGCCCCTGAGGAGAGTTTTAGGAACTGAAGCGGTGTTCATCTAGCCAGCCAACAAGATATCGGTGACTTTTTGGAGAACAGAAGAAATTGCCTCTAGTTTTCAGTATCGTACGGTTAATTTGCATATGTTTTAATATTTAATGTTGATTTTTTTTTCTGAGCAACTATACACTTACTAGCTAGATAAATAGCTTTAACATTTTCTTTGACTGCCTAAGACGTCTGCACAACACTGTATGCACCAGGTGCTGCCTGAGCAAAGCTGGGAAAATCATCCAGGATCCCGGGCTCATGACCCCCAGACTGTTCACACTGTGATGGTCAGGCGGGCAGAGCTGCAGTACGAAGGCCTTAACCGGCCCAATCCAGCAGGCTCTGAGACAGATCCGTCCATCAGGCAGTCAGAATGCTCAACTCTGGTCAATGAATCTATTCAAACATCCATTCCCACTACATCCATACTTACATTCACAAGGCTGTTACATTTTTCTCTTCTAATTTGCACACTGTTTATCACAGGGTTACATATTACCGTTTTGTTCCTCTATTTGCACTATTGTTTTTATTTGCACTACTTTGTCAGTGCTCTTGTGAACCCACCTTCATGGTCTCACCCCCTTGTACTTACTGGGTGCCAAGCGAAGTGATTTGCTTTGATTTGATTGCTGTGTCATTAGCCTGCGGTAGTGCTCACTCCAGCCTGTGTTGCAGGGGGAGTTTGCCGGTCGCTGCATGCTCTATGGCACAGTCAGCTATAACGCCACGGCCCAGTCCCTCGGGGTGGACAGCTCCAGTCCCACCTCCCTCTGCTTTTTTGTCACCGTCATTTCTGTGGTCATGGGGGTCTACTGCTTCTCACTTACCCTGTACTGGATCTACACCAGCTGCATGGGCGAGGAGGTCTGCAGGTGAGGCCCTGCTCGCCATTTTCCCACAGTAATTATGGGAGTGGGGGGGGGAGGGGGGTCATTGTATTTACTGTTGTTTTCTGTAGACAGTAAAAAGAAGTATCTGTGAGTTTTCATAGTGACGATTATCACATTCACCTGACACACGAAAGGGCTCTGCTTTGAAACTGGGTGGAAATGCGTTATGAGAATTTCCCCCAGGATCTGGTTTATCTGGTATTTCTCTGTACCCCTACTGTTTAAGGTGCACATTTACCTTTGTTATTAAGTCATTTCTCTTTAAGTGGCAGTTTTGTAATAGATCTATCCAACTCTATATATGGTATAGGAATGTTAATTGGCGAGTTTTGACACGCTCATGAATGGCTGTGATTCTACAGACTACAGTGGCCTAGATGCACAGAAAGCCCCACCCGTTTCCTCAGTTTCAAAGTAACAGCTTGATGTACTTAAATATTTAAAGATGTGGCAGTTATATAACAAAAGTAACCATGATAGCTCGTGGTGATTTCTGACATTAACCGATACTTGTGTCGTGTTGCCCTCTGTCTCTCTCCCAGGACGCGTGTTTGGATGAATGTGAGTCTCGTGGTGTGTGGGATTTTTCTCTTCTTCCTTCTAGTGTCTGGGTGCATCCTGAAGGTTGGGAGAGACCGTCTCTGTGACTCCATACTGCACAATACCACCATAAAAAGGTGAGGGGCAGGATGATCCAGCAGCCATGAACAGCAGGGCTATTCAAATCAATGATCTCACTCTCGGGGCCTGTTAAACAAATATAATGCAATAAACAGGTAATTATCTCTGTTCTCTACTGGAAAATTCCTTGTGATCAAAGAAGATGATTGATTTATTTTTATGGCTGGGTGGATGGATTACAGTAATGTTTTGTAACTAACCTGTATTACGAGGCATGCAAATCCTAAATGATTTTTAATTATTTATACAAAGCACTGTGGGCACTCGGCTGTCATTAACTTTGGGTTTTCCATTAATTTACAGTGCTTTCGGCATTTAGCTTCATTTGTTAAAGTGCCTTATTGCTCCCAGGGCAGTTTCTGGAAAGTACTGCTGTAACGAAGATGTTTGTGATCATTGTTGTTGCACAGACAGTATTCATGATGTCGTGTGCGTATGTGTGTTGCAGTTGTGAGGACGCTCAGACTAAGAGATGGATCAGCCCGTACAATGGCGAGCGATTCTACTCCGGCCTGCACAGTGCTGAGGTCTGTGCTGCCCAACATTCTCAATGTGCAATAATGGTCAAAAAAATCCAGTGTAATTTACCAGCAGGCCTCCTTTTAAATTTTGCTTTTAGGGAAAAAAATTTATATAGTGATGGTAACATAAAGTCTTTACTTAACTTTAACTTTTTCACTTTTTTAACGTCATGTTGCCGCTCACTTCCCCCCCCCCCTTCTCCTAGCCACCTGTTGCCCACCTGTTGTTTCTTTTTGTCTCCACTAGGGGGCAGTGTGGGTGAACTTCTTCTTCTGGATGCTTATCTTCATGGTGGTGATATTCCAGAAGTATCAGGGGTCAGAGTTCACCATAGAAGAAGGAGAGCACGTTTCCCCATCAGAGTCAAACCCTATTCTTGGCCGAACAAATAGGCAGCAGTGACCCTTGTTTGAGGGTTGGCTGTCATCCATCCTAACACAGTCCCAGGCTGGAGAAATCCTTGGATGAATTTTTAACCTAGTAGAACCCATTTCACTTGAAAAATCTAATTAATCTGTCGCCATATTGACTTAGTTTGCATGGTAACTTATTCTTGTTCATCATACTTGGCCTCACCTGTGTCTGGACATCCATTCAGTTAGAGTACCACATATTGAGCTATCTGCTTCTATGAAGTCTTTTCCTCTCTGTTCCTGGTCTACATACATTTTTTCCACTGATTTACACTGAACTGAATGGGTATGTTACAGTATTTTCACCACTAAATAGATATGTCCAATCATATACATACATATCTTTAACCGTTTCCTTAGCTGTTAGGTTAATTGCCAATAACCATGTTACCATCTTATAAAATAACTACAGGTAAGAAATCATTGCTCCAATAACTGCATTTTATTTGATACTTTATTTGATGTATTTGATATCAAATACAAGAAAATTATTCTAGGTTATTACCCTGATCTTTTGGAGCATTTAAACTTTTTTTTTAAATTTAAGTAGGCCTAAGCCTTGTAAGCAAATTTTAGGAAAACGGATTCAAGCGTAAGTCACGTCTAATCACTCTTAGGGATGGTTTGGAACAGCTGTATTGGTAGGTCAGAGTCTTGCAAAATTTTCCTCAGAGTAAACATTTTGGGAAAATATCACATGAAACATATTGGGGCTTTTTGGTTCATTTCCTACTGTAGCTCCTTTTTCTAATTTCTATGGAGACAACTAATTCTAATTTGTAGGACCAGTACAAACACAGACCTTGGCTGTTCAAAGCCCACTACAGAAAACAAGTAAGGGTTTTAAATATGACCTTTGTACTCTTCTATTGCTGCATGACTTTTATGGAAAAACAGTAAACTGAAAATTCAGGGTTTTTCGCAACAGGATAATATTATTCCTAAATTATAGCCATAGTGCTGATAGCCAGGTATTTGTGTTGTGTTTCTGGTTTACTATATAATCTGCATGCACTATTGCAAACTAGTTAATATGCACAGATGTGAACCCATTAACACCTTTATGCTGGGAGTGTTTATTGGTCTGTGTACCAAGCCTTTTGCAGTTAGGTTTTTTTTTTCTATACTTCAACTGAGCTTTTGGATTTATTACCTGGGATAATGATCAGGCTTTAAGTTAAGCCGGGCTAAGTTGAGCCTGGACTGCTTACCTTGGTAGTGCTCGTTCTGTAACGGTGGCACTTCCTGTGAGGTCTCTGCTGATGCCGGTTTGCTCATAAGCACTTGCATCTGACAAAGCTGTTTACTTAAAAACCTCACTGAACACTATCTAATATCGAAATTGAGCAGTTAAGGAAAGACAAAATTCAGTATAGAGTTTTTTTTCCAGCTAACTGACACTCACAGGTGTTGTTTCACTTGTCTGTGTACAGAGGCAAAGGAATGAAATCCATAATCTTTCTTACATGATTTTTTTTTATATATAAAGAATGGCATTATGGATGACTAAGGTCTGCTAAGGGCAGACTAAATCAGTCTATGTAAATTTCCTAATCCTGCAGGTCAGTTTACTATAGCACTGTTGATGAGATAAGCAGCAAACAGATATTTTAATGGACATTGGATCAAACTTTTGCGGTGGAAAGTAGTTGACTGAGACTCATTTGGGCAGGTGGGTGTAACCTTGGGGAACAATTGTTTGGAAAGTAAATGCATCTTGAGACAAACAGCCAGCCCATTAACCTCACTCACAATCACAGTGTTTGCTTCTCAGCTAACCACAGATTGGTTTAGTGTTGAAAAATAATCAATCAGCATCATTTTTAGAACTGCTTTTTCTACTGTTTTTAAAATAAATGTATTCCTGGTGTTCCTTTGTTTGAGCGTTTGTTTGCGTGTGGATGTGATGACAATGAATGGCAATAAATATTTCTTCTGCGTGAGACATGACTTTTTGTGTATGAAGTGAAAACGAACATTTTAGTCGTGTGTTTGAAGGCAGCAGTGGAACTTGGACTGAGGAGCAGATCCTAATCATACTCTGATTGCAATGTATTTAATTAATAATCTAACAACCTTTGCATCATGGTGTCATCCACAGCTCTGCCCTACCCGTCTGACCTGCTGAAATAGGCAAGATCATCACATTGCATAACATTTCTGTTGCCAGTCTTCTGTTGAGAATCTCTGTCATTCGGCATCACCGATACACCAAACCTGAACACTAGGAGCATAAAAAAATAAATGTTGGTTACTTTTCAGCTGTCCCCATGTCTGAGTGAAAATTTTGATAACCTACCCAAATTGCACTTTCAGCTTAGTGCTCAACGGTTTTCACTTTTTTGTCACTTTTTTCCATGCATGTTCTTTCTCTTTTCAAAGTCAGGACAAAGGCTAAATAAGTAACGTTTTTTTCGCTACATATGATTAACTTGGTAACGGGATCAAAAACATTCAAACATGGTACTCTAAGAAATTCACAAATGGCAGGAGTCAATCATCACACTGATCTCATATGGCTTATTTAACCCGCTCACAATGCTAGCTAGCTAGACTTAAAATGTGACCCTTTTACAGATTAACGATTCCTAATCGACATTTTTGTGTAAGTAAAACTCCCAGAAGCCAAGATCAGCCACCTCACACCCATGTGCTGGGCGGCCCAAGGAGACTGTGACAAAAAAAAGAAAGTTTGAATTGATAGGTCAGTGGAAGAGAGGGGTTTTGTGAAAACCTAAAGAGAAAGAGTCTAGCAGACATCTCAGAGTAGCGTGGGATTCGAAAACTCCCTGCAAAGGTTTGGAATGCAACATAGTTCACTATGATGATTAGCTGTAGATAGTAATACAACACGAGCCTGTATCACAGGTGCAAACAAAACGTATTCATCTGCTAGACAACTTAATAAAGAGGGTAATTACTGTATATGTTTTACTGGGGCATACTGGACAGTGGTGTTGTCTCAGAACTCCAGGAATAAGGGTTTGAATGCTGCCTGTGTGTTTGCATATTCTCCTCATGTTATGGAAATGTCCTCTGGGAACTTCATTTTGTAGAATAGAATAGGATAGAATACCTTTATTGTCATTGTACAGATTAAATTAAGCACAATGAAATTAAATCAGAAATAGCATTTAACCAAACCATGATCATGCTGGGTTAGGACAGAATGATGTAGGGCTGTCGCTATTTATGCCTACATATGTACACTTGATGCTTCACAGGAATGGATGGGCCTCCGCCCATGAAGGTGGTCCTCATGTTGCATCTAAATCCTGTATCTGCCTGCACCTACCTTCTGCAACTTGTCGACTGGTTTGACTGAGCCAGTACTGCAGAAAGCAGAGAGGGCTGGAGTGGCGTGTCCTGCTGCAGCCGCTCTGGGCTTTGTGCCACAGCAGGGACCTGGACGTCCTGCACCGGAACATTAAGCCAGAGAATATCTTAGGAAAGACAAACAACCTCCAGATCAAACTGACTGCCTTTGGCTGTGAGGAAATTCTTAAGGACTATAGTCACACAGAATTCGCAGGTGAGTGAAGGAAGGTTGCTGGAATGTTCTCTAGAACGAGCTGCTCGTTGAGGGCAGGGGATACCCTAGAGAGGCTTATGAATGCGCAACGGGTGCTGCTTCCTAAATGCTGCCCAGCGTGTGTTTCAGCCTTATGCCCTGTGCTGCTTGGATTGGACCCAGCCGCACCCCCCCACTCGGCCCCAAGCAGAATAAGCGGTTAGGGTGATGCACTATACGTGTCGGCTTACCCATGTCCTTCACCACGAGTTGCTAAGTGTTGTGTTTCCAGCGCATGCCTTGGCCATAGAAAACACAGGATATGAGCTCACTGATTACATTTTGCAAATTATTTACAGTGTTTATATACAAGTGTTTATGGGCCTGATATCTATTGAATGTGAGTGTAATTGTATCACAAATTGGATTTGGGCTCTAATTGCGTTTTTTTGCGTTGCTTGTTTTTTGAGAAGCAAAGAGTTTCGGAATTCCTTTTTCCGTCCAGTGGTACTTTTATTTTGAAATGTTGCGGTACTGAACATTGAATTTAATAATCAAGATCTTTCCTTAAATAAAACAACAAAAACAGACAGAACACACAGGAGCCAGCATGGCAAATCAAGGCAGGGTTAATAATAAAATTGTTTACATCATTCACTGATACATCCTGAAACACCAGATTACAGTAGATGGAACTGGACCAGTGGAGTGACATTTTATTTAGTAGGTTTCAGAAACATTAATTTATGGCAATGTTCATTTTCATTGTCTCCAGTCTGATTCAGTTTGATCTGTATTATTGAGTAACTAAATTATTATGATCACCAGTAGATGGAGCTATATGGTTGTTTTGTTCAGTCTGTGGATGTGATTGAAGAGAACTGCATGTTATATAAATTAAAAGAGTGTTACTAAATTGTTTTCTTTTTCTTTTTTTTCAAAATATTATTGTATGGGAGCTAGTGGAATATGGTATGTAGGGTCATGCGTACATCAGCACTTCACGCTATAAATCTGCCCTTCACCCATGAAAGGTCACAGACCTTTCACTTTACCTGAAAAGGTAGTGATCAGGGTGCCATTCCAGGGAAAGAATGCACTCCAACCTTCCTCCACCCTGGAGGCATTGCTCATGCCGGGCATTTCTTGGGGTACCTCAAAAGTTCCCATTAGGAGCGTTCAGCTGCATAGTTCTAACTACGTAAGTTGCCAACGCTGCTTTTGGGAGATGTAACCCTGCTCTTTTCATTAAAGGCCAAATGTTGATCCCCTGGGACGATTAAGAAATCGATGGAGTGTCAGTAATATGGCTAAAGAGAGTGTAATGTTGAAACGATCAGGGTCAATATGGCTGCCCGCCGGCCGGAGTCATAGCTGTTCTGTATTTTACTACAAATCCAACTACAGCTCTATAGAGTCCACTACAAGAGGAAAAAAAGTGAAATACATTTCAGGAAATGAACTTTATTGATATCCTCATCTGCATCATCAATACGAATTGGAGAAGCAGTAATAACAGTAGCAGAAATTGCCCCCGGTTTACATATTATGAGTCAGTAGCGTTGAGTTTTCATCAGGTTGCCATCAGTTCCAACCCACCCAGCACAGGCCACCTTTTTCTCATTTGAACTTTGCTCTAATGGAATTCTATTCATTCATGTTTTTTTAGTGCTTTTTCATAACATTACATTGGCTCAAAGCGCTTTACATTCTCCCTGTCCAGTACCGCCAGAGAGTAAACCAGAGGAGAGCGGCAACGAAAAACTCCCAAGAAATCACCACGTCGATGATCTACATACATTCTCTACATGTTTACACCATCAGTCTTTTCACTGTCAGTACACATTCATGCTAGTTACATAGAACATTTAGATGCTGCTGTAATTGGACAACAACATTACTGCAACGGGAACTTTATGGGAGTGAGTTCAGGGATGCATGCCCTCTTTGCGTTTGCATGGCCATTGACTGGAGCCAGAGGTGGATAGTTTGGAGCGGGTACCCAACCAGTTGAGTATTAAGAGTCACAGTCACAGAGTACTCAGCTGGCTAGCTGGGCTGAAAATGAGACACGATATTGCTATTTTAAAGAATTTTGGGAAACAAATGCATTAAATTTCATACAGGATGATTTAAAATCTTCCCAGTACTATGTTTTGTATTTTTACCACACGTCAAACATTCAAGTCTGATTTTTTTCAGCTGTTATGCATCGACTTTCTTTCCACCGCCGCTGAGAACTGAGCCGCACCCGAGCGACACCCGAGCTGTAACCGTTCTGAAACGTCACCAAATTGGGCCGACTCCGTCGCCACTATCTGACTGGTTGAAATGCATGGAGATACCGGTGTTCTGCACATGGACTGCCTGTAGGAAGAACGGGTATGTTCTATATATGATTCATTATTAGTAGTATCACACACGTACCAGTCCATTCCAGAAATTTAGAACTTGAAAATTTCCAAACTCCTTCTTAAAAAAGTACTATAGGACAGCAGAATGGAAGGGATTCATGATGCAAGTTTACGCAAGCGAATGCTAATTCCACTAGCGTTTGATGCTAACACGACGCACTGATTCTCACAGGAGATTATCACACAGTACATTATGACGCACACCGTTTGATTAGTCAATAGGTGCCTCTTCGGTTTTACGTCACTCTCGCTTCCCCAATCCCTGAGTTGACCCTTCTGCAGTGGAAAACCGAAACAGGCCGCGCTGTAATGGTCTCTTCACAGTGTGGCTCGGGTACGGATCGGTTCCTGTACGCCGATGGAAAACTGTCATGGCATGGTATGTGCTGCAGAATATCCGACTGGTTATAGCATTTAAGCTTAGGTCCAGGTGCTTTCTGCAGTGCTTCAGCAAAAGCGGACTATGAAAAACCTCAGCTAAGACATCCAACTGGGACCCTGTCTTAAGTGCCTTAGTTAACGGCACTTTTAAAATAAAATTACGACAGCATCTTTAGTCACACTTCTTGGTTCTGGACAAATATTTAACCCAAATGCCTTGTAAGCATCTGTTTCCTTGACATTTCTTGATGGTGAATTGGACGACCCAGAAGAATGAATGACAAACAGCAGTAAGGCATCGGTTCGTATAAAAGAAAACAGTAGAAGCACATGTATCCATTCTGGCATGTGGCTGAACTGTAATAAAGTGTTATCGATACTTGTACATTTTTTAAATATGCACCAAATGAGTCGGCGAAAAGGACCAATCAAGCGTCTGTGGAGTATCCGGAGTCACTCCTTTCCACGTGGAGGTGCTCTACAATCAGTCCAGTACCCTGAAGGAATGTGTCGCCAGGTCCGTGCGGCGGTGTGGTCAGGATGGTTTGTCCGGCAGACAACAGCACCCGGGCATTGCAGTTCATGCGGTCTGAGCTCTAAGAGAACTACGCGACGTTAGCAAGCACAGTGGCATTGGACAAAAGGTCTATGAGGCGAAGACGGTGAGTTAAGCACAAGATGACTGGACAGAGGAGGGCAGAAGTTGGTCGAGAAAGGACATCTTGAAGGAAGCGAAGCTGCAAAGTCACTAATAATCTTCCATCATCTGCTGCTTGTTCTCTCCTGTGTCCTCCGTCAGAACTGATTCACATGCTGCGGCCATTCTCTGTTTCTGTTTTACTTCACCAGCTGAAAAATGGACAGCCAGACAAACCGCAGGACAGTCCGGCCCACCTCCCCACCCCACTTCTCACGTATCAAATCAATTCCTGCAATGCTAGATCTTCAGCTCAGCAGTGAATCAGCAGTGAATTGAAGGCATGCGGGCAGCTGGCCCTGTTGTCCAGGAGTCCCACAATGAGAGCACTCTGCCGTCTTTGCACCGATGACGGTCCTGTTTACGTAGACAAGCACAGACGTCGATTGATTTCAAAAGTGCTGGTCACCTATGTGTGCAGTCATCTGGATTTGAAGGCAATTTTTAATGGTGACCAGTGTAGGAACAGAGGTTTACAATGTATCCAGTGCAAGGACTTTTAATATGTCCCTAGCATCACTGCTACCACACCCAGTCCGAATAAGACATCACCCACAAACCCCACCCACTATCACCCACAAACCCCACCCACTATCACTCACAAACCCCACCCACTATCACCCTGACCGTTTTGCTGAAGGTTGATTGGTTACTATTGAGGGGTGCTGGTAGTGTGACTAATGATCCAATCAGCAATTGGGCACAAATTCACAGGTGAAGCATTAAAAGACAAATCAGTAGATTATTCTAGTCTTTTCTTTAAGTTTTTTATTATTATTATTTTTGGCTGAAGCAATAAATGACTTTCATTAATTGCTTGAAGTTGCTGCTGCAGATGTTTTTTTGTGACGATTATATCAACCAGAAAATAATGAAGGTGATGTAATAAATTCCAGAGAAACTGTATCCGGGTTACCAGATACCTTTTTGTTATGTTGTTCTTTGTTCACTGCTGAGGTTGTAGGGTTAGTCTCTGTGAGCTTGTAGAAGAGTTGAATGAAGATCAGAGGTCTCTTTGCAGATACACTTGCATCCACAGTGCAGCTGAGTGAAATGACCCAGTATCTGTCACAGACTTTTGCTGTGTGATGAGTCCCCCACCCCCAAATTAAAGGGAACAGTACATTCGTCTAGAGCTTTACTCTCCATCCGTACTTATAAGCTGGTATTTGTTACTGCCTACGTCTGTTTTCTGGACGAGCCACAGCAGACACGGGAAGCACATGCATGTTGGCGCACAGCTTCCCCGCCTTCTACTTGCATTCTTTTGTAAAAGAGGCGCCTCTCATGAATCCTTCATCCGCCTCAAGGTTTCCCCTACCCTTCCATGGCGGCCTCTTCTGCCGTTCCTACATGCATTTCTCTCAGATGCCCTGCGGTCTTTGTTCTGATTTGCACCTTCTAGATCTCTGGTCAGAGGTTTCCCTCCACCGACTTCCTGTCTCATATCTCCCCACTATGGCAGCTCTCTTCTCCATGGACAATGAGCACTGGGAATAAAAACGCGTCCTGATAGGCCGGTGGCCTGTCCCTTTCCCCTTCCGTCACCTCTTCTTCACATTCTCGTTCCTGTTCTGCCTCCTGCTCTCCCGTCTCCTCTTCTTCCTCATCCCCCACTCTCTCTAGAACCCCCCTGCTCTCCTCATCCTGCCGGGAGCCCAGACCCAAAAACCCACCGCCCTCATCTCCCCTGCCTGCGCCGCCCCCTCCCACGCTGTGGGAATGGAAGAGGCAGGTGGGCCGGGAATTCTGGAGCCGCCCCAGTGAAAACCCGCTGCGGCTCAGCACCAGCCTGCCCCCTGCACCCCCGGGGCCGCTCCCGTTAGCCCTTACTCCCACAACTGGCCCACCCACAAGCATGCTTGTACCCACGTTGACGTTGCCCCTGATCCGAGATGGGAGCGAGGTGCTGCTGGAGGACCGCCGGCAGCGGGGGCAGTTCTGGAGAAGGTAGCCCGAGTGAAAGGTTCCGGGGGTGGCTGTGCTGGCCGGAGGAGGAGGGTTGTTACTGGAGGTGTGTTCCATGAGCATCGCCTCAGAGTAGCTTGGCGCCATCTGCTGGTTGCAGCGGATGTGCCACTCCAGCTCGGTCATGTCCACAGTGTTGACCCGTGAGATGGCACGGTAACTAGAGCTGGGCGCTGCTCCCCCGCCCCGGCCACTCTCTCCCTGCTCCCCACCCTCGCGGGCGTCGTCACCGTCACCGAACAGCTTCTCTACGTGGTAATGGACGTACGCTGTCCGGTACTCCGCCACCACGCGGAGCGGCCAGGAGAGGAGCAGGGCGGATGCCAGCCAGAAGACGCGGTGCCGGGCGAACCAGGGCAGGTGAGCTGGATCCGGGAAGGCCAGCAGGTGCTCCCGGAAGTCCACGTTCTTCAGATGCATGCCCTCGCGGGCCTCCATGTAGTCGTCCAGACCCTCGTTCTCGCCGAAGAAGCGGGCGCGCTGAGTCAGGTAGGCGGCCTCGGCACGGGCGCTGGAGAAGCTGAAGCATTTGGTGAAGCGCAGTCGCACGGCCGGGTGCTCGAGGAGACCCAGCAGCTGGCGGGACACGTCCTTCACCCCGTGCCGGGTGTAGTCAAACTCGGAGCTGGCGGCGTGCGTGTTGACGCGCTCGTGGTAGACCTGCGTGGTGGTGTAGGCGTCGCCGTTGCGGTAGCGCGTCACCTGCCGCGTGCGCCGCACGTAGTGGTAGCTGATGGCCTTCCACCAGATGCAGGGCGTGGCCTGCTGGAGGCGCTGTACGCGCTCATACACCTCACCGACCTCGGCCTGCGCCAGCGCGGCCATCTTGGAGTAGCACTGCCAGCACTCCACCAGGTAGACCACGTAGAGCATGGCCAGGAAGGCCAGCGGGATGTAGACGTAGCCACTGGAGCAGGGGCTGTCGTGGTGCATCCGGCCCCGCTGGCCATACTGGAAGCTGCCGTTGGAGTCGTCGGAGGCCAAGATGGGCACGCGGCAGAGGGCGCACCAGCCCAGCGTGCCGAAGCAGCCCAGCATGAGCAGCGTCAGGAGCAAGCACTTCCACTGAGACTCCCGGCACAGGGAGCCGCTCAGGGACTGCTTCAGGGGGCGCTGCTGTG
>JAODKF010000002.1:24559661-24570580 GCA_026779585.1 Mormyrus proboscirostris | reverse complement strand
ATATGGGTTAAATGCAGAGGACACATTTCGTTGTTGCGCACTGTGTGGTGTGTTGACAATGACCACTAATCACCAAACTCTAATTCTAATGCTTCAATCGACATCCGGGAAAAAATGACAATCAAGCACAACTGCGAGAACAATTTGCTGAATACTTTAAACACCGCTTTCTTCGTTCTATGTCACGCCACAACACTAGAAGGCGCACAATGTTTTCGATGCAGCAGACCCACATACAGAACGGAAATAAACATATCGTAGTGCTGGTGAGATGGCCCCGCACAGCAGAACCCCTTTGTGTATCCCAGCATGCTCATGAACCACGTAAACAGCCCTGCGTATGTCTTGTTATAAATAGCTGTCTGTGTTTTAGTGTAAATAGCTGCTGTGCTCCCGGATGTTGTGTATACCCTGACCTGTGTTGTATGTGTAATCTTGACGTGTCTCTAGCTGCTGTGTAATTACTACCTACTTACCACCTATTGTGTAACCGTCCTGCGTTCCCGTTCCCCATGTTATCGGAGTGTCGTCGTTGCTCGTGTGTGGTCCTTTTAAGGGCTGCATAAAAGAACAGCTTCATGCAAAACTGTCTTGCCTCGTCTTTTCTCTGCTGCTGTAATGCCTGGGTCTGCCAAAAACTACATTGATGTCAGAAGCTCTGTTAGAGCGCGCGCTCCTCAACATCAAGCAGTATGCTCGCTCCAGCCTTGCTAACATGAAGGCAGCGGTGGAGCAGCAGATTGGGAGCAGTGGCAGTTTTGCAGCGAGGCTGGCCCGGAAGGAGAAACTGGTCTGTAGGTACTGCAGCAAGAGGAGGCACTGGGTATGCCTTTGTCTGGAAGCCCGCTCCAGCGGACAATAAAGGAGCGGCACAGCGAGGGAGGTGCCGCCCCGGACCTGTGCCGTGTGCCCTCCTCAAGCCGCTTCTGCCAGCCTGCCAGACCCTTGACTAAGACGATGACATCGTCAAGTGAGGAAGGCAGGCACTACTGCAGATTCCAAATCAGCCACCTTCAAGGGTAGCCCCAGCTGCGACTGCAACTGTTAGAGACAGCAACCGGAGGCTGCTCTGTTCAACCGTGAGGAGGTGCATCGCAGCTGGGAGGCCTGACTGACTCAGGAGCACCATGAGCTGGATGAGAAGTGGGAGTAGGACCACCAGGACCAGGAGTCCACAGAGCAAGAGCAGCAGGAGTTGGAGCTGCTGCACAGTGACCTTGCCAACTGGGAGCAGGGAGCAGTGCAACCGCTAGAAGCATCTGGCCATGGCAGTCATATCGCTCGGCCAAGAGGCGGCGTGTCTCAACTTGGAGGCTCAGCTGGCCCAGAAGTGCCGCAAGCTGGGGGAGGAGTGATGACTGCAAGATGAGATGGAGGAGTAGCACAGCATGTTTCAGTGCGATCTGGAGACATTGCATGAGGCTCTCCAATCCAGAATGTGGGGGGAGCAGCAGGTTCTCTCACAGCCACGCAAGGGGAAGGGTCGACACCCGGGGGGGACCTGCCATGCTCGGTGTCCACCAGCCTCCCACTCTCCTCGGCCTCACCAGCTCTCGCAAGTAGACCGCTGCCCCCATCATTGAAGACACCGACGGCTGTCACCAGACCTATGAGACTGGGTGACAGCCGTGAGCTGGCGACTGGGTGTAGCGGCCACTGGGAAGGCTGACCCTTGGGGGGGCAGTGCAGCGCCGGAGAGATGGCTCCACGTAGCAGAGCCCATTTGCGTATCCTGGCATGCTCACAGACCGTGTAATTAGCCCTATGTATGACTTGTTATAAATAGCTGTCTGTATTTTAGTGTAAACACCTGTTGTGATCCTGGTTGTCTCATGTACCCTGACCTATGTTGTATGTGTAATCCTGACATGTCTCTAGCTGCTGTGTAGTTACTCACCGTGTGTGTGCCTTACCACCTACTGTGTAACCTTCCCTCGTTTCCCTGGCATGTTGTCGGGGTGTCGTTGTTGCTTGTGTATGGTCCTTTTAAGGGCTGCATAAAAGAACAGCTTTGTGCAAAACCATCTCGCCTCATCTCCACCACTTTAATGCCTCGATCTGCCAAGCACTATAACATGCTTATTCGTAATTTCTACCCATTTTCTACCAGAACTTCAAGTTGCCTGTATATCTTTAAAATCTCAACATCACCCTTCATAAAAATGTGGATAATTCTGAACATATTCAGTGAGTCTTCCTTCAAAGGCATTCAAAACCCTTTTGTTTTTACTCTGGGAACATTGCAGAGCACTAGTGACGCCAGAGACCACACGTTTCGTGTAATGTATGTGCCGTCATCTGTGCGGAGTGCCACACCTGTGTGTTTACGATGGCCTGCTGCAGTGTGCTCTCCGGTAAGCTCAGGTGAGCGGCCGCTGATCCACACTCCTCCACCAGGTATATAGGGCGCCGCAGGCCGCACCTCTTAAGCCGGAACTGGAGGCAAAAGGCGGTGAATGCTGCAGTATACTGTGCTGTTCCTATCCACACTGCACCAGCCCCTGAATCGCGTTACCTTCTGCTCCCTGAAACGGCCGTCGATGATGCTGCCGCACAGGTCGTCGATGCGCTTCCGCTCTATCACGTAATCGAGGACCAGCTCTCTGGAAGGAGGTGGGCGCAGGTGACCTGGATGAGGGGCAGCAGGACAATCTCATAGGCAGCTACAAGCTTATTCAATCCAATAAGAAATCACACTCATGGCTCACAAAGGATGAACTGGGCTTAGATAGGACCAGGGGTGGCCAATCTTATCCGCAAAGGGCCGGTGTGTGTGCAGGTTTTTGGGAACTTTTAAGTCAGCTGTTCAAACCCAGGTGTGAGGACTCTTCAGCCAATCAGTCCTCTAATTAGTGACCTAATTAGGTAGTTGCAGCAAAAAACCGCATACACACTGGCCCTTTGCGGATAAGATTGGCTACCCCTGGATAGGACAGTCACGGGGGTACTGGTCCCTCAAGCTGATCCTGGAGAGAACTACAAAGGGCCGGTCACCTGTCCAGTATAAATTTAAACAGGCATGACTGAGGTGTTTATTGAATGAAGGGCAGCACTGAAATCAAGTTAATAATAGCAATACTTGGGGTTTGTGTTTAAGCTTTTCCTAGTAATACCTGTTTTGGGAAATTACTTTTACCACAATTGAACAATATATACCGTTCACTAGGAGGCATTATAGATATCTTAAAATGGCATCAATGTACAAAAGAAAAGCAACTCAAAACTTCAAAGCGTCGAGTGCTTATCATCTAGAATCAGTGATGTCCCAACCCGATATCACAGCGACTGAGGGAAATGCCCCTGGTAAGGAGGGGGGGCAACTGCCTTCACCTGGTACAGGGGTCACTTTCTCTCTGGCCACCCACAGGAAGTCCCCCACGTTCAACTTCCTGACGTCAAAGGTGACACCGTTCCTCTGAAGTTCCCGGACCAGCTCCTGTTTACGTGCAGCATTGCCACTGCAACGAGAAGCAGCTCAGCTAGACAATTCCACCAGTAATTTGTCAAAAACACAAGGTCCAGGACAGATCTGATTATATCAGGCCAGGAGCACTGCTAGAGACTCTGTGGCACATGAAAGGATAAGGTCCTTTCACATCACTCGACTAGAAACTTTTGTAACTCCTGGCCACTGTCGTGTGTTGCTTTCATACCACAGGAATTTGGACGTTTATGGTAAATAAGACACAAAACCTTGTAGGTAAAACTTCACACAATTTCATATGAAACTACATTGCCACATGAAAACAATGGAGGATAAACAAGCCATTTTGTTAGTTAATGGAGGAATTGATCACAATCAAGACAGGACATAGCCTTTTATTTATATTTTACGACCTACAACATATTTATGATTCTGATTAAATCAGGCCAGCAGACTGATCTTTTTCACAGAATAAAAAACTACATAACATTATCTTGCTTGTAAATGCTGGCAAGTTTCACAGCCAACACTGATGATATTAGAGAAAAACATATTGGTTAGCAAGCGAAAATAGTATTAATTAATGCATTAAATTTAATAGGGGTACAAAAATAATTCCATCTACTCAGTTTCTGCTAATTATAGGCCTATCTGTTTTCCCTGCACTTCCACATAAATATTAGCAGCAGTGCTTGTGGCCAACCAATCAGCAAGCCATCACTGTAAGTGCCTCCCCAGTGGTGTGTGTTCAAATAGAAAGTACCTAGTCTGGACTAGGGACTAAAAAACGGTTCTAGAATTGCCTTCAAGAAACTACAGTCGGGCAAAGGTCCTGCGGTGTGAACACGATGAAAGTCCCTGGTTCTAGAAAAATGTTCCAGTGGCATGAAAGTGCCTATACTGGGCCCCCAACCCATTATTTTTTAGCCCCCCCCCCCACCCCCCCATGACATCCCTGTAAGACCCACAGAGTTCCGAGACGCTGGCCTCTTCCCATTGGAGGAGGGATTCATTTCCACATCCCAGCTAACTAGTGACTAGTGTATAAGCACCTCTAAGAGACTGCCTACAAGGGCTCGCCTGCAGAGATGCAGCATGCTAGCAGCCTGACCTAGCTCTCCTGTACGGTACTCTATGGCCCAGGGAGTGACAAATGGCCATGAGGTGACCGTGTGTGTTGATGCAGCACACAAACTCCATCCTTAATGCTTCCTGGCACACACAGGGCTCATAGTTATTTACTGTAATCAGCAGAATAAGCTAGACTGAATTGGAGCAAAAACATAGGTATGGGGGGGAGACCAAGGTTTATATGGGGGGAAAAAAAAATAAACCAACACACAGCGAAGTTGAGTTTATACCGAGCATCTGAGTAAGGCCATCCGCTCACCCTGTCGTCTCAATGAAGTCCACACATAGTACGATGTCATAGCCGCCTGGCAGAAGGATGCCGTCAGTTGCCCTCATGTCGGGGCCTGCAGCCTGGGGTTTTCCTGAGATACTCATCCCAACCTCCACACTTTGCTTCTGGGCCACAGTTACAAGAGGTTCCGGTCTGTGTGTGGTACTGCTCAAAAATGGACAGAGATTTTGACTTTACCACAAAAAACACAGACAGGGAATTTTATCAGATGTCTGTGTCAGAATGACCTGACCACCCATTTTCTTTACATACCAGTCCTCCTCCTGCTCATCCTCTGTCAAATCTATAGTGGCTGGGGGGTCCAGGGACACGTCTTCCTGATCTCCAGATGTCTGCTGCTGCTCCTTCTTGTCGCTGGACTCCAGTCGCTGTGCCAAAGCCATGCCTAAGTCGGTCAGCGAGTACCTGTGTGTAGAGGCAGCAGATCACAGCCATGTGAGCCCACAGTGATTAACAGTAGAACCTCTAGCGGTTTTTTTTTTTTTAACCTCCTTTACCCGCCAGCAGTGACATACTCTGGCTTATCAAGCCTTTCATTTCCGCTAACAGGCCACTGCATTAGCATACTGTTCAACTATCAAGAAAACAATGGGACAGTTATTAAATCTTTGCAGCTGCGGAAAACTCATAGTACGGTCGTGCATCTCTCATATGTTTTTGTGCTCATTGATTTAAATACTGACTAATTAATTGTTAAATACTAACAGATTAATGTTGTGAAATTAATCTTAGTCCTACACTTATAATAAAAGAAAAGCATCGCTTTAACATAAATACTAAAGTATTACAGGACCAAGAAGAAAAGACCTATCCTGTCAGTGATAAACATCTAAAATCAGCTGCATCCCAGATGTATAGTTTGTTTACAGCGGATTCCTTTAAGAAGCTTGCAGAGTCCCACCTGGCTGGATTGTGAGTCTTCAGCAGAAGGTCCCTCTGTAACAGTGTGCTCACCGATGACCAGGCCGTGTACTTACTGCCCAAACTGGGCTGCAAAGGGGAGACGTGAAGGTGTCAACTGTCTTTGGCTGAATATACTGCGACAGACACCATGGACAAGGTAGGTAACTGGATCTATATTTGTATACATAGTACATCAAGAAATACTTACTTGTTATATCACTAATAGTCATCAGTGTGTCCGGCTTTCAGACTCACCACAGTGAAGGACGTGTCGCACAGTGGCTGAGCTTCTCTCTGCAGTTCCAGCTTGGACAGATAGCCTTTGCTTCCAGGAATCTGCAGCCAGGGGTGCAGCCACAAGTAATGTGAAGCCTCTTAAGACACAATCATGAGTGAGTCGTCATCATAAGGATGAAACTACTGACGACGACTCACTCGAAAGGAGAAACGACAGCTATGCGACCCAGCGTGGTGTCAGTACCTGACAGTGCCTGTAGAGGGCGAGGAGGACAGCGTAGCCACCGGATCGTTTCTGTGGTACGTACTCTCTCCTCTTCCTGCCTCCTGTCTCAATCCCTCCATCACCCGGGAGTCGCTTTGGGGCCCTGCTCCCCTGGGCACATTTAATAGCGCGAACATGATGAAAACGAATGCACAACAACATTCATTTCATACTGCTTCTGCCTGGTGGAATAATATCATTCTGAAATGTTACCAATTGTATGCTTAAAGGTAGTATAAGAAAATCATCCCCTAGTTATGGTCAATCCAGTTGGCAACAAACACAGTTGGCTAGAGCGCCATCTGCTGGGAGGGCGCCTACTTCGCAAACAGAGGTATCGCACCGTCCGAGAGAAAATAAGACTGGCTGCTGAAGCTCACCATGGATGCCATATCGGCTTTGACTGGCACCATCTGACCCTTTAATGCACAACTGAGGAACTTGCAGTGATAGCCGTGATCAGTCTGGCATGCGATACTACACGGCTCTTTGATCACACCAACAAGTGTTGCGGTGCCAACCAACAGTTACGTATCACAGCCCCATTGTGAGAAAAGGAACAGTTCCACTATATAACATTTCCAACCTTCTTCCCTGTGGACTTTGTGGGGGTTTTAGAGGGAAGCGCGGAAGAAGCCATGTGGCGACTATGGCTGCGCCGTGGAGTTCCACTCCTGGGGTGGGAGTGGATAGGGGCACCAGCACCTGCAGTGTGACAGCAATAATGAACGGAAAAATACTGCAGATAAATACAGGTTACACATTTAGTCACTCGCGGGTCAGGATTTGTTTTGCGTGGGGATTAACGGCAGGCCTTCACAACCCAGAGTTAGGGTTTCAGTTCTCCAATGGCCTGTCGGCCCGGCTTGCTTTGCATCACAGACCTTGACCACTCCCTGTGCCTGGATTTCCCCCTCCCATCAAGAGAGCTTTGTGGCCCCAGCCCACAAGCTGGCCTGCCTCAGCACACCCTCACTCCCACTACGTTCCGCTCTCTCTCTCACCGTGCTCCTTGTAGTGCTTCTGTAGCCGATCATCCAGGAGTTTGCAAATCCCGTCGCCAAAGTTCTGCAGGATCTTGGCCTCTCTGCCGTTTTTTAGAGGAAGAGGGTACTTCTTCAAAGAGCTGATGGCCTTGATGTCAAAATCACATTTACATTCGAAAAATAATGGCACATTAGTCATTGTCCAGTTGGCTCTCATTACAATTTATCAGTGCCTCTATATCTGACACGTCACTGCTGATGATGCACCAATGATGTGAAAGCAATCTTCTGTCATCTTAAATGCTAATGGTATGCACATTTACTGTCTTTCCAAAACCTTGTTTTGTTCCACCCCCAAGATCTGTGGATGAGTGGGGAATTTTAATCTTTTCATTGTTTTAAAACCACGTTAAAATCACGGCTACTAACGAACAGTTCTTTATACGTAACCGCCTTATAGAGGGATGTGGTAATTATTGACATCTTTCTCAATAATGCAAGAGCATCTCCGCCAGATTTACACCTAGCAGTTACCGGCTGAAACACTGACCACTAACTACCACCTGCTTTTGTCATCCTGGACCGCAGCTTGTACAAACACGGTGTCTGACCGACCTTCTGGTAGACGTGCTGCGTTTTCAGTCCCCTTTCTCTGGCTTGGTCCCTCTGCTCGGTCAGCCAGCGCAGGAAAAGGGGGTTTGGACACGGGGACAATTTGCGCTTCCGACCCAGGCGGACCGGCTCGGACGATGGCATCACGCTACATACTAGAAGATTCAAAGAAATATTACAATGACTAAAATATAGGGTAATATATGCGTACTCCAAAATCACCAAAATATACATCAAGGTGGGCAACATTAAAAACAAACAGCTAGTTCCTGATACCATACATAAGAATTATTTTCATGACGTTAACTAATTCGAACGCAAGCAAACGTTATAAACTGCTTACAGTCAGTGGAGGAGAAGACAAACAAATAATACAGATATCTAAACGAACATAGCTGCACTGTGCTCCCCTTTCGCCGTACCGCCTCGTTATTCAAAAGGAGAAACTCTCTGGACGTCGCAGCAGATTATTTCGCAGCGCCACCTACAGCCTCGGGTGTGCAAATGTGAAGGAAGTCCCCAGCTCTTACTTAAGCAAACGGCGGGGTATACAGCTCCATCCACAGGACGCGTATCGTCTCTAGCGTTTGCTTCTGTTTCACAATGAAGTACATTATAGATGTATGCTTTTAACATGTTTTATTACTTATGGATATGGATTATTTTCTTATATGGAGAATACACGTCTGGCCCGTGTTGAACTTAATCATTTAAAGTGAATGTTCGTCAGCAGCTGGCG
Source organism: Mormyrus proboscirostris (assembly GCA_026779585.1). Lineage (NCBI taxonomy): Eukaryota > Metazoa > Chordata > Actinopteri > Osteoglossiformes > Mormyridae > Mormyrus > Mormyrus proboscirostris. The sequence goes on along the minus strand of JAODKF010000002.1, from coordinate 24,561,991 downwards.
GGGACTGTCTCACAGAGAGCTTTGACGTAGAGTTACTACTTGAGCTTCGTGGTGACATCTGGGAATCCTCCGCTGGAATGTCAGGAGAGCTCCACTGCTAGATTCCATTGACAAGACTCAACAGAACCCTGGAATCTGCCTCGCGATACATCCACCCACACATAGACACCTCCTGGTTTACCCATGTGAACAAAGGCTCTCCGATGTGCTCGGAAGAGAAGCAGTCAATCCGGGAAATGTGGCACGAAATGGAAATAAAGACACATGAACGACACACAAAAGTCCTGGAAAGTCAGTTTACTGTTGAGCAATCCCACAACAATCGTAAGCCCACCGGCTTACATGTACCACAGTCTGCTTCCACTCAGTACATAGCAACAGCGAAGCCACGCATTCGCGGTAGAATTGCACAGGGCCTGTGCAAGGGACCACAGTATTTTGCAATGAGTTACAACACAGCAGGATCGAGCAGTGTGCATAGAATTCAAGTTAATGCACAGTCTGCAACACCACAGCACAGACAGCGTGCATCTTAACCGCCGAACCATGAGTCAGACGGCCCATTAAAAAGTAGCGTACCACACATGAAATGTATTGCACAATATGGCACCATAACATGGCGGTGAGCCAAACGCAGTTGACTGCCCAGACATGAGAGGAGCAGCAAGTCAGGTCTGTGTTTCACCACCGAGCTCACCTTAACCTAGTCAGCGGGAAACCCTTTTGATAAAATTCAGGGCCGCAGCCTGACAGATCATCCTGAAACGTGGTCAGATGCAAAAACAAGCCTGTGTTTCTTGCTGTCGAATGTCACCTTTACAAAGAAGTCTTAGATCAAGTCCATAGAATTTAAAAAAAAGGAATATATTTCTTTTTTGTAAACAGTAAAAACAACACCCCCCATAAATAATAATATCTCTCTATACATATAAAACACAGCTGGAAATAGTAATCTCAAGCATATTTCTGTTATACGTTCCCTTTTCACATACAAGGCTGCTAACAGACTCATTCTCTTACTGCTTCATACACACTTAAGTTTTGTACACAAAGGGAACTTGCCAAGATCCTCCTCAAACTCTTCCAAGATGTAGCCAGGAAAGTTACACCATGACATCGCTGACAACATCAACAAATTCACCTCCACAATTTTATTGTCTAGAATAAGATGCTAGAAAGAAAAAAATATATCTTCTCCCAAACTGAAATCCTGTTTCAGTTCACCCCTGTCACACTCCCGATTACCTGTCACACTCCCACATAATATGTGTTTCACGTGTGTGTCTAGTGTTCCCAACCTTTACATGTAAATTAAGATGTAAACTTCATTGCACAGTACTTCCATTCTTGCTTTTGAAGAAATGGCATTAGTGTGTCCTTTCTGTGATTTTTTTTTTTAAATCACATGCTAGAATATGGCAGTGGATCAGAACAATAGTTTACTCAGCTAATATATTTGCAGCTATTTATGATTAATCATCTCAAAAGATAAATATCAGAAAAATCCATTTCAGTATAGTCAGATCTATATCTTTTTCTTAACATTAGCCCAGCAAATGTATGTTTGCGATATATTGACAGATCCTTTGGTCCATTTGATTTTGTTCAAAATCGTAAGTGAGTCACATGCTCCATAAGTAGTGTTTCCCTATGTTAAGAGACTGTTTGAATGGGAAAAGGAGGCCTTGATGTGAATTCTGTACAGAAAAGATTAAAAACATATAGAAGAAAGCCAGTTTCATTAATTTACCCATATTATAAGTTGTTTGTTGATCTCAAACTTGACAGTTAAAAAAGATGTCATACAAAATGTTTTACATTTCATACAGTAAAAGATGCACTGTGGCAGCCAGCTGTGAGATGGCAGTAAGTGACAAAATGATAATCGTGGCTGTGACACCTTGAGGTCATTCTTCAAGTGTGACTGGTTAACATTATTGGGTTTTAGCTTCAACAAAATGTTGAATTTAGTGTTCCAAAACAGTATTCCTAAAGTATGGCTAAGACATAAAACAAAGTGCATTCAAGACATCGACAAAAACCAAAACTCATCTGGGATGCTGCGAAATGCAGCTACTATTGTAGCCGGGCTACAGCATGAGACATATGAAACTAATCAGATATTGTGCTAATCTTATGTGTCTCTGTGTCCTTTAGAAAATTAAAAACTCAGGATTGTATCTTGCCCAAGAAAAAGAAAAACAATAATGATAAAAAAAATCTCAATATTTTGAATTTACAGTGTCATAGGAGTGTTTAAAATTTTCCTTTCCTTTAGTGTATAAATCATCGATCACCCCAGCCAGCCAACCACCCCCCTACCACCCCCC
>JAODKF010000002.1:24547783-24559561 GCA_026779585.1 Mormyrus proboscirostris | reverse complement strand
ACCTCCCCCCAGATTCGGCCATATCATCACTGTCAGGGTAGTTCTGAGACTGGGGGGAGCTGGAGGTAGACATGTCTTCCGTATCCGTAGCCCTGTACTGGCCCACTGCCATCCCGAGCTTGCGAGCCCCCTTGGACTTGAGCAGGGCGCTGTGGGGGTGCAGGGCCTGCAGGTGGCGCAGCAGGGAGTCCTGCGTGGCGGCCGTGTGGCCGCAGTCTTCGCACACGTACAGCTTGCTGCGGCGTTCCTTGTAGGCATACTGCTGGACAATGCCGTGGATCTTCTTCATGTGCGACTCCAGCGAGCAGCGCTGGGTGAAGGCCTTGTCGCACTGGTTGCACTTGTACGGCCGCACGCCTGCAGCGCCAGGAAAGGAACATGTGACACGGAATGAGCCAGCGTGTAGCTTGTCAGCACGCTTTAAACCGCCCTGTGACGCATCTGGCTATACAAGTGACTAAACTGTAAGCTGCTGTGGGGGGTAAAAAAACTGTCAGCTAACTTGGTTGCAGGGAAAATAATCAATATAATTAAACTGAATAATGACACTAAATTAGCCCGAAGGACTGAAAACGATTCAGAGAAACAGAGGCTGAGTCTTGAGTATGAAAATGAGAATCACACAGAGTGTCAATTCCAACCAGGTCCCTTTACCTCCAGTGAAGATAATCCTGGATTAGTAACAACATGTGTGTTTTTAAAGCACTTTGCGTGTGTCAGTGCTATCAGATTCTGGAGGTTTTAACGCACGAGATCGGGCGTTGCTTTTAGCAGCTGTGCTCAGAAGTGTAATTAAATTATAAATGCTCCTGGTGCCTAAAGATGACTTTATTTACATAGTATACTGTACATTGTAAATGCAATTACTTACCACCTGAGTGGATGTCAATAAAGACTTATTGCTTGGAAAATGTGCAATACAAGGTGGGCCTGGAGCCCGTCCAGATACCAGGCAGTGGATACTCCAGAGAAGGTGCCAGTTCATATCACAGCACACGTGCAAACAAAGGGCAATTTAGAGACGACTGTCAAGCTAAACCACGAGTCTTTTTACTGTGTGAGAGAGCAGGAGTGCCCAGAATAGAACAACACAAGAACAAGTCACCTGTCGGAGCTAGCAAGCGTGGAGGTGTGGAGTTACAGCGCCTCCCATTGAGTCACCCGTTTTTCTTATGGGCATTTTATTAAAATGTCCTGAAACTCAATGGATATACTGAGATGTGAATCTGAAGCTAACAAAACGACTGGGCAAAAAATAAGTTTTACTCATCATAAACGGGTGCAATTAGTTAGAGATCAATGCACGACTTTCAGGTTTGCACCCCTGGCGTCCCACAAAGCCCATCGAAACCTCAAAGTCAGTGTGGTGGTAAACTTCAAGGGAGCCCACCTGTGTGCGTGCGGACATGCCTCTTGAGGTCGAACGTGTCGTTGAATCCCTTCCCGCAGAAGCTGCATGGGTGCCTCTTAGTCTCATTGTGGCACTTAAGGTGGCGATTTAGCATGCGCTGGAATTGAAAGGTCTTCTGGCACACCTGGCACTCAAACTGGCCCGCGCCGGCAGTGGAAACGGGAGCCGAGACGGGAACCTCGCTGGGAAGCTCACCTGTCGTCACCTGCAGAAAGAAAAGGAGACGTTGTGATCGAGTGACACGGCGGTCACGAGAGTGACTGTGTCTAGTTTCAGACATAACGATGTATTATAACAACTGACCGGTCACTTGCGTTTCTCCCCAGTAAGTGTCTGTCAGATTGATAACAGTGTCTATGTTTTTGCTCCCTCCCAGCTGAAATGAGCAAAAATGGGAGAGAGCAAAAACATGGACCAACCGGGGGTCCCCGAGAACTGGACTCGGATACAGCGCTCTGTGCACTTTCAGCTGCTACTTCTCTCCCGTTCTTCCGCAGTCCTCACCTTAATCTTTGAGCGGATGTAGGTGCTGCCCTGTGCCCTCTTTGGACTCTCAGGCTCCGGGCTTTGCTGCTGGCCCTGGGCAGAGCAAGACGGGAGCTCGGCTGTGTGGGCATGCCGCAGGGGTTCCTGGGTAATCGTCAGCTGGTATCGGCTCAGTTCAGCGGTGCTGGCCTCGGACTCCTCCACGCAGAGAGACGGGACAGTGGACACTTGGGAAGGAGCGAGAGAGGACATGCACAATGAATATGCATGGAGTTACAGACCCACTTAAACTACAGCCACAAATACTTTTCTCTTTATTAGGACTCGTTGCACCTTCACATTTTTACAGGTAAAAAGCTGACACTGGATTATTAAGTGGGTACATGTGTCACTTTAGCATAGAGCTACAGATGTAAATGGATTGTTTCAGCAAAAATAATAAATAATAAGCCATAAAATTAATATGTATCAATCAAGTAAACCTGCACATGCTGTTCAAGTAACTAAAGAATATGTCATAAAAATGTAAATATAGGATACACACATACACACAACTGAATAGTCGTTATATAACATTAAAAGATTATGTAATGATAATTCAGTTGCATTTTTTAATTTCATTATAATATACATTTACTACTGCACAGCACGCCTGTCTAACTTAAAATATCTTGTTAAGGTTTAGGCTTTAGAAGCGGGGAACAGGTGACCCCGTAAGGTGACTGGCTGATGATGGGTGTGCACCAGACGCAGGACTGTGTGTCTGTGCTGCCGTAGGTTCGCGTCATTCACTCATGTTACTGCTCTACCTGTCTGACCCGCCGAGCCGGAGGTACCGGCTCACGAGAATTACTCACTCAATACACAGCAATAACTGTCCACACTGCTACACAAAAGGAGCACGAAAAATAAAATACCTGCTTTCACATAACATGGATACCCTTCTGTACCTGTAGTACAGTAGTATCACACATGGTTACCATTATCGTATCTGTCGCGGTAACAAACCAGTGCGCTTATCCTTGCATCTGTATTAAGTATAAACCTATCTTTCGTGTAGCAAAGTTAACAGATAAGATCCATGTGTAATTTAAAAAATCTAAAATAAAAAAAAACGCAAGTGAACAGGATGATTACGACAGTAGGTCTACACATAATTTTTATCCTGAATTTTGTACGGTGTAAAACGGCGCAAAATATCGCAAAAGGTAAAGGAACGGTGCAAAAAAAATTTAAAAAATCATACGATCCTCAACTATTTCCGAATCTCAAACTGGTTGTCGGACAACGAATCCATTTGTTGATACTGCCTGAAGTCGATCAGATAAAATTGCAAATGATCTTGCAAACAAGCGCGGCTGTGTCACTAACGGTATACTGTTAATTCAACATCGGTGTTTCCTCTCACCTCGACAGTTACTAGAGGCCTAAGACTTTTTCTCCGAAAATACGGGTCTCACTTCATACACGTTTAAGTAGCTGAGCACCGTTTTACAGCAATTGGCGTAAATAAGGTAAACCGCGACCCCCACCTACGAACATGTTCATTCTTGCGCCCCCCGCCCCCAATGAGTCAAGCAGCTACGGGCGTGGCAGCAAGAACTCACTATACAGTTTATATACACCGGGACAAAGCTAATTGATATTGACACTGACAGAGAATGATTGGCCGGGGAGATATTAGTAAGATGAAAGTTGACATATTTATTAAAACTTCGTCGCTTGTGTGATCTTAAATGCAAAAGCGGGGAATGCGATCCGTCAGCACCTGGTCTTTTCCAGTTCAGCCTAATCTCTGCTGTTTACACACCCCTCCCTGCCATGCACCCACACCCGATCCGTGTGTTTCCAACGACAACCGGACAATGGCATCAATAAATTGGGGATGGCTTAGCCTATGGCACAGTGGGGGTTGGGAATATGAATAAAAATGTGTTTTATTATTTTTATGGCATAGGCTATGCACAACTGTTGAATAAAAGGCTATTTTAATCGCGAATTTTATAAATACGTTAAAAAGTGAAACTAAAAACAATTCAATATTCTGTTTAAAAACGAAAATTCGTATAATCTCTTCGACTGAAACCATAGCTTTAAGATGTCTAAAATTTCATCACATTTATTTGCATTTTACACATTACAACTGATTTATCCAGCAAGAACTGAAGCCCGTGACACAAATAAATGTTTAATGATAAGATGTGGAAAATTATGAATATTATATTCTCACATTGTTCAATAAAAATAAAGACGTAAAAAGAAATATTCCCGATCAAATAATAAGCTACTTTTCTTATCTTAGGGAAGCAATAGAATGAGAACGAAGCCCTAGTTACGTTATAATATAGCACCTTCAATAACAATTTATATTCTAATAATTGCTACTCTTTTTAACCAGACAAGTAACTAAGACAATAGTTTAGGATGTTCAAGAAAGTGTTCTTATTAAAAACAAACAGTAATTTGTATGTTAAAACCATAACTAACCAATCACCATCAAATTGGCAACTACCTTTCTTGTTTACTGATTTATTTTTTTCACTTCACCTTTTTAGACTGTTACTTTTATATTGTCTAGTTATCAAATGTTTTACTTTGGTGGTAGGTCCACAACTATAGTAAGACAATCAATTTATAGGGCTTGGCATTAGTACAGTCCAGAAACAATCTACAAGAAAAGATAAACGCAAAGAAAGAAAAAAAATAAACGCCAGAGGAGTGAAAGTCTACGAGCGAACGGGTCGTGCCATGTTTACTAAAGGTGTAGTGAAGAGGAAGGCGGGTGCGCCGCGCAGTCCGTTATTTCCTTCACTGCACTAAATATTAACCAGACCAGGAGCCGCCAGCCATGCAAAAGCCGATGCACACTTACACCCGCCGAGCTGCAAGATAACAATTGCAGGCAGAGAGTCGGACACACAAGGCACATGCTTGAAAAGTAAGTAAACAGTAAGTGTACTTGCCTTGCCTGCAATGCCAAGGAATCGCGTTTAGCGAATAAACAAGGCAAACCTTGAAGCGTGATGAATACATATACGACCAAGGCTGCTCGGATAAATAAACGCGCGGCTCCTTTACGCTGTTATTCAGAAGTTATCGTGAGAGTACACAATAAAAGGTGACTGCTATGCCAACCACAGGGAAATTACGGCTCAGTACAATTAACATACCTGTAGCGGTAACAAGTGAAACAGGCATGACTCCCCTGCCCGGTAAACTATATAACCGCAAGAACCGAAAGTCTCTTTGAAGCACAGTGTCATTCTATACATACCCCTACGAATTAGAGACGCATTTAAATAATGAACTTTATGGTATCATTGTGTACTTTGTGTACAATATATTTCATTTAACAAATATTGCATTATGTGAAATTCAGTGTGTCAGATAAACTATTTAACTATAGCTTTTACTATAGGCTACAATATAAAACCGTCCAATTACGTAAACGCCACAGTGTTTCTGTTTTGGACATATTTCAGATTATTTAAACAGGAGATGGATTTCAAGGGCACATTAAAATGAAATAGGCCTATATAAAATACATTATCTTCAATAAATACGCCACATTTAACGTTCTACGAAGACCCATAAAAACCAATGTCCATTGAAATAATTGTAATAATGGGTTAAGGTAATCTCTCTTAAATCATTAGTATTTAAGGTCCAAATAAAAAAAAAAACATCACACATCGGGCTTATGTTAAAAGATATTTGTTCAGATACATAGTCAGAAAAGAACTGTTTATTATTCTGTCTGTTGCGAATTATGGCATTACATGGGCTGTTAATTGTACATATACAAATACAGGATTCCAAAACAAAATACGAAATTAAACACATAACACCCTTGAGCACACACCACATCACATCATTCCAAGTCAAACGGTCATGCATCAGTACATTTCTGCACACGCAATAGTGCAGGTGCCTCTTGTAAGGAATATCCTAGACTAAGCTGTTAATTGCACAATCTTGGTAATATAGTTGTTGCCCTTCTCTGTTCAAAGTTGAGTATCGTGAATGTAATCGGAGCGCTGCTAAAGTAGTCAATGATTAAATAAGGGATCTTTTATACGACCGAATATGGAAAGAAGCTCTATTGCCAATAAATGAGTGACGACGGTGGCATTCCGTTATGCAATTAATTTTCTGATGCGGCTTCAACCTGGACTGCACCTGGATATATCGTATAGGTTCTGGATACTAAAACAAAATGAGTAATACATAGGATTTTTTTCTTGAAGTAGTTCATCTGAAGATGGGCCATTAATGTAATTAACAGTGTGCCTGAGAGAAACGTCGATTTAGGTGTCGGATCATAGTAAATGTAAAAACAATGTTAACGCAGTGCGGCCCAAGCAAATCATGTCCGTAGATTGGAGGCAAGTTTCACTCTATAAGGAAGCAAGGCAGGTCTGAAGGTCAACAATGAATAGTAACGGCTCTCTACAATCCCTTATTTAACGTATGTACGCACTCGCCTACATGCACTTAAGCAAAACACATCTAGGTTGAGATACCGCATAAACATAATTAAACACAACAGGGCCTAAAAGAGGTTGAGTTTTCAGTATTATTTACGGTCAGAAAATATTTTACAGACACCAACAGAAAATAGAATTGATATAACAATGTATTTTAATTCTGAACTTGGATTGTGTTAATAAACATTAAATTCATGAACATGATTATGTGTAATATTTTATTATTATTCAAATTATCCGTGTAAAACATTTACACATAGTTCTGCTGCTGTAAATTATGAATATGTATTTTATCATTTTACCTGGAATGTAAATGTCTCCACGTTCGTGATCTGGACGTTCGCTCCAGTTTCGTTTGCCCGGCGAAATACTTGCTTTTTTCACAAGAAAGGCTCGGGGCATGGTTTCTCTGTCTCCTTCTCCGCTACTTTTCAGGTATTAAATCCAATAGTTGATTTCCCGAAATAATAAATTACGAACCCGTGATTTGAAATACTGGAGTCGCCGAAGAAATCACTTTCGTCGCGCTACACTCGATTTAAGTTATATGGATCATTTGCTCGGCTACATAACAGAAAAAAGTCTCGTTTTTTTTTTGAAGCACTCCTCCCTCTTTCTCTTCCTCTACAAACTTAAACACTTTTCCCGTTCTTTAGCCCGTTCCCGGTATGTCTATCTTCACCTTAATTGTGTCTTTCTTAGCTCCGTTTCAGTTTGATTGATGAGAGGTTTCGCATGTAACGGAGGATCGATGCATCCGGACAGGTAGAAGTAATAACGGAGAAGAAGTAAAAAGCGCCAGTTACACGTTCGGACCCACACCGCAAGGCACTGCGAATCCGAAGGCTGAAGCGCAGGTACACCACTGAGCAGGAAACAGGTATGACCGCGCATGCGTCTGGAAATAACGGTGACAACAAACCTGATCGAGGCAAGTCGAAGTTCTACCTGTTCGACCGGTTTTCTTCTTTAGCAGCCTGCGCCGATCTGGAAACGGAGAGGGAGAAGCGGGAGACGCAGAAAAAAGGCTTTAGCGAGAACGGTAAATTGTGGCGGAGTGCTGTAAAACGTGACATTCACGTAAGAAAAAGACACAACCATGACTGTAGCTTATTAACGGAGATACACTTCATTCATATAAGTATTTCATAAAAGACGTCTTTAAGAAGAGGGGAGAAGGTTACATAACTCATAGCTAATAATAGGCTATTTTTGTATGCAGAAAAAATATACAAAACAATGTAGTGCGATGCGCAAGTCATACACTCAAAGCGCGCAGAAAAACTTTTGGAAGTTGTTACTGTACTTTGTTTCAGCTGTTGTTGTTGAGTAATTATTTGTAATACAGCAGTAATGTGCAAGACTAACGTGAGGGAGAGACTGTTTCGTTATGTATAGCTCGTGTGACTATAGCAAAAAGAGATTCTTGATTGGGGCGTAGGTTGTATGCATAGAAAGCGCGGAGGTGTGTGTTTTTACAAAACCGGTAATGTGAAAGACGTGTACTTTATTAGGCCGACATATGCTATACATGTGTAATTACTTCTTTTCTTAAAAATTAGTCTAATTTCCATGGCTGCTACTCTGGATATCTGCTGACGCACCCTATTTACAAATACATAAATATTAATTTACCTAATTGTATCACATGGATTTTGGCCGTTTTAGTTTGCCCGAATTTTATATTTATATGACAGAAAGGTCCAAAATGATTATTATTGTTGTTGCTGACGATATTGTTGTTAATAGCAACCAAAAATCAATTATGTGTTTCAAACATATACCTATGTGTATTTATTCATTTTAATGGGCCTTAACAAGTATAAACTACAGTATAATCTGTAAAAGGAACACACATTGCCTGTGATTCCTGATAATCTACTTTTAATTACATTACTATTTTTTCTGGTAGTTGCTACCGTGACATGAGTTACATGGCTGAGACACTATATCATGCAAATTTGAGTTACTAAATGTGAAAGAGAGACTTGCACCCATAGCCTTCCGGATAGAATACAGACCCTCCATGACCCTAAACAGGACAATCGGGTACAGAAAATGGACAGATGGATAAAAGGGGAAAAATGTGTTACTTGGTATTGTGTTATAAGGATGTTGTGTCAGCAAACTCATCCAACTGTTTTATATATCTGTTTTATATCACTGCTTATCCACGGCATGGTTAAGGGGAGTGTGGGTCCTAGAAAGTTTAATTGATGATGCAGGTGACACCCTGGATGGAATTCCAGATTTAAATTAGCTAATGATGAATAAGTAGATCACAGTCAAAATATTACATTTTCAAAGCTTCTTTTTCTCTTTTTTTCCCATGATATTATACAATACTTTGGAAATGAAACACAGAATAACATAAATGATAAAATGTATCACTTGCATAAAAAGATTGCATTAGTTTAAAAGGGGGAAAAATGGTTAATGACCTTTTTTTCTGATTCTTTTGCTTTCTCTGAGGAACTGGTTAAAGGAATCTACCTGATCTGGGTAGACCGCTTAAAGAAAACTACTTTCTGAGAATGAGTGAGCTGTGCGGGGAGAGAGACATTTTGTACAGAAGGCAGAAGCAGAGGGAGGGCAAGGTGGGAAGGGCGAGTGCCCTTCAGAATGAATGGTATGCTACCTGGGCTGTCAGATTGGTTGGCTCAAAGAGCTACCTCTCCTTCCTCATCACCCATAATTCATCAGTCTCCTTTAACTGCTGACTTCTGGCATCTCTTTGTGTCTCTAACAGAAACTGGTTTTATGGACACCAGAGTCATGTGATCATTCAATTTTGGGGGAAAAAGTAAATAAAATATATTGTGAAAAGTGTAACTGCCATATTCTTCTTACTTACCTTCAGATATATTCCAGTCTAAAGTCTGCTACCTTAGGGGCAGCTGTTGTATTTTTCAGTCCAGAAACCTCACAGCAGGAACTGAAGTAATACACCAACTCTTTTTTGGAAATGTATACCTTCCCAGGTTGTATTAAGCCAGTCCTTAGTGTCATTGAACTGACCTGGAAACAGTGAGCTCGCAGTGTGTTTTATAAACCAAAGAAACATACCATGGTATATGTGAAGCAATTCCATATGATTTTTTTTCTGTAGTTTATTACTTTATGTTTACTCATTTGCCACTGAATGTAAAGACTTGCAATCTCTCAAAAAATCAGTTGTGTGAATGTGACTGTTATCTGATATCATGTTAACAAACAAGCCCAAGTCTACGATCGATAAACACACTTTGTTCGTTCACACACACTTGCGATGTCACCGTTCAGTTGGTGCGTCGGGTTACGTGTCTGACACTTCATGTCTGAAGTTTCAAAGGTGTGTAGACTGACCGAGTGTTAGGCCTGGAAAATATGGGGAGTGGTGCAGAGGAGAAACGGTAGGTGCAGAGACCAAGGCAAACGCATGGGCTGGGTGCCACACTTCAAGCCCAACCTGACTAGCAGCCTTCCACTCTTGCCATTCATCTTCTTTTCCACTCACCATTCTGCTATGAGGATGGATCAGAAAAAAGGTCACCCATTCATACAAATGCCCAATGCTTCTTATTAAGTGGTGTACTGATTCCTTGACTTCGGTAGATATGTCAGGGTCCTTGATATTTCATTCACAGCTTATTCTGTTTTGTTTACTATTCTTTACCCAAATTCACTAAATTGGGTAAATGCCTGACAGGAAGACCTAACTGTAGCCTTTTTCAAAACACGGAAATAGCTTATACATTGTTTACCGACGGCTTGGCGCTCTATTTTAGGCTGTTCCCTGCCTTGTGCCTGTAGCCCCTTGGACAGGCTCCGGACCCCTCGAGATGCTGAATAGATGAAGTGGTTACAGAAAATGGATGGATGGATTATATGTCAATGTTACTTCATGCGTTTGGGGCAATACGGACTCCCCTGTCCACCACATTCATTTTCGGCTCCCGTTGACGATGTTAGATCTTTGTTTTCCACTGCAGTTTATCTTGAACTTTTTAGTCTTTCTCCTTGCATCTCGCCATATTACTGGGAAGAATTTCAGCAATGTTCCAAGCCGTTCATTGGTTGTTTTCTTACATACATACAGTTACCGCCATTATACAGCTATCCACACCTGTTAGACCTGTTACCTTTAAAGCACTTCACACAAAGGCACTGAATTTCTTATGATATTTTTGGAAGTTACTTTTGCTTTCATTTTTTCCAAAACCATAACTTTTATCCAGAAAACACTGTTAATTCTGAATTTAGAAAATGGCATTTTTCTTAGACTTAATGCACATCAGGAATATTTGACATAGACTCATTTTCTGGACAACTATAAATACACAACTCGTTATCAAAAAAATATTTTACCGTGATTGTAGAAGTAGTTAAGTATTATATTTTTTTTCTGCGACATATCTATTTTGACATGTTGCTTTTCGTTGATCTCCTGTAACCATCATCTGTTTTCCCTCACACCAAAGTGCAAAGAAACATTCTGGGGAGATTACATTGCAGTGCATAACCAAAATGGGGGGAGAGATTACACTGAAAGACATCTATGCCGCGTGGTGATGTGAAGTGAAGGTGTCAGTGGTACCATTAGCAGCCCATTTATGCTTATGGGATTAACATGTCCATTTACCATAAGCATATATCCAGCACAGTGATATCATGCACCTTGAGCCTTCCCAGGAAAATGCAGATCAGGAAGCAGCGTAACACCTGGATGTCATGCCAATCTGCCACAAGGCACCCATTCAAACACTAAAGACAATTTAAAGTCACTAGTTCAACCAACTAAAGGATTTTGGACTTTGCAGGAGGAAACCTGCGCCAACAGTTCAGATCACCCAACAGTGATCTGAACCAATGACCTTCTGAGCCCAGACACAGATCCCTCATCAATTGAACTAAACACCGCCGGTTACACAAATCTTTTATTTATTAATTTCCAAATGGATTTTCCCTTATTGTCAGAATTTATAATTAATTAGTATAATTAGAATTTTTCTTCAGAGGTTGATTCATTTCTTTTTTTGTCAGTCTTGCAATTTCACTTTTCTGAGATGATTTATGCGGCAGCAAATATTTATGCCTGTCTGGTGTTTGGTGCGCCATCTAGTGGATATTTTGTAACATGACATAACTCTCTTCGATTTCCTGCTTCGTCACCGTGAATTCTTATTCTTGACTGTTAAGTCAGGGCAGGTTGGAACAAGGCAAGATTTTGGAATCTGAAATACCGTTAGGATTTGGGGCAGGGAGGAGCGTGGGTGGAGTAAATTGATGAAAAATATAAAAAAGTCTGTAAAAAAAATGCTTATGTTTATTACTTAATAATCACAATAATAATAATAATAATCACAACTTTTTTATTGATCCCCGTGGGGAAGTTCCTTTATTGGGGAAATTCTT
>JAODKF010000002.1:24534258-24547683 GCA_026779585.1 Mormyrus proboscirostris | reverse complement strand
GCAATTCCCTGACCGGGAATCGAACCCGGGCCGTGGCGGTGAGAGCGCCAAATCCTGACCACTAGACCACCAGGGACGTTTAGGTAATAACACCATGTACACGTCGGTGACCTGTGGTGTCTTGCAGAAATGGTCTTAAAAGTAGATGGAGGTATGTGAAGGCAAAGCAATGAGGAAGGGCCCAATAGCCAAGCAATGGAATCTAGAAGAGAAGAGATTCTCTGGACTGTACAACTGAATGGCCAAGGGATGCAAGTTGAGGTAAGCTATTGACATGGTTTCTATACTTTACCTCATGTAGTACCAAACTAACATAAAGCAGCTGATTGGTTATAAGTTTGTAAAAAAAAACTTGGTTGTCTGAAATACACTTCCATATAAACAGCCAGTGACCACATGATTTGCTACACCTAGTGACCTATCAGGTTAGGCTCACTTTAACAAGCCTTTTCCTCTGTGCTCTCATTAACGTTTTCGGCCACAGAAATTCCTTTAATAGAAAATTTTTGTTCATCCTGTTAACTCAGGACACTGCCGTGCCTGAAAATTCCTAGAGGTTGGTCCTTTTGTAGCTGCCACGTACAAAACCATCAAAACACATTCAAGATTAAGTTAAATAAGGCATTTTGGCTGTTCTAATGCTTAGACAAAAAGGAAATCTCTTGACCCTGCATTTGTGCTGTATGTGTTCAGTTGCAGTCACATAAGCTGTTTACAACAAAGTAGGTATACCTCAAATTGGACATTGTGTACAAAAACCTTTGCATGATATAGTCATCATACATCAGGGAAGCATTTACATATTGACTTCTGGCTTTTTTATATTTTCCTATGTCTTAAGAGTGCATTACAACCTCACCTGTATTAAGTAAACCAGAAGCTAATGGCACTTAGTTACATTATCAGCCAACATTAACCCATCAAAGATGGATCAGACACTAATACCCCCTATTCTAGTTAACTGATATATAGTTCAAGTCAGACAGTAGTTCCTCAAACCTGGGCTTTGAAGGCATTTCTCCCAAGGCAGCAACAACAAAATATACTGCTGCCATCTTGTGGACAGAATTAGTATTGCAGTACAGCACACCTAAAAAAAAATGCACAGATCGTATACCTCTGCATAAGGAAAAAATACCCTAGAAGCCTGTGTGATGAATGACCAAAACCTATTAATTTAGTACATATCTGAAACTGCAGGGACCCTGTTAAACTCATCCACCAGTTATTGAACTGTCAGAAAGCATAACCTGAGATTTTTTTGATGTGTTTGACAGTGTTGTGCTGATTGTGTTTACCATCAGGTTCATCCCCAGACCTTTCTAGCAGACATGTCTGATATCAAATAACAGACATGCCAAAGTCAAAGTCAACACAGCTACCAAAAGTCAAACTTTTATACCTTTTCACCACTACAGGCCAAAGTAAGCTTACCTGATACCCTATTGCATAATGGGTATGGAGCAATGTAATTTAGTTACAATATGCGACCATTCAAAAGGACAAGAGCTACACAAAATAAAAGGCATCCCAGGGTCAGTTTAGTGCTTTTTATTAGAGATCAGGGGACAATACAAAACATCCAACCATGCAGTAAATAGCCTTCACTCCACACACACGCTACCTCAAAACCTTTATCATTCCATTCTACAGGCTTTTCCAAAAGACAATATTAACTGGTTAATGAACCAAGTTCTTTTTAATCCTGAATGTGCCATGGCTCGTTTTGGTCTCAAAATGTTTCCAGTTTCGTTTTAATATTCTAATATTCTAAGATTTAATATTTATATCTAAATTCTGGAATTTAAATTGAAATTCTTAAAAAAAAAATAAAAAAAAAAATATACAAGTTCCCAAAAAACCATTTGAAAACCCACTGCATGTTGTATGACACCTAGTGTGTAGCTAATAATCCTAACTGAATAATAGGTTTGGCAAAAAACAAAAAGAGGAATGAAGTTTCAAATGTAACAGCTGCTGTCCTCACCTCAGTCTAAAGGAATTCCTGAAAGAAAAACCTGTTCTCTTCTACCCTATCCACTGCTGAACCACATTTGTTTTATTTGTTGAACTGGAATGACAACCAACGATATTGGAAATTAAGACTGTCAGATACCACCCCTCCTGCAGATATCCCCCTCATCTATTACCCCCACCTACCCAGAGAGTCCCCCCCCCATACACACTTTAGCCATACCCCAACACAAAAACGCTTCCTGGTAGGCCCAAAATGCAACCTGGAGTTAAACTTATAAAGGAAACCCTTCCAGAGTGATCACGTTGTTTCCAAGCTTATCTGCCAAGGACCTCCGGTCCTTGATGTCCTCTGGCCCATTAGCTTGCCACTCATGCTTAATGCCTAAAACAAGAAAAGAAAGTCTTTTACTAGACCTGCATTTCAATACCATGCATGCATATGTTGTGTTAGCCAGTTACTTCCAGATGAGATTGGGAGCAAAGTAATAAGCCTAACTTGTTGTGAATTTCCATATCTGGATTAAGACTATAAATATATACTATAGACTAAGACTATAAATGAGCTCAGTGTATGATGACTGATTAACCAAAGATGACAGCTAAATAAGAAGCTGCCTGCAATAACAGTGAAACCATGTGCAGATGCAGGAAACTAATGGCATGTCAGTTTTATATTAGTGACTTTTTGTACAGCAAACATTCAGCTAACTTTCAATCCATTCAATGCCATTTTAAAAGCCTGTTTTATATTTAGACAATTAAAAACAAACCTAATACTGTCTGCTGGGAACTAACAGCTCAACCTGCATTTCCTCTTCAGTCATCCATCCAAGCAAAACACTCAATTGTAAATCAAAAGGAATGAAAGTGATGCTTCAGCAAGCAGCCAGCCCTTCCTTTTTGGCTTCTAACCTGAGAATTTCTTCTTGATGGCATCCTTAGAGCTGGCATAGATCATCTTGCTCTTCAGAGGGGCATCCTCTGGGGCCCTAAGACAGAGACAGCGGTTCAGCTCAAAAAGCCCATGAATAAGACATTTAAGACGGCATATTAGCACACGAGTCAATCAAAACAAAACCCTTTTTACCAGAAGACGAAGACAAGGTCTTCCTTCTTTGTCTCCTTGGTCTCGTAGGTGGCATCATACAAGCCATAACGGCAGTCATCGGGAGGCAACATGCTGATGAAGTACTTGTAGGGGTCCTCAACGGTGTCTCCAACATCACCCACCAAGATCTCCTTGCCCTCCTCCAGGACGATGGACTTTTTATCAGGACTCAGGCAGAAAAGCACGGCCTTCTTTCTGCTCTTCTTGTCCTCCTCAGCTTTACGCACCTTCATGTCATTGAAGGTCTTAATCACCTCGTCTGTCACTGTCACTCCGGAGGCCTAGAGGGGCAAGGAGGGTGGTTAACCATCAACCCGTGACACGCAAATGCATGCTTACTCCACTCCAGCCCAGTGCTGAATACCTACCAAGTCTAAATGACCAGTATGAGAACACAGGAGAAGAGGGGGAAAAAAAAAACACACACATGAATATTTTGTCCCAATATGAACACCTGAACTGAAAATATTTCACTCTGGGGAAAAAATGAATTGGAGCAAGGAGTGGCTTAAATGCAACCTTTTCAGGGCAAAGTAAAGCACTAAAGGGCAATAGATAAAACAAAGATAGGAAGCGCAGCAGAGATTTCCCAATGACCTACCAATTTAGGACTTAAGATACGAGTACAAAACAGGCTACTTCATTGGTTTCCTTCAAGAGTGGCACTATCAAACCTATAAACATGAGTTTTTCCAATACCAGCTGCAGCAAACAGTTGCGCGAGATGTAATCTATGGATAGAAATGTTTTAAAATCTACTACACAACTCACTGTACTGTAAACTTACAGCATACTCCAAGAACAGAGTCACTTCCTCAAAGTAGATGGGAAAGTATTAAAGGCTTGCAAGGGGCTGAAACAAAATTCAACTTCCTGTTCATATGCAGCATGTTTGCAAAAGACCGTTTAAAGCTAAACGCAAACTGATGGGCAGATTGATTCCCCCCCCCCCTTGTAATTCCCAAAATGTAATTTGACAGCACAATGTTCTGCAATAAATCTACTTCATACAAGAAACTACACAGAATGATCACAATTCTTACAGTGCGGTATAAAAGGTATATGATATAAATTTGGCAAACGGGAGAGATTTTGATTATACCGCCCTACCACAGAAATTTCAGTTCCTTGCCCGCAAAAATGACGTAATGTCGCGTCAAATAATTGATTTATTGTTTATGAAAATTTATGATTATTGCTGCACGGGTCTGATTTTGACAGGCTGTACCCATCATGCTTAAACCGTATCCGAACTGTTATTCGACAAATAAAATTCCGCACCCGACTCCAAAATTAGACAAAGAGTTTGCCACAAATGACCAGTGACATGTGCAACAGTTGAAAATGCATAGCCAAATGAAAACTTCATACCTCCAAACTCAAACGTTTGATATTGCCATGCCCACACATAACCTTACAAGCAAATGTGCTAATAAAACTAAATATTATATAAAATGTACATTAGGCTACTCTGCACATTAAATCGGTTTTATAGGCTAGCTACGTGCACTGTCCATTTTCCTTCATTACCTGATTGGAATTCCTACGTGAAGGCATAGACTAGTGTTTGGTGTGGTGCTTTATATTACTGTGTTCAAATAATAATAACAACAACAACAACAACAACAACAACAACAATAAATAAAATTTTAAAAATATCGTCCACAGTTGACAGCCTCAGCTGACTCCTTCGCTCCCAGATGACATATCCGGCGCGTGACAAATCTCGCTCACTTGCGGCGCTGGATGCCGGAATAACGAGAGTAGATCTTACAATAAGGGGAAACAAACACTCATGTTCTCTCCACCAAGACGTCAAGAGTTGTTTTCGTTTTCAGATGTCGGACTTGATTTTAGTGGAGGTACTGGCAACAACTTTAAAACGCTACAGTTGCTAGTTCTTTTCAACTCCTTAGCATCCATTTCAAACAACTGCAGGAGATCGCGTGCGTTTTTTGAAAATGAAAGTGGGAGAGATTTCCAAGAATGCGCGTGCAGACATAAATATGGTATATGGACTTTACGTTCCCATCTTGAATGCAGGGATTTTTTTGTGTCACTAAAATATAGCCCTAGGGTATTTTTGTTGGCACATGTTTTGAAAACCGCAATTTAGACCCGCAATCTCCTAGTCTAATTGTATTAGTTTTGTAGCTTTTGGTTCTGTGTCTTGTTTTCTGCTTACCTACAGTTTACAAAACCAACCTGTGTTTTTAATACAAGAAAACCGGGGAAGTTATAGAAAATGAGAATTTCAAGTAATTGCAGAATTGCACAATAAATATATGTTCACGACTACTTTGAAATGTGCCAACAGTACATTACAACTTACAAACAACTTCCTGCTGCAATGCCTTTGGTACGGACATATGTTACCCTTTCAAAAACAGTTATATTGAAATTTACAGATTTAATTATATACCGCAATACCGTCTACGGTTCAAATTATACCGCAATATGAATTTTATGCCATATCGCACAGCCCTAATTACAATAACCCCCAGCCAAGTGAAAGATAAGCAGTTAGAAGATAATTCCAATGCCAAACAAGACCTTCCAGCAATAAACATGAAATATTACCACAAGGGAATTACCTGCTAACTGTGCTCTTCAAGAACTGGATTGAGCGTTACACTCTACTGGATTTTTTCAGGAGTAGACATTAGCACCCATAGCCTCTTGTATAAATCTCTGCTAAAACTGTTAGTATTAGGGCTGCAACAACTAATCCATAATCAATAATGCTTGCTGAGTAAACAGAGTATGACGACATCACCACCTAGCAATGTTAACGTCAGCGTATTATGCCTAGTTCATATTTCACTTCTGTGCATCCATTACACTCTGTACATGGTTATGCATTCACAGAAACGGGTCATGGTCAGCACATGCGTACAGCAATGCTACACCACCAGACCAGCAGGGGGCAAGTGCATTGCAATGAAGAAATACAAGCAGTGAAGCGAAATGGGAAAGTTTCATGAACAGTTTTAAAGTTGTTGCAAGACCAAGAACAATTCAGCAGCAAACAATATAGCAGAGACAGCAGATTTTGTATTTCTATGTCACTGCCACTTGAGATTCTCTACATTGTGTAAAGGTTCTACTACAACAGTGACTTAAATACTTCTTGTTTTTTAAATAAAGCATTTGCTTTTCTTTAAACCCCGTTTTGGGCCAAACCATGAATTAGTTGATCACACGAATTATCAAAATCATTTTTGCAACCCTAGTTGCCATAAAACTCATGATTTTGTGTCCGTCAATCTAAGCATAGACATTTCAAAGCCTCTCAAATCACCCCAATATACCCATGCACTTCACTAATTTGGTAATATCTAATGAAGTCAATTATTAAAACAAGCTGGCAGTTAAATAAATGGTATGGTAAGAATATACAAAAATCAAAACTGGATTCCTCTAGCCATCCAAGAAATCTCGTTTCCCAAAAGGTAGTTATTGTATTTTGATCAATTCTAAAGAGGAGCAAGAACAAACACACACATACAGGCCAGAAAAACTGCTACTCAGTTGAAATCTTTCGCACAGAGCAGTAGGATGCTAGTGAAGTCTACCATTTCAGACACTACTATTTTTAAAGATATAAAACTAGATAGTACAAAACCATATACTGCAAGTAATTTTAGCATCGCAATTCACTGTGTGCAGCAAGCTTAATATATGTAGGATTTTAGCAACTTGGATATTTTAATTTAAATGTTTTATGGATGAAAATGTTAAGCATACAAGATGTTACATCACTTAAAACTATTTCAATCTAAAAACGTAATACTAAACAGCTCTATATATAGTTTAAGCTAGTGAAATAAAATGTACCATTCAGGGCAACAAGCATATCCATTATTCAGTTTGTCTGGGTTGAACATCTAAAATAATGAAGCATAATGCCATTTACACATACACAAAAGCCCTGCAGAAGTTATCAATGAACTGTATAAGGCAAGTAAATACTGCAAATGAATGTCAAAATACTTCAGAACAAACATTTAGGTTATCCATTGTTTATGGCAGATATTTAAAAAATTAAACCAATACTGGAACTTGTCTCCAAACTATTAACCAGACTGGATAATTTCAGTCTTTCCATTTGGCCTTCAAGGAGCTCTCAACCTATGTAGAAATGTATATAAAACAGGACGAACTTTATTATTCCAAGTTTTGGAAACATCAGGTGCTCTGATGGTAACAGCGCATGATTTCAGGGTACTGAAATTCTACCACTGGCTAAGCACACTAATCAAATGAAGATCAGGAAGCATTGACCAATGTCAGCAATGCTGCAGGTTTGTCTGGAGGACGCATGCGGCACTATGAATTCATTGTATCATGGGCTTACAGGCAAGTGCATTAATGGTGATTGGTCAAGCAATCTCAATCAATGTATGAGATTGAGGACTTCTGATTTTCATTAACACAAAAGCAGATGAAAGCCGGGTATAGCAACAAGGTACTACGTAATTGCAAACCACAACCGTAAAATATCAACCAGCATTGTACCAACCGCATGTTTTCAGCATGAAAAGAGGACAAATCTTATTTGGCAGATGGCTCTACATTACCTGAGCTTGTCTACAGTTGCATACTACACAACTCACCAAATTAAATGTAACGGGCACCAGACTAAAGAATCGGATTGATCCGCCGGAGTGTATCAAGTGTGTAAATCCCTATTGCAAGGAAAGGAGCACCTAAATTACCTGTGTACAAGCTGCCAAGCAAGGGTTTAAGACAGCAGGAAATGGTTATGAACACAAGATGAAACTCTTCCAAGTTAACAAAAGAATTACAGTTTTTCAATATTTCTCCAGGTTGAGTGTGCAAAGTCAAAGGAAAGAATTATTTAATTAATTCGCTAAATATTCCACTCATAAAAAGTCTTCCGTGTCATGTTTGTTCGCGGCCTAAACGAGTATGGCAGCATTTTAATCCAATACGCGGAGGGCAATTAAAAATACCATTAACAAACCGAAGGTTTCGAGTCCTATAAAACTATCACAACGTCACTAAAATTACTTGTGATAGTCTGTGTATACTGTGTGAATTTCGGTTAAGAGTCGTTTGACTTGACCAACACTGATTTTGGGGCGAGTAAGTCAGTTGCGACACTAACATAGGAAATGTAGTCGGGAGAGGCTGCAAAACTTCCCTCATTTAGTTTTTCGGATTCTCTGGCTGAACGAACACACACCTGCCACCGTTCCCCTCAAGGTTTCGGAAATTCAGCCGATTAACATACGGCAAATTCGATACTCGAAGGCGCCACCATCCTACCCCAACTACCCAAACCATGCTGATCGATTTTCAGTTTTGCTAATGGCTAGACAGACGCGGAACAAAACCGGAAATAAAGAGAAAAAAAAGGCTGAGTACATGTATGGCGGAGAGCTGAACCCGGTACCAACGCCTCGAGACACGCACACACGCAACTAGGCCCGAAGACGGCAAATGCAATGATTTAACACACTATATTACATTTCCAAACGCGACAACAGACTCGCTACAAAGGCCAAAAGATCTCACCATTTTTAACTTTTGGAAGCATGTTTTTAAATAGATATTGGAAGAAAACGAATGGGAGAACGAATAGCATGGCTTCTGAGAATAAAGTCGTGAAATTTATTGAAGTTAGAGCACATGTTACAGAACTCGCACATGCAAGTGGTAATTCTGAACAACGGCAAATTTGACTGGCATCAATGACCATTGTGCCGCATCAACTGGTCAGCCAAAGCAGCTCAAGTTAACCTTGGATTTTGACGGGCCACCGACTCAGCTTGTCAAAGTTGCCTGCGCGCAACCAGGAAGTCGGTCAAGCCACTTCAGACGACACTCAAACGCCAGGTCTCTCCTGAAGAACCGACGTAGGGTCGCTTAAATCATTAGATGTCAGCTTTAGTGCATTGGTTAATATAAGTGCCGAATTAAAACATATCGGAGATGCTACGTAAACACGGCACCCCGAGCTTAGAGCGAAAAGTAGATTAGGGTGGGGCCGTGAGCGCAGCGTTACTCCGTGCGAGAATCGGCCACACTCGCTAAAAACTGCAGCTACGGCCGCCTGCAAAGTCAAACAGATCATCTGAAATATTGACAATCAATACGCGAAACTGGCAAACGTTGTGCACCGGACAGTTAACCGCTCAGTCGCCCACTGAGAGTCAGAAAGTCACATAGAAAAAACAAAGCAATCTCCATTCCATGCCGAGACAGACTTAATTTAATCAAATTCGACATTCACAACAAGCCGGAGAATGGGCGGCAGACTGAGGTGGAGGCCTGTCGACTCATTCCCTGAGACGCTAAAACAGATCTAGACATACCGAGCTAGGCCCCAACTTGCCCAGAGAGAACGAAAACGAGGAAATGGCGCCAGTTTTCTCGTCGTTTTGTTGCTTCCGTTATATACCGTTATATATATATATGGTTTAATCAAGTTAACAAGGGGGTGAAACAGCTACAAAATCTACTCCCTGCATCACTTTACCCGTACACAAACATTTTATAAAAATTGGAACTCAGATTAGTCACCGCCTGACTTTAAGTGTATTCTGTCCAGTGCATAGACAGTGGAAGAGAGAGAGAGAGAGAGAAAGAAAGCAAGCAAGCAAAACTAGGAAGTGCTCAACTGCAGCTCTAATACATGCGGGCTATTACAACACAAAAACCAAAACCCGCTAAATGGCTAAAGCACTATAAAACATTTGGATTATGTGTTGTTATACATACATATGTTTCCCGAAATGACGGCAGAGGCGTTAAAATGTGAACGTACCATGGTAGTATCTCTGTACGAGTTTGTCGGCGTCTGGCTCGCGATTGAATGAGCTCGAGTGCAGTGCCTCCGTATGACTTGCTACGCCTCGCGGACGCGCCCAGCTGTGCGTGCTTTGCAGCTGTGGGTGGGAGCTCACATCCGGGTTTGGAGACCCTGTGCTTCAATCGGAGAGGACAGTGGGAACTGAGGTTTGTCTTGGAGATACTGGTGCAATTTAAATGTCTACTGCAACGCCGAAATAATTTTTAAATGTTTTTAAAAAATATGTAAGGGTCGATATCACGATCTCAATGATTATGACGTGTAAATCTTTCAGTGTACTGTGCAAAACATTAGCATGTGGTTAAACTAATGCTTATCATACGGAATTTTGACGTGCGATGTAGATCGCGAGAACTATTAAGGTCCTCGGCATAATTAATCAGAGAGTTTATAATGACGAAAATTAGGCCTGCTATATTTTCGTAAAAGATGTGATACAGCACAGATTTCCAAGTACAGGAAAATAAAGAGGAAACTGGACAGACAGTTTAAAAGAGTATGCAAGTTGTGAAGAAACAAACGTAGTGAAAGATCTTCTGGTTTCAGTCACTCTGCAACGTTTCATTTTCTTTTCCTACATAATTTTTTCAGTAACAATCATTTCACCATTGAAATTACATTATTGATATTTTGATTGCCAACGTTGATATTGTAAATACCACGTGCTTAACTGCAATTAGCTGTAGTTGTTAATGCAATACTTTTGTCCTTCATTTATATCGTATTAGTCAGCCTCTAACTAGCTAGTACCGTTATATCAGTTAATGACTGAAGACTAGCTTATTTGTGAACTGAAAAAAGTTGTTTTATTAATAGAACTAATTTTATTATTAGAACGTTGTTTTATTAATAGAAACTATATACAATTAAGAAGCCAAATAAAGGTAACACATATCTACGTGTATGTATCATTTTCATATTTTTAATCTTTGGGTTGCCCAAAACCACATTTAAAGAACGAATCAATGTAGTTAAGTTCGACTAATCTGAAGGATGCCACAGTTCCGCCCTCGTGGTTCTCCCTTTAAGGCGTCTGAACTCGCTTCCAAATAAGGAAGAGAATAGTAGCACCGGTGGCGTGCGCGCGCCCCACGCTACTGCTCGAGCGCCGTGCGGATTGTGGCGTCGATTGCCATATAAGGTAATAAGCCATCGCAGATCTGAAGCGAAGTTCGTTGAGCGGCGTGTTGAGGAAAGAGAACCGCAGAACTTGACGGCAGGTGGGACAGCGGCAGCAATAGACAAGATAGCTATAGAATAGAGGACACAACTTCCGCATTTTAAATAGGAGACGAGTTTTTATAACGTTTTTCTTGTCAATGTTATAATCTTTGATCTGTAGTATTGCTCGTAAGTTATAACAAAGTAGAAAAAAATAATAAAGATTAAACATTTCTCAACATGGGTTAGATCTCTATAAAACCAAATCGAAACAAAGTTTTACTAGTCCTGCATAAAAAGTCATTTTGTGTTTAGTCCAATGCTGACACCTAGTGTTTTGAAGTATAAATATAAATAAGTTTAAGGAGTAGCGATTTGCGTGAAAATAACTAGGCACTTAAACTGATTCATTTGAAACGTTCTCATTTTATTTAGTTCAAAAGCTTTCACTCCTTTCAGTAACAATTCCAGTAAACAACGATATAATACAGTACAGGCTCTTAACATATAAGCTGATTTGGACAAAATAATAACTTTACATGTAACATCGGTAAAGCCAGGAGAGAAAGAAAGCTGAGTAAATACATTTAATGCAATTGTTTTTATTGCGTAAATGAATAAACTTTAAACAAAGTAAAAAGTGCAAAGAGTATCAAAGTTAATGAACAATACCCACATCATTTACATGTGCAACTTTACTGGATGACGTAAGATATAAGACTTGAATGCAACATGTTGTGGAATGTGATGTACAGAGTAATTAAATAAAAAAAAAACATACAAACATTACTGCTTAATTATGAGGGGTGTTCTCTTGTAGCTAGAATTCATTTTCTGTATTATCAAATATAAACTTTTTTTACTGGTCCTTCACTACTTAAAATCTCAGTTCCTTGAAGATGTGCTTTGTGCGAGTTACTGAAATATAATCAAAATATCACAGAATATGTGATGATTTAAAACAAATGATGATATGATATGGCAGAGTTGAGTTTCTTAAAGACGGGAATGTAGTCAGAGTTAACAGACAGCATGTAATAATCTTAAGTAGTGGACCAATTCCCATGTAATAAAAATACCATGACACTTTAAATGGATGCATTATGGAGTACACACACGGAAAGTTTTATCTTTATCTAATTGCTAAACACAAGAAAAAGGGAATAACAGGGGAAACAATATGCCTGAATACTACAGCGGAAAAACAGCTTTAAGCAGAAAAATAATGTATAAAAAAACGCAGCACTTGATTATTACCCTGGGAGTACTGCTATAATTATGTATAAGGCACATTGTGTAAAATACAACAAGGCATTAACGCAGCATGGTGCCAGATCCAATTTAAGGCACATATAGACATTAAATTATTAAATTACATAGTACACTGGTTTTTAAATCACAAGTAATCATTTGCAGATGAAACCCAGACAAAACATAATTTGATATTAGTCACACAACTCAAAGACTGTGGTGACAAAGCTAACTGCCCGATGTTTGGTGTGCTAAATGCACCTACTTCCTAGTTTTGAATTTTCTAATCAACAAACACCAGTGCCCCTGAGACAGGGTAACAGCTTAAGGCAGTGCAAAAGCTTGTGCATAGCAGTACAACATGACGTTCTTTGGGTTCTAAGATGGAGCCCTGCAGTACACTTTCCATTAATGTTTAAAGCTGGATAGTGCTGTAGGTTGCCACGTTTTTGTGCTGGTGAAATGGTATTAGTCATTTCCACGTAGTGTATTGTGGTGTGTAAAGGTGCCAATAGTCAACTAAGATTTTAGAGCCCGTATACGACCAGACACTTGTGCCGTTTCTCTCTTGGTGTCCATTTTGTGTATCACTATGTTGTTATGTGAGCCATGAATGTCACCTGGCTGCCGGTGAGCTTTATTTGGGAACCTAACTTTGTTTCTTCTGTGGCACCACTGCTGGCATTCTGGACATGTTTAATACCACTGTAGCCTAAAAAAATTGAGAAGGAAAAAAAAAAAAGATCAACAGTACACACACACACACACACACACACACACACAAGGATGGACATAACTGGTATGCAAGTACAAATTCACCTTTAAAAACGATACATGTGACAATCGATTGTAAAAATGCGAATGCGTATTTATTTTATGTGCATTTACGCTGCTGTGTGTGTGTGTGTGTGCTAAAAAAAAATATCTAGGTGTAATTTTTTTGGAGCCGGGAACCAATGAATTGGTTTTTCATTATTTCTTATGGGGAAAATTCGATCAGAACTCGAACTTTTTAGTATTCTAACTCGAGTTCTGAGGTACCACTGTGTAATTTTACCAACATATACACACACATATACATATATATATA
>JAODKF010000002.1:24513673-24534158 GCA_026779585.1 Mormyrus proboscirostris | reverse complement strand
ATATATATATATATATGTATGTATGTATGAGAGAGAGAGAGAGAGAGAGAGACAGACACACACAGACACTTTTTGGACACCTGGTCATTACACCATCACACAAGAACTTTCATGACATCCCATTCTAAATCCATAGGTATCAATAAGGTGCAGCTATAACAGCGGCCACTCTTCTGGGAAGGCTATTTTGAGTGTGTCTGTGGGAATTTTGCCCATTTCTCCTAAAGACCATTTGTGTGGTCAGGCACTGATGTTGGATGTCTCCGTTCTAGTTCATCCCAAAGGTGTTTGATAGGGTCGACGTCAGGGCTCTGTACAGGCCAGTCAAGTTCTTTCATATCAAGCTCACCCAAACAAGTCCTTATGGATCTTGCTTTGTGCACTGGGGTACAGTCAGGGTGGAACAGAAAATGGCCTTCCCCAAACTGTTCCCGCAAACATTGAAGCACAGAATTCTCAAAAATGTCTTGGCATGCATATCAAGTTCATGTGGGTGTAATGACCAGGTATCCCAGTACTTTTGTCTGTATAGTATACATATAAAATCCTGAAGTCACAGTACCATGCACCCGGCGTGATGCTCATTTTAAGGGCATGTAAGTATTCACTCAGAAATGCTGCATCAAGTACCTTTATAACTTGAACTGAGACCGTTAAGATTTCATGTGATTGCATGGCCTCAATATTTGTAAAAGACTTAAATTCTCACTCCATCATGAATGCAATTATGTTTTTATTCGAAAGCCTGATCTGGTCTGATCTGATCGATTCAATTGGTACAGCGCATTTTCACAACATTACCAAACTAATTACAGGATTGACTGGCTGAGGAGTCTTCACACTTAGGTTTGAATAGCAGCCCTAAAGGTTATCCCAAAAACCTGCATAGACACTGGCCCTCTGCGGATAGGATTGGCCACCCCTGTTTTAATGTGATGTGACCTTTGGCAGGGAACTTACCTGTTCCAGTAGTACCCCAGCAGCTTGGTCTATTGCACTACCAAGCCCGCGATATTTTCCAGAATAACGGATGAAGGCCCAAGTGAGCATGGCAATCATGGCCAGGCCCAGGACAAGGTCACACAGAGATGCCATACTGGCCAATCCGATGAACAGCAGCAGGCCCGACAGAACGTACAGGAAGCACACAAGGACAAACAGCACTGCAGGTGTTCGGAATGCACTGAAGACGTTCTTGGACTTTTAGCAGGAAAAAAAGAAGCTATGTTAGTGATACAATATGAATCATTCATCAGTTATATTCCACATAATAACTTTAATAATTGGTTTATCCTAGGTATGTAAAAATCCACCCAACTCCATATCCAGTACAGTGTCAGGGGTACATTAAAAATTAAAAGTGTTTTCCTATGTATCCACAGTGCTATACTGACTAGACCAGTCTTTCCCAATACAGCCCTTGGGGACCTGCAGACAGTGCACATTTTTGCTTGGGAGCTGGGAGGGAGCAAAAGCGTGGACCATATGTGTGTCCCCGAGGACTGAGTTGGGAAACACTGGACTAGATGGTGACACTGCTTCACAGTTGAATCTACACCTCACCTCATTGTGTTTCCTGAAAGACTGCCACATCTCCTCCAGCTCCTTCTCCAAATGGGTGTAGTAGCGCTCACAGAAGTCCTGACCCCCCATTTTTTTGGTGGACGTGAAGAGATCCAGTGACTCTTGGAGGTAGAACTGATGCTTTTCCTCTAAGGAGTCAGGTGAGACGTACGGCAAGTCTCCACCACAGACCTAATAAGGACAGAAAGTGGTGGGAGGGGAGTCAAAGAGTCATACAACAACATTTTAAACCGATAAACATTAGACTACTTTTTATTCTTAGTTATTGCAGGAAAGTCTTACAGGCTGCATTCACATTGGGGACTCGACAGGATGTATTTTCTTAATACACAACCAGGTCATAAACACAGCGTTCTTATTGGTGTCTTTACATCACAGCTATATTTAACGGTTCACAGCACACCCAGACCAACAACCGCAACCTTTGTCTGTCACAATGGAACTGACTGCAGGTTAGATCCTCAGGTACCCTTAAGGATCTCTGCTTCACCAAAAACGGCTTGTACTCTGCTTCACTATGGTTGACCAACAACAACAAAAACAGAATGATAACGTTCTCAATGTCATTCAGATTCAAGAGAATGAAGTACTATCAATGACATGGTAAAGGTCTCATTTCCTCAAACTTACACCCTCAGATTGTCCTCGCATGTACATGAACGTACTAACCTTCTCCATGTTCTTGTAATATTGATCTTTGGCTGCTGCCACTGCTGCGAGGTTGTTAGCCTCTGCCGTTGCCTGAAAGAGAAAAACACCTTTACCGCCCGGAATAAAACAGCACACAATCAGCTTGTTGCACATCACTGACAAATTATTGTCCAGTCTGATGCCCTAAACAGAAATGCAAACAGGAATTCTCACACGAACAACACTTTCATTCAGTTTTTAGTCAAACATCCAAAAACCTTACCTCTGTTGCAAAACAAGCCATTAACTACATTTATGAGTACTAAGTACTCCCAGAATTAAATTGAATGCACAGATCACGTACAAACCTGTACCTGACAAAGCTCAAAAAGACCGGTGGATGGATAGACTACCGTTTTAATTTTTTTTAAAATCTACTTGCAGATAGAGACAGCAGTGATTCTATAATTTGAACTATCCAGGGAATCTCACACGCAGCCAGAAAAAAGGGAAGAGATGCTCTTATCCAAACTGTCTTTGTTCACAGAGCAGAAAATTAATATTTTGCCAGAAGCTACTGCTCTGTGCAATCAGCGTAAAGGTGAAAACGACATCGAATAGTCCCTGCAACAGATGCATGCCAAAACTCTAGCGGAAGCAGCAGTAATTATACTAAGTACCATCAGCATGGATTTTGGATGGGGAAGGTCCTCGCCTTGGTAGATCTTTATGTATGCCTAAAGACAAAAAATAAAAACAGTTGTCACCCACCACAGCAGGAAACAGCGGCAGTGCATCACCAGCATGCTGTGGCAGCTACAGCCGCATCAGAGAGAGTAACAGGCGTCATCACCGCCTCACCTTAAAATACTCCAGCAGACCTCTGCATGTGACCTTGTTGCCATTGATCTCCTTTTCCGCCAGGCTGGCTGGCTTCAGGAGTGTAGGAATTAGGGTACGGAGCTCGTCCTTAAACTCCTGGGCCACGTCTGAAAGCAATTAAACAGCCCATTGCGTTTGCGGAACAAATTTAGCACGTGTAAAACTGGTTTAACGCTATTTCATCTCACTGCATGCCGGCATATTTTTAAATGACGGTGAAGTTTGACGTGTCTTGACCTGAAATGTGCAGGGATGTGACTATTAATGACAGACAGGAATGTACAGGACAGACGTCACCATGAGCCGCGTGAAAGTGATGGAACGGCGGCCACAGTACCTCTTAGCTGCCCCCGGAAGGCGGGGCTGGTGGCCACCTTCAGCCCTGGGTGCGGCAGCAGGAAACAGGAAATGGAGTTGAAGCAGGAGTGGATATGCTCTCTCACTGACTGCAGCTCCTCGTGCTGGGATTCTTTTACCTCCATGATGAGACACACACACACACACACACACACATTAGCGACCCTTCTACTGATACACGCACTGCTAACTCTGTAGTCATACTGACAGCAACTGACTACTAGACATGCAGGGTGACACTGAGAAATCAGTGGGCATGATACAACTTTAGCTTTTAAATGTCTGGCTGTTTAGAAATAGATTTAAAAAAATAAAATCTTCAGTATAAAAAAAAAAAATAAAAATCTAGCCTGGCTCTGGTCCCTGAGGAATATGGCAATGAAATAAAGACTTGCCTTATATTTCTGAAGGGTTATCAAATATCAAAATTCACACTAACATAATTCATGTGCCATCTCAGTTACATCAATATTTTCTCTGCACCAGGATGGTCTGACTTCGATTATCCTACACATAGTATAAATTAAATAATAAATCATTATTTATACTGAGACTCCAGTGTAATTTTTAAATACTCTGATGTTAAATGATTTTCCTGTGGCTTTATTGCGCTCCAACAACCATGCTGCTGACTGTGAACTTTACCAAGACCACTGGGGAGACCAAAGGCATATCATGTGTACACGTCACTCATGGTGTATGTGCAAAATTACAAGTTCATACAAGCTCCCAAGATTCACCCTGCTTTCCCAAAACAAACATGCTCTACGACACAAGATAGGTATTAAAATCTATACAGCGTCACCTATGTACCAGCGAAGGAATACAAAACAGCCACATGCAGCAGACTATGCTAATATTTAAAGAAAGTATTGGTACTACTACTTAAAATTGCATAGAAACCCACAAGCCCTACGAAGCCATATATAACTAAACTGGATTCCAAACATGTACCTGCAAGCGTTTGTCCAAGAAGTCACTGCCCCCCTTCAGTCCGTAGGGATACTCGTAGGGGAAACTCCAGTCTCTGACGAGGAACATTAGGGACTGGGGTTGGGTGGCAGGGGGGGGGAGGTACAAAAAAAGTGGAAAAATTGAATTATTACACGTATTCAGGGCATGTAAACAAACTGGCACCAAAATGTTAGCCCTAGGAAACCCAATGCCACGCACCGCTGTAACTCAGACACAGCCCCACAGCCCCCAGCCTGCACTGCCACTTTGCATCTTTGGGCAGATGTTGTGGTTTGTCCACTTTGTTAACAGACAGCGTGGGGGAATTAGCACTGCTGCTAATTCACACTGATGGGCTATTACACAACATAAAGTCTAGTCAATTCATAATAAAAAGCTTAATAAGGCCATTGGGTCACAAGAGGATTTTGGGGGGAAAAAAAACTGTCAACTTGAATAAGTCAACTTTTAAAAACAGTATTACTTTAGTTGCACCACTGAGCTGGTAAACATTTGAAATGAGTCACTAAAAATGCAGTGGTAACATCTGGTTAATGTCTTTGTACCTGAAAAGGCTTCAGGAAGATTTCATCCATGGCAAGGCGACCATACTCTGTGAACAGCTGAAATGAGGTACAGAGAGGTAGGGTTATTGGGCAGTGGTGGGGACGGGCGTCATTTTGCGCTGGAATGCGTGTGTAGCAGATGAGTAACCTGAAGCTGCTGTAGGTCATCCTCCTGGATATTCTGAGAGAGGTTGTAGATCTACAGGAACAAAACATGCTGCTGAGCTCCAGACACACTGGAAGTTCAGGGTTTGCCTACTACAAAATCAGTGATGCAGAAGTTAAATGGCACCATGAATACAGACACACACATGCACATATTATGTACACAAGAATAACAACAAAGAAAGCAGACTGGGGAGAACCCTGACACTGTGAAGGAGAAAAGAACCCTGACACTGTGAAGGAGAAAAGTACGCTAGTAAAGTGAAGATGCAAAGCATGTCGCAAGACTAAGAACCATCCACATGCACAGACAGAGGCGCACACACGCGCACAAAAAAAAAAACAGGACGAACAGCATGTCAATGCCAAAAACATGGGTGATCTGACAGGCCACACCTGTATGGAGCTAGTCATGGTGCTGAGGGCGAAGATGGTGGCGCAGTCCTTCACAGTAGACTGGGTGTCAAAAGCTCCCTGGGTGTCCATCAGCACCACCGCCACCTGTGAGGGGCACAATGCAGACCTGACACAGCTGCCTGTCCATGACGGGCTAATATGTATAAAGTACCAGGTTCTTCCACCAGAGAAATTTCCCAAGGGTGACTTGGCGCCTGAAGCAACACAGGCATACAGCAAACATGAGCGCAATGCCTGAAGGAGTCTGTGGCAATTACATGCTAAAAGGCACAATGCAAAACCTGTGTAACAGCACATGAAATCACATAGCAGCAGAAGGATCATAGTGCACGATTCATTTATACAGAAAAAAGATATTTTCAGTTTGTAATCAAATTCATCTATTCATTCAAATTCAGGGTTTCAGAAATGCATTTTCCAGCTTAAAACGTGGGCTGTCTTTACAGTAGTATCTATATGATATCTTGGCACTGCTTCTATATTTAGTGATATTTTCTATTTCCCCCTTTCACCTCTTAAAACATGGCACTCTTTACATTGCCAACAGTGACACAGAGCCATACACATTTCCTTCAAAGGTCGCTTCGGGCTTTACCTCAGAGCCGTCGTGCTTCTCCACCAGAAAGACCTCGCTCCACAGCTGGATTCCGGTGGTTTCCGGTTCCGAGCCCCCCCTCCAAGAGAAGCCTGTCAGGAGCTCATCCTCTGATCCCAACCAGTTGCCCTCAGACTAAACATGCGGAGAGAAAAAGGCGGGAGTCACGGCAGGCAGCAGGGGTTACTAGATTAGGCATTACTGTGCTGTATGGCCCAGCCGGGACACGCTGCACTAAACCAACAACCTCTCCCTGTGACAGAGAGCAAAGTCACTCCTCTGCATCACAAGATTTCTGCCTAAATCTCGGACGGCAAAGATGAAATGGCAGTAGAGTCACAGAGATTGTCACATGATGTACGAACGCTGACCTTTCTGTACATGTATCGAAGCATGAAATCCAGAATGAAGCTTTTGCCCTTGCGGAAGGCGCCGGCAACGGACAGCACCACGACATGCTTGTCTCGGACGTGTGGGGACAAAAGGACTCGTTCCAGAGCCTCTGTGTCCAGTGAGAACGAGTGATCCTCCTTGCTGACAGTCACAATTTGGACAGCGCCAGGCTCGCTACTCCCCCTCATTGGTGAGACACTGGTACTGCTTCCTGTGCGGGACAAACAGAAAACACTCATTTCAATGACAGCAAAAATAAGAATGGAAAACAAAAAGAATTATTCAGAAAGTACTTCACTATATACAAAACATCCCCGCAACATTAAATCATGACTAACCACACAGTGAAGACTTCTCGTAATGCGACAAACCATAATATAGACATACAAATTTACTTACAGATACTTGGGGCTAAGGCATCAGCTGAGCCTATCAAACTATCTTGGTCACTGGTCATTAAGATTAGCACAACTACATCATATCTGGCATTGTTACAAGGATACTACTTAACTTATTTATATTATCAAACGATATCTTTAGAACATGGAATGCATTTGATATAATACTAATGTCTAGCCATTACTTAATAAGATCTAGCACAGCTAACGGCCTCTCTAAGAGGTTACGGCTCTGCAAGCGCATCTGTCCTGGGTAGCTCTTAGCTCTGCTGGCGTATGATGAGGCTCCCTTGCCGATCAGACATACTTCTCTGCCGCGAACACTTTCTGAATACAGCTCTTTGTTACACCCTGGCTCGTCGCTTTTATCCGTGGGACAGAACACTCAAGCAAATTGCTGAAAATGTTGCGAAAAAAAAAAATCATCACAAACGAGTGTCACTGATAAAAAACCAAAGCCGCAGATTCCGGCTGATGTCGTAGATCGCGTGCTTCACGGCGACTTTAACATTTGTCACGACAAACATTCCGTAACGCGTTTAAGTTCGGGAGTTGTGCTGGGTTCTGTCACACTTTAGGCCCGTGACGAAAATTTGAGTATTACCTGTTAAAATACTTAAACGGAATAACGCCATGACATTGGCAATTGTCCTAAAATGTTAAAAAGCATTTCGCGTTACAAAATTCCATTAGTATATAGGATGCAACAACCACGGATTAAATATCAACAAATATACGCAGCTTGCAGCCACAATAACACATTAACAGAGCTCAAAAAATCTTATACGATATTCTGCACCGGATGCGACAAATATACCGCAATAAACGCAAGGTAAGTTAAGAATTTTTAAGTCCGATAATAACATTACAAAATGGCTCCAGATGGACAATATTAAAAATGAATTACTGCCAACTATACTCAGGTCTCGAAATGTTGATAAACGCAGCATCCATCAAGGTACTACAAAACAAACGCTGTAGCCCAGAAAATTTTTAATTACATATTAGAACTATGCAATACATTTTTCTCAAATTATTCATACCTTAAGTATCAGGTTAATTGAAGCGGAGGCAAGCACTTTGCTTTTAATGACTGTAAAAATATCCAAAACTTACAGCTACCAGCGACGTATATCTTGACATTCCCTTCCCCACTGAATTGCCATATAGGGAATGTAGTTCTGGGATTAAAAAGTATCACATAACTCAAACAATGTGCGGCAGTAGTTAAACACCATCTCCCAGGGTGCACCCTGCTAAGCGAACAGCGCCTCATGAATCATTACCAAGGCGGAAGGGTGGAGTGCAACACGTTCTTTTTCCGTTACCGTAGTCACTGACGGATTTAGGTATGGGCGGTGTGGGTACCGGTGACGAATTGGGGGTTCGCCCCGGCGCACGCAAGCTACAGCTTCCACTGACTGGAAGTGAAATTGGATGTTTATCGCTGCTTGTGCTTAATTTGAAGCCATTCTTATTTATTTTTTTGTTTTGGCGCAAATTGCATTTGATTCACATTTAAAGCATGTAAACGTAGATGTACTTTTAGTACCATCCGTCCAGGGCTGTAGTCATGATTTTTAAAATACCTAGGTCAAAAGTGTTAGCTCTGTCACATGATGGATCATGACTGTTTAAGTCGCAGAAAAAATAGAGAACTTGACCTTGGTGTTCTCAGTGGTAGATCTGGGTATGCAACCATCCTTCTTCAGCTGTTCCTCCGGGTCACGGGGACAGCAGCCTGATCAGGAATCCCCAAAACTCAGGGTTGCCAACTTTGTGAAATTCCAGATACGTCTGCACATGCATTCACATGTATGTAACAGTTTTTTTTACCTTGTAAATGGTCTGTAGGGTTTGCAAACTACCCCAACACTATCGATGTAGCTAATTTTAGATTTATAATGGGATTATTCAGATTTGCCATAAGATTTCTTGTGTGAACGTGAGAGTCCGAAAGCATGAGTGTCACGCCAGATGTGTGAGCTTTGGCAACCCTGGAACCTCCACCTCTCCAGCCTCTTTGTGCAGCTCCTCCATGGGGATACCAAACCATTTGGTAGATATTTTCAGTAATAAATTTATCAGTTATTTATTTTCATTCATGTATTGTAACTGACAAAGGTTCTTCAAGAAATACAGATCAGCACCCCACATCAATGTAATAAATGCCAGTGTCTGGTAACTCATTGGAAGTACCATTATTATGCATAGTAACATCCATTTTCTGTACCTGCTTGTCCTAGTCAAGGTTGCAGAAAGTCCAGAACCTTTTCTGGAGGTTACTGGTGCCAGACAGGAAACAACCCAGGATGGGGCACCGTTCCATCACCAGGCACGCTCAAACACCATTTGGTAACTAATCGGTCACATGGTGTCACCATGTTTTTGGATAGTGTGCCGGGGGAGAACTGGAGTAAACCCCATGCCAACCAGAGGAAACATTCAAATTTCACACACATACTGTAGAACCATGGCAGAGGCTTGAACCCTGGTGCCAGAGGTGTGAAACACCAGTGCTAACCACTGCAGCACCCCACGTATAGCAACAAAAAACACCAGTGCTAACCACTGCAGCACCCCACGTATAGCAACAAAAAAACGAAATGGATACACACTGGCCTCTAAGAATCTCAATAATTCTTTATTGTTGACAGAAAAAAAACATTTGAAATGACAACCTTTATTTCATTCAGTTGACCATGCAAAATCATTTATAGCTGGAAGATTTACAATAGTTAGTGAAACTAAAATATCGATTTTTCTAAGAATGAACTAAAAAGCATTTAGCAATTGTATGTGTATCATAACTTAAAACTAAACATTAAAACTTTTTCTGGGCCCTGAATCTCTCAGTGCTGGCAGTTAATTTTAACACATTGAATAACCATATTTTTATTGCGGGAAATCTCACACGGCAGTCTTGATTATTAATAAAATTTGAGTATATTAGCCACCCAGATTTGTCTTGGATAAAGCTGTCCTTTAATTTTTTTTAAATGTCCGACCATGAGTCAAACAAGATCTTTTGTGGAGTTGCCTCGAACTCTGCATGCTGCTGTGTATCAGAGAGCAGCTTTTGGTGATAAGTATTAAATATATCACTATGTGTCAACATGTCAATAGGACTAATTCAGGCAGTGTGAGGATCAGTGTATGCATGTGTTGGTATGACACGTGCCAGGTGAGACAGATGTGCCTCTTTCTGTTCAGGTTTCAGCCTGAGGATGTTAATGTCCACCTCCTGCCAAGTCAAGCAGTGATCCTGCAGCCTCCTGCGCTTCAGCGTCCAGCTGCAGAATCTCTACCGTCTCCAGGTCTAATTCAGTCTCCCCTGGAAGCACTAGGTACTGGTACTGATGGTACTGGTAGTAGTGAAACTCAATGTAGCCACTATCTGTTAACGGGTCTTTCTCTCCATCCTCATTCACTTCCTGGAGTTCTATGGTCTCCATAGAAACCAGCTCTTCTTGGTCGGCAGTGAAATGGACGACCGTATCAGAGGGCAGGGCAGGTGGGGAGGGTGAAGAGAGGAGAAGTGTTTGGGACAGTGAATCTGTGCGAAAGAGAGCAAAACTGATAATGAACAAGCGAACACACTTATGACCACAAAGTATGCAAAAACAAATGAACGCATTAACATTCCAAATGGCATAAAAATGTATGTCCTATTTACACAGCAAATATAAGATATGTGCATTTGACTCTACAGTAACAGTGAAAGACAGTCCTTGGCATTAAGTGAACAACAATGAACCCACTGAAAAGACAGTGGTATGCCATCTGGCTGCGGTGGCTCAAGGTTGCCAAGGTAACAGCTGGCGGTTGCTAGGGAAATGGCATACAAACGCAGAAGATATGCAACATGCAGAGGGAAAGAGGGAGACCGGAAGAGAATGAAATTAGAGGTAGGTTGAGTTGTTGGACTGTAATGAGGAAGGTACCG
Organism: Mormyrus proboscirostris; assembly: GCA_026779585.1. Classification (NCBI taxonomy): domain Eukaryota; kingdom Metazoa; phylum Chordata; class Actinopteri; order Osteoglossiformes; family Mormyridae; genus Mormyrus; species Mormyrus proboscirostris. The sequence continues at coordinate 24,523,271 of JAODKF010000002.1, read as the reverse complement.
TTCAAAATATGCATGCTTCACATTTCAACCATGAAAAATGAACTTCAATCATTTTCACATTTTAATTAATAAAATCTAATTTGATTAAAAATATCTAGAAGGTTTTTTGCTTGTGGGCATGTGTATATGTTAAGCATTTAGTACAGAAATTAATTACAAGCAAGAGAAACTGACCTGAGATCTGCATAGCATCACTTAACACTGGTGCCCCATAATCTCCTTCCTCAAGCCTGTTTCAGGACACAAAAATAAAGAACATTTTTAAAAGTTGTTACATTGCTGCAAATAAGTATCATAAAATACAGATTTGTGCTGTGAAATCAGTTAGGCTGTTCCTGATTTTGTGTCACACTGGAAGATACATACAATGAAGTTTAAGATGCCCTACACAGCTTTCCTTGTCAGAATGCTGTAACTCAGTGAAAGTGTGTGTTACACTTCACAGCTGAAGAGACCAGTGTGAATATTCTGAGAAAAACTCCCTGACACTCATTCTAAGTTCCCAGAAGAATGTCAGACAAACCTATTGTTGAGTCTTTAAAAATGCATGATGACATGCAGATCTTGTGTCTGGATTTAACAGACTGCTCTTTGGAGTGGTATAACAGCAACAGTGGTTAATATAACGAGGACCTGTGGGAGAAACTAGCAAAAATACTAATCAAATTACTTTAAATTTTTTCAGATTCCACGTTTCTTCAGAGATATTTTGGTCAAGGATGGATAATTTCTTGACCATCTTTTCCTTGTTTAACTCCGAATGTGGGATTTCCATTTTTCTTCTTAAAATGACTCTAGATCCTTACAAAAAGTGTCTATATCAAACAAAAGGTGCACATTTCCTCCTTTTTAACTCCTCACACAAATATCTTCATCACAGATGGGACTGAAATCTCCTCTTTAAGATCCAATATCTTTAATAGCTAATACTATCAATATAGGAAATACTGCCAAACAAAGGTTGCTATAACAACCGTCCATACAGGAAACACATGCTACTTAGGTGAACTCTCCATAAAAGGAGGCTGCAGCTATTGCTGTGTTCTTCCTGTGCACTTAAGCTCGCTCGTGTGTATGCATTATGTGACCACGGGAATATTACTTAATCCAGAGGTTTTCCACTGACCTGGTCACAGGACCCACATTTTTCTTGGTCATTAAGTTACCACACAAAAAAAAAGCCATTTACTCTCTGCGACCCACTTTTAGTTTACAATCAACCAGTTGAGAAGCGCTGACATAAGCTGTAAGCAGCCGTGCAGTTAAAACATACATCGGAGCAAGGTTGTGTATAATTTATGAGACTTGTTCTTTTGGACTGTAGATGTAACATAAATAACTGATATCTGTGTGTAAGTAGACTCACAGAAGAGGGCTGCTGTTCAGGTTGCTACTGGCGTTGTGGCAGTGCTGAGTTTTCCTAAGCACCTCTAAAAGAGCAGGTCTGTACTCTGGAGATACACACCACAAGGATCCTTTGCCAACTGTCTGGAAAAGACCCACTCATTGTTATTTAAATGCACTACAATGGGACATTGCTTGCATGTGTTTTTGAATATATGCATACTATAGTTCTATAAATATAAAAATATTAATATAGAAACGTATGAATATGTTTCCATGTATCAAAAGGAACCAAAATAGAATGACAAAAAGGTAGACATTCATTATTATTAGTTGAATTCAATTTAACATAATTTTCATGATATTATTGTAATATAATCAGTTATTTAATTTTTTTACCTGGCCTTTCTCTCTGCGAATCCGGTGAAAACATTTACTCAGTGACAGGTTGTGTCGCACCGAGTTCCTCCAGCCACCAGGGGCTGCCCTGTAGTAGGGGAAGCTGTTCACAATCCAGTCATAGATCCCCTTCACGGGTAACCTCTTTTCTGGGGAGTCCTCGATGGCCATGAAAATCAGACTGCTGAAGGAGTAAGGGGGCTTGGAAGAGGAAAGGGGCAGATGAGGGGTTGGTATGGAGTCTTGGAGTGTTAGCTGGGGCAGTGGAATGATTTTGGATAGGGGCTGCAGGGGGAGTAAGTCGCCCCTTTGGTGCAGCCAGCTGAGGCAGGTCAGGTCATCCTCGGCAGCGGAGGTAGGCAGGCTCGGGCAGTGCGCGACAGGTCCGTGGGAAAGTGGGGGAGGAGACAGGCGATGACAGGAAGCAGAGAGCAACTGGGATTCAGCGGTCAGGGCTGAGGGAGAAGACGTAGGCGAGAGAGGGATTGAATTAGAGGGTGTCAAAGGAGAAAGGGGCAATGAGGCAGGGAGAGGAGAGGATGATGGCTGGGACAGTGGCTGGGACTGGAGGGAGGGGCACACAGGGAGAGCCTGACATGGAGTGACAGTGGTGTGAAGAGAATGAGATGGTGGCAGTGGTTGAGAGTTGCTGTCCATCTCTCTCCCAGCTCCAGATTCCTGATACACTCATCCAACTATTGACCTGTTCAGAAGTCAACAAAGTGATTATTCATCTTATTTAGAAAACAAATTAATAGATGCTCTTAACACGACAACAATTACATATAAATATCGTCAAAGAAAGACGCTATACATAATGAAAAAAGAACATGTTTGGGGGAAAAAAACACAAAGTATAAAAGTTAGCCAGCCTGGTCAGAGTCCTTGTCTGTCATTCCCAGTCCACTTTTCCTGTTAATGATTTAGCAACCTAGCTAACCAACAGGTGCACACATTTTATGTTGCAAGATATATATTATATATATACATACACCGTGTAAACATACGTAGGTAACAATGAGCGGTTATCGCACCGTTTAAAAAGCAAAGCGGACCTTGGCGCATCTTATGAAAATGGCGCTAGAATATACAGTTACACTTTGCACAATTAATGAAACAGGCTTTGTCCATTGCCCTGTATCTCGGTTTCGAATAGAAAAAGAAAGGTAGTAAAGAAACAATTAAAGCATGCGCTGCTTACCTTTATTACAAAAAACCCTTAAGACAGATATGTCAGTGTACAAGTGTTAAAACAAAAAATGTCTATTTTTGTAATTAATATAAAACGCGTTTTAGCCGAATTCTCCCGTCTGTCCGCGTTCCAACCTTCCTCGCGTTACCTTAGAAACCAAAAGGACGCTTAGAAACCTGCGCGCGTCCAGCGCGGCCACGATTAAAGGGGAACTACATCGCGATTCTCTGCTACTGGGCTTACAGCATGGATGTACAGTACACACCAAGGACAATGATTTAAGATAACTTACAAATAAATCCAAGCACTTGGAGTTGGAGACGATGTTTATAAAGCAATGGAGATATACTAGGAGAGCAGGCACAGAGGAAGTAAAATCGTTATATATATAAATCAATATAGGATGACCATATTTTGCTGCACTGGGGAAAGCAAACGTCAACATGAAACAAAGCGAAATAACGGACGTGTCAGGAATTTTAGGTCCCAAAAAAGGGAACGGGTCCGGGAAAAATAGGCCACAAGGTCACCGTAATTTATGTTCACATATCATACAGCTATCGTATTTAAGGATAGAAAACCGATTCAATTAACTAAAGAAACGAAGACAATTTTTCAAAACTTCAGTTTATTTTTCCAAAAGACAAATCTATAGTATCGTTATTCATGCTAAGGTAACAGTACAGATAAATGTAAAATAGTAAGTGAAGGGGAAAAACTGAACACAAGAAACGCCATACAATTATAATCTCGCCGTTGTTTATTTAGATCAGCAGCAATACATTTTATTTGGGGAACTCAAATTCATGTGACGTTTCAATTTCAGCAGAATCCATTTTAGTCCATATTTCGTGTCAAATACTGTTCACAGTACTGCTGAAAGCTCTTTGGGCAAGTTTTTTTATTATTATTATTTTCAATATATTTGTTGTTAAACAATCTGTCTCTGCACTTCAATCTGACGTTGAAGCCTGACGAGCTCCCCCATGTGGTTACAACTGAAAACGGAAAGTTACGTCCGTTCTTTGATTTAAGCACGTGGCAACACAAAAAGGGCAGGGAGGGAGAATGCGTCATAATCCCGGACTTCTTGTTTGTGGAAAAGACCATATTAAACCGAAATAAAAACTAAAACTTTAATCCATTACACAATGACAAGTTACAATCTCTAACAGCAGGTCTTCCTTTTTGGATGGAAATGTCATCAAACAAAATTCATTTCCTTGAAGGTGGAATTAGTCAATGTGTGGATTAAGGTTTTAAAATTTGAGTCTGTCCTCCATTAAACCATAGGAGTCGCTCTCTTTTAGGTCACCTGACCAGATGGGCAGTGAGCCAGTAAATGATGATTGGCTGAAAGGCAGCGGTGGCTACAGTAATGTACAGACGCACGTGGGGCTTGGCACTAGCCCCAGTACCCACGGAGTCAGGAGGGTAAGAGGAAAGAATCTTCATCCGGAGGGAGCGGACCTGAGAGACAGAGTTTTAATGTCAGCGAGTTGTTACAATCTTAATGAAATGGGGACTGCATCACATAAAACCAGGACTGATCAGGGAAATTTGGTTCATAAAAAGCACACAACTGACACAATGCAGTCATTATTAACTTGCTTAAAATATAAAGTCAAAATGACAAATTATTACTTCCAAATCGTAAAATCCAGCTATAAAATTTGGCGTTCATGATATTACATATATCTAATTTCGATTGTACACACATGTGCAATAATCACCAGGGTTTTAGATGACGGGCATAAACAATTAAAAAAAATTGTCCAAACATTTTCGGTACTGTACGGATGTTTATTAAGCCCTCTATTTGGTAATCAGATTAGCAATATGTCAAGATGCATGTAATTGCCGAACAGCAGAAACTTTTGTTTTAAAACTTACGATGAAAAACATGAGGGCACAGGAGCACCAAGCCAGAGCAATAAAATAGCCATCATTGCCAAAGAGCAGCCCACACAGAACTGTAAAGATCATCCTAGGAGAGACAAACAAAGCTATAGTCAAAAACAGCAGGCGAAAATAATATGTACTACAATGATTAAGACAAAAGTTTGCATTTGAACACAGCTAAACTAAAAATCACATTTTATCAACCAATGTTCCCTTCTAATATTTTAGAATCCTGGCTGTATCAGATAACTCCCAGTATGGCAGAAGTAAGGACTTGTGTCAGACAAGCAGAACGTGCAGCTGCCTGCCACAGTATACACGACTCCCTGCAGCACATAGACTTATTACCCGAGGACACAAGTCACATATCAAACAGATGGTTGTCTGAACTTCCTCAAGGAGAGGAAACACCTTAATTACTGATTAGTGAAACCAACATGAGGATGATAATACTACTGGGCTTACAGTCAGCTGCCTGATTCAACTAACCCCAATGGGGAAAGGAGAAAAAAAAAATTCAGAAAGTTCCAAAAAGCAAAACTTGAACTCGTCATGCACCAAGTGCTAATTGTAAGTGTAATTTGGGTAGGCTATTCATTTCCAGTTAGATGCGGGGTGGTGAAGAAGTAACGGGACTTCACTCATTGTTCCCAGCCTCCAGTGTTATGGTTCCCCGTATTGGCAGGGCTGAATGACAAAGGTGCTCTCCTGTCTTGTTTACCCACAATGCTTTAAGGTGCCCGCAAAGAATGCTGGTTAAAATCTAATGTGATTCCGAGTCTTTAGAGTGAAGGTAGAAAAGCCAATTTTATTTTACACTATCAATTTGATAGGCTGCTGTATTTGACCTTATTTGCATTATATCAGGTATTACAAGTAATCTAGAGATGACTTGAAGTATACTGAAAGATGTGCGTGACAAATGCGAATACTTGCCATTTTATGTAAGCATCGGGGGGGGGGTGGGATCCTGGAGCCCCCCCACCCCCACAAAGACATGGAGGGCCAAATGTAAATAGCAACATGCGATTAAAGTCATACATGAATCAAAGAGCCTCACCCCACATATTTGTATCCGCTGTAGGCAATAAGGTCAAAGGTTGACAGGTCTGAGTGAACAGTGAGCAGATAGAGCCCCAACAACATAACCAGAACCTCAATGATGACCCAGACCAGAGCGGTGCTGGCACACAGGCCGAGGACTTCTGGGCTAAACCTGAAAATTAAAGAGTGACAAATGAATTTTTAATTCACCTGACTGTACTTTACAAAACATATTGTCGGGGGGGGAGAACCTTAAATAAAACCATAAGTAGGACTAACCTTTTCTGAATACCCAGCGCCATACCTGCCAGCAAGATGTATGTGATGAAGGCCATAGCTGTGGAGGCAAATGAGGTGACGACGGTCAACATGTTTTTTAATGGGTAATTACCCAAGTTGCATTAAAAATTTAGGTCAATTACTCACTAGGTATGTAGAGATCAGGAGCATTGACGTCATGTCTGGGAGTAAAGGGCGTGTCTCTGTGGTAGCGCACCTCCCAGTCCTAATAACATAAACAATGATAAAAATGAATAAGAAAAATAAAAAAGACTGGCATATTTGGTGGTTCACATGTTGTGAAATGCAAACTGGCTAACACTGAAGAAGTTAATAGATATTATGTTATGTGTATTAATCATGTGGGTCTTCTCCGTGGAATGTATAACAAGAGACATGCGCAGGCAGGAAATGAGGATCTACATTCCAATGACAGGATAGATGAGCAACACTGAGGTACTTCTGTTTTTGTTAAACTCTTAACTACAAAATTAAGTTCCTGTAATTTATGACAAAGACGTGTATCTTTAAGCAAGGCGGCGTGCAATTCAGCAGTTTGCAGAATCTTTAGTGTAAAAGTCGAAGGTATCAAATTACCAAATTAAAATGTGCAAGACTGTTAGAATGTGATATACGCCAAAATGGGTGACTGCTTTAGCGACGAGCGACCAGCAAGACAGCTGGATTACCTGATGTGTGTAAGGGAACATGAGGAGGAGCAGTTTTTTCATAACGTATTTTGTGTCAACGGCGAAGAAATACTTTAACTTGTTCACTGACATAAACCTGCTGATCTAGAGGATAAAAAGAAAAATCACAGCATTTCACCTCAAGACAAGAGCCACGGCAACGGTCTTCAAATTCCATTTCCCCTCTCTCCTACCAGACTGATACCTCACCTCCTTGTTGACCATATCCTTCCCCTGTGTGGCAAGTGAAGAGCCATACATGACCGCAGCATTGGCCATTGGGTCAGTAAACAGTTCATTCATCCCACTGTTTCCCACTCCGCCACCAACTCCACTCATGTTGTATCCCGAGTTGTAGTACCCCTGATGTCCCATGGGTGGACCTGTGGAGCTGGTGTCCTCAAACAACAAGGGATCGCCAGAAGGGGGCGCCGCTCGTGCCCGAGGCTTTGCTGCTTGGGGAAAAGAGGAATGAAGTAATGTTAAAAATGTATAAACTGATGAGGAATGTTTTATTAATATTAATAATGACACTGCTACACAAAGTTAAATCGCTTTCTGAGGAAAACCATATTCCCCATTTTCCCCAAGCTCAGAGAGAAGTGTGACGTAACTACTCACAACAGCAAAATAAACACTGTCCGAGGGACAAAGTTAAACTTAGTCATACTATACAGACGTCGTTCATATGTCTCCTACATCATGGCATTCTAACTTATTTTAACCAATAACCTTTCCCAAATATGCTGAAACACAAACATCAGGTGTCTTGTTTTATTCTACATGGTAACTTTTTCCATGAAGTAGAAATCCAAAAGCTTGTGGATGGTACCTGTCAAAATAGAAAACTCCAAACAAAGAAGACGACCACCAGGCAGGAATCACAAACCAGGCGCAGGAATAACATGATGAATCTTACTTGTACTTGACTTCAAGCAATACACACAATTTATCTTTAATGGAATACAATATATCTTCAATTACAAAACACCTGCTTAAATGGAAGCTGGATTTTGCCTTAAACCTCATACGGAACAAGAATAGAGGGTAGATGGACAGACAGATGCGATTAATGCATAAAATACACTTTACTACTGCATGCAGAGTACAAACCAAAGCTTAGATAAATATTGTTTCTTTCTGTCACTGTTCTTATTAGCATCGGTTCTCGAACACCATGAACCAGGGAATATGAGAACTAAATGCTCATGGCATTCTCTTTTGCTCACATCATTATGCATTATCTGAGAGCATCTGGCGTGACACACTTTCTGACTTCACATAAGAAATCTTACGGCAAATCTATATCATTCATTTATAAACCTAAAATTAGCTACATCAAAATCGCTGGGATAGTTTGCAGACCCTACAGACTATTTATAAGGTAATAAATTGTTGCATACATGTAAATGCGTGTGCAGACTTGTCTCCGAAAATCTCACTCCAAGAAGCTGAACAAACTTGGCACCCGTTATCTTATTATACATCATGATAAAGAAAAACTGTTCACATTTATTGTTCGGTCACTCACTCTCTGAATGTACTAGGCCCATTTCACAGAGCAGAAAAGGCGCATTAACTGAACCTAGCAAACGGAAACGCCAAAATCATAATGTGTCATCTACAGGGGTGGCCATCAAAATGAAACAGGCCCATGCAGGAACGAGCTTCAGAACCACAGGCTAAACCGCTTGCTTGCCATAAGCAACTCTGAAATATTTGTCGTCCTTCATACTTACTTGCTCGATAGCCGTGGTGTGGAACGTCCATCGTGCATTACTGTTCGAAAAAAGTAATAGCGTTAGCTAACTGAAATTTATATTTGTGTAAATACAATGCATTACGACGCTCTTTCTCCTGCTCGTCAGCTAATACAGCCGTATACTGGCTGCGATTTTACGCAATTTATTATTACGGATGTACGTGGTTTTAGAGCAAATGATATTAACAATCAATATATTTCAAGTTATGACCATTAAATGGAAATGTATAAAATGTTAGTAGTGATCTTCAAAATATTTTAAAACTAAACAAAAACTTACAAAAACCATAGACGTAGCAACCTTCAAAGACCTAGCCCCGTTGTACTAACCGATTGGTACAATGTTCCGTGCCTGCGTGGCAGCGTGGCCCATTCTGAGCATCCTATTGGCGCAAAGAGACTTCCTGTTTGTGAACCGCTTTGCGTTTATTGGTTACGCGGTCAATCAATCCCTTCTTCAGGTAACATTTTATGTCGGCGAAATCAATTTGGCTATTACCTTTTACGTAATAATATTAAGCAGGGGTTAAACCGGGTGTTACCGCCTCTCGTCATCAAATTTGAGTTGTTCGCGAGGCCTTTCTCCGGTTCAGCAATTTTTAATCTTTTAATCGTGAGGGACATTCCCCATTTGGGTCGCGAGACTTGAGCAGTGTTTTTTTTCTTTTTGGGGCGGGGGGCGTCTTCAGACTAAATGTTTGAGTGTTTTAAATGTTAATGTTCAAAAAATATGTCTATGTGTGCATACACAGGAATTTTATCTACACACTGTACTTGACTAACTAAACTTTGTTTAATAAACTCCTGTCCTTTGAGGCGCCAGTGGGTAGGGTGACCAGATAATCCATGTCAGGGAGGACAGTCTGAGCTAGGACAGGATTTGTAAATTACTGTAGCGGCGGCACTCCGGCTGTTTTACTCTTCTGTACCACCTTTAGAAGTTAGTCTAACAACAAGCATTTGAAACGCGAGCAAGTCCAGGTTCTT
>JAODKF010000002.1:24495112-24513314 GCA_026779585.1 Mormyrus proboscirostris | reverse complement strand
ATTAATGCTAATGTGAAACAGCTGGATGAGTCTTTCAGTCAAGGAAACAAACCAGTCAAAGCACAAGAAGAGCTGAAATATTTAGCCAAGCACAGGAGCCTTTCAGTTAGAAAGTAGTTTGTAAACCCAGAAGTAGCTCAAAATATCCTCCCTGACATGGATTATCTGGTCACCCTACTATATCATGCCTTGCCATCACTCCAAGTCTACCCTGATCCTTGACAGGAAGAGCATATCCTCCCTTGCGCTCTGTGCTCCCTAGATATGCTCCAGGCTTGTGATGATGCTGCACAGGATATGAAACTGTGGAAAATGTTTGACTTGTGAATGGAAATAATAAGACGCATATGCATCAGCACTACCTGATAATGGTGAGCAGAGTACTTCAATTGAAATATGTTCTCCAATTATCACAAAAAGACAGCTAATTGGGAGTCGTGAAGATGATAGTGATATCTTTTTACAAATCGGAGAACACATTTTGAGAACATGGTTTAATACACATCGGTTGAGTCCAGTTACACAAATAAAGGAAATGTGGAGACAGGCAGGGCACCATGTGTATTTCTGGTGAAAGTTTAATTTCCCTTGGCTTCTTTGCAATTTAATCAGACAGATAGAGAGGGAGACTGTGTGATGGATACATGCTATTCCCACAAACGATTCCTCAAGCTTAAGTTTTGAACTCGATGTACTAGCAAATACGATGTCACAAGTGTGTCATTGCACCTTCATGGGTATTCCTCTGAACATTTTATAGAAATAGTGTCGAAGAAGGTGTGTCGTGACACCTACGTTTCAATTGGCTTGCATCATCTTTACCTTTGACCTACAAAAAAAAAAAAATGCCCACCCTGGGATGATGCCGACAGTAAAATTTGCCCAGCGGGGGGCGGAGGGGTGCGGATTCATTTTTACCTCGGCCCGGATGCGGATCGGAGTCCGTACGTTGGTGATCACTGGTCCACAATATCAGTGTATACCCATACAACACGCAAAATGTTCAGGAAATCAGATACCAGCATGACACATAAAACAAAAATGTCAGACTGAAAACATAAGAAACTCCCCACTTTCGCTCATGAGACATGACTCATACGAACTCACTACTTTATATAATATATTCATTTGAGTAATAAAGATGAATTCATGATAATTCTGAATGATATCTTATTTAATATCGAAATCCAGCTAGATCACTTAATAGTGTTATATGCTTTTGTATCATTGAGGAAATTTCTTTTATGTACTTGCATAAATACCTTAATTAAAATCTTTTTAGATAAATACGCTTAGAAATGCTTGGAAACGAAAACTTTCGGATTGCATGTAGACATGTAGTTTTCATACTGCAACTCAATATTCAATGTGTAATGATAAGAGAGAAAGGCAGAAGAAAAAAACAAGGTCAGTTGCTTTCGTCAGCAAAACGTAGCTGATGATATCCGTAGTTTCTGGAGTCAACGCCATTTGTTAAATAACTAGGCATTTCTTCCTGAAAAGTAGTTAATAAACAAAATGTGTTGTAGACATATAATATGTGTCCAAAACTAGAAGTATTATTGCAATTCGCACCTATTCACAGCATTAATAATCTCAGGAATTAAGATTATGTAAAGTAAAATGTGGGTCTACTACTAACTACCGACCAATTATTTAAAATTACGCTACACAGTAAAATCCTGTATTTATATTTGAATTATTTTTACCTAATTGCATTTCGACTTTTAGATCATATAAGACGTAACAGAAATTAAAGTAAAGTTATTCACAATTCAAAGTCAAGGACACTTTGATTGTTCACTCACCTTTCGTACTAACGTGTACGGCTGTTCCAAGTTAAAAATTGTCCCAAGCATTTCAGCATAACGCTAGAGTTTGAATCTTACTTTCAGATTCATATCGCCGTAAATTCATCAGGGTCGATTTCGTGTTCAACAGCAATTAAGCAAATACCAGCATGGGCGTACATTACGATGGGATGGGGGGGTTGGAGACCTCAACACCCCCCCCCCCCCCCCCCCCCCCCATATTCAAATAACGCTACGCTCTTGAATATCACAATGGCTCATAAGATATATAAGATTTTATAGTGCCATTAAATGTGTATTCTTTCTACCAAAATAAGAAGACGCTTATGGTGTAGATATTTCTTCAGCAATATTGTATATTTCTTTATAGTCATGTTAATTTGTCAATTTACCATTATCGTGCTGGAAAAAGGTTGCCTTATCAAAAACAAAAAACCATACGTGAATTCTAGACACAGTATTCCTACCCATGAGATGGAGGCAGTAACTGTAACTGAGAGCCACACCGTTGCCCATGGGACACTAGGCTATATACAGCTGAGGAACCCACCCTTGGTGCTCAGTGTCTAGTTCCTAGGAGTAGGGGGTCCTGCTTAGGGAGGCAAATGCATATTACTTTACACCTACACACTATTTTGCTTCCACAGATGAATTTTAACTTTTACCTTTTTTGTGAACCGTTGTCAAATCACAAGACAAATGACATAAAATCCCTAAATAATATACATGTATATGTATAGAGAATAACTATGTTGTTAACTTTTTTTCTTTAGCTTTGTAAGTATAGTTGGTAGACAAATCGACCTCTGTGTTTTATTTAAACCTCAAAACCCCATTTAGAAGGGATAAAGAATGAATGGACGGTTGGTGAAAAATAGTTCAGTAGTTTCCTTTTCATTCTTTATCACTGAATCATTGCCTGGTGCCCCAGCCATCAACCCCTAGTGGTTACAGAGCACGTTTGCCATAATCTGCGACGTTGGCGACTTTTCTCGTGGTGGATCATTCATTCTGTTCTAGCGTTTTTACTTTTCAGCACGTGAAATATGAAATAATAACAAGTTTTTTTTACGACAGACTACTTGCTCTTTTCTTGTCTTGTAGTTTTAGCAGGTATCTGCTTTGGATATGTTCACCGTTATAAATCAGAGCAGATCATTTTCTTTTTATTACTATTATAGTTCAGAAATAGGTTGAAGCGTCTGGACAAAAATAAACCCGAAAGAGCAGACATAACAGAATGCGAAAGGCGTAGTCGGATAGGCAGGTAGGGTGGGGGGCGGAGGGTCGGAATAGAAAGTTGTATTCTGGTTTTTTCTGTCAAAAGAGGAATCCCTATAAGTCAGAGAGAGGAAAAGATCCATATATGGGTTAATACGTCACCACACGTGCGCAACATCCAATAAACGGTCGGTGCTACCATCTCTAGACAATAAAGAGGGGCGCAGAGGTATTTTTGTATCATTTTCGGCCAGCTAAAAATCGGATCGACCACATCGACAGACTTAGACTTAATCTGAATACATAAAATTAATTGTTTGTTCCTGAATATCTTTGATGGTGGAGGAATAGTGACGATAAATAAATATTACTTGTTCCATATCCACCCTTCAAGACTACTTCACTCTAGAGCGCTCTGTGAAGAAAGTGGATTTCCTCACCTTTGAATCAGTTTCTGAATATTATTTGGAGGTATTGGCAAGTGTACTACGGGACGTCTGCTCAACGTTGTGTTAGGGTTAGTTCAGACAAGAGGAGATCTTTCCTGGGATTGAATTTGATTACAAGATGTATCGTAATTACAAAAATATGAACGAAACGAGCGACCAGTGCTTCTCGGGAACTTCTGGTACCCCACGAGCAGGATCAAATCCCGGAATACTGGAACCCAGCATTTCATCTTCAGAACAGCAACAGGTATTTTATATATATATATGTGTATATATATATATATATATATACACGGGCGCGCGCGCAATTTATATTATACAATTTATTTTATTGATATACAGACAAATCGCGATGAATCATGGTTAAATATTATACTACTGGGTGTTAAATGTATGGACATTATCAATTTTAAGTCATATTTGAAATGCATGTATAATGAAGAATGAACGATTATTCCCAAAGATTTTAGGATTTTGCTACACCTGTTTGTTGGTGGGTCAGAGTTAAACAGTGGGCATTTCAGCATATTCTTTTTTCCAGTTTATCTTCATATATGCTGAGTACATTAGTATATTCTGTGAAATTCGATCTGTAATTACACTGACCTAGTAGTATACCTAATGGAATTTGGAAATTTCAATTATTAACATAAGCTTTAAATTATCTAAAGGTTGATTTAAATATATTCTAGTATTACATAGTGTTTACTTGACTGGATGTGTAAGTCCCTCTCAACTTCTCATTCTTAGCATAAGTTTCCTGGAACTGGGGCTGCTCAGTTTGTTCCCAGCCTCAATGCCATCACATCCAGCCAGGACCTTCAGTGGCTAGTCCAGCCGTCCCTCTTGCCTCCACCGGCGATTCCCAGAGCACCACGACCACCTCTGCTACCCCCATCAGGACCTCTGTCACCACCCCAGCAAGCATCTCAAATGCATCTGCTGCGGCCAGGGGTCATAAGAGCTGCCAGAGAAGCAGGTCTGCCGAGACGGAGGAATGATGACTTTGTGAGTCTCATGCTATGTATATATGCGCAAGTGGAAAGGAATACCAAGGCATTGGGGTGGACACATAGAAACATTACACATTTTTTTTAGGATAGCGTTTTTAGGAGAAAAGATATTCACTATTTTTGAACCTCTCATCCAGAACTAATGCTAAAACAGCAACATGGCAACAACAGGAGTTTGTCGTTCTTAAGTTTATAGAGTTGATGAAAAGGGTGGTAAGAGGTTGGACTGTTGAAACTTGAGTCAGCATCAATTGTATGCGTAACATCCTGTAGTATGACTCGTATATTACATATGTTACATGTTTGCCAGGTTAATTAGCCAGAGGGGCTTCCCCAAACGTAAAGCATTATGAAAACACCTTAGAGAAAAACACATCTTGTTGAGCTGTTAGGAGGCTGGGTAGCTGTCTTGATTATGTGACATACAGAGAAATCATACAAAGAAGGCTGAGAGTAATTCTAACTAAAAATAGCAGTTCTTATTTGAGAGAAATTTATACATTTTTTATATTTTAGTTTACACACTCAAAGCGATTTACTTAGACACTTTATATGGAAAGATATAAATTTAAAATTAGTGGGGAAAAATGTGTAAATCAACACACAAGGGAAGCCTTATTCCTCCAGTAAACCTGTAGTTAAATGTTTGTGGTTTATAGGTTGATAATAAGATGTTTGTTGTAATTCAGCCAGAAAGTGTCATTTCTCTGCATTCATTAGTATATCAACTGCCTCCTGCTCTGTGAAAACAATAGGTTGTAAAATCAGAAGCTATATTTTTAAATATATAGATATATGGGTTTTTCATAAAAATCTGTAGAAATAAAGGTTTCAAATTCAACATGTGACATTCGAAGTACTCGTTACGGGATTGAGAATGATGGGACAGGAAGTGTGCTGTCATGTGACTCATCAGGGCTGGTCATATGACTCACACCTGAGTCACTAAAGCCTGAACGTGAGTCATTGCTCATAAAGGCGGGAAAAAAAATCAGGAGCATCCGATTAAATTATGAATGAGATAAAATGGAAGTAACAAAACGTGCAAATGACAAAGCAAAAACAAGGTGTTCTAAAACATGTTTGCAGTTTAAGGTGTAGTAATATATAATAGTCAATAGATGACGCTGTTACCCTCTTATGTGTACCATAGTATATACAAACATAAGTTCAGCAGTTCTTATTGAACAATTTGTTTCTGAGGACTGTAATAATAGTTAAATATATGCTTGCTTTTCCCTTATTTTAAAATGGGCACATTTATTATTATTATAAACTAAACGTTTGTGCCGTACCCTAACATTACATAACATTTTCGTCTCATATAATCCTCATCCAGTTGTCCCCAGAAGAACTTGAAAGAAGAAGAATGCGAAGGGAGAGGAACAAACTGGCTGCTGCCAAGTGCCGCAACCGCCGGCGTGAGCTGACGGACTCCCTTCAGAATGTGAGTACAAGCCAATTAAGGAAACTCTTGCCAGTAAACAGGAATGGCAAATCTTCATCTGTGTGACGGGTAGCATTACATTTCGCAAAGTCAAAGGTAAACAATAATTTCTTCAAGCTTAATTGTATCACCATTTCACTGTATTTCAGCATATAGCATTAAGCATTATTACGCACCATGGTCATGGAACAACCTTCAAAAAGTTCTTAAATTGCAAAGTCTAATATCTTTAAAGGATTCTAAGATCATCATAAATAATACAGTGACTGATGAATGTCAATGTTTTGCTTGAGAAGCCACTGTGTATAAACAATTGTTCTTCTGTTTTACTCTTTTATTGTGTTACTGTCATGTATATGTTTATATTTTGTATGGCTGCTACCTTGGCCAGGTCTCTCTTGTAAAAGAGATTTTATATCTCAATGGGACTTCCTGGTAAAATAAAGGTAAATAAAATAAAATAAAAAAGTTACCGGAAAACCCCTGAGCTGGAGGAGCCCGTTAGGCCCGTGTTATGCGCGTGACCCGACTATCACTCTGTGCTCCTCCCTTCTTTTCACAGGAAACTGACCAATTGGAAAGCGATAAGTCCAGTTTGCAGAAAGAGATCTCTGAGCTGCAGAAGGAGAAGGAGAAGCTGGAGCTGGTCCTGGAAGCTCACCGGCCTATTTGCAAGATTCAAGACTCAGACTCAGACTCTGATTCAGACCCGCAGCCGCCTTTGCTTGGGGCTGTGAAAATTGAACCTAAGGATCTAGAGCTACCTAGGCCATCAATCAGGCAGGACAAGCTTAAGCCCAAGATAATCCTCCCATCCACAGTCCCTGCCTCTTCTTCCTCTTCTGCGTCAGCTGTGCCTGCTGAGTCTGATTCCCTACACACCCCTATCCTTATATCAACACCCTCTCCAAACACCTCTGCCAACCTTGTCTTCACCTACCCATCTGCCCCACTGGATGCATCAGCAGCTACCACCTCCCACCATCTCGGCCTCTTCGCCTCTTCTTCCTCTGCCCCCCACTCTCAAAAACCCCACCCTTGTAGCGTAGCCCATCGCCGCAGCAGCAGCAGCGGGGATCAGTCATCAGACCACTCTCTCAACTCTCCCACCATCCTCACTTTGTGATCGATGGACACCCACTGTAGCAACAGACAGTCACCAGGAGATGGCGCTGAAGATAACAGTTATAAGCAGCTACATTTCATTTTTACTTAAGTCTTTGCTCACAAAGAACAGTTTAAACTAGGTTTGGAAGCGGCTATTATGTTATATTATTTACTAGTAATAACTAATATATGAAATATAAACAGGACAGCCACATCGTTCTGTCTAGTTATCATACGGGGATATTACAATGCATGTTAAGTACATCTGGCATATGCAATCCTTTAGCTATAGTTATTAGAAGTTATTAACTTCATTTAGCCTTATTCTTTAAGTTATAGCACTATACATAGGACAGTATTTTACGTAGAGTGTAATTTCTAAGCTGTGACGGGAAAATGAAAAGCAATTGATAGCATGTGTGCAAGAAAGCAGACGTTATGTAGAAGTTAAGTTAGTTTTGTATTGAGAATGGAGGACATGAAAAACTCATGTGAAAGGTCAATAATATACAAAATGCCATGCATTTATACAAATTGAAATCTCAAATAACAGAGCACAATAGTCATCATAAGAGTGTTTTCTCTCTTAGGTTGTTGTCTGAAAAAAAAATTGGCATGTTGCTCACTTTTTGCACATTAATTTACACACTGTCGTAATATACAAGAACATTTCAGAGAACGTTCTAGATTTTTTAACGGATTAAATCAAAATGTACTAAGGCAGGACCTTTACATGAGAGCATTTTACTTTGTATTGCTTCTTTTTCATTTGACTGAGATATGGAGGTAATGCATGTTTGTGAATACATGACTGCAGTATCCACTTGTAAAGGGCAAATTGAAGAAGCTGAAAATAACTCTGTTTGTGCGTCCCGGGATTATGATGTCTATTTAAACCGACGCATCCCTTAAGGTTGTAAGTGCACACACATGGCTGTACTATCATATCCTCAGAAACATTGCATCCAGTTAATCTCTCTAAATTGAAATGTATTCTAATGTTTGGTATAATGTCACCCTTAAAGGCTTCAAGGCGATTTAGAAGCAGCCATTTCATGGTGATGCTGTGATTCTTGAAGACAACAAGCAGGGATGCTCTGAGGAAGAAGGAGCATGTCAGTTCGCAACTTTCTTTTAGGGTGTCCTGAGTACACAGCAGTATTCACAGAGAAACACATGCAATACGTTCTCTTCACCTCCAGTAAACATCCATTCATTCATCTTTCATAACCACTTTCCCAGTGTAGGGTCATAGTAACTGTTAAACATACTTTTTTTTTGTATACCGAACTGGATATACTGGAGAAGCTAGGTGAGACACAAAAAGAGGAGCGAATGCAGCAGATGTGGGTGGGGTTTGTGAGATTGTGGTTAAAAGTGGACGGGAGGAATGTATAGATCAATAACCTAGACAAGTCAAGAGTCCATCTCTCTCAGTAAACTGGAACCGAGTCTATGACCCATATTTTAAATATGGGGTATGTCAACCTCACGATACAAGTCCTGCATACAGCATTGATAACTTTACAAAGTATTTAGCTGAATAAATGTGTTGCAGATCAAAGCAGATATGCAGCAGTCCAGAGGTGGATAGTTCAGGTCCATCCATCCATTTTCTGTAACAGCTTGTTCTATTCTGGGTTGTGGGGGTTCTGGAGCCTATCCTGGAGGCAACGGGCACAATCTGGGATGGGGTGCCAACCCATCACAGGGCACCAACACACACCATTCACACTTATGGGCACTTTGGTAACTCCAATTAACTTCAGCATGCTTTCAGACTGTGGGGGGAAATAGGACCAGCCATAGGAAACCTCATGATGACACGGGAAGAACATGCAAACTCCACACACATGTAAACCTAGTGGAGACTTGAACCCTGGTCCCACAAGTGTGAGGTAACGCTGCTAACCATTGCACCACCATGCTGCCCCTTAGTTCAGGTACAGGAATTAAAAATCCAGACCGAAATTTTGCTTCAACCAGCCAGTTAAACACTCCGGGACTGACTCATTATACTCAACTGGTTGGTGGAAACAAACTCTTGGTCTGGATTTCTACTTTCTGGACCTGAACTTTCCACCTCTGTCAGCAGCACCCCGAGTGAAAAGGACGGTATAGGCTAAAGCTATAAGAAGGATAAAGGTTTTCAATTGTCTGTAGACGGGAGAAAACAGGAGCAAGAAAAGCAGAAAGCGGATGGTAGTAACAGAGGGCGAGAAGAAGAGAAGGATGGAAATGGAGAAAGGATAATGCTGGAATTAATGTGACTTCAGGCCCTGGACACAGACCTGCCTATCTGTCTCTCTAAATTAAGTGACCCTGGTCCATAACACCTGGATTAACTTCCAATGCATGTGAGGAACCTGCACCACTGGCGAAGAGATTTAGCCAAAAGATGAATATGCATTCCTATCTGAAAAGGGATGGTAATTGAGGGATAAAAAGAACACTATTAATTCCCAGAGGAAAGCTGAGAATCTGAGACACCGATCTGCCTCATGCCTGCTCTCGGAGTAACGTGGCCCTAACACTCGGGCGAGAGTTAAATTGTAATCAAGCATAAAGCACATCTCTCCATGCTTTCATCCTGCCGGGCGATCAATCATGACACAAAGACCAGGTGAGAATGTAGTGTGACTCTGTCACTGTATTTAAAGCTCTTCTCATTGCCATCATCAGTGCCCATAAGCAGAAGCCAGTGATACAGCCATTTCAGACTGGAGTCTCTAAAAACAAAAATCATTCAAATAATACTGATGGCGGTGAATATCTTGTGAAAGACTTGAACACAAAACAACACCAATTCATAAAATAACCTAAATGGGAACACAAAAATAACACAACATAGGTAATACCAATAGTTGTAGTAGCAGTAATATTATTAGTAGCAATAATAATAATAATAATAATAATAATAATGTAAATCTAACAATAGTAATTAACACTTAGGAGTGCTCTTAAAAACAAAAAATGAGCACAGAATAATTGTCACTGCAACATCAGTTGCATCCAGAGATTCCCAGTGTTTGTGCATTATACTCTTCCAGTTCCATTTTACAACTACAAAGCATGGTTTAGCACAAATGTGCGCTATTGCACCGTAAAAGCATTGTATAGGTATTCAGTGCAATGTGGGTGTAACAGCTGAGCTTAGACCAACATCATGCTGCATCACTTCATTCACTACAATGCATAATGCAAGTTACTATGGTACACTCCATTCAATTTTCCAACCAAGAGAGAGAGAGTATCCTGGAAAAACATGATCTTTTCTTGACACTTGGCCACAGGATGACACGGCCACTTTCCAGATGCAGTGCAAACAACGTTTCACAAAATAGATTTTCAGTGGTGAGGAGATTTTATTCTGTTTTATTCCACCACATGTGCATTGTGAATATGCCATCTGTATATGTGGGATTTGATGCCTGTTTTCCCAGGATAATCTACTTCAGTTCCTCCTGACTTTGCCTTCTTGTAAACATCCACAGGCTGACTTTCAGCAGATTTAAAACATTTTAATCCAGTATGATTCCGAAATCTGGCTTTGTCTATTACAGTGCATGAGAGTCCAGTATAGTCTAATCAAGACAGTGCAGTACAAGCAATTAAACCTGGTCTAGTTCGGTATTATGGTTTATAACGCCTTTATAAAGTAAACTTTTTAAATCTGATTCCCACCCTTTATGTAACCCCCTTCACAAACTTTTATACAACCCCATTAAAAGACCCCCCTCCCCATATAACAAATTAACAAATTTGCATCAGCAATAAATCATTCACATTAGGATTTTTAAAAAGTCTGTGATTAAAGGCATATCCACTAACCCCATCCAGTGCAGCCTTTTTTGTAGCTACTGCTCTGCCCAGTTTGATTCAGATACCATTCAATCGTTATTTCTTACCATTGTCCTCTTTAAACTTTATGGGGCTTAATTATTTGTCAAGTCCAAATGGCCAAAGAAACAAACGTCTTCAGGAAGCCATTATATCACAAAAATTTAAGTCTATGATCTAAAATGATTACTGTATGAAAGAGGCCTACATTTTCTTGGTGTTGGCATAAAATCTTCCACTAATTTCCTGATTTTGATTTATTTTCCAGGACATGGATCTTCTGGTGAGTAATAAGCTCTTTAGTCATCAGGCGAGCAAACCAGGTGCAGCTGATCAGGACTACCAACACTCCCAGTACTGGAACTGCCGTCACCCAAGTCTCGTGCAACCATACAGGGCAAATTCAGCTCCGTGGAACCTCCAGGGCTCGAATCGCTCCTGCTGACGCATTCCTCCTCCAGCACTAAGCATAGTTCCTTGAGGTCCAAGTTCTCTTTCACCAGGCCGTCTTGCAGTCGCTCAAGGTCGGAAAGCTTCTTCAGGTATCCACCCAGATCCTCGCGCATCACTTTGGCGGCGTGGTGCCCAAACAACTGCCATTCACGAGCCAGCTTCTTCACCTTCAGCCGGTCATCATCCAGAAAGCAGCACAAGTCACGCAGTTCTTGGTTCTCTTCCTGAAGGCGCTGGTTGATCACTTTCAGCTCCCGGATTTCCAGAAGATGTCCCTGTAACTGCTTGTTGACCTCTTTGATCAGCCGACCACGCTGGATCAGAGCTGATATCTTATCGGACTCCTCTTTGCGAAGTCGACTGATAAGCTCCTCTTTGGAACAGGCGAGCAAGTCCTCGTCAGACATCTTCGACAGTTCTTGGCTGTATATTTCCCCGTCGCTCCCCATGAATTATATATTTCACGTCAGATCCCTGCTAAATATTATGAAAAACACGGATGCTTGGAGTGGACGAAGAGATGTGCAGCGACCTACAGAAAACAAGCCCATCAATAACTTGAAAGCTGAAATTTTCTTACAAGATCTCTTAGGACGACGCAAAAAAAATGTCCACGATATCACGGCAATTATTTTAAATGCACAACATACACTTTCCCTGCTTTCTGTTAAATCGTATATTTACCATTAAGCTCCTTTGTCACTCTTCCTCTCCTCTTTCCCAAGGCCTCTAGTGAAAGTGGGTTATTCAATGCATCCCATCCCACGGCAGTCTTAAACCGAGGATAGGAAGGGCGGCTTTGTTTTTGCTGTACATTTGTGCCGTTTAATTGACTGCAGATGTACTGTTTACTAAAAACTAGGCAGCCATAAAAGAAAATAGTTGATGTCAGCGTCTAGTTATCGCAATCGTAAATGTACCCTGCCTTTCCCATGGATGCACAATATGAGTGAATCGGATGTTCCTTTAAAGGTAAAGATGCGCCCCAAAGACAACTTTATACCCAGTCACAGCATACAAACAAATAAGCAAAAAAATAAATGGCGATGCGTCCAAACCTGGGCCGATATTTCAGTGCCGGTCGGTGGTCAGTGAACACAATGTCCGCTGTTCTTTTCCCTTCCTCTTCTCCCTCGGGTTTCGTGAATTCAAATGCTGTAAAGATGGATGCCCTATTTTTGCTGGTGTTTAAAAATTCCCAGTTTGCCAGACGATTTTCCGAAAAATGTGAAATAACCGCGGAGCGTAAAAATGTAGGACAGTATAAATCGATGTATTGCTACTTCTATTTGTATCGAAAAAAATGCAGGCAATCGTGCAGGGAAAATAGTATTTTTTTCTATGATTTATATGGATAAAATGCTTCGCGACTGCCCTGTTTACTAATTAAAAAACAAACATTTTTTTACTAAAAGGCAAATATTTATTCACATTCTATTGCATGTTTCCTCCTGTTGTGGTGAAGGTGTTATTAGAAATGTCGCCCTCTCTCCCTGTACCCCCCTCTCCCTCGCCCCATCCGCCCCACCCCCCATCGCCTTCCCTTTACGGTAACGTGTTTTTTAGGTTTTATTAACTGCGAAAGAAATGACACTGCTGCACTTGGGGGGTATTTTCAAATTTTGGCCAAATCAAATAAGGAGCCTAATTTTGAAAACTCGTTGCCTTAAGAAAACGATGTTGTATATAGTTTTAGAAACAGACACAGCTAGTTAAGTAAATGTTTTGGAGAAGGTGAAGGATAATAGTGGGGAATTGGGGATAATAAAGTTTATTTCTTCCACACCAATAATTCTTATCGCTTTTTACTTGGTTGCAGTAGCGATATTCTTCCAGTGTTATTGAGTTGGACACAGGAATGGATATAGGACTCTATATAAAAACCACATCAACCTCCCAACATGCCGACATGAAATACGGACACACACAGACTCAAACGGAAAGTGTGACAATAAACTATTCTCTTCCTAGCAGAGGTATTTGACCGCTTCCTTCCACCAGTCACTCCTACTCCATTGTCACAGTGACTCCATAACAATATGGGGTGTTATCAACTGACATAGGGCTGGAGGTAATGAGGAGTACTGTGGGGGTTGGGGGCAACTAACTGAGAACGGAAGCATTTACAATAACATGTTAGTAAATAAGAAATAAATAAAATAACATAACAAAAGTATGTTTTACAATACAAAAACGATATTAGGTTGGTTTAATAATAGTTTACGTAACACCTATAGATCCAAGTGTGCTTACTTGGCTACCGGATTATACAATATCTAAATATTCGGCTGTAGAGTTTAAACTCAGAGAAACACAATTGTCCTTATGCATCCTAATTTAAAGACGATTAACATTGCTTGGCTGTGGTTTCAGAATGCCGTAAGAGGAAAAAGTCAAAGACAAATGAGCATAATTACAGACCTGTAACTATACAGGCACTCCATGTGCGATACTGTTTTTATCAAATTGTTTTTATAATGATGAATTGATATCCTGCATAGAAAGTGAGATTGTAAACTTCATAATAAAAACTGCATTGTCCTTTGAGCACCTTTTCATATAGCTTATGTGCCACTGCAGCACAGGCAAGAATTAGGAACTCAGAAATAGACAGAGACACTACAGCACCTTAAAGATCCATCTGAAAACCTCTCGTTGTAAGAGGTGCCTTATAACTCGTGTAGACGAATTAAGAGATGTGCTGCGAGTGAGACAGATATAAAATAAAAATCGGTTCCCCCGCGATGCATTTTGCCGCCTCACATACCCATCGGCATTTGTAACCGGTTTGCCAGATGGCCAAGCCGGTCCAGTCACGTGTGACAACATGTTTAAGAAAACGTGTCCACTGTGTTAATACAGTACGTATCAATGTTAACATTTATTCATTGTATAAAACAAATTAACAGGTCAACGTACTTCCAAGGCAGTCAAACTAACATCTGGAGTGGTCATATCATTAAGCTTCTGACCCACGGTCATGATGTTAAAGATGTAACTCGCAAAGTACTACGTCTGGTGTTAACAGCTGAAATGTATGATTTGCTGTAAGTCATGCAAATTAAATTTACATTTACAGCATTTAGCAGACTCTCTTTTCCAGAGCGACTTACAACCGACGATACAAATGATGCATTCGATGTGTATTTGGCACACAAAGGAAAGAATGTATTTTTAACCGATTTAAAATAGAATAATAAATATTTCCTCAAAATACTTTTTAACTTCTTAAACTCCAAACCTCTTCAACAGCTGAAAACACATTCCCCGTACACTGCTCTACTAATGGGAAACAGTGTCACAGCAAATGATATAGATATACCATATAATACTGAAGTAGAATACAAACGCAACTATTGAAGACAGAAATATGGCGAACAGTGCACCCAGTCATACTTATTGGTATTTTCACAGTAATGTCCTGGTACTCCCGGCACTGACGAGAATCAGTGTTGGAAGCTAGAGTGATGGATGTATGTAAGCAATGATTTAATATAGATTTTTTTTTGTGCTTACCAAGTTCTGATTTTCTTACTTATACTGGATAAAACAACACCCATGATAGGATGCGTTAATTGCAATTTCGATTGAAGTTGATTCATTTAAATGGTAAAAAAATTTAAAACTGTAATATTGTTCTCTGAAAAATTGCTGTCTAAAATTTAAAATTCATTGGCTAGACGCCAACAAGAATTGTATTTTTAAAGGTACGTTAACTACGATAAGCATTGTTTGCCAGAAATTCACCCAATGAGTATCACTATCAAGACTTTTTGTTGCAATTTGAAAATAAAAAAATTATTGTCTATCTTTTAAAAACAAGGTGTTGGAGAAATATATTTTACCGTAATCTTTGTGATTTAAAACGTCATTTCTCCTACTAGTACAGTGCCCTCAAGCGGCACTTCCGGTGATGCGGTTTATGTTTCTAGTTTATGTAGTTCTATGTTCTAAACAGGAACCAACATTCAGTGGCAACAGAAACACCAGCCGGACGGTGTGTTTCGCTGACAACGGCCCGGAACTGACATGAGATAACTGTAATAATAATATCTGTTTTTATAATACAGCGATTTTATTTTTCCGAATGGGCATGTCTTATATATCACAACTGCCATTTAATATACATCATGGTCTCCGTATTAGTTAGCTAGCTCTCCAGATACAGCTTCAAGCAAGGGTTTCTTTAATTGACTCGATCCGGTATTTTACCCTCATATATGAAGTATTATTATTACTTCACTGTACCTTTGGTGTATAGAAATAGTGATAACCCATCATTAATTAAAACTGAAGCTAAAACAAGAACACGTTGAAGGTAAGGATTTAACTAAGGTTTAGTTAATCTGTCTAGCTAGCAACATTAACCAGTTAGTTTTATTTTGGACTTTCAATATATGTTTTGTGAAGTCGTATTGCAAAGAGTAAAGGTACATGTTTCGCAGAGCTCATGTGTATATATATAAACTTTAAACATTGCTGTTTGATTTTTTTTTGTTTTGAAGCGACATGTATGTCGATTTTTCCGGATTGCGCGTCGAAAAGGGTACAGTTTTTGTATTCAGGATTATTACATGCATAAAAAAGTTGCAAACCTGGGAGTAACCTTTTTGTTTTAGTAATATTGAAACTCAATAAACCTGACGCCACCTCGTATGCTCGTGTGCTGTTACGAAGATGTCCGTAGAGCTTGATGTGTTTGTGGGAAACACCACTATCATGGATGAAGAGGTCTATCAGTTTTGGCTGGATGGTTATACAGGTTTGTCCCTCGCGCGTATGTAATAAGCACAGTTGTACACATTTAAAAATGCAGGCAAAGCAGGGCAGGCTGAAGGACCCATTTGACTGGCTGTCTGTATGTGCTTCCTCTCCTAAGTGAATGATGCCGTGAAGGTGAGGATGGAGGGGGGAGTGCTGGAAGAATATGAGGCGAGCACCGACGTGCTGCTCAGTGACACCATGGACCAGTTCCGCACCTTCCAGATGTGCGAGCGGCTCCTGCACACTCCTGCCAAACTGGCCAATCAGCTTCTCTTTCAGATCCCGCCCCATCGGCAAACCATGCTGATCGAGAGGTTCGCCTTAACCCACCCGTGATTGTATCTCAGACCAGCGTCTCTGTGTCTTCAGGTTTTGTTTCTCTGTTTGGACTGTCAGTTGTGTAGCAATGTTTCTCAAACCAGTCCCCAGGGGGCTCCCAGAAAATCCACGTTTTTGCTGCCTCCCAACTCCCAGGGAATTAGGGGAGAGCAAAAACATGGGCTGCCTGGGGGTCCCCGAGGACTGGTTTGAGAAACACTGGTGTGTTACCTGTGTGTTTTTCCGTATCATTATGTCTTTTGTTGTGTGTTACACACAGAGTGTCTAATGTCAGTATTAAAGAGGATAGATCAGTGTGTCTGTCTGAATCGGGCTTTATCTGAAATGTGTTTCCAGTATATTTTTTTTGCTACTTCTTTCACACAGCAGAGAGGGTTTCTGTAAGTTTTCTTAGCTGTGGTATTAGAATTATTGTCACTGATAATGAAGAGTTATTGTAAGATGGGGCGAAAAAAAGGTTTCTGTGCCATTTTGCACAATGTAGGTTCTTGATTGTTCTTCATTCATTTTACTTTATAATATTGACTATGTTGCAAGATTGTACGTAGGTGCGAATGTTGTGTGTGCGTGTGGCGTGAGATGGGTTGGCGCCCCATCCTAGGTTATTCCTTCCCTTCCACCCATAACTTCCACAATAAGCTCCTGACCCCCACACCTGTGTATAGGACATGGGGATACAGAATATGGATGGATGGATGGATTATTCAGGATAATGGTAGTAACTTAAAAACTAGTGCGCCTTATAATCGTGAGACCTAGTGAATCCGTATACTGGTGATGGGTGCTGAATCTGCCATGTATTTGCTCGCACTGTGCATGTTAACGATGTTCTCGGGCTGCGTAGGTACTATGCCTTTGACAACGCATTTGTGCGTGAGGTGCTGGGAAAAAAGCTCTCGAAAGGAACCAAAAAAGACCTGGATGATATTAGTGCGAAGACTGGGATCACACTCAAAAGCTGTAGGCGTCAGGTACGAGAGACGGATAATACTTTGTAGCTGATGCATTATGATAAACGGATAGTTTGGTGACTAATAGAAAGGTGCACGCACTTGAGTTCATTGCCTTGTCTTTCACAGTTCGATAATTTCAAGCGTGTGTTTAAAGTCGTCGAAGAGCTCAAAGGCCCCCTGGTGGAGAATATACAGCAGCACTTTCTTCTGTCAGACAAGCTAGCCAGGTGACTAATTCATTTACATCATGATGTATTGGACATTGCCACCTGCTTTTTGGGATAATTATCCACCCCATATGTCTGCCTGATGTGGCCTGATTTCCCGGTCAAGCACCTTTGTGATGCATTCATTATGCATTGACAGAACATTCAGTGCACCTTCATAATGCACTCATAATGCATTGATAGAATATTCATGAGCAGCATGTAAGTGTACCTTGGCATCCTAACATGCCTTCACAGCTTTAATATACATTAATGAACATACAGTATTCGATTATGCATGTATGTTTGTTATTGCTATGTTTGTTATTAATGTATATTGAAGCTGTTAAAGTATGTAAGAATATTTACATGCTGATTATTAATGTTCTCTGAATGCGTTATGAAAGTGTACTGAATGTTCTCTGAATGCATTATGAAGGTGCACTGAATGTTCTATGAATGCATTATGAAAGTGTACTGAATGTTCTCTGAATGCATTATGAAGGTGCACTGAATGTTCTCTGAATGCATTATGAAAGTGTACTGAATGTTCTATGAATGCATTATGAAAGTGTACTAAATGTTCTCTGAATGCATTA
>JAODKF010000002.1:24475119-24486409 GCA_026779585.1 Mormyrus proboscirostris | reverse complement strand
ATCTTGTCTGACCCCACCAGCACATTGACCACTTTCCATATCTAACTGTAGGCTGTTTCCTTCAATGACTGAATTGTTTGCATGTTCCACTGTCACCCAACATAAGATAAAGTAAGATAAGATAAGATAAGATAAGATAATATTTATTGTCATAGAAATACTGCGAACAACAAATGACAAAATTATGATGGTATTCCCTGATTTAATAAGTTCAAGACAGTCAAAAGACAACAATGGGGTGACTAAGCACCACAAAGAACGTGCAATAATCACAGGTTATGATAAGACACGATCAGGAATATATTAAGAAGTAATGAGAATTAAAATAACAATAAAACAGCAGATGCAGTCTCAAATAATGTATATAGTGCACAAGAGGATAAATGTTATGGGTGCATGTGAGTGTGTATAACTGTGCATGTGTATAACTGTGCATGTGAGTTTGTATAACTGTGCATGTGTATAACTGTGCATGTGAGTGTGTATAACTGTGTATGTGTATAACTGTGTATGTGTATAACTGTGCATGTGAGTGTGTATAACTGTGCATGTGAGTTTGTATAACTGTGCATGTGTATAACTGCATGTGAGTGTATATAACTGCATGTGTATAACTGTGCATGTGAGTTTGTATAACTGTGCATGTGTATAACTATGCATGTGTATAACTGCATGTGAGTGTATATAACTGCATGTGTATAACTGTGCATGTGAGTGTGTATAACTGTGCATGTGAGTATATATAACTGCATGTGTATAACTGTGCATGTGTGTATAACTGTGTATGTGAGTGTGTATTGGAGGGAGGTTCAGACGGTGTTGAGCAGTTTAGCAACACTGGGGAAGACATTATTTTTCAGTCTTGCGGTGCGTGAGGAAGTTAACCTATGATGTCTTCCAGAGAGCTGGTGTGCAGGCTAAGCTGCTCCATGGCACCTGGCAGATGGAACCTCAAGGAGCAAAAGCAGTAAACGAGGTCGACTGTCCTGATGTTATTTCAGATATTTTCTGTAGCAGGGCAGGAGGAGGTGAGGAAGAGGTTAAGGCCTTGGTTTGATGAGTGAGTAAAAACTGGAAGGTGGTTTTGGCTTTGAGCAGTTGGCTCCACCTTGGCATTCTTCATAAAGTGAGGAAACAAACGGTGTATTGTCCAACATGGGGACAGTTTACCGCTTCGCTGTAGGCCTGACATGGAATACTAATGCAGAGTGGGAAAATGAAACTTTTATTCCCCTGCAGAACTTGGATGTTTATCTCAGTCTTGTGGGCTGTGAAGAAATCATCTCAACTTGCCCTTTTTAAAAGCCAAGAAGGAAAACAAAGGCACTTGAATAGGGATCTATTTGACTCTTGCTTTCTTTCTATGCCTTGTCTGTTTCATGACGTGTGCAGTCATTTGGCCACCAGGGGCGTGACATGTTCTGTTTGGAAATACATCCTGTTGGCAGTTCCTTCCAAAACCAAAACATCTCGACAGTTTCAACATTCTGTACATTAACAGTAATGCAGCCATTAAGACAGAGCTTGCCCCCCTCCCCCCGTCCCCTGCAAAACCCCTGCATTTTCACTCGCATCAACTATTTAATTGTTTATCCAGAGCAACCCATTATTTAGTCGTTTACGTAGATCGATGGTTTTTTGTTTATTGGATCTGGTGTCTTGTGGGACTGGAGCCAACAGCCTTTGGGTGTTGAGTTGACTCGGTCACAGCCGCCCTCTTTTGGCAGAGTCCCCTCGCCGTGTCTCTCTAAGCTGCCGCTCCTCTCTCACCAGATTCCAAAATCACCGGGAGCGCAGACCTGCTCTCACCTGTGACGCCGACGTGCCCCCCCCCCCCACCTGCCCGCCCTCTCCCATCGCTCCGTTTGGTCGGCCTCCTCCGGCACTCTGTCCACCCGGCTGTGAGCATGCGGAGTGTGTGTGTGTCACCCCCGCTGCTGCTCTGCGCCTGCGTATCTCTGCTCCTCCCCTGCTCCATCGCACAGCCCCCCGCAGAAAGTGACACCTACACGGTAAGGAGCGTACGGCCTGGACGCTTCTAACTGTCCCCCCCCGTCTTCTCCTTTAATCCTTTCCTCTTGTCAGTCATTCTCCACCACAGGATAAATCAGTTCATCTCTCTTTGTTTCTTGTTATCAGTCCACCCTGATCATTTTCACCTTCCATCTTTCCCCTCTCCTTTCTTGTATTTACGGGACTTTTTCTAATCTGACTCCTATTTAAAGTTGCTGACACAGTTTATTTCCATACTGACTAAACTCAAAACTTGGCCTTGCTATCTCCATTCTAATGCTAATCTCCAGTGATTTAAGTTTCCTTTGGATATTTTGTTCTTGATAATCTGATGATTGTTCTTGATATTCTGCTAATGGTCCAAACGACAAACGGACCGACAGAATCCCACTCTGACATGGTGGGCGTTTGCATTTGCCCTCAAAGTCATTCTAATGGTTATATGTAATGATGCATATACATAAAAGTCCCCGCAGCTGGACCAGGGCCAGAGCAGGTCCTCTCACTGATTCTGATCTATCCGTAGATTTAAAAAGTCCCAGATCAAAATTACCACACATTTTTCCTTCTAGCTGTCAGTTACAAATTGCTTCGTTGTACTGCGACGTTTTGCCAGTAGTCAGTTAAGTACATTTATTATGTCACAATTACAACACATTCTGTAATCAAGACTCAAAAACATCAATGCTTTGTAGTTCAGCAGAAACAAAGATGATGCTATTTGCGATTATCTGCACTGAATGTGCAGTTATACTGTGTGTTTAAAAGTTTATTCACAGTGAATCTGCTAAATTACTTTACAGGAATGCACAGATGGCTACCACTGGGACCCAGAGAGCAAGCACTGCAAAGGTGGGTGAAACCCCTTTCCCCACCCTTCCTCTCTTTTCTTCTCCAACCTGCATTTAGTTTAATGCCCCCCCCCCCCCCCTCCATCAGACATAAACGAGTGCGAGACCATTCCGGAAGCCTGCAAGGGCGAGATGAAGTGCTTCAACCACTACGGCGGCTACCTGTGCCTCCCACGCTCCGCCTCCGTCATCCCTGCCCCCGAACCACCCAACCAATCGGAGCAAAACTCCTGTCTCCTTGGGTACGAGCTGCAGGGGGACAGCTGTGTGGGTGAGTGGGGGGCGTGAAAGGCAACCTGTACTTTCATAGAGGTCCATGAAATGGAATTATGACTGGGACTGCTTGGAATTCTGGGTACCCGAAGGATGGCAGCTGCAGAGTAGAGACTGGGGAGTCTGGGGGGGATGAGTTCATGTGTCACCTATGGGCATTTGGGTGATCAGGAATTCTGGGAATGCTGATTTTCGTGGTTTTTAGTGGTCAGGGAGTTTGGGTTTGTCGCTATAGTTTAATGCATGAAGTAACCCTGATAGTGCCTGAGGGTGCAGTGGAAGGCAGAGGTGTGTGAGATGGTGCTCCTCACTCTGCTCACTCTGTCGCTGACCTCAGATGTGGATGAATGTGAGCAGGACACCCATGACTGCCAGCCGAGCCAAGAGTGCTTCAATGTGCCAGGAGGCTTCACCTGCCAGTGTCCTGAGGGATACCGCAAAGTCGGCACCGAGTGCATTGGTGAGATCCTTGACTGCCGGCTGCCATTTGTGTTCCAGAGCATCTTACCAGTGTCATCTGGCCTTTGTCCCCTCTCTGTCTGTACTGCTCCTGTCCCTAGCCCCGCCTCCCTTTACCCTGTGTCCCCTCTCTATCTCCACTGCTCCTGTCCCTAGCCCCGCCTCCCTTTACCCTGTGTCCCCTCTCTATCTCCACTGCTCCGCTCCCTAGCCCCGCCTCCCTTTTCTTTGTGTCCCCTCTCTGTCTCCACTGCTCCTGTCTCTAGCTCCCTTGCACCATCGAGTCATAGTCACTCGTGGGTCTTTGCTACTGTCTCTGCCTTGTCAGGCATCAGCCCTACCATTTTCCCTGTTTCTGCTAACTATGAGGTTTTTCAACTATTTCTCCTACTCCCTTTAACGTAAGTTTGCACTGCATTGCTGTAAATCCACTGCCTATTATTGCTTTTTACAAAGTGAGCGATTCCCCTGATCACATTGTCATCTTCCTCCTGTTAAGCCCCCCAATGCCTACATCTTCCTTTGACACTGTCCGGCTCTCCATGCCATTGTGTCTGACACGCCGCCTCCTGCCTCTCGCCCCCCAGACATAGATGAGTGCCGGTATAGGTACTGCCAGCATCGCTGTGTCAATGTTCCTGGGTCCTTCTCCTGTCAGTGTGAGCCTGGGTTCCAGGTGGCCGGGAACAACCGCTCCTGTGTAGGTGAGGCCCTCAGAGAGGTCTGCTTGAAGCCAGCCTGCAGCATCTGTACACACAGTACATTCATATTGGCAGGGATGTACAAAACTAGAATGCAAGTACAGATTCACCTTTAAAAGCGATGCATGCGGCAATCGATTGCCGTAACAGCACAAATGCATACTTATTTTATATGCATTAGCGGTGCTAGGACAAGAAACTATTGTGCATTTTAACCTTTATACTGTATGCTAATTCGTATAAAGGTTAAAAAGCATGGTTATTTCATAGCAACACAAATGCACATAAAATACATACTCATTTGTGCAGTTATAACAGTATATTGCCGCATGTAACGCTTTTAAAGGTGAATGTGCACTTATACACCAGCTATGTGCATCCCTGTATATAAGGGGCGCCGTGGGTCTCTCTGGGTTAAGATCCTATGCCTGTGGCCATCTAATTGAACAAGGTCCTTAACACCCCAAAAAAATACTGCTCCAACGTGCTGGACGAATGGCTGACCCTGCATTCTGATCCTAAGCTTGACTCTTATCTGCATATGTGTGTGTGTCTCATAGGAGGGCAAGATGGGATATGTGACGATTGCATTTTGTTGTTCTTGATTTCACTTTTACTATAACAATAAATAATTGTATTGATGTGAGGCGAAAATTATTCAGCAATCGATTTTCTGCTTTTCAGTGAAATATATATATAAAGAGTAAACAAAATAATTTTGTTAGACCACAAATAATTCATTTGTAGTTTATAACTGATCATTTCATTATCCCCCCCAGATGTGAATGAGTGTGAAATGGGGGCCCCCTGTCAGCAGAGATGTTATAACACCTACGGCACCTTCCTGTGCCGCTGCCAGCAGGGCTTTGAGCTGGGCTCCGACGGCTTCACCTGTAACGGTAAGTGGCGCTGAATAGCTGGGCTCCTGCAGGTGGCGCCCTCTTGATCCGCCATGCCGAGATGGCCTGTTCTGTCGGAGTCAGGGACCAGGCAGTGGAGTGAGCCTTTAACGGCATCCCTCTCTCCTTCCCTGCCTGCTTCCTCTCTTTCTGCAACTCTAATTTTCCCACATATGACCTAGTTAGATAAGCATTCAAGCCACTGTTTCCTAACCCAGTACTCGGGCACCCAGAGACAGTCCATGTGTTTGCGCTCTCCATGCTCCCTGCCAGACAGTCTACATTTACTGGGAGCTGGGAGGGAGCAAAAACGTGGACCATCCGCGTGTCCTGGAGGATCGGATTGGAAAACAGTGATTTAAGCAAAAGAAATGATCAAGAGAGCCCAAATCTGTCAGCTTTATACCTCGGCGGTCATGCAGTTTGTCTGCAGGCCGTTTGGGTTTCACCATGGCGATGGGGGTGAGTGCTTCTCGTAGCATTGACGGATTGCTGGTGTGATTCTCCCGGATGCGCCGCAAGGCTTCCCTGGAACCGGCAGGGCTGCTGAGGCATACCGACGGAGTCGGGTTTCTCTGCGTGGGAGGGAGTCCGGCTATGGGCCGGTGTGACTCACGGTCGGTGGCGGGCGGGGGAAGCCTGGCCGGCGCGGCGAGCACAGGCGTAGTCGTGACCCCATTCCTCCGGTTCATGAAGTGGGGGAGGTGCCCAGGACTGAACTGCAAAAAAAAGAAACATTTTTAACTTCAGGATTATTTCACCAATACTCAGCTTATCAACCTGAACCCTCTCTGTGCTACAGGCTTATGGAAATACAGCTTAATATCAGTATTAATGTTAATTATTGTAATTAACGCCAGTGCCATCTTTATGTTGATGGGCTGCCATAACAAAAATTAAAACTAAATTAACTATTTATCTTTCATTGAGTTATATGAGATTGGAGGTAATTTATAGCAATATATTTATATAAAATATTATATAATGTATATTATGTGGGATGCATATCCCACCAGTACCTTATAGTGTAATCGTCCAGCGCTTTTCCTTTTTTGGGTTTAACCCACAAATTACCAGGCTACTCTAAACTGGCTGATTCCCCTCCATAATACCATCATTTCCCAGAAACCCCCAACAGGAACCACCAAGACCCTGATCATTAATGAGAACCTTCTCTCGGCTGTCTGTCGAGCTGCACCTTATCGGAACCTTTTCCGTGACACAAAATTCACACGTGTCTGCGGGGTGTGTGTGTGTGTGTGTGTGTGTGTGTATGGATGTACATCAAGTGTAACTCAGAGTGAGTAAAGGCCGTGGCTCATACAGTTGTGCTCTGTGTCTGGGAAGCTGTTCCACCCACAGGAGAGGCTCATTGACTCAATAAAAGATGTCATCACATCTAATTAGCTCAGTCCCGTTGCACAATATTACATTACAGTCATGTGGTCCCATTATATCAGGGCTATTGAAATCACAGTCCTCGAGATCCGAGGTGATTTTCCAGCCTTCCTTAACCTGGGAACCAGGTGTGAAGCCTCTGACCAATCAGAATCAGTAATTATTAAACTAACTACCTGGGAGAACTGAAAACAAGGCCTGGGTTTGGAATCGAGGTCCAGATTTGAAGAACCCTGTATTATGCTGTAACATATGAGTTCATGAACTTGAATTAAAACTAAATTAAATGTTATGAATTGGACTTTATGAGAAAATTACTAAACCAAGAAGTCACGGCACATGTAATACAAAGCTGTCAGAATAAAGCAATCAAATGATAAGCGATTTATAGTTATAAGGCTTATTGCTATTTGTAAGCAAAGTTGAAGCAAAGGCTGAATAATTTTCAAAGTGCCTGTTAAAACTGAATTTTCCCACGTTTTTATGATTTTTTTATGGCATTGGCAAAGCACTGTTCTGAATCATACTGCACGATGTGCGCCCTCTTGTGGCCACCGTCAATGGCAGTGGTTCTCAACCTTCCTAATGCCGCGACCCTTTAATACAGTTCCTCATATTGTGGTGACCCTCAACCATAAAATTATTTTTGTTGCTACTTCATAACTGTAATTTTGCTACTGTTATGAATCTTAATGTAAATATCTGATATGGGGGATGTATTTTCATTGTTACAAATTGAACATAATTAAAGTATAGTGATTAATCACAAAAACAATATGTAAGTATATATTGTGAAATATAAATTTGTAAATACAGCAGGCGGAAGTCACTGTACTCACACCCACTGAGTAGCAAAAAAGACTGAGGGGCAGCGATAGCGTTCAATTTGAATGCCGCAAAAAACACATGTAAGGAGCTATCTTTTTAGAGTGCCAAAAACTAAACAAGTAAGTATAGGACGCGGATCGGTCACCTGTCAAATAGGTCTGGATCGGCGCCGATACCGATCCGAATATCGTGTTTTCCGATGTCTTTTCCGGTGGTCTTAGGCGACCCCTGTGAAAGGATCGTCGCGACCCACAGGTTGAGAACTGCCGGTCTATAGGATACTTTAGAGCAGTGTTTCCGAACCTTTTTTTTCTACTACAGAACATTTTGCATAAAGCTGCTTTAGAACTTTTGCGCCGGTAGTGACTCTAAACTCTTCAATCCGCAGATATCGACGAGTGCAGTTATTCAAGTTTTCTCTGCCAGTACCAGTGTTTGAACCAGCCAGGAAAATTCTCCTGTGTGTGTCCGGAAGGGTACCAACTGCACGGAACACGCCTCTGCCATGGTAATCATCCTCATCATCTTCTTCATACCTTTATTTATTAACTTTAATTAAATTTATTAACTGTAATTAAAACGATTGCTGACATCTTCATCTTATTCGTTTTCTCTTTTTAATGCAAACCAGTTGAAATCGGAGATCCGCTTTATTAGCAATGGTCCGCAATACGCATCGGGATCTCGGCGCGATATTTACTCTTAACCAAACACATTTTTTCTGCCTCATTTTACCCCCCTCAAGATGTGAACGAGTGCGAGAGTGGCTCGCATCTCTGCACTGACGAACAGACGTGCGTGAACATCCACGGCTCATATAAGTGTGTGGACACCAACCGCTGCCAGGACCCTTATATGCAGGTGTCTGACAAGTGAGTCATGTTTGCAAACA
This sequence comes from Mormyrus proboscirostris, assembly GCA_026779585.1. Classification (NCBI taxonomy): domain Eukaryota; kingdom Metazoa; phylum Chordata; class Actinopteri; order Osteoglossiformes; family Mormyridae; genus Mormyrus; species Mormyrus proboscirostris. Next base: position 24,478,095 of record JAODKF010000002.1, on the reverse strand, counting down.
CACCGCTGCGCCCATGCCAAGCATAATGCTTTAACCTGAAGAGAAGCGTCAGGCATAACAAACAACAGCCACAGAGCCATAGGCTTCGGCAGCAAAATTACATGGAGTGGAATGAATGCAGATGTCAATGTTATTTGACTCTGACCTGCACATTGTCAAAGTCTTCACCATCTGTGAGTGCATTCCTAATGTCATTATGGAATTGCATTGTTTCCTGTTTCTCAATCCTTCACCCTGTTACATGCTTCCTTCAGCTGACTGTGTTCCAAAGTCTACCCAAGGTTGGTCGGAGTGTTAAATTTGGAGCAGCTGCTGTGAGTGAGGTTAATTTCAGTCATGACATTTTCTTTGCCTCCTTGGGTCAGATATTTTGAGAATTTAGCCACATGTGTTATCAATTTAGCTTTTTTTTTCTTCTCTTGTATTGACTGGCGACGTCTGGCTTGGCATGAAGCTGTTCAGTATTGTAGTGGGTTATTCAACATAATGACGAAGGGTGACACTAACCTCACCCCCGCCCGCCCGCCCGCCCACCCGCCACCAGCACCTGCCAGCCTCGGCCAGCCGTCCGTTGCAAATGGCCGGCGGTGCCAGGATGTGTAATCCTGGTGGCATGCGTGACAAAGTGCTGCATCTCGTAATGGGCGGGGCTGTGAACAAGTTGCTGGTCAATTTACCGTGACTCAACCATGTTCACCAGTCTGGCTCAGTACACAGGCATGCTTGATTTGTCCAAAACGTCGATTAAAACTGCACCTGTTATGGGGCTTCGAGTTTCACTTTCCTCTGCTCTAAATTAACTGAAACCTTCAATACCAGTTAACAGTCTGGATACACCTGCTTTTAATCCATTTCCTTGTATTTTAGCGACATTATTCATGTTATAGAGAAAGGCCTCAAGGCAATGAAGTAATACATATCAAATACTGCAATGTTTAAAAATTTTAGTCTCTTAAAATAGCCCCTTTTTGTTTCAAAGACGGCATTGCTGACTCTTGGCATTGACCAGTTTCTAGACGTAGCCACCTGGAATGCTTCTCCAACAGTCTTGAAGGAGAATCCACAAGTTCAGGGCACAAGTTGGCTACTATGCTCTTACACTTCAATCCTATGCATCCCAAAGCAGCTCTGTAGGGTTTAGGTCCAGGAATTGTAGGGGTCAAGTCGCTTGTAACCTCAAGGTGTGCTTAGGGTCGTTTAGTTGGTATATCTGGACCATTATGTGTGTCTTACTTCTGTAAAGCTTTTAACACGTCCCTCTCCATTCCCTGCCCCCGGCCAGTCGCTGTGTTTGCCCCGTAACTAAACCCGCCTGCCGTGACGTGCCTTTCTCCATCGTGCATCGGTACATGAGCATCACGTCTGAGCGCGCCGTCCCCTCAGACGTCTTCCAGATCCAAGCCACCAGCGTCCACCCCAGGGCCTACAATACCTTTCGCATCCGCTCTGGGGATGATAACGGCGATTTTTTCATCAGGGTGAGACTCACCTGCTTCTGGCTGTTTCTATACCCCCTTGGTCTAGGGTGACCACTGAATCCATGTCAGGACATGATGAGCTACTTCAGGTTTTACAAACTACTATAAAACTCAAAGGCTCCCATGCTTGGCCAAATTGTTTGTTTCATCTTTTACTGGTTAGTTTCCTTGATGGAAAGATCCAGCTGTTTCACATTAACCTTAGTGACACATGCATGACTAAAGGAGACTCACCAATCAGAATACAGCAAGAACTCAGTGCTTAAGTGAACGTGGGTCCTTTTAATTTAAATTGTTGAAATGGTAGTTTACAAACCCTGTTGTAGCTCATAGTGTCTGTCCTGACATGGATTAGGTGGTGACCCTGCCTCAGTCCTGTAGGCTTAGACACTAGTAGACTCTATGTGTTAGATTCACATCAGAATCTTCAGCTTAAACTTGTCACCCATTAAGGGCTTTGGTTAAACCTAAACCCACATATCCTCTAACCCCCATAGCCTGCCATCGCCAGACTCTTGCCTGATGTCAGTTGAGGGCTTTGTAAATTGTCATGGCCTTCACTTCATCCAGTAATGGTTCTTGTTTTGTCCATGACTGTTTCTTTCTTGCAGCAAATTAACAACATGAATGCCATGCTGGTCCTGGCCCATGCTGTGACCGGACCCAATGAGTACGTTCTGGACCTAGAGATGGTGTCCGTCAACCGCGTCATGAGCTACCAGAGCAGCTCCGTCCTACGCCTGTCCATCTACGTGGGACCGTACGCTTTCTAGGGAAGGAGAGAATAAGGGAGTGAGAGACTGAGGCAGGAAGGATAGAGTGGAGGGATAGTGAGATGGAGGGAAGGATAGAGGGATAGAGATCAGGGGAATGTTGGGGTGGCCAATGAGGAACGGAAGGAGAGAGAAACTCAGATCCACGTTCACCCAAAAATCGTCAGCTGGTCCTGTCTGGATTTAGTCAAAACCAGTGTGATGATATCAAAGAGTAACTAATATCAGGCAAATCTCCAGTAGGGACCAACCATGCAACCATTACATCACACGGCAGACGACGATGGGTTTAGTGATTGGCGGCAACAAATTTTTGAGCGTGTGGCTCTGTCTGAACAGGACGAGCACCTGACTGTGAAGGCGCTCCAAGGCCAAACGCTGGTTTGTCTTCAGAGTGGTGAAACATACCCTGTACCACTGGTTAGGGAAATTGAGATGAGAATAAAGATGAAGATATTTAAAATATGTAAAGACACTAATGATAGCGATGCTCCTGCGATCCCGGCCGGTCCAGCCTGATACGAAACTTAATTACCAGCCCCAGTTAAGGGCATTTAATAATGCAGTTTTACGGCATTGTCTTAGTGCCACAGCGAGGCTCCCTGATGGCTGTCTACGCCCATGCTGTCTCGTACAATCGGACACCCCCCTCCTGAGCTTTCAGACTGGCTGGCTATGCTTTATAGTCTCGCCTCTCTCTGCCGTTATCACCCCCCCCCCCCGTG
>JAODKF010000002.1:24437510-24468355 GCA_026779585.1 Mormyrus proboscirostris | reverse complement strand
ATTTCAGGTCCAGAAAGTAAAAATCCAAACCAGGATTTTGTTTCAACCAACCAGTTGAACATAAAGAGTCACAGTCAGAGAGTACACAACTAGTTGGTTGAAACAAAATCCTGGTTTGGATTTTTACTTTCCTGACCTGAAATGTCCACCTCTGCTTGGGAGGAGGTATTCACCCTGTTTCAGTAGCAGGTTAATAATACTACTTTTCACTAACTGATAGAGATAAAGCTTATATTAACTAATGAGATTTCAATCTTTGCACATCATGATTTCTGAATATCTTTGGGCAGTTACATCTAGGAGTGTTATGGTGGTATAATGTGGCAATGGTGCAGTCATCACAGGGCCAATAAAACCTTTCCCATCTCACTCAGCTGCTATCGGCCCTAACCAGACAATTGGGGATAAAGCAAATAATTACACCATTTGAAACTGCAGACAAATATTGATTACTGGGAACTGAACTCAGCTTATATTAATTTGTAAACAATTGGATTTTGCACAACTCTGGTTTAGAGGGTGGGGTTGTATTTGGCTTATTAGAAGGTGGGCTCATCACCACTAGACCTTTCTGCTCCAGAAGTCCACCGTCATCATGCACATTTCTGATATAATAAAATAAATTTCCCCCAGAATACATGACTGAAATCTGCAAAGTGAGAAAGCTCAACTTCAACACCCACCAACCCCCAAAGTCTCAACAGATGGAAACATTACTTGCATCCAGAATCCTGTCCCAAAGGGATCACCCAGGGAAACGCTCCCTTGAAACTTGGCAGCAAGGCATCGTGGGAAGTTTGTGATGTTAGGTAGAACACTGCGTGTGTGGGGGAGAATATTGGACTAATATTTTGCTGCCGACTAGATGCAGTTTAATGATATATAACATAATGGGACTGACCATCAATGTGTCACAAATCTGACACGAAAAATATTAAGATAATGTGCTTTTGTCCACCTACCCATCCCACTGTCAAGTAAAAGATCCTGATATCTCATGCTTATCCCAGGAATCCCTGGGCAGAGGAGCACCCTGGATGGGATGTCTGTCTATCACAGGGTGAAAGTGGGCCATGTATGTTTCGTAAAAAGCTGGTGAAATGGAAACATTTTCAAATAATATGAAAATAAATACTGAATTTCATCATTATCTATTTAGCACTAACTCAGTTTTTAAAATGTCAAAAAGATGTACAAATTCCAGCCCTCTAACATAAATTTGTTCATGTCATTTACCTTAGTAAAATCATCTGCACTGTGATTTTATACCAAACAAAATGGCAGCAAACGTCCACGATGATGAGGTGCCCATGACTGACTCTCTGCACTGGTTACAGCATTGAAGGTGTGGGAGTAGTTTGGCTCAGAGTGTTACGGGTTTTACACTTTCTAACTGTGTTCTGAGTGTGACTCAAAGGATTTGTAAATCTGTAAACTAAATTCATTTGGGCCACTTAGTCATGCGACCTGTGTTGAAGATACACTTGGTAAGGAACTGTTGATTTCATCTGTCCTATTTACACTTTTATGCTATTATGAACATTTCAAGAATTCATGATGAAACTGTAGTTATGAATTAAATTGGCTTTATAATGTAGATTTTGGCTGCTTTATCTTTCCAGTGTTGTTTGCACTTTGAACGCCCATTTTAAGACATAGTCCTGGGAAACGTCATCCATCCAACTTCGGATGCATACAAAAATAGCCAATTGTAAAATGAAGAATTTGCATCTGTTCAGGGACTAAACACCTCTTGAAAAAGACATGAAATTGCAAGTCAAATAATTCCTGTTCCGGAATTAATATCAAATAAGGAATACATCTAAAACTGTTCAGAAATGACCATTTTTTTTACAATACATTCAAGTATGCCAGCAAAATATTAAGGAACACAGTGTCAACCAACTGAACTATGTTTGATTTTAGGTCACCAAATATTAGTTCTTTCACAGAAAACCTTGCGCAAACAACTTTGCACTGTAACACTTTATTTGAAAGGGCCACAAATACATTCTGTAATGATTATGCCCTTTAATTAATATGTTTACAATTAAAGATATGAATACAAGGGTTGACAACAGCACGGAAGCACCGCATGGAAAAGGGCTTCGAATTTGAGCTGAATCACAATTTAAAGACACAGCTACAACAGTGACTCATATGAGCTTGAATGTCCATTAGCTGTATTTGGTAGCTATAAAAAGAGGTCTGACAACCGAGAGCTTGCTTTAAAAGCCATATGAGGCAACTAACAGAATTCCAAAGGGGCTAGAGTGTCTGTGTCTGAATTACAGGTACATTGTTCAAAAACTGCTAAATTATTTAACATTTAAGCGCAGCAGTCTCAAAAATCTTGAGAGCATATGTAAAACATAGACGCGCCACATCAGCAAGGAGGAGCATGGGATTGTAGTAGGGTGACCACCGGCATGACTCTGAAAAGGAGGACATGTGTCCAAAAAGACGGACCCCCATGACCTGTTGTTGAGCTACAGTATATAGCACAGAAGTCAAGAATTGTCTTGTTATGTCAATAAGGGCATAAAATAATTAATTCCATGCACGGCTGTTTTCGGTATCAGTAGTATGTGTGTGTGGGTGTTCCACGTTTTGTGTGTGACTGGAGGGTTGGAGACTGGCCCTAGTTGTTGACAGGGAGGGATAAGGTGGACAAAGGGGCAAAAAGGAGGACAACCAATAGCAGACCAGACAGAGGGCTGGAAAACCAGATTGTCTGGATGAAATTCCGATGAGTGGTCACTCAAGTCGCAAGTGAAAGCTTGGTGAAGGAGACAGATGGATACTTAACGGGATAGTTACTAAACATCACAAGTACAATCTCAAACATCAGACTGAATCAGTGCTTCTGTGACCCAGGCTCAAAAAGACTTTGCATGGTGTGAACTTCATAAAGCTGGTGCTTATGGCAGGACTGCTATTAGGAAACTGCTTGGATCCATGGCTAATGCATGAATCCCACAACGTGGCGTAAGAAGCACAAAACCTGGATCTCTCAGCAATGCAAACACACATCTGGATGGGTTTAGGCTTGGCGAAAAGCCAAAGAATGCATTCAACCTTGACGTGTTTCAGTGTGGGCAGCCGTTTCATGGGAGTCATTTGGTCTGATGACAGGTCATATAATAGGCAAGCAATATGAGGGCATTTGACGGAAACAGTTGCACCCTGTGGCACAAACATTGACTTCTTACGATGTTCCCACATTTCAAGATGATAATGCCCCCATGTATACTGTTAAAGAAATTCAGCAGTGGTTCATGAACTCTAAAAGCAAGTCAAATGTCTTCCATAATTTTCTCACTTACTTTTATGGAGCAATGTGGAGCACAGGATGTGAAGTACATTTTCACATTTTGCATCCCTCAAAGTACAGGAGGCTTTTCTTGTTGAAGAATGGTCTAATATCCCACAGTTTAGGACTTATACAACAGCATTCCACAATTATTGAAGCTACTTATTAGATTCTTGATATTAATTTAGTGTTAGACATTTGCACTATTCTGTCTCCCCCTTGTGTAAATACATTTTTTATGTTATATACTCAGCTTATTTTAGGTGTTTCCCTGCTTTTTTCTATGTTCTTTGAGTAGGCTGCTAGCTCGCAGTGTAGCTGTGATGGCCGAGTGGTTAAGGCGTTGGACTTGAAATCCAATGGGGGTTTCCCTGCGCAGGTTCGAACCCTGCTCGCAGCGATATGTGAAAGTCTGGGGTAGGTGTGCACCTTGGTGCATTAATCCTGTGACTGGAAAGGTGCCAGCTCGGATCCTATCCTCTGCTCTGTAATCACATGTCTGTTGGGTCCTTGAGCAAGTTTTGCTCTCAGCTGTACAGATGAATTCTTCAAAGGAGAAAAGGTGGGATGTTAAAGCCCTTAGCTCCAATTTATGGATTTATACAAGCCATCAGAGCCACAACATTCATAACATCTTTAAGTAGGTAAAAAAAAACTGTAAATTGCAAATGAAAGTAAATCATGCTTCTCAATTCTCTGGTATTAAGTGGCCTCTACTTTGGTAATGCATCATATTGAAATCATATAAAACACAACTTCCATCCATCCATCCATTTTCCAACCCGCTTAATCCAATTGGGTCGCGGGGGGTCCGGAGCCTATCCCGGAAGCAATGGGCACGAGGCAGGGAACAACCCTGGACAGGGGGCCAGCCCATCGCAGTAAAACACAACTTCTTCAGACCAAATGTCTTTGCCGAATACAATGCTAGAACTCATCTGTTTAAGGACATTTAATGGCACCCACTATAGTTCCTAAGCTCCAAATTCTGACTGGTACACAGTTACTCACTTACTACTTAGGTGCAGTAACTGGTCGGCAAGAATTAGTCAACTCACCATAGCTGAGAACTATGCCTAAAAGCTATAGCCCAAGCTATAAGTCCAAGCTGCGTGAGAAAAACAAAAGAAAAAACAAAGAAATAGTAACAATAACAAGACAACACAAGTTATTGTTGGTATTAAATCAAAATGCAATAGATTAACAACAACAAAAACATAGCTACCCCAAAAATTACTAAAAATCCGTCCAGTATAAGTCAATAGTAAATACTAACATTACCTACCCTGTGGGTAGGTTAGTGGCTCACTAAATACACTCCAGCTTCATTGAGCATCAGATCCCAGCTACTAACTCTGCGTGGAGTTTGTTCATGTGGCTTTTCTCCTGGAATGTCAAGACAGGAAGTTCAGATGTGCTTCTTGAACATGTAATGGATTATATATTGAGAAAGTGGATGTGGCAAATGGATGGATGGATTACTTTTCTGTCACTCAGCAAAAACATGCTGGAGGTCCAAAGAAGACTCCAAACAAACATTCCTAGCTGGACAAAGTGTAGTATACTCAACTAGTCAGAGTCATGACCATTTGGTGGCCTTGGAATCTAGACTTCTGTTCAGTCTAGTTTCATAACGCATTTGCTTCATGCACCTCTCCCTATTCCTGCTCACACTACCAAGCTCCCATTGAATTCTCCAGGCTATTTCCACCTCGCTGTAATCACACAAGGAGCTGACACACTACAGGAGCCGATCTCTTCCTGAGTGACTGCAGACGACCTCCATTCTGCTATAGCTCTGTTGCCAATGGTACGAGGCTCTTAGTCAAATAATAATTGCAATTTGGAGATCTTGAAAAAAGGGGGCAACAGAGAAGAGCAAATAAAATTAACCGACGAAAGGGAGCAATATTTTGGAAAAAAGGGTGTGGGAAAGAGAACATCAAAGAGAATAATATCACCTCCAGCCTGGAGCTAAAATAAGGGCACTCCAGTCCTGTCCCACCCTCACTGCGTCTCTTACACGTTACCACTCCTCATCTTCCTCTGCCCACTCTCGCTCCTCCTCTACCACTTACACAACATTCTAATAAGCCTCCGCTAGTCCTTGGTCTTTTTCATCGATTCATTCTGTCCGTCTCACTTTCATTATCTAACAGTTTCTCTGAAGCGCACACAATTTGAGAAAGGCATGTATATGATTCTGAAATGCACAGAAGCATACATGCTCACCCAGAAACACATTGAGCCTTCTATTGTAATTACAACAGTACATGCTTAAAATGATCATAAACATAATGCATCCATCAATTAATGCATGTGGCCATTCATAGATTTTTGATAAATGCTTATTTAATTGCAAATGAGTATAAATCTATTCTGCAACATAATGAGGTATGGTTTTCTTATGTCATATGTTAAAAAAAAGTTTGCTTTATGGGAATGAAATGTTTGTTTGATGGTGGGAGAAGGAGGGGAGGGAATATTAAATAGCTATTTGCTAGGCAGGTATATAATGTGATACTCAGTGAGTTTCTATTGCAAGCTGGTGCAATTAAAATTAATAAAATAAAAACTGGGTAATAAGCTTTGCAAGTATATATTTCTGTTTTTGAGATGGACATTTTTCATGGTACTGAGCCTCTGGCCATGAAACACACTTAAAAAGACTAAAAGAAGGAAAGAGTAAGACTAAAGCATGAGAAAAAAACTGCTAAGACTTTTCTAATGATGTCATACAACTACATCATATCACCATGGCAACCCTGCATCAGCACCAAGTTACTGAGAGGATAACAGAAAAAGAGAATTTGAGGTGAGGAGTAGAGCGAGGAAGGAGAGAGAGAAAATGCTCTGGTTTTAGGGTACATGCAGTACTATAAGCTTGCTTCCAAATAATTTTTAAAAATAAACTCTATACTCATGTTAAATACATTCATGAAATATGTCAGCGACAAATATGTCAGCAACATTACTCACTTTCATACATGTCACGTTTATGTCTTCACTTACTCACTTCTCCTTCATCACAATATCTAACAGTGCTTTCTAAACGCTTGCTATTTTTAGCACTAAACTAAACATCACAAGTACATCCTCGTGATTAATGCACAGGCAGTGTCACTGAAGTGATGCAGGCAGTGTTGTCCAGCATTTTGCCTTTTTTTAGGCTCTGCATCGTAAATTGAATTCCAACTCTGTTTAAAAGCAGTATGATGCGCATTTGCGAGGATATGTAAGATAAAAGCAGGACATATAATGAAAAAGCATGAGGGGATAGCAGACATTTAACAACTGTTACTCCAAACGCTACCCTGAAGTTCTAAAAATACACTGCATAAAAGAAAACAAAAAAAGAAAGTACAAGGGCTACAAGCTTTGGAAACCACACTGATAGAAGAAGGGAGGGAGGGGAGCAGTGGAGAAGGTTGGGTTGGGTTGGGTTGGGTTGGGTGGGCGTTCATGCGTAGGCGTTTGTTCAGCTCTCTCAAAACACTGGCTCTCTCTATGACCCTCGTTGCACACTGAGAACTCAAACGCACACTGCTGGATTACACACATGTACACACACACACATACTTACGCACTCACTGACTCACCTAAACATGCAATATTGCCTTCTCACAGAAGTAAATAATATCATTCATATGAATTCCAGCAAACGTAGTCAATCCAAATCCCTTTCTTTCTGCTACATAACCTGTCCATATTTAACAAATTCCCTCTTGATGCTTGTCTTTTTTCTATTTGCCCCTGGTCAATGTCTTTACCCAGCTCTCCCGTCTCTCTCTCCTCCTCCTTTCGTACTGTTACATCGCTATACCTCTGCATTTCTCCTCCATTTCCCTCTTCCACGCTCCCTCTCTCCTGCTCTTCTCTCTCATTTTCTGGCGCAGTAGTGGGAGGTGTTGCTAGGCAACAGATTAGAACCTTTCTTTCAAGAAGCAGAGAGAAGACCTTGATTCTTTCAGTGTAAAAATAAACAGAAAAAAGAAAATGAGACTTGTGGAAAAATGGACAAGCATCCTTGAACTAATAGGGGAGGAGAGGAAGACGTTTTGTTTTGCTGAAATAAGAAAAAGTGTTTTGCAACTCAGTCTCTTTCAGTCTCTTCTTCTCTTACCATTCTTACACATTCTCTCTCTCTCTCAGTGCTTTAGTTGTATAATTTCCCTTTATAAGTTTATTTATGTAAAGTAATGCGCAAATAACTGTTTTTCACACACAAACGCTCTCAATTGATAACTGCATTACCTCGTCAAATAAAAGAGAATTCAAATTGCGGCACAAGGTAAAGGTTTCTTTCTTTTCAAAGTTACAATAAAAACTTAATGTCTCTCCAACTTAAACTTCAAATAATGACATCTTTGAAATATAGCAATGATTCTGAGGCACAGCTAGACAGTGATGCAGTGTTACTTTAATACTGAGAATAATTATTTCAAATCACTCAGGTTTAGTGCTTTGTCATGTCCAAGAGTTGTACGGGAGATTTTTGTTTTATGGAAACCAAAATGCCAGTTTGGATAGTTGCTCAGATTATTTGCGCAGAGGAATGATTATCATTAATAACAATCGAAATAGAATCCAACTGTTCTTACTTTACTATATTGTAATACTATATTTATCCAAAGCCACAGTGAACATAATTCATTACACTGCACCTATTATATGCAGAGTACGAGGCCTGCAGTACATCAACTGTTGTTAACTGTTGTTTTTCTCCTGCTGTTAAAGTCCATGTGCATTTTTCCTATGTCCTGCTACTATATTGCATGCTAAGTCTGTCCATCCATCCATCCATCCATCCATCCATCCATCCATCCATCATCCATCCATCCATCCAACCATCCATCCATCCATCCATCCATCCATCCCTATATCCCTCGATCCATCCATCTTCCAATCACCTATCCTGGTCAGGGTCTGAGGGACAGCTGCTATGTGAAAAAAATAAAAATTACCTTTCTAATTATAACCAGCTTCTAAAGATCTACACACATAGAAAGAAATCATTTTATTGGCCAGAAACAAACAGCATTCAGGAACAACTGAACGTTCCTGTGACACTGAGCTATAAAACCCACCTGTGAGAACCTCAGTGCTCCTTTAAATTAAGATGGGGGGGGAGGGTGTTGCTCACCTCTGATCTGTTTACTTGTATCCACCCCCATCCCCATTTTTAAAAAGTAAAAAGATGCCCATCGATCGAGATCAGTGATAATAACGGCAATTGTTCCAAATAAGATTTAACAAGCCATAAAAAGGGAATACGATGTGTAAGACATGCACTTTTAACCTGGTGGGTGAAACAATGATTCCAAAAATGAAGCTTCACAGTTTAATTGGCAGAACATAAAAATAACATTGCTAGCTGGGAAAATCTACAGTATTGAATGGTAGTATGCAGTGACAGGCCGACAGTATGCAGTGACGGGCCGACAGTATGCAGTGACAGTGTGGCTCATTAAAATAATTTCATGAACTGAAATGAATGCTTATACATTTAGCATCGATTCTTCTGTAGTCTAATAATTTAATTACTCCTAATTTGTTTGAATATGTGCGGTAGGTTGTGAATTTTTGTAATAACGAAGTGTAAGGACTTCCTCATTGCACTTGCTGTTTTGGGTTGTTTACTTAGAATCATTTGCATTCACTTTAAATAATTTACACATGTAAGGCAGCTGGTTGAGTAAACTGGTGTCTGTAAGTTGCCGCCAACCTGTGTTTTTGTGTGTGAGTATGTGTTCAGCAATAACCAGGAACTCCAACCAGATTGCACCCTGCCCTCTGCATTCTGGGATAGGTTCCAGGCTCATCACAACCTGATACTGGAAGCAGTACAGCCAGTAATGGAAAGTGGGTAGATGAAAAAGACATTAGACAGATCAGTCAATTACAGGTTTTCTATATGAATATCGCAAATTAAAATCAATCTTCCCCGTCCTGTTAATTATTTGCAAATTGTCTACATAAACTCTGGACAGGTTCTACTATCATGTAATACATCCAAGTTTCCACACAGCTTATCTCCGATATTAGACTGGAACATATTGTGCTATAGGTCCCATGCTTGCTGCGATAGGTTATGGGTTGGTCTAAATTGAATAAGTGTGTTTTTATTGGATGGAGTAACTGTTTAAAATACACGTATCAACGCGAAAATGGCACTAAGTTCATCATGTTAATTGGGTAAATAGTCTTTAACATGAATCACTTAAACGACAAACATTATTTTCAGATTACGTTTGATATAATATACTGTGGCTACGTGTCAAAAACGTGGGAAAAAAGTAACATGACTTTCCTGGTTTTGAATATACATGCAAGCAGAATGTTCACCATGTTGGCTGAAAATATAAATGTGTTCTCGAAAACAAGTATTGCTTCCTGAAAACAAGAGTAGACGTACATGTACGGTTTGCGCTTTTGTTAAATTTATGTTTAGAAAATCAGCACAGAAAGTCACTAAAGAACATCACCATTATCTGGTTTGAGACTTATGTGACAAACAGTAGCTACTACTCTGCGCTACTATTAGTCAGCTCAGCTGATCACTGTAGACATTACATATTTGTGTAATTTTAGAAATGCGAATCATATGAATCGCGTTTATTAACGCACTTCATGTATTGAAGAAGCCTCGCTTGAATTCAATAGAAGGAACCCCAGTTATTACAAACTAATCATTTCGTAGGCACTTCCATTAATTACGACAGCAGATGCAATATCTGACGATCCAGAAGAAAACATGTTTACTAGCAAACACGGTGATAAATATTATTTCCAGAATAGGAAGCGTAAATCTGTTACTCACAACATAACTGCATATAACAGTGCTAAAAATAGCATCTATCCTGAGTACGTGTTCTTCGTCCGCCGCTCATAATTCGAATTCATTTGACAGGACCCTTTGTCTAGGGATACTTCTGCACATTTTACACCATTTGAACATCCGAATCAGACTGTTCCGCTGTGTTTTACACCACAGTGCTGTACCGAGATAAGAATGAAATACAAGCGAGTCTGCTTCCTAAAACGTCCTGGGTCATGAATCGAGGTCTGTTTGATGATTTGATCGTCAGTGAGAGCAGGTTTGAGACTTAAGTCAAACTCCGCTCTTATCGTTCCCTCCGCACATCCAATAGCTCGGACAAGCTGCCGGCGGCACCGGGGCGTAATAGCTCTGCCTTAATAGGAAACGAACAAATGGGTCCAGATGGCATGTGTTTAACATCAGGGTTTCGTGGTTGATCCTTCAAATGACACATTTTGTCTGTCAGGTGTAAAATAATGGGTGAAAAGCTGACAACGGTAAAACAAGTCGCAGGAAAGACACGGTTAAAATATCGCCGCCGTCTTCTATCAAAATCTGTCTGCTTTGCCTTATAAGGAAATGGTGGGTTATGTAAAAGATGCAGCTCACTTAGACATTTCTTGATTAAGGATAAAACACCCCCATCCTGCTTGTGATTAGGAATCGCATAGTTGTCGCTAAGATTTGCTTAAACCTGCATGTATGTATCTGGAGGTATTTGCATTGTAAGAAACAAGATGAGAAAATACAGGTAGTTCATTCTTGTTATAACAAACATTCATTTATCGATCTGTCCAATCAGACGACTTTTGTAAATAATTTTACACGAGAAATAGATTTTCGTCCTTTGTAAAAACACAATCAAACTACAGCCTAACCTTTTCAGAAAGCAGAATAAAAACGACAGTGCATGAAACAATGCATACAGGTAATTGCAGGTATAGCATATAGGCCTTTCACTTATTAATGATCAATTATCAATATGTCAGTCACCAATTCAACACTTAATGACTGTGTCATTTTGTGTTTCCAAACTGGGATATATAATCTATCCTAGGAAACTGTAATAAAGGGGATGCAACGAAAGGAAATCATACCAATGAAATAGGTTAGCAATGATAAGCAAGAGATAGGTATCTCTTTCGTATGTATTTCAGCTTCAGCCCGGTGACGATGAGCACACCCCTCCTCCCTCTGGTTACACTCGGGGGCCCGGTGACTCCGGTTCCCTGTATCTCCGCCCCTCTCTCAGTTTTGTCCAAATCTGGCTTTTTGCGTCGCCGGAGCTCCCGATATTACGCCGACGTCATCACCTGGGAGAGAGGACAGCTGACGTCGGAAGAGTCACAGAGAGAGGGGGATCAGGAGAGGAGGGGGTGCAGGGAGAGAGAGAGGTAGAGAGAGAGAGACGCAACATTACCAACGTTGATGTGTGACATATCAATCCCCCACTTGCCCCCCCTCCCTCTATTACGTTGGTGCTAGCGTATCGGGAGCCCCCCTATGCCGGCGGAGACCCAGCCTATATAACTTACCGGCGTGCAGAGCCACTCCACCAGATACACGGGCTCCCGACATCTGGGCGAGATTCGGCGACTTGTCGCCGACTGACTCACACGCCGATCCGGGGGAGAGATACATCAATCTGCGGCGCCTGGCCGACCGAGTCGGGCGCGGTGGCGGAATCGAATAGCTCCACGTCGGGTGGGAGAAGATTTAAAGAAAAGACAGAAAGACCAAATTCGGGAACATAGCAAATATAAATCTGAAACCCCAAAAGCAACAAACTGATATTAATATTAACGTCAGTGATTATTCCTGTGTGTCCGGCAGAAATACGGCAAAAGAGAGCAAGAGAGACTCCAAAATATCACCATTGCGGTCAAGGCAACTTAGACGCAACTAATCTCTGGCTACTCCAAGTGCAATGTATAGGTCCACGAAAGGAGCGTCCAAGGCTCGAAGGGACCAGATCAATGCCGAGATTCGGAACCTGAAGGAGCTTCTGCCGATATCCGATGCGGACAAAGCCAGACTCTCTTATCTACACATAATGTCGCTTGCTTGCATGTACACCAGAAAGTCGGTCTTCTTCTCGAAAGGTAAAAGAAGCCATAGAAAATAAATTGAAACGCATGCTTTGCGCGTCCCCTATATAGCCGATACGGCGCTGTTCTTATTTGTAAGTGCTGAACAGTGCATCGTTGTGACCGGTCTGTTCATACGGTGCAGCGCTGGCTGAGCAGATCAACAGGTGAAGGTGCCGATTCAGTTTAGAGGATCTGCAAAACGCGCTTAATGTGGATATATGAATAGCGCTGTATGAGTGAAACACGTTTCACCTCTAAATTAATAAAATGCTCGGTCGAATAAAAAAGGCATTATGATTTGAGGTTGGATCTGTGCGTGTTGCTGTCCGTAGTGCTACAAACTGTTTGACGCTGTCCGAGGTGCTGGCGCATTTCAGAGATCCCAGGAAAACTATACCGGCGAGTGCAGAAAAACACTTGATTTTTATGACTTAAATTTTACAATCGGAGCGAGTAAGACGCGGAGGTCAATCACATCGGAGTGTGAGGAACAGGAGGAATGCAATGAATAAATATATAAATGTCATTTAAAAGCTTACATGCTAATTATCATGTGTGTGCATTTTCTTCCTTCTTCCAGAAGCCGTTACAGTTGGAAATGAGGAGAACGCAAGGTTTCTCTCCTTCCAAGAGCTGCTGGAGATGGCGCATTCAGTACCAGGCTTTTTACTCCTGTTGACTGGAGAGGGAAAGCTGCTCTACCTGTCAGACAGTGTCGCCGAGCATCTTGGACACTCCATGGTGAGTCCAGCAAGGTGGAACGACATTTTTAAATGTTTATTCTGCTGGATTTTGTAAGGCAGGTGGTTAAGCTGCTGCTTTGTGGCTAAGCATGTTTAAATCTATTGCCTCGGGTTATGGGTTCAAATAGAACTTCAGTCAGGCCTTTGTGGATTTAAATAACTGCACTGCATTCTTGTGCATTTAAATTTTCTCAGTGCACTTTTCTTCCTGAGACAAGGCGGTCTGAAAAACTTACTGTTAATGAGAAATAGTGACACTGAATAGTGACTTGGGAATATATGTGAGCGCTTATAAACACCGAGCGTCCCTTTCGGGAAAATTCCCGTAATATGTTTTATGCTTCCCTGGATTACCTGTGGATAGCTGCGACCTTAATTGCATGAGTGCGTCTTGAAGATGCATGAATGAAAGCCCTTTAGCCAGACATCGTTACTTTGCGATGGACCGCATGAACCTGTTGTTATTAATTGAAGAAGGTCTCCCGGTGAGTCTGCAGACACGTCTATCACTCTCCACGTGAGTGTGCGCATGTAGTTAGAAGCCTTTCCGTCATCCGCAGTGGCCGCGTGGTCTGGAGGCAGCGGTGCTGAATGGCTGTAAAAGGGAGAGTGTCAAGCTATGTCTGATGTCACAGCCAGCACGCTCATTTTGGATCGGTTATAATTAGCATAACTGGAATACGTGCCGGGGATAACGGAGTGTTAGAGGGAAGCGTGACGCATGACTCACCTACACTGGGGATACGAGAGATGCTACTAGACAGAATTAGACATCAGATGCCTTGCATCTGCAGTATTTTGAAACAGCCAAGTGCAAATGTATATTATGTCATTTTCCAGGTGGACCTGGTTGCCCAGGGTGACAGCGTGTATGAAATCATCGACCCCGCTGACCACGCAATCATGAGGAGCAATCTGTCTTCAACAACCACACCAGACACAGGTAAGATTGGTGTGTATGGGTTTTTGCATACTGATGTTGGGGTAATCCTGCACTGCTTCAATCCACTTCATTCAGATCAGAATTCTGTCTGTTTCACAAACAGAAGACATTCTGTCCCTTTTCTCCCCACTACAGACCGCCTGTTTCGCTGCCGCTTCAACACGTCGAAGTCCGTTCGCAGGCAGAGCGCCGGAAACAAGCTCGCACTTGTCCGCGCACGCTGCCTGTCGTTCCCTAGCCCCGCCTCCTCGCCTGGCTCCTATTGGACCACCAATCCGGTGTGGGTGTGCTTCTGCTCCCCGCTGGAGACCCACCCACCCCGCTCTGTGCTCACCAGGGAGTCCAAGCAGAGCCCCACAGCTGACCACGGCTTTTTCTTGCCCTGCTTCTACTCCCAGCACAGCCGGGACATGAGACTGCAGGACGCACAGGACAGGTATGAGGTGACGTCGTTAGGAGAGATGGAGCCGTTACCTTTCAATGCGCGATGGCGGCGTGTTGTTTATTCGATGCCCCATTGCTCTCTCACACAGTGTGACGGTTTACCTGGGTTTCGATGTCGCGACGCTGCGCTCCCGCTCCTGGTACAGCCTCCTGCATCCAGAGGACCTCTCCCACGCCTCTGCCCAGCACTGCTACCTGCGTGAGTGCTCCGGCCACCAGGTGGCACCGTCTCACACCAGAGGATTCCATCACACGGCACCCACACAGCAGCAGAATATCAGTACTGCATACCTGTGACTCATTGACTGTTCGGCACCCCACCAGTTCCCATGTGCTGACGCTTTCTCTCCCTGTCATCGTTTTCCGCAGTGAGTGACGGAAGTGAGGGGCGGGTGGAGGCTGTGGTTCGTGTGGAGGCTGCCGACCAATCGTGGGTGTGGCTTTACATGGTGCTCCAGCTTGAGGCTGGAGAAAACGTCATCAACTCCCACAACTATGTCATCAGGTACTTCCTCCTACCATCGGTCTGCCTTAGTTAGATTTCTCGTGAGACTATCCGTGTCTAGGTCGTGTCTAGGTCGTGTCTAGGTCATGAGAGGCAGTGCCGCGCTCGCCGCTAATCCTGCTCTTGTTGTCTGTCTCGCAGTGAAGCTGAGGCTTGGGCCGTGAGGCAGCAGGTATGCTCAGAGCAGACCCAGCTCAGCCTGGTACTGAGTTCCAGCGCTTCCTACCAAGACAGCCTGAGCCTGCAGTCTCCAGACACTCTGTCCAGCCCGGATCAGGTCTTCACGCCCGGCAGCAGCGGCCTATCCGCCCAGTCTTTCGACTTCAGCGTTGCCGTTTGTGCCACACATTCCTCCGAAGAACCAGCAGGCGGCGCCGCTGAGCCCATGCAGCTGGAAGTCGGCCCACGTTCAAGCATCTCCTCCCTGGAAGACGACACCTTCTTCCAGTACCCCCCTGCCGGTCCTGCCTCCAGCCCCACCTCCACGTCCTCTCCGACTCCAGTGACTGTTGCCACGGTGTCCGACTTAGACTTTCTTACCCAGAACATATTCCTGCCTCCATCCTTCCCCCTTGAGCCCCCATTACCTGCTCTCCCTCTGCCTCTTCCCCCTCTCCCCATACCCCAGTCTCAGCAGGGGAAGGAGTTCGTCTGCACACCGCCTTACACCCCTCAGCTGGGAGGGGGCAGCTTCCACTTTGGAGATCAGCTTCTCAGCTTTGATCTCGCCAGCCCCGCCAGCCCGTCTCCACTGGACCCAGCAGCCACTCCCCCAATATCAACAGCCCTGCCCCCATCTCCCTCTGACCCCATAACCACCGCCAGCAGTCCCTCCACCCCCACTAGGCAGTCCCCCCTCCAGTCCCTCTCACTCCCTCCTCTCTCCTCTGAGCTGCTCTTCACAGCAGATCCTTGCAGCAGTTCCCTCTACGAGAAGCTGCCCCCCACCCCCGACAGCCCTGGAGATGGTGACTGCACCATCATGACTCTGCCAGAAGTCCGTGGGCCCCTCTACGTGGACGTGCCCCTAGGGCCTTTCCATTACCCCCCAGATGGTCTCCTCACCCCAGAGGCTTCTCCAGGAAAGCAATCCTGCCTTTCATTCTTCTCCGTGGAGAAAGAGAAGGAGAAAGAGAGAACGGAGATTTCTCTCCTCGCCCAGCAGATTAGCTCCTTGGCAGAAGGATTCTACTCGGACCCCACATTTTCAAAACTTGCCCCCTCCTCCCCATCGGCCTCCCCTACTGACCCACATCCCCCCACTATCCTGGAATCCACGTCACCCCAAACTGAATTCCACCCTGTCAGGTCTTGGAAAGGTGCAGACCCCCCCCTGTTTCCAGACGACATCTCTCTGTTTGAAGAGAGTGTTTTAGATTCCCTCCTCCAGGACCTTTCCTCTTGTTCACCCTCCCCTTCCTCCCTAGCCCCCTCCTGTCCCATCCCTTCACCCCCTACCCCAGTATGCTGGCTCCCACCCCCCCACATTGAAGGGGGCTCCGTTGTGGGCATGAGCCACATCTGTAGCGTCCAATCGGCGCACTGTAACTGCCAGGCCGGGGGTGGGGCGATTGGCCCTGCCGATTTGGGGGCATTAGGAGGCGGGCAGCCGACGGGGGGGGAAATGATGGAGGTAGAAATTGTGCCATCACCACATTTCTCCTCCTCGCCCATCCCAGAGTCACCGCCCTCACGCATAACCGCTAGCCCGACCTCCACCCCTGGCACGCCTGTTGCCCCTGTGGCCCCTGGCCTGCCTTGCGCCCAGTCCCTCCTGGAGGAGCTGGCCGCCCTGGAACCCATGTTTGGGGCAGGTGCCTCGATTGCCCCTGGACTGGGGCAACAACCTGAGTTGTATCAACTCCAATGTTGCCCACCGCCACAGAACTTCCAAAAAGGTGAGGGTCCAGCCAATCGTCTTGCATTCCCTCTGCATGTGGAAAACGCAAGCATATATTTTAAGATGAAACACACCTTTCGTGCTTTAGTCATAATGTAAACCTAAGGCTTTGAGATTTGGGGTTAATCTATACTGTTCTGACTTCTCGCTCTTCTCCTCTGTCATTTTTGTCTTTCAGATGGAAGCGGAAGTGACCCTCAGTTCTAAATAAGTCTGTGACTTACTTCATAAAGTATGGCACATTGTCATATTTCGTGGAGCTACTGCTTTTGCCGAAAAGTCAACAACATTTAACTGTACGATTATATACATAATGTATATACAAGCAAAAGGACATTTATTTACCTGTCTGATGCGAACCAAGACTGTCTTTTACTTTTGTTAATTTATTTATGAGTATATCTGAACGATGGTTCAACCATTTGACTGAGTGGATCTGAGTCGGGACTGGGTTGTGTTCCGGTTTGTGAGAAGCCATTTCCCTGTAACACAAGCTTCGGCTCTGATAAGGCAGAGACTCGAAGTCGACTCGAATTGTAAGCACAATTCAGTTAGCAGACATATTTGTATTCACTCGTAGTGAGGAACTTCTATTGTGAACTTTGAAGAAAAAGTTTTTCCATGCTCTTGATAAAAAAAAGCCTGTTTCTAAATAATGCTTGTCATTCAGCAACAAACACAAATGACAGAAGGTACCTGATCACGTGGGAATGAATCTAAATCCTAAACTGGGCAGCACAGCCTGGTTCCTCGTCTCTTGTGGGGAATCCTCAACGGCCATGGCAGAAAGCACAAATACCTTATTCGAACCCGTATCCCTAAAAGCACAATCAAAGTCAGTTCTGAAAGCCTCCGTGCTTTGAGTTTGTGGCTGCAGCGTATGACATAGTATTACTGATTCATTTATGACTCGTGTGTCAATGTGCCGTAAAAATAACGAATGACAAAGTGCCAGTATCTACTGCAAAAATGGGGGAGTTGTACCTCGTATTTTTCCCCAGAAATATGTCAACAATATGCCAAGTGGAGAACAGGGGGGTTCCCCCCCCCCCTTTGTATTTTAATTGTGTGTTGTAATGATGAGGCTTCCTACGTTGACCGCTGCCCGGAGACAGCGGCAGACCGAGGCTGACGCTGTGTACGTTTGAGGTTATACATGGCATCTCAAAGGCCTAGTCTTCGGCCGTTCGGGTACCCAGCTGGTCCGAGTCGGGTTTTCTGCGACAGCAATATTTGCAATGCCGGCAACACTCCTAGCTTCTCGGACCGGCGTGGCTCACCCGCCAATCCCTGCTCACTTCTTAGCGATAGAGTCCTTTGTGAATATACTCAGCCAGGAGATACTGTGCCGGCGAGTGGATGCCACCATTGCACTGTGGGTATTCCCCTCTGGTCGGTGTCGTGTCCTGGTTGACAGCTGTTTGTATGAATGGTTGATTCTTCTTTTTTGAGGGGAAAAATCAAAAGTTACTTGAAGCTTTTTGTTTTAAAAAAAATGAACTGGAAAACAGGGATGGGGTACTATGTCCATTCAGTTTCTAAGCGACACGGGTTGAGAATGATTCTATTCCCATGGTGTCGACTTGCTAACGTAGAGTTGTCTACGGTAAAGTAAAGGATTCATTCCTACGTTCTAGCTATTTAAGTGCTAAGTTTAAGAAAAAAAAAAAACTTTTAGAATAATCTTGTATGCGTGATGACTGAAAAATCAACGTTGTTCAATATACATGCATTTCTATGGACATAATGTATATGCTGTACAGCAATTCACATGTCGTGGAGCTAAATGGCTGTAAAAATGTGTACATTTCTGTACATATACATGTAAATATCAGAGATTTTTTATTATATGAAATAAGATTATACCGGAAGTATATCCATGAAGAATGGACATTGTGGACCAGTGTTCGTTTTTGTGTTGCTGATAAGTGTATTTGGTGGTCAAATGCATTTATATTAAACTGCTCTTGTGGCAGCTTTATATTTGTGTCCTTGCTTCCGGTTACTGGAGTCTTTTCTCCGCACTGTTATCCTTCCCCTCTTCCCACTGTCTTTCCTCCTGCCTGCCAGCATCCGCTGCCTCTCCCTCGCAGCCCAGATGTCCCGCTCCTCGCGCGCCGCGATAGCATTGACGCACTCGCCCAACGTGCAGTGAGGCGGCGGCGACGCCGGCTGACTCACACTGACGCACACGCCTGTGACACAGAGGCACTCACACGGACACAATCGGCTACCCCTCTTACTGGGCACAGCAGGCGCCTTCAGGCACGCCAAATGGCATCCGTGCAAAATCCATCCCCCCCCGCCCCTGGCAACCCACATTTCAACAGCACGTGGCAAGTATGCCCAAAGTCCATATATGGGCTTTCCGGCTTCTGTCGTAATTCGCGCTTCCTTGCCCCTCCCCTGCCGGCTTCCGTCACTCAGATAGGCTGGCAGAAACAGGGCAGGGTGTTGCCGTGCAGATGAATCCCAC
Source organism: Mormyrus proboscirostris (assembly GCA_026779585.1). Taxonomy (NCBI): domain Eukaryota; kingdom Metazoa; phylum Chordata; class Actinopteri; order Osteoglossiformes; family Mormyridae; genus Mormyrus; species Mormyrus proboscirostris. The sequence goes on along the minus strand of JAODKF010000002.1, from coordinate 24,449,121 downwards.
AGAAATCCAGCTTGTCCTATTCACTAGCAGCCATTCAATGAAACAGCACCCTCTCATTCAGCAGGATCCTGCGTGTGCCCCACACTCCCCCCTTTCACTAATTCCAGTTCATAAAAATGTATAATAATTGAACACATAAATCCATTGTTAGACCTCTCTGGCAGATTCTTCCCTTTATCCTCTCTCCTACCATTAGTGCAGATTTGGACCTCTCTGGATGGGAGTGACGCAAAGATGGACTAGACCACGAAAAAAAAGAAAAGAAAAAATAGTCAATAGAAATTTTGGATCAGTTGGTGTCCAGCTGGGTCTCCCCTCATTTTCCAGCTGCATCATATCTTCAGCTCCTTTCATTCTTCTGTCGATACCCATTCATTCACCCAGTATGGATGCTGACACAGTCAATTATGCTTTTTCCACCTGTTTCACTGGCCTCCTCATTTTCCCAGCTCTGACTCTCTCCACCTGAATCACTGGTCTCCATCTCATTTTCCCAGCTTTTGAGTCTCTCTACCTCTGTCTCACTGGTCTCATTCACATTTTCACAGCAATTACTTTACCTTATTCCCCTGGCAAAAAAACATGTAAAAGGAAAATAACAGCAATAAAAAGTACGAAACTGTATGATTAAGCCGATCTACGCATTTAAAAAATCACGTCAGACTTCCTGTAATTGATTACCTTATACAAAAAATTATCTGTTTTTATGTCACATCCATAACAATGATAAAATGCAATGCATTCTAAGATGCTAATTAAAATGTGATTTTTTAGAATTTGTGTATATTCAACCAAAGAGGTTACATGAAAAAATAAACACACTGACTCAATGATATTGAGCTTGGCGAAGCAGAGGCATTTTATTTGCCAACATAAATCTAAATGTCCCATCCATAACACTGGAATTATATGTATCATTAGGAAGCAAACACACCAGTGTTGCACAGCTCTTATGCAGTAATAGTTGTAACTGCTTTTAGTACCTGAAAGTAATTCATGGTAAAGTACTGCCCCACGACGGCCAAACGGGGAAACTGCACTGCTACTGCATTTATGTTCAATTAAAATTTAGTTATTGGTGCCACACTATGGCCACATGCAGGTACTGCAACAAGAGGAATAATTCCAGCGATTCCTGCAGCAAGAGGTTACAATGAAGTTTATAAGAGGCAGAAGGCGTCCCAGCTATAAATTAGCTAAATATAAACTCCATGTAAGTATAGGCAGCCCAAAGGTTGTAAATGAAATCTGCTCCCTAAGTCAGTCTTTAAGTTGAATGTATAGGTAAGTTGTAAAGTTGGACCAGTAATAATACAATACATAATAATAATACTAATAGGTTACTACACACAGCACTGCACTGTACTTCAAGCCAACGAACCGCTGAAGCCGCACAATATTTTCATGAGCGTCTGAAAGCAGTGCACGCGTTCATTATTAAGAGCTATTGCATTTATCTCAGATTTTTAAAATAATAGGCTTTATAGTAGTCTTTTCGTAAGTACAAGTTGTTCGTAAGTCAGACATTCTTAGCCGAAGGACTGCCTGTATTACATTATTAAAAAGTTCCACAATAATGGTTGGTGGAAAAGCTGCTGCTTACTAGCAGGTCAAAAATGAAAACTAATGCACATTTCAATGCACGGTTTGGCAAAGAGCGGTCTGAAGATGAGAGCAGTAAATTTATTTTTATGGGGAGGATTCCGTACTTCAGAACCTCTTTCACACATGGAGAAGATAAGGCTGAGAACAGAGGAGACTGTTGTTGGAGAGACCGTAATCATTATGGGGTATAGCATCTGCTAGTATCTTGAAGCTAAAATACATCAAGGTCGTGAATTTTTTATTGGTTACAAGCTGTAGCCCGTAGAATGAGGCTGTGCTGAGTTCAACATAGTTTGAGCAGCTGAGTATTTAATGAGTTAGAAAAAGAATATGCAGGCAATGCAATTGCATATGCAATGAACCAACAATGCTCTGGATCCTAAAGGATGCAAAACAAGAGCAATGTGCGAGGACTCGGTCTGTTTTTTTATTTGCTGACAGGTGAGGTTTTCATGGTGGATGATGCAGAAATATTTGGCAGCTATTTAGGATGCAGCAGTTGTTCAGGGTGACCATGAAATGCAGATGGAATGAGGCACTGGCTGAGATGGAATGGAGTACCAATAAGAGGCAGTTCCCTACAAAGAACGTTTAGTCCCTCTGATGTGTCGTGACATATATACATTGATGACAGTCAACACTAAGAAATGTACACTTTTCTGTGCAGCCATATAGTGATTTCTGCATCAATTCAGAGGTTTAAAGTTTCCTTCCTCTCTCCCTCCCTCCCATTACCAGTACAAATGTACAACCAAAATTACAGTGTCATTCATTGAACACTTCACAATTAAATAAGAAAGAAGTACACATGACACTTCAGGTCATCTTAAGTATTTAAATAGCTGTATTTTTGTTTTGATCCAATCTAACAAAATACTTTTAGCAGAAACAAAATAATAAACAAAACCAAGAATCTAACAGTATGAAACAGAATGAAAAATACATTATTAGGTCACGAACACTCAAAAATATAAGTGTGTGCTAGTTTAGTGAATCGCCACAGAAAGACTCATCCCTTCATGGGATGTTACTTCTTCTTGGCTTGTGCGGCTTCTGCCGCTGCAAGCTCTTGTTCCTGTCGCAGCTTCTCCTCTCTGATCTTCAGAAAGTCCCCGTACTCCTCGGCTGACAGACTGGGAAAGGGCAAGAGGACCAATGATGGGAGTCAGGACACAAAGATGGAACGTGATCCCCACTGCAGATACCGGATGCTTCACCAGGGAACTCTATGGGCTTGTAATTTTGCAATTCTAGGTATGGAATGCCAGGGGTTTGGCAGGGACAAAGAATTGGTCACAGCACCTGTCCAAGTGTGCGTGTGTAACTAATATCCTGCTGCAGTTTGTCAAAAGAGAACTCTGGTTAGGGTTAGGGGGTGTGGCTAGTCAAGATTTCAGAATTCCCAACGTCCAACAAAGAACGAAGTAAAACTGTAACTCAACACGTGAAATCCAATGTGTATTAGCACTATTAGGGGAATAGACAACTTCAAGATCCACTTTTGTGTCAGAAAGGGGCAATGCATACAGTATGCACAGGCTAAGCTGTTTATCGTAAACATATCTGATTGGAAAATGGATTCCAATTACAGGCAGCAAAACACTGGAACTGCAGTAACTACTCAGTAAATTTAATGGCCTCCCAGCAGTGAAATAATGGGAGGCCTTTTCTGCTTTATACTACGCACTGAACACACAATCCTTTAGAGCTGCTTAATAACAGAACCCAGCAGTTAACTGCTTTAACAAATACTACTTGACTTAGATGATGCACAACACAATTCAACTTTATTACTGTTGATATTCTTCTGCCTTTATCAGTTAGCCTTTTGCGTGTCTGTTAAACAAATACAATTTACACAGAACGAGTTTCACTCTGCTGGCTGTTGTATGAAATTCTGTGTGAAGATAAATTAGTGAGAACACTGCTTGGGAAGTGAGCTTGAGTGCTGATTTGATGGGCGTGTGGGTTCCTGTAGCTCAGCATGCGCAGTGTTCCCTCACTGGCGGCAGGAAGGGAGTGCATGTTACTTCTGAGAGTGAAGCAGTGCTTATGTTTAATCACTATTTTAGTACCAGAAACAATACCATCAGAAATGTGCACACATACGAGTGCTAGGGTTGCACAGGGGTGGAATATTTCTGGTAAATTTCCAGAAACTTTCCATGGAAAGTTAAGTAGGGGGATTTTGGAGATATTCAGCAAACTTTTGGGAATAAATACTGCAAAAATATCAAGTAAATGACTTCCTAATGAATAGAACGCTGCAGTTTGTTGTTATTTATAAGGTATAACAGGTGTTTCGTTTATAATGAATGAGCTGAGTTGAACTATTTCAGCGAGCTATGGAACTCCACGTGAACTGTCAGATACGGCGAAGAAAGCAAACTTTATAAATAATACAACATAGAATATGACTTATCAGCAGTGTGTTTTGATGCAGCTGCTTATATTTCAGGTGTTTTTACGCAAGAATTCCTCAGAAGCACTACAAGCACTTGGTTACACGGTGATATTACAATTAGTGCCTTTAAGATCAGTATCTTACGATTCTGGTGGTATGTGTACGATTGCTGTGAGTCAAAGGGCTAACTCAGTAATGTCGTTAAAACTTAATTGACTGCATGTAGTCCTGCGCTGAAATGCAGTAGTGCAGCTTCAACAGTCTTGTTATAGTGTGCAGGACTCTAGAAATGATCTGTGCATGTGATGGAGGAATGCACAGTGAATTTCCATTAAATCTGCTTGCTTATTTTCTCAACTACATTTAAGTACCCTGTTAAAGGGTAACTTGAAATTTAGCAAATTTATTCCCATATATTCCTATTCCCATGGAAAGTTTCCAGCTTTGAAAATTCCCAGAATTCTGCGCCCTACTGGGTATCTAATATTTTTAGTAGTGTGTGTACATCAGTACTATAGACTGAAAAAATATTCCGGTGAATCTCCTGCAAGATGCCGGTGCTGTGCACAAAAGTCAAATGGGGCTTCTTACTCATTGACCACTTTAATTCCCAGAGAGCGGGCGGAGCCCACGATGCATTTCACCACGGTTTCCATGGAGGCATCCTGCAGCACGAAACAGTCGTCCTTGGCTTTGACACGGGCAATCTCATACACTGTCCGTATAGACACCATTCCCGCTACCTCATGCCCTGAGGGGACAAAGAAAGGTTGAAGAATAAGGCTGAAAGCACAAAGCATGAATGGGGTGACAGCAGAAGTGGGGAGGGGGGGGGAGGGAGAGGGCAGAGGGGATGCAATGGTGGCGTGCAGTGTTAAGACAACAAAAACACTACTGGAGGAAGAACAGAAGAGGGCAGGGATACAACCCACGGAAAAAGGGATGTTTACAGAGAGAGAAACTCTTTTTGTAATTATACCTTTACAAAAACCTCCTCAAAAGCAACCAGTCAATAGCCTATAATTAATCAAAAAAACATAAACTTTTCGCATTTCTAAAGGAATTTCTGGAATAACTCTGACTTTTATAAAAAAAAAATTAATGATTTTGCACTTAAACATATGAAACCTTTGGGTAAAGCACATTCATTCATTTATCTGGCATCGGCCTTTAGTCTGAGCGAAAGGCTTAAGGCATATGATGCGTGCATTACTCCCTGAACAGCATGCAAGCCAATAAACTGTACAAACCAATACTTATCTAATTGCTCAGGCCATTTATTTAATGCAGATGCGAGATCTTTGCAAAGGCTTCACAATTAACCCACTCATACACTGAAAAGTTTTTGCACACACAGATTTTCTGCATTTGCACATTACTCACTTAACATTTATTAAAAATATACTCAGTACTCTTTGCTAGTAAATAAATTTACAGTATGTTCACCATTTGAGTACTTTCATTAGAAAGAAAATGTCACGCCAGTCTACCTGCTCCGAACTGATTGTGCTTTTAGCTTTAATCATTTTTCTCCCCCACAAAGAACGCTTTTTGTGACTTATGATCAGCCACACTGGAACTGCACATCTTGTACAACTGTTGATATATTACCATAAGAACATAAGAAGTTTACATACGAGAGGAGACCATTCTGCCCATCAAGCTCGTTTGGGGAGAACTTAACTAATAGCTCAGAGTTGTTAAAATCTTATCTAGCTCAGATTTAAAGGAACCCAGGGTTTTAGCTTGTGCTACACTAGCAGACAGGCTACTCCATACTCTAACTATACACCATTTATTTTTATTGTTTATTTTGCAGTTCATTTTTTTCTTTAGTGTTATTTTATTGCCAATTTATTATTTATTTATTTTTATCATTTTATGCAATTTTGTTTTTCTTTGTATTGCCTATTTCCTTCAAGAACAATCCAGGGAGCAGATAGAAAAGGCATTTCACTACAAAGCAGTACAGTGTATGACCGGACATGACAAATAAAAGCTGAATCTCGAAACTGAACCGCACGCTAAGATTCCAGTTATTGCTGTATGGAATCCTGCGATCCTGCTTTCACGCCTGGACCGGAGTCTGCAACTTTCTGATCACAGGTCATTAATTGGCCAATTCGATTGACGCTATATACAGCCAGACATCCTGATTTTCCCACGTTCATGGTGTCCCTGGATCAACAAAGGAGGGGCTTGCGGTTCAGTTTTTCAACCAATCACGGTCTTCACTGCATGACATCACCACATTGGTCCATTTTTTTTCTGATTTTCTGACTCCAGGCTTCCGGCCATCGAGATGGGACTCAGCAGGCTACGCCTCTGAGCCTGTGATTGGAAGGTTGCCGGTTTGAGTCCCAGCCTCCGCAGAACAACCACATGCCCGTGGACAATACTTTACCCCCAGCTTATTATTGTTGTTGTCATCATCTTCATCAACATAAAATAAAGACAAGCCCTTACACTGCTCTATACACCCTTTGCAGGTTAGCATGTTGCTATGTCCCTTAATGAGAGTCATATGCAATAAAAATGGGTCATTTACAAATCTGTGCACCTTGGCACTTAACAGAAAACATTGGTTCTAATGAATGTGGTGATGCCATACGACGAAGACCGTGATTGGCTAAAGAAATGCAATACAAGCTCTTCCCTCGTCGACCCAGACACGTGCTGAACAAGGATGTGTCCGTACAGCCAGTGAACGTTATGTCACACAGCACTAAGCAGGCATCAACGTATCACGAGAAGCTGGATGTCTCCCTTCATTTTACCTGTCTTCTTGGCCCCCTTCTCAATTCCGGCAGCTGCTTTCAGGAAATAGGATACCGTAGGCTGACCAATCTTTATGTCATACGTCCTGTCAGGCTGCACAGAAGGGAGAGACGCAATCACAACCCAACACATAAAGGGCTTTTTTAATTACGAGAATCGTAAGCACACTAAGGCACGAGACCGAGGTGACAGATTTATAAGTGACAATTAGATTCCGACATATATAACAGGAATCTTGGGAGATCCAGTCAAAAGTGACGCGACAATAAAACGAGGAAGGAGGCGATGAATGTCCTTCAACCAGGGAGGGGGCTACTGTAAATCACTTGGGCTAAACCTCTGTTCCTGTTCTAAGAAGGTTGCCGGTTCAAGCCCAGCCTTGGCACTGCCTAGTGCCCCCCCCCCCCCCCCACCCCAGCTTCCTGGGTGACTGGCTGTCCTTCGTGGCCCAGATTGCTCTCACCTGCAGAGAGCAGGTCGGGGGAGGCACAGAGAGAATTAAAGTATTTATTATTACTATTATTATTAATCTCCCAAGGCCGTCATCAGCAGCAAGGAGCAGAAGTGTCGAGTGACTGAGGTGGACAGATAAGCTGCTGGTGTGAAGGGCGGGGCAACGGCATGAGCTAAAGACGAGAAACACTCTATTATATTTATTTACAACTAGAACACAGGGGGACTTAATAAAACCACAGCGACAACAGTCACTGGGTTTGAGTGTTAGCATGTTATAACCCACAGAGTGACATGGGGCAAGGAGGGCAGAACAAGACACCATCTCAGTGTGACACCGTGGCTTTGTCTGCACAAAAGCCTTGCCAAAGCAAATTATTTAAATAATCTTTATGTTGGTATAAAACTATGATACTATACCTGTCAAAGTGTGCTAGCTTAGCCAGTTTAGCTCTGCTGAAAGCACCCCAAGTATTTGAAGTCACCCTCCAACATCCCCATTTGTTTGTTCACTCATCTGCTAGCATATTCTGTTTGGCTGATCAACACCTAAAGTTATTTAATTAAGTTAATTATTCATGTGAGCTGGTGGTGAAGTGTAACAAATACACAGGAAGGCTGGGGAGCCCCTGGAGAGGGTCCTAGGGGACTGACGCAGACTTTTTCATACCATCCAACAACATATTAATAGCTTTTTGGAAATCAGAAAAAAAATCCTTGTCGCTTTTTATTGTTCTACTGTTGAATTGCATGTATTATAATGACATTTTTCCGAGCAAATACAAAATCCAGATAAATCGCTACAACATTTTCTTTGATGCACAGCATGATATGCATTTCAAAAAGGGTGTTGCATGGGTTGTGTGAGCCAAGTGTCTGTTTTTGTTTTTCTGCAAGTGGGCACTGCACCTTAGTGCGGTGACAGAAACCCAGGCCTCGTACTGTATGAGCAGGCGTATGCCAGATGGCGAGAGTCGGGGGGGGTGGGGGGGTGATTTCTGTATCCTGCAGGGAACAAATTTTGTTTATATCACCCAATAAAAATTCGCCCTTTCTGCCACCTGAAATCGGGCCTGACACTGGGACTCTGCATGACTTCAGCAGAGCAGGAAGAGTGGCAGCCTTGCATTGTCTAGGTTTGTTAGTGTGCTCGCACATGCTTGGCTAGAGCCTCCTTTGTTTAAATTTAATAAAGGAATTATTGTCTGAAGCCCCATCTATATTTCTCATCATCTGTACCAAGCACACTTCCGTTGCATCCCTGCTTGTCATTCCTCCTTAGCCAGACAATATGGATTACTTTTACGTGATGAATGATTCAAGACATACACTTCAAACAAAGGGAAATGTATGGAAGATATTTTAAGGAAATCTTCACCATGTGTAATACTTGGCTCATTCTCAGCAGATTCAGAGAGGTGTGAAAGCACAAAGGATAAATAAAATGGGAACAGTGAGATGAACCGTTACAGAAAATTTGGAAATAAGATGACAGACCCAAAGCAGCAATGGAAAACAGAATCAGATTAAATATTTGTCCAGGCAGTCTGCACCAATCAGTTAAACAGGCTTCAACAATCAATCTGAAACAAGGTTTTAAACTGACTGATGAAAACTGAAAATGTTTGGTGTGGTACGGTTGGTTTATGAGGCCAATTACTGAGGGAGAGATGTACTCTGTGTGTGTAATTGTTGAAAAACCAAGACTGGCGTTATTCCACCTAAGCTTGAGTTTTTCTAAATTGTGAAAGTCATTTCATTTTATGCTTCAAGAATTAGGATAAGCATAGCCCTAAAGCCGCCAGCGCTCTTAAGCTGATGGCAATTAGCTACTGACATTGACATCGTTATGAGAGAGGAGAGAGCAACACTGTGTAGTGGCAGCATACAATTAAACCAGTTGTAATTTCAAATTTGTTGTCACTTTCATTGTTGTGCTCATTTCAAAATGTTTTACTTCTGATGCATAATCATTATAGACTCTTTTCATGCGAAGAGCAGCTAAAGCCATGATTAAATAAGTTTTTTCTTTGTTGTATTATGTTCCATACAATGTTCCTCATTATATGATTTAAAACGAAACATATCATCATATCTTCCTATTCCAACTTCGGAACTCGCAATGTAAACTACCACTTGCCTTAGCAAATGCTACCAAATTTAACAAATCAAAATTTAGGCAGAAAATATATTTTCAATGAATTTGAGTCTTAGACATAGGGCCAGTGCTTCCTAAGCATTGAGATTTACGCACCACGCTGTAGCCCGTTTGATGCCTCTTTTTAATGGTAACCTCAGGTAAATCTGTGTATTAAAGTGGCCGTGCTTTATGTTGCTTTTCTGCATTAGAGATTCTCCTTTCCTCATTTCAGGCATTTTGAGCTACTCTTTGGCATATTGGCCATGAAACCAGCTGTGCACCTGGGACATTTTTTGACTCAGTCTGGATGAACTAAAGGCGTTTTCACCTACGCTCAGAGCAGCCTGTGCGTGTTTCACATAATCAGTTCATGCTGATTCTTACACGACCGTACTAGACAGCTCTTTCAGTGCAAATCTCAATACTTACTTAAAACTCAACTTATCTGGAACATAGACATACATAATTGATAGTTTATGACAAATAAAACCTGCACAATTTTAAACTGTTATCTCCCTTCATCACTTTACATTAACATGGGTATGAATAATCCTTATCCAGCTAATGCCCTGACTTCTTTGACATTCAAAATCTGTGCGAGATGAAAAATTCATTTGGGAAGGCCGATTTGAAATAAAAGACTCCTTATAATGAATGAAGGCAACTTTGATCTCAACTTTGAGTCATCCTATGCCCTCTAGTGGATAGAATATAAAATACAATGTTATACACTGAAGGAAGAAATATCCAATTAACTCCAAAAATAGATAAGCCTCATTCCTGACGAAACCTTGTACAATGTGCTGTTAGGAATGTGTCCCAAAAAAAGGAGTAATTAAACAGTATAGAATGCAAATCTTACAATGCGATCTGAAAATGTGATGTTCAAATTCTGCGTACAAGTGAAACATTTTTATTGGTAGCTACAATGATTATATAAAAGTGGAAAATGTAATGCACTAATCTTTGAAAGAGACAGAATTTATATCTATTCAAACAATAATGGCTTTCATCAGGGACCATTTTAAACCATCAAATTTCTAATTTCTTATCAGAAGGCTCAATGAATAATGCATGGTTACACATTATGCTCTCTGACATTTTAAAGTTTGACATTCCAGCACACAACAGTACCTTCCCTAGTAAATTAATTATTGATAAGAATGTGTTTTATCACAGCACCGAGATACTGTTGTGACTCCCTAAATCTGAAAATTGGGTAGAAATAAAAAGTTGGACTAGAGTTCATTTAAGACTACTCAGCAAACCATTTTATTGATAAAAATAAATAGTAATTAGCTCTAAAATCATATGTAATTTCGGTCATAATTTGCCAAGCAAAAATATTTTGTTTGATTTTTTAGTCAGTTTCCAATGTATTGTATGTTTATCTGCGTACCTTCCCCTAAAGACAATTGACGGGTTCTACATTTTAATGGCACTAATGTCCAAGCAGTCTGAATGGGTTGCCAAAAAATATAAGAAAACAGACAAAAAAATCTAAGATTCATAGATTATTTATCATTGTCTGCTTACCATCTTGACTACTAAATAGGTTTGAGTTTGGATTCCTCCCACAGTCTGTAGCCATACAGTTCAGTTAAGCTGGTGATTCTTAACTACCTTAGGTGAGTGAGTGAGTGTGTACGTGTGTGTGTGTGTGTGTGTGTAATGGATTTGCATTTCCTGCTCAATGCATCCTACATTATGCGGCATGCCTATGAGCATAGAAGATATCTAAATATGTTTATTTAAATGCTGTACTTAAACACTTTCTTCATATTACTGATCCTGAAAAAGTGCACCATGAATATAGAATGCTGGACCAAGTTAGTACTCAAATGTTAATTAGAAAAGGTCACAGGGTCGAAAAGACGACTTTAAATTACACGAAGACAGTAATACTGTGCCTCTAAAAACACACTCCAAAATGCAGTTACACAGTACCAGTAACACGTTTGGACACACCAAACCACAGAAAGGTTTATTTTTACTGTTCTCTACATTTTAGAGTAATAAAATGATAAACTATAAAATAACTTATGGATTAGGTACTGATCAAAAAAGTATATGAAAAAATAATTTCATTTGTTGGGGGGGAGGGGGGGTTGCTTTGCGGGTTGCGGTGTAAATCCCTGGATCAGCAGACTGATCCCACCCCTGGACCCTTGAGCAAGGCCCTTAACCCCAACGGCTCCAGGGACTGGCTGACCCTACTGTCTCGTCTCCGC
>JAODKF010000002.1:24391106-24406919 GCA_026779585.1 Mormyrus proboscirostris | reverse complement strand
TGCCCTGACCCCACCTGGGAGCGGACCCTCGGTGACCAGGGAGCGGCAGACCCCCCGCCCAGCCCAAATAAACCCCTCAATTCCCCTAGAAGGGCCCAGAGCGTCCCAAGGTACTCCGGACCGGCCGCCAGGGCCCCACTTTTTTGATATTTTTTACTTTGTTTTGTATTGCTCAGTGGTAAGCGCCACGCCAACACATGAACATAGGGCATCTTTATGATCATAAATACATGTGATAACTAATAAACTAATGTACATAATGGCTTTTTCAGCCCCCTGTACCTTACTGGGCTCCCATCCTCTCTGATTCTGAGTTAACCCTGCCTAAATCACCTTTATGTATCTCTGCAGAATGTGATGGAAATAGTATATTTTAGAAAAATTTCACATATTTCAAATATTTCACCTTTATAAATCACCTTTATGTATCTGTGCAGAATGGAATGGAAATAGTATATTTTAGAAATACTTCATTACCATGGTTACCAGGCAGAGAGGTGGCTCTGAGGGTAGGGATCTGAGCTGCAATTGGACAGTTGCTGGTTTGAATGCTGTGAATGCCAGCAGTGATGGTGGGTGTGGCAATGTGCTGCAATCAGCCTCCTCCCCGCTTACTTACCATGGTTTAAAAGAAAAGTTTTTATTTGTATCATTAAAATATAATAAATGCTGTTTTTTTTAAAATGTCATTTGTGGAATCGTTTCATGAAAATGGTAAGAAATATCGTTCAAGTACCTCTGGTCATGCAAGATTAAGCGCGACTGCTTTGTTGCGTTACATGTTACCACAAATCACTATTAATTGCCAGACACATCTTTATACCTCCAATATCTGCAAATGGCTTTTGTGCCCTTTACTATGGATGCGGCTTGTGTAAAATTAGGGACATATATATATTAATGGTGCATTTACAGCATTTCAGTAGAGTCATGGGCTGCCTTATTTCATACAAATCTACAGCAAATGGACTATGTTAGCAGTCACCTTCATAATTTTGAAATTTCTGGGCCAGATAAAGTGATGAAGTGGACACTTGCGTGAAACTGTGTACTGGTGACATATAATTTCTTATGTGTATACTTCACTGCAAAATATAGGACAACTAAACATATCATTTTAAAGAATGGGAGATGGTGTTATGGTTGCATCACTCACAGGTTAAGATACATTTTCCAGAGGTTTCACCAGCGTGCAACAAATGTAACCTGGTGGAAGCTGATTTACTTCACAGCTCTGCTTCATGCCACAGGTACAGGAGTATCTATATCTATTTGCAGTTAAGAAAAATATTTAAAATCATTATAAACCTGGACACAATTATTGTTATTCTTGGTCAATCAGCTGCAGCATTGCATTACTCTGGTTTATAAGTAAACACCAAGGCTTTAAGTGTATTCTCTGTCAGCATTGAGCAATTAACTGCCTAACCTATTATCCTCTTCTTTACCTGGCTTGTATCACATTTGCTGGCCAAGAGTTAGTGATCAAGGGTGGATCCTGGCAAGGGCAGGATGGGCAAGGGCCCAGGACAGCATCTTCTGAGGCAGGGCCAATCTAGCAAACAGTTGCTGTCTCCCCCCTCCCAACATTCCGCATTGCTCTCCATTCAGAACTTTTTACCATTGGCACTGTTTTTTTTTTTTTAAATCACCCAGCTCACTTTTTTCACTGCACCTAAGCTGATATTTGATAATGCATCTGAGAGAAATTGCAATTTGTCTCCCGATCCCTGACAGCTAAGGATCAGCTGAGGGTGACCCTGAGACCCTGAGACATCACACCCCAGGTCCTTTGGCTCATCAGTTGTGCTGGTCTGTCTTGGGAAGTTCGGCCGGGTTTTTAGAGGAGTACCTTGGTGAGGAAATGTGTTTCTTGACACTTTAGTTTCAGTAACTGCCAAACTGCTCCTCCTCTTTCTTGGCCTTGGTCAGACATTGGCTGAGAGTCTATAATCATCTAGGAGGTCAAAGAATTGGTGAGAGCGAAACTGAGATATCGCAGTCCATATAATTTGGCTCATCTGACGACTATGTTGGAACAAGTATGAAGATCGGCAGAGTTTATAAATAAATGCCATGGCTTTAAGCATGTTCTCCGTGCATTTCAGACAAATAACGGCAGAATCTTCCTTCCTCTATTTTCTCTGGTCTACATTGCTGGCTGCGAGTCTATGATCATCTTGGTGGTCAAAGATCAGGTCAAAGGGACACAATGTCACCGCCTGTTCTTCAGCTCACGTTGGAACAATTGTGAAGCTGGAGAGAGATAAGGTTGGGCACTTTATGTGTATTCTCTGACAGTTTTCTGGTAATAACCGGCAAAACTTTTTTCATTTTCTCTCTGGCCTGAATCACATTTGCCGAGTCTGTGAGTCTGTGATCGTTTCTGAGATCAGGGGTCAAGTGAGACTCACCTTGTTGAAATATGATGCCCCAGTTCTTCTGACTGATCTTTTATAATGGCTCCTTTGGAACAAGTGTGAAATTGGTCAGAATACAAAAACAAATGCCTCGGCAGGATTTGTGGCTTCTATCGGATTTCTGTGAGTAACTGCCAAACCTTTTTCCTATTTTCTCTCTGAGGGTTGGTGCTGATCTTTTCCTCGCTGATCTGGTGAGACTGACCTTGAGATATGATACCTTAAGTCTTTTGGCTCAGCTTTTAAATTCATGGTGTTGGTTTGTGAGTGACGCGTTTATAAACAAACTGCCTTCTGTCAGTTTTGTGCGAGTTACCTGTAACCTTTTCCTTCTCTGGACTGCATCAGAACTGCTGCTTGAGTCTGTCACGTGTGTTTTAGCATCTGAAATCACATTTCTCCCATCCTGCTGTGTGCATGTTCTGCTGGGTTTTTATTACCCTGACTCGATATTTGTATCGCTTTACGTGCCTGGTATAGTCATATAGTCCAGTGGCCACATTATGTAAATCTCTGCCTTTAATTGTGATAATTTGTGATATTTCTGTCCAGCAACTATATTAAATTATTGCTTCTTGGTTGCTTCTTGGCAGTGATTCCAGGCCCTGTTTAGTTCACACTAGAACACTGGCCTCATAGCATTGGATTTTTGGGAATCTTGGGGCATTAAAAAAGTGGATCAAACTGGGGGTGAATAGCTGTGTAATATTTTAAAGCGATAATCTGCCATGTAGTCATGGCTCAGAGTCCATCCATCCATCCATCCATCCATCCATCCATCCATCATCTTCCGCTTGTCCGGGGTTCGGGTCGCGGGGGTAGCAGCTTCAGGAGAGATACCCAGACCTCCTTCTCCCCAGCTAACTCTACCAGCTCCTCGGGGGGGGGGGACACCGAGGCGTTCACAGGCCAGCCGAGAGATATAATCCCTCCAGCGAGTCCTGGGTCTTCCCCGGGGCCTCCTCCCTGTAGGACATGCACGGAAAACCGCTCCGAGTAGCCGCCTAGGAGGCTGCACCATCTGCACCAGATGCCCAAACCACCTCAACTGGCTCCTTTCGACGCGAAGAAGCAGCGGTTCTACTCTGAGGCCCTCCCGGATATCCAAACTTCTCACCCTAGGCTCAGAGTCAATCATTGAATTACATTGAATTGCTAGTGAATTGATCGAACACGCTGCAGCCTCTGAGTAGAATCAATCAGACATGCTGAGAGGATGTCAATCAGTGTGTCAGTTTGTAGCTGTCCTGCAGTGCTAAACTGGTTTGGTAATACTTTCTATAAATGTTATGTCTATAAGAATCTATGAACACATGCATAACACGTCATAATTCATTTATAAAGCATTTTAAACATGGTTATAAATATTAATAAAAAGGGACAGCACATTATAACCATGTTCATTACGCATTGTTAATCCTTTATGAAGCTCTCATGTTTAATGCACTATAGATACCTTCATAATGATGTACAAATCATCCTTAATTCTTATACCGGCCATTATAATGCATTATGAAGGTATCCATAGTGCATTCATTATACATGAGAACTTCATTGGAGCTTATGAAGTATTACAATCAGCACTATAATGCCGTATGACTGTCAATAGAAGATGCTGTAATGCTTTATTAATTCTGATTCCAACCGTATAATGCATGATAATTAACAGCTTCAAGTAAAGTGTTGCCACTGGTTTCATATTGTGTCTGTGGATTCCTTAATCAGCCAAAGTGAATCTGGTGTGAATGAACAAGTGTAGAGTAAAAAAGTCTAGAATTAATCAGAATCCATCCATTATCTATGCTGCTTTATCCATCTGGGTCGCGGGGAAGCTGGAGCCAATCCCAGCATCTTTGGGCGAGAGGCAGGGTTCACCCTGGGCAGGCCGCCAGTCCACCACAGGGCCGACACAGACAGACACAGACAAACACACTCGCATTCACACCTATGGGCAATTTAGAGTAGCCAGTTCACCTAATCTGCATGTCTTTGTACTGTGGGAGGAAACCGGAGCACCTGGAGGAAACCCACGCATGCACGGGGAGAACATGCAAACACCACACAGAAAGGCACACTGGGTCACCGCGGGTGTCGAATTAATCAGAATACAAAGTAATCATATATGTCTATAATAAGCACCTAAATAAGATTCTGAGTCAGATTTCATTCAATTTAATTTTAAGTTTTGTATTTTTTGCAGGATTGTAAGCAGCGCATGTCAAAGTGGATTTGGTTGTTTGACCAGTTGGTAGTTTAACTCAAACTGCATAATGAGAGAACTTATAAGACTAAATCCATGGACATTAAGCCAAATGCAAAAATACAAGCAAACTGTGATATTTGGTTTTGTGATGAATCACAAATGCGCACAAATGCGGAAGAAGTTTACTGCGACAGCAACAGTTCATTTTAAAACATGACAAAATATTTTGGGACATTTATACATAATAAGCACATGACCATGAAAAAGTCATAAGCAGTTCTTGTAGAGGTAATTTCTTCATTCAAAAACATCCTATGAGGCATTTAAGTTAAGTAGGACGCCACTACGTTTGTTATTATAATGTCATTGCAATAATTGTTTTGGTGCCTGTTTTATTAAGCTGTTGTCTAATGTGGTTCACATGCATTTTGCTTGTATCGTGACATTATGAAGAATTTTCTATTGGTTTTAAGCTATGATGGTAACTTGTTATGCATCATCCTACTAATTCATCCATAGAACCAAACTAATTGTCATCTAAACTGATCAGCAGTCACGTTTCATCATCTTCACATCACGTGAAGACCATATGTGCTGTTACTACTCTTTTCTAATCTGACTTAAGGGGGATGGGATTCCATTCTCATTGACTATCCGAGTACCATTCAGCTTTATCCTCACTAGTCTCTGGGATTTCTCCAAAACAGCATAGCAAATTCCTCCATCATCATCAAAAGAATTCCTGCAGAGCAGCACAAAACATTTTTAATTAAATAGAATCTTTAATTTTCTCAAGTCTTTTGTCATATTATATAATATGCCATGAAACAAAACAATATTAACAATACTTAAACAATCAGTTTAAATCAGACTACAGTGAAAGACTTCCAAGATCCAAGTGCAGAGCATGAATGTTTAGTGATTTGTAACCGGGAAAGACAAAGTGCCAAAATGTAATTCAAGAATCAAGGTCAAAACTACAGCCAAGTTCAAAATCCAGTCCAGAACAATATGCACACCAAGTCCAAATAACATTCAGCCAGCAGTGTCAGACAGCGGGCTCAGTACTGAATGAAGGAAGCATTAGATTCAAACACTAAAGGAATTAAGATGAACAGCCATGGTTACTAGGTCATACCCTTCATTGTTGCATAAGTTAGCAAGAAAAATATTTACACCGTTTTCTTGATCTCCTAAAATATGTCAAACAGTATGAGGGTATGTATCCTGATAGTGTTTTTTTGAATTTACATCTTCACAGTCAGGTATTTAACTGAATTATCTATTGTGGCAGGAAACTGGTTTTTCTTTACCGCCTGCTGGAGGTATATATATACAGTATATCCATCCATCCATCCATTCATCCATCCATCCATCATCTCCCGAAGTTTGGTCTTGGGGCAGCAGTCTCAGCAGGGAAACCCAGACTTCCCTCTCTCCGGCCACTTCATCCAGCTCCTCTGGGGGAATCCTGAGGCGTTCCCTGGCCAGCCGAGAGACATTGTCCTTCGAGCGTTCATCCTACCCCTTCCCCGGGGTCTCCTCCCAGTGGGACATGCCCGGAACACCTCCCCAGGGAGGCGTCCAGGAGGCATCCTAATCAGATGCCCGAGCCACCTCATCTGACTCCTCTCAACAGATATATATATACAGCATGGGTTGCCACACTATGTATATAGAAATTCATAAACCAGAAAAAAATCATTGTGACCTTATCCACGATCAATTGTGATAAATGTCCCCCCCCCCCATGACCAAAGTCTGATGAGGGGAACTGGGCTGTGGGGAAAGAGAGAAGAGCCCATTTCTCCCCAAGGAGGAACAGAAAAATACTTATTGCCTGAGGATCCAGATAAGCCTCCGTAACCACGCTGCACATCTTGTGAGCGACTCCGTACTCATCCTACTGCTGTGACAGTGACTGTCCTTGGCTAAGTCATTATTGATGCAACTTAATTTGGGTATTTCACTCTTTATTGCTCTGTTTAATCACCGATAAATATTTGACACACCCTGACTCTTGGGCGTAAAGTAATATTGTAATTTTTCATTGTAATGGGAGGTAAAACAGTGCATTCCATACACATCTTAAATGCATTAAATACTTCCATTCATAAATAATACAGCCAGGCTTTTAAAGCAATATCACTCTTCCGTGCTCCTGCTATTTTCTTTTAGTTTATTAGCTGCCCAAAGAGCTGTTGCTTGGGAACAACACTGGGGTCATGTTCTTGATTTTTATATATGCTTACTATTCATAATTGAAAGAATACGTGAACCAAAGCAGATTCGCTCATCGTGACTGGCCAATTAAACACATTTTTTACCATACATTGTAACATACTAGTATTTTTATCATGTTTATCGTGTTTTTATGTTGCTTAAGCAGGTATTAGGAAAATACTTCAGGAGTCTGATGAGCACACAGGTCCTACCTGTTTCCAATTGAATGCTTGACATTTAGTCACCAATATGTTCTTGAGAAAGGGGAAATTTCATTTTTCAGTTGTTCTGCAGTTCTGTCAGATAAATCTATTACTTATGTATTTCGCACTCTTGAAACATCCATTCCTCCAGTGAAAGGCATTCAGTTTGCTGTCAGGCTTGCCTCAATTGCACTGATGGCAATTTCAGGAACTTAAGGTTGGGTACAACAGTCTATCACAAGCACCCAGTAAAAGATTAAAGGGAATTTATAGAGTTACATGTACATAGTAGAGTTCTATGTCTTTTTCAAGGGACCCAGAACAGTTAGAGAAAACATTTGAAGAATGTCAGTCTTTTCTTTTTCAGTCTGTAATAGACTGATAATGCTGTGGTATATGTAAATTAAAATAAGTTGTACAAGGAATGAATGAAGTGTATGCGTGTGTGTGAATGTTGTGTGAATGTGTCCTGCAATGGATCGGTGCCTCTTCCTGGGTTGTTCGCCACGTACTCTCTGGGATAGGATCCAGACCCCCTGCAACCCTGAGTAGGACAAGTGGTTTCAGAAAATGGATGGATGGACGAAAGAAACAAATTAATTTATTAATGTTCTATACATGTATATATATGTGTGTGTGTGTGTGTGTGTGTGTCATCAATTTATTGCCAGTCGCATAACACCACTAATATGAAATTGCAGTTCATTGTCTTTCAATCACATTACGGACACTTACAAAGTCCTGGTTGTCGCTTACAGAATGTTAGTGGCTGACTGGAATAGACAGGTGCGTGTAATATCCAAACATCACAGATATCATTTCCCGAGTACAAGGCATGGATTCGTATCTGACCGCTGTAGTGTCATTCTACTCTTCCATTATGGCAGTGATACCTGTCAGTGAATAAGGAGTACTTCATCAAAGGGCTGTACTCTTTACTATAAGATGACTGTTATGTGTGTAATAAAGAAACTCCACAATGCACGAAGGTCTGCATAGGGCTACAAATACACATGTACACAAACGAGGGATAATGATTTATTACTATTATTTTTGGGTTTTATTATTACTTTTATTTTATTAATGTTTTTTATTATTATTATTAATTCTTTTTTTCTCTCCTATATAGCGCGAAGTACGTGTACCATATGGCACAATGACCACTGGGTCCTTTACCAGGCAATACACACTGACTGCATATGCTACTACAGGGGTGGGCACTCTTATCCAGAAAGGGCTTGTGTGTTTCCAGGTTTTTTTGGATAACAGTTCGATCAGTTGCTCAAACCCAGTTGTGCGAACTCTTCAGTCGATCAGTCCTCTACGTTCTACTCTAAGCACGGAGTTGCAGCGAAAAGCTGCATGCCTAACGGCCCTTTCTGGATAAAATTAGCCATCCCTATGCTAAGCAATACTTTGCAGTCTGAGATTTGTCCCTATTGCTCACTACAGACAGTTACCGTACTTATGACCAGAGACCCACACAACAATTACGTTTCAAACTACATTTTCAGACAACTTCACATTATATGTGATCGTAGAGCTAAATTATTCCTTATTAGGTATTAAAGATTATTACATTTCTTACTTACACGGTGACTATACCCTTATTAGACTGCATTTTCCACCATCGCTGACGTATTTACCCGTGAGCTATAGTTCGAACTACGCAGCTTAACAACAGTGTTTCCAAACGTTCGTTCGAACTATGGCTTTGGGAAACACCAGTGTCGATTAACGATGCACCGTACTACGTAATTCCTCAGTATTGTTAACTCCGTAGTTCGAACTATGGTTTCGGAAAACACCTGCGTTGTAGTTACATAGCTCGAAATGCGCAAGTTGCTAACATATTTACCCCACCCAGATTGTCACCGACTTATAACCTATGCAACTAGCAATGACTTGCACATACATACAACTTAGTGTGCGTTATGCACTATACAACAGCTACTATTAGCTGCTATTGAATCTTAGACATGTAGGGCCAGAAGAACACTGGACCTCATTCATGAATATCATCCTAAGTTTTTTCCTAAATTTGTTCCTGAGAAAGCGCCTAAGAAGGTTCTAAGAAAACACTTTCTTGTCAGATTCACAACATGTTCTTAAACTGCAGAATTGTTCACAAGTGTGTTCTTGTACTCATAAATCAAAATCACATGTCAGTTGTTCTTAATTAGCATGATGAATTAGCATAACTAGCATAGCATTAACTACTGATCAGTATCACTTTTCTCTTTTCTTTCAAAACAGTTTACAATCAGCTGTCTCTCTATCTCTCTCAGAACAACCTCCATGATCCTAACCAATCTGGCTTCAAAGCAGCACACTCCACAGAGACTGCCCTCTTGGCTGTCACTGAGAAGTTACATGCTGCTAGAGCGGCCAAACTGTCATCTGTCCTCATCCTTCTTGACCTTTCAGCAGCATTCGATACAGTCAACCACAAGACTCTCTTGTCCATCCTTATGGGTCTTGGAGTTTGTGGCTCAGCATGGCAATGGTTTGCTTCCTACCTAGAAGGTCAGTTATATCAAGTGACGTGGAAGGGATCCACAAAAGCTCCAGGCTGACTCTCCACTGGTGCTCCTCATTACTCAGTTCTTGGTCCTCTTCTGTTCTCCCTCTATAATAGATCTCTTGGTGAGGTTGTATCCTCACATCTCATATCGCTGCTATGCAGATGACACTCAACTAATCCTCTCTTTCCTCCCTCAGACACTGAAGTCCCAGCTCAGATCTCTGCATGTCTGACTGACAACTCATCATGGATGACAGCTCCTCAGTTGCAGCTCAACCCCAGCAAAACTGAACTGCTATTCATCCCAAGCGATCCATCTCCACACCAGGACCTTGTGATCTCCCTGGACAACTCTCTGATTTGTCCTTCGGACACTGCTTGTAAACTGGGGTAACCATGGACAATCACTGTTCCTTTTCGTATGACATTGCTAATTTTCCCCGCTCATGTCAATTTCTCCTGTTCAACATCATAAGGGTTTGTCCATTTCGTTCCTAGCACTGCTAGCAGATCTGCCTCTGAACACCATTGGTCCTCTGCAACTGATCTCACTGCAGCTGCGGCCATTTGAGGATATTTCAACCTTCCCAAGTTCTCCCACATCACACCATTGCTACTCTCCCTCCGCTGGCTTTCTGTAGCTGCCCGCATCAGATTCAAAATACTAATGCTTGCCTTCAAAGCCAAAAATGGACCAGCACCCTCCTACGTAAAAGAACTTACCACAACCTGCACTGCACTACTGTCTCTGATCCTCCAGCACTGCTCGACTGGTCCCAAAAGGCACGAGGAAAACACACATCTAGACTGTGCTGACTGAGCAGTGCAAAACAAACTCGCCACTCAGAACTCAGCTGGCTATTATATGCAAATCGGAGAAAATATAATAATTTTATGAAGATTTAGGGAAGGTGTGGTGACAATTTACTACCATATGAAAAAAATTAGAAAATCTAATAAACTTTAAAGCCTACATCCAATCTCGGACACTGAAGAAAACTCCGGAAAGCATACCATTTGACCGGAGACGTACTCTCGTGGTAGAGGATGACTTTGAGAAAGATGTAAATTATGCAGTTAAGACGTCACAGAAGCGCGTGACGGACCGCCTCTTTCACATATCGCTAAAGAAATATCTAAAAAAATTAAAATATTGAAAAATAATTAAAATATTAACCCATAAATAAATGTCTGGTTAACAGACATAAAGCAGTGGGTAGTTATTAGAGGCACAATGTCATAGTGGGCCTGCGTTCATAGTGGGGTACTGCAGGGTTCAATTTTAGGACCACTATTGTTCCTAATTTACATTAATTATATTGACACCTATACATACAGTAAACTGGTTAAATTTGCAGATAACACCAAGGTAGGTGTTGTAGCAGATACTAAACTAGCAGCACAGAGGCCACAACGGTATCTTGATTTAGTTAACTGGGCTGATACCTGGCAGATAAATTTAACGTAGATAAATGTAAAGTAATCCATGCAGGGAGCAGAAATATAAAGCACGAGTATGTTATGGGTTCCACTAAAAGAAAGGAAGCTGACCGGGAGAAAGATCTCGGTGTCTGTGATGATGCTGCCATGTCCCACTCTCGCCAGTGTGGGGAAGCAATAAAAAAGGCCAATAGAATGTTGGGTGGGTTATATCTCTAGCTGTGTGGAGTTTAAGTCAAGGGAGGTGATGCTACGATTATATAATTCCTTGGCAAGACCCCACCTAGAATATTGAGTGCAGGGTGGTCACCAGACCTTAAGAAGGACATTACTGCCTTGGACAAGGTTCACTGTAGGGCTACAAGAATGATTCCTGATCATAGAGGAATGTCTGATGAGGAGAGATGAGCTGAATCTGTTTAGCCTCGAGCAAAGGAGACTAAGGGGGGACATGATCCAGGTATATAAGATGCGTATAAGTTACGTATCATTATTATTATTGCCACTACTTAATAGGCTTTGCTAAGCAGGTAAATTCATGTCTTTTTCATATTAAGACACATTAATACCAACTAGTTTTAAGAATAGTGGAATGTTGCACTTTTTTCTTCCTCTGTTTGTGGCGCCCCCTGGAGGGATGGCGCCCTTAGCATTTGCATATATTACCTGCCCTGACTCTGAGCTATTAGTTAAGTTCTCCCCAAATGAGCTTGATGGGCCTCATGGCCTCCTCTTGTTTATAAATCTCTTATGTTCTAACTGATTTATATTTACGAAAGTATTGTCATAATATGTTATCATGAAAATGTGTCAGTCGTTCTGAGAAGAGCCTCAGCCTCATGCTCAAAGACCCGCATATATATATATATATATATATATATATTCATTCTTTCATCCATATTTATACTTTATAAGTGTTCGGATGAGAAGAGTAAAATTGGTGATACTCTGTGAAACACAGTTATAAGGGTGGCACACAAAACACTTTTTTTTGTCTAAGGACACACACAAACATAACCTCTCTGTATATCGAGACTAGTAGTAATGAATAAATCGATATACAGGGTATGCAAAAGCCGAACCTTTCTTTAGGGTCCTGGGTGAATCCGTGGTAGGTATGGCAGGACAGCCGTGGAGGGGGTTGCGTACCGAGTCGAGGGGCTCTGTCCTTGAGGTCTACTCTGCTGTCTGTAGGTTCCTAAATCTTTGGGCGATAAAAGATGGGATGCCGGCCTCCCTTGTTATCTGTGTGTGGGTGTGTGTATGTGTGGGATCACTAACCCCCCTTTCGTGCGGAGGCCAGCGAGTACCTCTCGTACCAGGCTAGGCCTCGTCTCTGGCCACCTGGAACCTAAGCTCTGTCGTATGTACATGTGTGATCCTACAAGAGTGATAGCATTCTTAGCCAGGTTCTGTCGAACCAGTATCAGAATGTATTTCCTGACAAGACTTCTAAGCACTTACGTAAGTCGTGCTTAGACTCTGGCTAAAGGTGTCTGCCAAATGCCGGAAATGTAAGTGTAAATGTAAATGTAAGCATACGGTACTGTAGGAAAAAGCCCTGCTAATCCCCTTAAACTACAAATGGAAATTAAGATTAAAAGTTGAGAGAAATCAATAATGCTCAAATGAAAATCTAAAGATGGTAAGTGTAAGATAAACTATAGTAGTTTTGATTTTGAGGTAGGAAGTGAACAGCAAACTAGCTGTCATATTTAATAGCGTCATTAGTGGATATAAAAAACACAAAATAAAGACACCTAGGATGCTATTACTCATTTAAATAATTTAATGATTAAAAATATTTATTCTTTTTAGATAATTATAAAAAAAATCATTGATTCGTACAATTTATAATTACTATGTAAAAATATTAATGATAAAACATTACTGTAATTTAAATTGTATAATATTATACAACTGCTGAAATTGAAGAAAGCACAATAAGCTTTTTTTTGGTACAAACTTGTCAACTCTCAGATGTGCATAAGTCTGCTCTTGATTGTGTGTAGATTCTGTTCTTGCCCAAATAAGTCCCAAATAAGAAAAAGAATTTTCATGAAAACTGCACAAATGGGCTTTAATTTCTTCTTAAGAACAGTTGATGAACGAGGCCCAATGAGCTACAGAAAAAGATCAATGATTTCTTTTATTCATGGTTTTTTAAAATGTTGCAGGACAGGCAGGTACTTCTTAATGCCGAACAGTTTGCAGATAGACAAGCGTTCTGTCTGCAGTTCAATCGCTAAGGCATGAATCTTAGTAGGAGATTAAGATTAACGTTCCTTCGTTCAGTATAAATCAATCATCCAACCTTTCATGTTTATTTTCCTCGTAGGCCTCCCACTTCCAGGAATTCAGGAAGTCTTTCACTGCAGTGGAGGAGGTTGAAAAAATTGTAACCATGGTGATATTTTAAATACTGTCGGCACAACTCACTGCTATAGACAGTGGACATGTGAGTGGCAGCTCCAAGGTAGGAGGTTGACAACCCAGGAGAACAATAACTACTTCTCCTAGTGTTCAAAAAGCATGTATTATAAGTCTGTTTCTAGGTTTCAGGGGTATTGACCATAATTCCTACACTGTCTATTTCTCATATTCTTTTTTTCCCCCTCAGTATGATAATGGGAGTTGGATGTTGAACAATCTCTTCTTCCTCCAACAACCTCCACTCATCAGTGTCGCAGTGCACAGCATGAGCCTCTCATGGGGGCTGGCAGGAAGTCCACAGATCTTGTATATTTCTTTTGTCCCCCCCATCTGTATTCCAGTAATCTATCCTAGGTCACGGGAGCCAGGAACACAGGGATGAAGTATATGTCATAGGTGCTTAAAGGTCTGCAAATATTTTCTAATAATATTTTCATTCTCATACCCCGAGCTCAGGTCATTTTTTGGGGAAGCTCTTCCGTCTGGGTAAATGTTATGGTGGGACCCCCCCCCCCCCCTTTTCAATTTGGCAATCATAATCATGGGCGCACTCTTTGTCTTGGAATTGTGGGGGGTTTAATCATGGAGGTTGTCTTGTATTTTACTTTTTTCTTTCTCTCCTAAACATCAAGTCCTAGAATCGCCCCTGGTATACCCTGCATGGGATGCCAGTCCACCACAGGGCCCCCACAAAACTGCTTGCAGCAACAAGCACACAGACCCCCAACCCTGGAGGCAAAAGTGCTGCCTACCCACTGAGTCATCCAGGTGTTTTTTCTCAGTACCAAACTTAAAATATTAATAGATGCAGAGGACTGACAGACTGAGGCTTTGTAATTCAGAACTGTATCAGAGAAACTGTAATGGACCAGCTCTCTCTCTCTCTCTCTCTCACACACACACACACACACACACACAAATACAAATAGTTTCCACCTCTGCCTGTCAATTTCAGGTTGCCCTGGGGGTTTGCCCTGAGGAGCTAGTCAGTGAGGCTGCCCCCTGCAGGCCAGTCACAGATCTGCAAGTGAAGCTGAGTCTGAATCCATTAAAGCTAGGAATGCCATATCAGTACTGCCTTATGGTTACCAATCCCCCAAGGAGGTTAAAAACAGTGTCTGTCCCAGAAAGTCACCAAAAATTCAATGGGGTTTTCATCTGCTGCAACATTTCCATTGACAAAATTAGAACCATCACATTATTAAGTGGTCAGTGGTGGCTTAATGGTTAGGGATGTGCACGTATAATTGAAAGATTGCAGGTTCAAAACCCTGACCAGCAAGGCATCACTGAGGTACCCTGAGGAAGGTACTGTCCCAAAGCACTGCTCCCTGGGTGCTGAATTAGCTGCCCCCTGCTATGTCACATTGTCACAAATAGGTTAAATGCGGAGAACACATTTCATTGTGGTGTGTCAACAATGACAATTAAATTATTAGACAGAGGATAAACTGTGTTGGTCAGAATGTATGTTATTTTGGCTCTAAATTATGAAGTAAATTGTGAAACAACCAAAACAAAGACAAAGAGAAGCTGAGCAAAGTGAACTTTGGGAAGTAAAATGGAAGATTCTTACTTATATGCGTGTTACATGTTACCCTGTTTAAACAAAGTAAGTGCAACCTGTTTGTTAAATGTACTGCCTGATGCAGAAGAAACTAGTAATTTAATGGCAAGATGGAGACATTCATCCATCCATCCATTTTCTATACCTCCTTGTCCTGTGCAGGATCACAGGGTTCTGAAGCCTAAGATATATACTGTACATATATCATAAGTTCATTATAAAGTTGATTTGATTGATTGACCAAAAATTAGGATGTTGCGCTGATAAAATTATATAAGGACGCAGGAATGATTAAAAAAGCTGCTGAAATAGTACGGCCTGAGTCTGGTAAACAGTGTCGGAGAAGGGAAAAGAGCGTAAGGTCAACGGAAGGACAAAATTTGATTTTAGATAACATCCTTGATCCGAAGGCAGAAATTAAAGGATCAAGATCTGATTAGTTGGAGAAATAAGGAAGCAAAGCTTGGAGAAGGTGAAAGGTTATGGGCTGGACGCCGTGCTTGGAGAAGGTGAAAGGTTATGGGCTGGATGCCGTGCTTGGAGAAGGTGAAAGGTTATGGGCTGGACAAAAGTGCATGTATTGTGAGGTCGGAAAATACAGCAGCCGAAGTAAACAATCTTGTTGCTAAGGGGATCTAATCCCTGGCATAAAGCTGCAATCATTTTTTTCTCTTTCTTTGACCGTCCATCCATCCATCCATTTTCCAACCCGCTTTATCCTAATGGGTCGCGGGGGGTCCAGAGCCTATCCCGGAAGCAATGGGCACGAGGCAGGGAACAACCCTGGACAGGGGGCCAGC
>JAODKF010000002.1:24360278-24388636 GCA_026779585.1 Mormyrus proboscirostris | reverse complement strand
TGACTGTGGCTCTTCATACTCAGCTGGTTGGTAGAAACAAAACCTGGGTCTGGATTTGTAGCTAATGGACCTGAAATGCCCAACACTGGTGAGAAGTGCAATGGCGGTCTGTGCGTGAGCCTAAGGTTTGCTGTTTTTCCCATAAACCCTCACTATTTTGCGCTACTCTCAAAACTAAGCTCCCTGATGATTATGTGGTCTCTTACAACCCCAATGAATATTCTCTTATAGGCCAAATGCAGTACTCGCATACACATTAAACTCCCTCCATCCATCCATTTCCCCTCGTGGGGGGAAACCGGAGTACCACGGTGACATGGGGAGAACATGCGAACTCCACAGGCATGCAACCCCGGCGAAGACTCTAACCCTGGGTCCATAGGTGTGAGGCAACAGTCCTAACCACTGCACCACCATGCCGCCCCACATTAAATTCCCATAACACTAAACATTTTAATACAAAAGAATAATGAACAACACGTAATTGTAATGTGTCACACAGATGATATCTCTTCTAATCATAAAATAAGCTATCAGAGTAAACAATCGTAAAGACAATGCCAAGGTTAATTAATTCAGATGCCACTTTAAAAATCATTTTCATAATAAATGCTTCTCTTCCCTTAATGTTCTTAATGTTGCCCTTCTGGTCACTGGATTGTCTTATTATGCTTTGTTGGAAGACTGTGTAGCTTTTCCTCAAAATCTGCTTACACTTATTCTGGTTATTCACTGGAAGCTCAGCCTAGCCCGACTCCTCGACAGCACGTGTTTGTTCCGTTTGTCTAACTTGTATGTCACTTTGGACAAAAGTGTCTGCTAAATAATAATGTAAAGAAATGAAAAATGTTTTAAATACTGCGGTTTAGATTTTTCATTTACGTCTATCCGTATCGTTGTTACTTCAATCTAGTTATAATTATGTTAGCCTCCCGTAGAGTTTATTTATCATATAAATTACCAGGGGGAGGGTCATGTGCTAAAGCGAAACATTTGGTATAATTATGGGGGCAGGTAAGGGTACAAGAGACCAGATGTCGACCAGAGAAATGGCATTTACTCCGCGCTACTTGCTGTGCACATTATCAATGGACGCGCGTCCCCGCCCCCTGAAAGCGCGCCCCCCCGCAGTTACAGCCCCCATTCATATTCCAGCGTTAAGTCGGCGGCGCACAGCAGCGCCCGTATTGTAGATTCCCAACAGCAATCAATGCTCGTCGTTTAACCATACCCCTTTAGCGCCCGCCTGTCGAGGATTAAACCAGCATGAATATTGAGCACACAAAAGACGGGCATCCTTAAGCGAACAAAAAAAGCCGTATTAAACCAATATTCTTTCAGTACACGGCCACGTAAATATTCCCACCACCCACAGAACTATACCAACTACCCTGACTTCAAAGGTTAGGCTGACAGATACATTACCCATTCATTGGCTTTACTATGATGACGGTGCATTCAGTTCTTTATAATCGGCCTACCTTCAGAGACGTCAGAGACAAACACGCTCATTGAGTGCAGCAGCCTGTATCTGCGCTAATTATTACTCCCCTAGACGGCACACAGATGTCGTTAAATGATCGCATTCCATGTGTGTTTCAGCTAGCGCATTTTTACCCCCAATTATTTTACTTTAAGTTAAGCATAACTGTCAGGCCTATTGCTACTGTTTCTGTCATTATTTAAAATAATAAACGTGCTACTTTTAATCAGTTAAATTGTCCGTGTAGTTTATGGCTTTAAACGGTATTACTACACGGGTAATTAGAACAAATGTACGCTATAGTACATAAATACAACCCCTATTGTGGGTTATATAACCTAAATGAAGGAATGTTGAATCGACATTTGTCTCTGCGACGTTGTGCCAGTGGACGAATGAGATGCTTTGCCCGACACATGCCTATGCATGATTGTCGTCAAGGTGTTAAAGGACATTGTTATCATATCAGACAACTGGAGAAAAAGAAACATCATCGTTCCATGCATATATTTTAAGTTTATAATGGAATAATATAGATTTGCCGTAAGATTAATTGCGCAAGCGTGAGTGATGCGAGAGTTGGCGGCGCTTATGTTTCTGCATTGGCGCGACTGACATAGGCCTACATACGTTTTAGAATAAATGTCAATTTTTTTTCCCCCATAGCTAAATCTGTGTATACCGTAGTTTTATTGATTTAAAATAATTTAAAACGTTATATTACCCAACGTTTGCTGGATTGGGCGGTTTGAGATCCTGTAATAGCAGTATAATCTGGCATTATATTTAATATGTCAATAATTCTTGTGCACTGCTTTCTTAATTTGCCCAGAAGCTCCCCTCCAAATGTATGCGGATGACTCAGTTATTTATACCCAGTGCTTGAAGTGGGAAAAAAATAAGTGCAGGAACTCTAATTTTCCGACATTTGACATTTGTGCGGTGAAAAAAAAAAGGTGGCGGAACCCAAAACACGAAAATACAGAAGTTCCGGAACTACGTTCCGCTGCGTTCTGGCCCACTTCAAGCACTGTTTATACCCATGCCAAAACTAGAGAACAAGCTGCATCAAAACTTGCTGCAGCTTTAAATAAAGTATCAGATTGGTTGATGTGTAACTGTCTTACTCTTAATGTGTGAGTAAAAGAGTAGCCATGTATTTCCACTTTAAGAAGTGTGGCACAAAACCTAATAAGATAATTTAAAGTTTCTGGGTGTTATTACTGATTCCAATTTAACATTTAAAAAAACACATAAAAACATGTATATTATTTTGCAGAGATAAGTTAAGAGTTTCTCTAGAGGTTCTCTATGAGAGGTGATTGTTATGCGAGTTTCAGGAAAACCTCTTTTGGCCAGTCAGCTTTCTTTATTAGTGTAGTAGAAAAATGGAATTCCATTTTTAATAATTTTTATGTGATATGTGTTGTTTTATATGCTATCATATATGTATTGATAGTATAATGTTCTTGTCATATATGTATTGATAGTAGTGCCTTTGTGTTTACATAATCCTGTGTTATTGTTTATAATGTTAAATGAGATGATGCTGTGGTTATTATGTTTCTGTTACATGTTGTGTTGTTTTAGTATGATGTTCCTGCCCGGTGACCACATATGTAAATTAGCTGCATAGCTAACTCTGGCATAGGATTTGTTCTGTACATGGCCCCTAAAAATAAAATATAAGAACAAGTTCTGTTAGACAAAGACCAAATATTTTACGATCCTCCACAGATGTTACAAAACAATATGGTGTCAAGAAACTAAGAAATTGCTCCAGGTGGATACAATACATCTATTGATATTCTAATCTTACAATTCTATCTAGTTGCTTATACTGTACCATTAGGAGAAGATATGAGAGTGATAATCTATTCGGAGAAATTCATGAAAAGTTCTTTCAGAAATGCAAATCTGCTGCCAAATATAATCATGTGGAAAATAATAAAGCATATGGTAAAGTAAGGAACGATTCAGAGTAAACAGGGTCCAGCATTCATTTTTTTACATTAAGGCGGACATGGACAGTGCTGCCAGTTTCGATCAGCTGGCTGTCGTTAGACAATCCTGCACACACGTGCAGACACATTTATAGGTATGTAATTGTTTTATTACCTTGTAAATAGTCCGTGGGGTTTGCAAACTACCTCGACGCTTTTGATGCAGCTAATTTTAAGTTTATGACGCTATAATATTTGACGTAAGATTTCTTGCTTGAGTCAGAAAGCGTGAGTGTTGGCAGCCCTGTATGGAGGTGGGGTAACGCAGGTCGGCCCTCTTCTGTGGGATCTGAATAATACAGGGAGTTTGTAATCCATTCAAAGGCAGCAATGAAAAAGAAGCTCTGCATTGCATCCAAGGGAATAAACGCTTTAAACTAACGAGGAGTAAGATCACTTGAAGGATCTGTCTGTTGGACGTTATAGAGAACTGACTAAGTCGGTGAAAAGATGAAAGTGCGTCGAGTCAGACCAGCCTACGACGGAAAACCAAACAGAAAGGTAATATTGTGGAATAAGTCCTTTCTAAACTTGATCTAAGCATAGCAAAATCTGGACTGTTAAAGAGCATTAATTAAGTTCACGGGAGGCTTAATTTAACTTGGATGTAAAAAAACAGTTATTATAGTTATCACTATACCGTGAAAGCCATGATTTCCTAACGTGTTTTTTTTTTTTTTGTTTTTGCGTAATCACTGGTGCAATAAACTTATTTTAAATTCGAAACAATTTTCATTTTTAAAGTTAACGAATACGTAGGCCTATTAACAATATAATGACTGTCAGTCTGTTTGTGTAAGACAGTTAAATACGAAATTCCAATGCAACATATGATGCATAAACAATGGGCAATTTAGAGACGCCAGTTAGCTTAACTGCATGTCTTTGGACTGTGAAATGTAAACGAGGTCGCCTACACCTCTTCACCAACTGTGCTGTTACTATATTTTAAAACTTAAATTTTATTCTTGTTTTTAAAATGTATGTTCTATATTGTCTTTGTATTTTTTTTTGGTGATTAGTGGTCATTGTCAACACACCACACAGTGCGCAACAACGAAATGTGTCCTCTGCATTTAACCCATATGTGACTTTCGTGACATAGCAGGGGCAGCTAATTCAGCACCCGGGGAGCAGTGCTTGGGGACGGTACCTTGCTCAGGGTACCTCAGTGGTGACTGGCTGGTTGGGGATTCAATCTTGCGATTACAAGTGCGCTTCCCTAACCATCAAGCCACCACTGCCCACAGAGCTATAAGCAGATGCTGCCAGACAAATTCCTGGTACATGCAGGTAATCTAGCAAAGGCTAGATTAGAACTTGGTTCTGGAGGTATATGGCTAAAGCACAATCTACAGGGGCACTGTGCAATCTTTGGCCACTCGCTCTATCACAATTTCCCGTCTTGTTTTTGCAGCTGCTTAAGCCTCAGGTGGAGAGGCACCGAAGGGAGAGAATAAATCGAAGTCTGGAGAGTCTGAAAGCGCTCCTTCTGCGGGAGCCGTGGCAGCAGGTGACGTCGTCATCCTCCTTCCATCTTCCCCACTTGCAGACGTCTCAAAGATTACACACGGGGCATAAAATATGAATGACTCATTTATGTATCTCTAATAGGAAACGATATGCAGTCGAATGGAAAAAGCTGAAGTACTGGAGCGCACAGTCCTCTTTCTGCGGAGCTCAGTCAACAGGGGGACAAAGGGGCACTTTCAGCGTGGGTTCTCAGCATGCCTACAGCGAGCTTTGCGGTTCTTACAGGACGAAGATGAGGGACGCGACGTTGAGCAAGCCCTGCTCACCACCTTCTACAATCGTCTGTCGCATATCACAACCTGTCTCATTTCACATTCACATCAGAGTAAGCCGACGTTAATGGCAGGTCAGTTGTACCCACAGGCGTCGTCTTCTCCTCAAAGGAATTACCATTACGTCTCTTACAGAAGATTGCCAGCACAGGCACATCGCAGAGTCCTTCAAGCCCAGAGAGGTGTTGCTTCATCATCCCATGCCTCTCTATCCACACATAACCAAACTCTGTGGAGACCATGGCCCTAAGGCCCTTCCTGCGGGGAAAAAGAACAATACACATTTTGATGTGTAATTATCTATGAACCAGCTGAAAAATATCAGGAAAAAAATCAATTAATCTGATTATATTCTATCATCTGTGTCATGATCTGTGTCTGTCAGCCCTGTTGTGTTCCAGTTTGGCCAGCAGAGGCCTCTGCAGTTCATCCTGTTTAACCCCTAGTCGTTTTCACCTGTTCCCAGTTACATGCCATTCCTAGCATTTGGTTTGTTAATGACTCGCACCTGTCCCTCGTCAGCTCCTCAGGATCCATGTATATACTGTATGAACCTGCTTGTGTTCTGTTTTCGTTCTGTTTTCAGTGTTTGCACTGCATGTCTTCTCTGTAGTGGTTAGTTAATGGTTAGTTAATGGTTAGTTAATGGTTACCGCTGTTGTCATCCAAACTACATCCCTGTTTTAGGTTTGCTCTTAACCCTCCTGGTTGTCACTTCCTACCTACTGTTCTGACCCTTCATGGTCCTGGTTGTTTCTGTTTGTATGTATTTAGTTGTGTTTTGTTACCTTAATAAAACCCCTTCCTCCTTTGCCGCGCATTGATTGTCACTCCTTCCCTGCTTCCCTTCGTGACAATGAGTCGCCCATGAATGTGTTATAAAGGAAAGAAATTCTAACCATGATCTAATTAGCAGCAAGTTGTGAAATTTATTTTATTATTTCTTTCTCATCCTGTGTATTTCTCATTTTCGCTTTTAAGTTCATGGTAAACTTTATGTTTAATTAATTTTTGCATCTGATTGGGGATGACTCATTTAAAGTTGTTGAACAATTAATTTAAGTAAGTAATTTGCTGTATTTTGTTTTGATGAATACACAAACTATCCAGTAGTTTTTGGTGACACTTTACTTGAAGCTGTCATTTATAATGCATTATAGACACCTTCATAATGCATCGTAATGGTCGGCATAAGAATAAAGCATCGCAACATCTTCTACTGGCAGTCAGAAAGCATTACATTGCATTCATAGAAAGCGTCACTTTTCTTAACTTAGGTAATTAAACTTCAGTGAATGTCCCTGTGTAGTATATACCATGGGTGTCGCCAGAGCCCTTTTATGGTGGCACATACCCTAGTATTTATGTGCTGTGCCCCAGTAAAATCTCACGTTCAGCTTGCAAAAATCATAAAGGGGTGGGGGGGGTGGGGGCTTGTGCCCCAATCGAGCTTTATGTCTAGCGATGCCCCTGCTATATTCTGTTACATGATCTCAATTGTATGACACATTTAATTAATATCATAATCAAGCCTAATTAATTGGCTTAGTGGGATCTAAAGCCGGGACCGGGGCACTCCATATTATTAGATGAGGAATGTCTGCCCGCATAATGACTTATTCTGATTACTTGTGTGGAAGTACCGAACACATCGTGTGATCCTGTCAGTATATAAAAATATAACGAAGATCCATCCATCTTCCAACCAATTATTCTGGTCAAGGTTGCAAGGGGAGCTGGAGCCTTTCCCAGCCTGTCCCAGGCAGCACACTGCACCGGACGCCAATCCTGCACAGGGCGCACACACTATGGACAGTTTGCCAAGACCAGTTCCCCTTTTTGGACGATGGGAGGCTGATGGAGTACGTGGAGGAAGCTCATCCCAATATTACCACGGAATAGAATAACTTTGCTCATTCTCATGTGGAAATTGTGTTTTCCCGTGTCCTCTAGGAAACATACAGGTACATACACTTTATTGCCAAAAGTATTGGGACATTTACCTTTACGCACACATGAACTTTAATGACATCCCATTCTTAATATATAGGCTTTAATATGGAGTTGGCCCACCCTTTGCAGCTACTGTATAACAGCTTCAACTCTTCTGTCCACAAGGTTTATTAAAATTTTTCACTATTCTTCCAGGAGAGCATTTTTGAGGTCAGGCACTGATGTTGGATCAGAAAACCTTGCTCACAGTCTCCGCTGTAATTCATCCCAAAGATGTTCTATCGGGTTGAGGTCAGGGCTCTGTGGAGGCCAGTCAAGTTCCTCCACACCAGACTTGCTCATCCATGCCCTTATGGACCTTGCTTTGTGCACTGGTGCGCAGTAACAGTTGGAAATGGTCCAAAATGGCTTTGAATGCTGCAGCATTGAGAGTTCCTTTCACTGGAACTAAGGGGCCAAACCCAACCCCTGAAAAACAACCCCGCACCATAATGCCACCTCCACCAAACTTTACACTTGGCACAATGCAGTCAGGCAAATACTGTTCTCCTGGCAACCGCCAAACCCAGACTCGTCCATCAGATTGCCAGAAAGAAAAATGTGATTCGTCACTCCAGAGAACACGTCTCCACTGCTCTAGAGTCCAGTGGCGGCGTGCTTTACACCACTGCATCCGACGCTTTGCATTGCACTTGGTGATGTAAGGCTTGGATATCGCTGCTAGGACATGGAAATCTATTCCATGAAGTTCTCTACACACTGTTCCTGAGCTAATCTGAAGGCCACATGAAGTTTGGAGGTCTGTAGCTATTGAGCTGTCTGCAGACAGTTGCCGACTTCTGCACACTGTACGCCTCACCATGCGTTGTTCCCGCTCTGTGATTTTACGTGACCTACCACTTGCTGGCTGAGTTGCTGTTGTTCCCAATTGCTTCCACTTTGTTATAATACCACTAACAGTTGACCGTGGAATATTTAGCGAGGAAATTTCACCAAAAGGGTGGCATGCTTGATTCCTCTGAGCTCCTGAGAGTGACCCACTCGTTCAGAAATATTTGAAGAAGCAGTCTGCATGCCTAGATGCTTGATTTTATATACCTTTGGCTATGGAAGTGATTGGAGCACCTCAATTCAATGATTTGGAGGAGTGTCCCAATACTTTTGGTAATATAGCTTATATACCTGTAGGTGAGAGCAAATCTGTGGGTCACAGTGCAGAGTCAGCCAGGATCCAGCACTCCTGGAGCAGTCAGGGCTAAGGGCCCTTGTTCAAGGGCACGACGGTGGCACCAGTCTGCCAAGCCAAAGGACTTAAGCCCTTGGCCATCTGCCCATGAGTATACAGCTTTAGCCAGCGGTGCCACACACAGCCCAAAGTAAGGGCACACAGTCTCTACGCAGTGGGGAACTGAATCTCAGTTTACACCAGGGTTACCCAGGTCTGGTCGTGGTGGGGGCTGAATCCAACTCAATTTGCAGAATTCCCTGCTCAAACACAACTGAATCAGCTAATTACCAGGTTCAGTAGGTATGTCTCAGCGGGGAAATCTGCAAACTGGCCTTCCAGGACCGAAATTGGGTAACTCTGCTTTATACCAACAAGGACAGCATACAAAAGATCAAAGAAATGCAGAGGTAGGGAGTAAAGATTAGAAAAGGAGTGATAGCATTTTCCAACCACTTATCCTTAACGGGGGGGTCTGAATCACACACACTCACACACGCTGTGGGAAATGTAGAGATGCAAATTAGTCGTACAGCAATCATGCCTTTGGACTGAGCAGGAAACTCTCACCACATGAGCAGCACATGCAAACTCCACATACACATAAACACAATTTCAGAACTCTGAATATAAACCAGATTTTAGGTGGCTTCCTGTAGTTTTGTTGATGACGCTATAATTTTCTCTCCATCTATCTGCATAAGCTGTTTAGTTATTTCTCCCTTTTTCACTGCAAGCTGTGCCGCATCTAACAAATGGAGAGACAGACCTTTTAGTGCAGGTAACCAAAAATTTACAGATGCCCATTCTACCCCACATCAATCATTTTCAGTCTCTATGAACAACAGAGTCACAATTGGTAAAGAGAACACCGTAAATCAGACATAAGCAAAGCCCCAGGCTTCAACATTAAAAGAACAGTGTCGGCCTGAATGATGATACCAATTATGATTCTTCAGCCTATTGTACTCTTAACTGAATTTGCTCAGCACTATGACAAAATAGACATGAGTCAAATGCCCCAGCATAGAATTGCATTAAATATAAACACAGGAAACTGAGTCAGCCCCACAATAAGTGAAAAGAGAAACGTTAAAGTCAAATATCTACATCTAGTGGCCATTTGTAGTAACTGCAAGACATTTAGCAGATGGTCGTGTATCGTGAGCCTTTGGGTTTCAGTAAAAGATAAAAGCCAGTGCAGATCTAGCCTGCAAAGATTCTGCAAAAACAATTAGATAAAACAAACAAATAATGTATCGTATATGCATCTTCCCAGGCAAAAGGCTGAGGGTCACGCCACCAAGGATGTCAGGTTATTGCTGGGCACATGCAATTTTTTGATATTAGTTAGTCTCACTGTATGCCTTTGGACCGTGGGAGCAAACTCACGGACACACAGACCGGAGACAGAATACAAACCCATAATCCTGGAGGTGTGAGGTAATAGTGCAACACACCAAGCTACACCGTTGGCCCCTTAACAACCACATGTGCGCATACTGAATGTAATTTCGTTGCCAGGTAATAATATTTCACAGTAGACATTTCAGTCCAGAAAGCCGTGATTTATTACACAGTAAATATAGAAAGGGAGATGTAATTTATGGAGATTGGCAACACACACACACACACGCAAATGTATATATATATATATTGCATAATAAATCACAACTTCCTGGACTGAAATATATATCACTAATACGTTACTGGAATTAATGAAATTACTAACATGTTTCTGCAATTAATGAGAAGAATCAAGTAAGAATGTGAGGTTATTTGGCATCTAGCGATTTCGCACGCTGTGAGATGGTGTGAGAGTGTGTGACCTGTGAAGGACTGGAATCACACACAGTTTGTCCCCCTGCCTTGTGCCGCCTTGGATGGGCTCCCAGGTCCCTGCAACCCAGCACTAGATAAGCAGCTGGAAGATGGATGTGTGCCTTTTAGTTACGATGCTTTTCTTACAAAAGATTAATTTTCCTTAAGCTATCTTCTGTTAAAATTAAAAGCCTAAAAGCATAGCCATAGAATGGAATGCTTTTGTATATTTAATCAAGACAAAGTGAAGGAAATGATGTTGTCAGCTTCTTGCAACTTTCTACCAAACTGTCTTAATAACAGGGACCGGTTTGCAAAATGAGTAAGAGCACAAGACAAAAATAATATATCAGAAGACCGTTAATCTAGAATGTTGTTGTCCCTCACATCACAAATTGAATAAAAAATTGAAAGAATTTCTGATGTCCTTGAGCAGGGGTGGACTTACCGTAAGGCAAGGGGAGGCAGCCGCCTGGACCCCTGAAAACTAGGGCCCCCCTCCCATGAAAACTAGGGGCCCTAAGACAGAATTTCCAGAAGTTACATTTAAGGCTACATAATATGATTTTTTAAATGATAGCATTTTAGCGGCAGTATTCAGGACAAAGTTTCCCCCGCCCCGACTGTAATGGACTATTCTGACTTTATGACTTTGTGCTACCCAGCTTTCTTTTAACACTGGAGTCAACCAGTTGTTCACTGCCAAGTGAATTGGTAAAAAATAACAACAAGAAAACTGCACAAACATACAATAGTAACATTTCATCTCTCTTGTTTGTTAATGTCTCTCTGCAGTGGGAGACAACTTGTTAACAGACGTCAAGAGAATGCAACTAAATGAATTAATGCAAAAATTCAAGGCTAACCTTAGCAAAAGTGGAATTCTTAAATCTGGCCCATTGATCCTCTGCCGTAATTTCCCCCTTCCCCCCCCCATCAGCAAATTTTACTGGCAGCATTCCCGCCCCCCTCCTGATTGCTAAGTCTTACCGCTGGCGCCCTGCACTTTGAATATTATTAGTGCTCTGTTGTTTATAACTCTTTCCTGTTTCTCCTGCAATGACCCCATACTCATGTCAGCCTAGGGCCCCCACAGAAGTTAGTCTGCCCCTGTCCTTGAGATGAGGTCAAGTAACTCAGATGTGTTTGTACAGTCTAAAATAAAAGACCCTTTCAAAGATATTGTGACAGCCTTGAATGAGTTGCACCTCTGAAAAACCAATCCAGGATCAATATGGTCCAGGAAACATTTTTTCAATAGGTCTTACCTGCTTTATGGATCAAAATTGGAAGAAAAAAACAGGGCCTTGAAGATATAAACGTTCAACTCCTTTGTGTTGGATGTTCTAGGTTTTTCGTACAAGTGCAGTTCACCAAATAAAATAAAGCATGCAGTGGGATTCAGATTGCATTGTATAGTAGCTTTTATTCAGTTCTATAAAATTGAATTCATTTCTGCCTATTTTTGCAGAATCTCTTATTGTATTCAGGCCAGATATCTTGTTTTTGGGATGTTACATATGTTTTATGATAAATAACATAAACAATGTTATGAAGTGGTGACATGTTGAGTTTTTGAGAACTTCTTTGCTTTAATCCAGGGGGTGTCTCTAGGGCTGCTTTGGGGGGGGGGGGCTTCAGCTCCTCCAGAACATGTACAATAATTGGTTTAAATAGTGTGTTCTCACTCATTTTCATTAAATTCTGACACACCTAGTCCAGACTTAGCCTCCCGTTCATAAATCTCTAGTGATGATCCTGCTTTAATCCATTCTATTAAATATTCAGTTACATTTTCAGAAAAGGGTGGTCAGACTTAAATCATTAACACAGGTGAAGCCTTTAAAGAGGATACTGGCATAGCTGCAGCATCTGCCTAGAAAATCATGGATTATCATATTATTTTTTAAAATGTATTTGAACTAAAATATTATTATAGATTTTTCATGTCTACAATAATCCTCATATAAAATGAGAAAGCAATTAGAAAATATTTTAATATAAGATTTAATATGGTTGAACTTTCAGTAAACATGTTTTATTATACCAGAAATTAGTATAGTTATGTATAGTGGCAATAAACGTTATAAAGCACTAAGATTTACAACAATGGAAAGTTTTATTTTTCAAAACAGAAACGGCTTGAAAGTGTTTTTTAGTTGC
This sequence comes from Mormyrus proboscirostris, assembly GCA_026779585.1. Taxonomy (NCBI): domain Eukaryota; kingdom Metazoa; phylum Chordata; class Actinopteri; order Osteoglossiformes; family Mormyridae; genus Mormyrus; species Mormyrus proboscirostris. The sequence goes on along the minus strand of JAODKF010000002.1, from coordinate 24,376,183 downwards.
TTATTCTTGGAGCCCGCTAGGAACAACCCACAGCAAAGAAAATTATTACATTTGTGTTTAGCTTCCCAGCTTGATTCCATAACCATGGAAACAACAATAATACTAATTTTTATCATAGCTCTCTTGCTGTTCCCATGGAAACATATATTTAGCTGAATGCAAAGCTCAAGGTTTAGAATTAAAGTATAATATTTGATTAGCATGCAGTGATGTTCAATAATAAATATTTATTTATACACAGTATAAGTTGTTAATTATATATTTATGCATTCAAATCATATCAAATGGCTCATGTTTCGGTTAAGTTATCACTGCACTATGGAAGTTTTTTGGGGGAAACGCTCTTGGGATCCAATTTAGTCTTGTAATGTAATATAATATTTAAAGTCATCAGGCGATGCATTGGGGTGGTCTCTGACCTAACTAGATCCTTTGTGAAACACACATATAATTGGACATAAAATGTATTGTAGGACATAAACTTTGCTGTATTTTTTAATCTCTTAGACTGGGGCAGACTTAACATAAAGCAAGTGCAGACAGCAACTCGGGGCCCTAAACACACTAGGGACCCCATGAAGATAGAATTTAAAGTTAAAAGTTAAAAAGGTTAAAGAAGGTAATATGATGATTGATATTACAGCGACGTGTCTGCTATTAGCATTTTAGCCAGTGCAGTACGCAAACTGACCTTCCAGGACCGAAGTGAGTTTTGCCAGCGCCACTCTGCAGGCTACATGCGTTCATGAACAGATTATTGATGTTCCATCATTTTAAATTCTCTCTCTTTTTTCTTTTATCTCCAAAAATAGTTTGTGGCCCCACTTAGGGGGGCCCTACCCATGTCAGCCTAGGGCCCCCGGAGAAGTTACCCAGACCCTGCTCTCTGGATAGGCTCTGCTGTTGCATGCATTCTAAATTTATATTTTGATAAATTCCTCCTAACATATGCTTAATATTTTTGTAAATATTTCAGGGAACGCCGCATACAAAGCAACAAACAGCTAATGTTCCTTTCAGTTCATATTTATCATGACAACACGATACCATGTTTATGATGATGTTGTGTGTGAGATTATTGTATGCAGTGTCATGAATCTCATCTCTAAATCCAAAACTAAATCAACTCACCAAACTATTATTGTCTGTATATATAGTTGTTTAGCTAACACATCCAAATTGACTTAAAGCATAATTTATTTAGAAAATATAATTTTCCTGGAAAATGTAAGTTAACTACTTTGCTTGAGAGTATAATAGGAGGCCACTTTAGAAACATAAGCCAGCAATATTCAGGTTAATCTCTTCACCACTATACTTAAACATCTACCATGCACTAACACTGTGTTTTTCCCACTGCAAGCCCCAGGTAGTGCTAATCGGATGCAGCTGGAGGCTGCCAATTTCCCAAACAGGGAGTGGAATTGTTTACCTCTGCACAGCTTAAGGCCCACACCAGGGAGAAGGCCTGGGGAGCGAAAAGTTACGGGCAAGCAAGCTGCCTGAAAAGGAAAAAGCCTGCAGGACGACTGGCCTGAGGGGACTGATGTCTCCTGAACAACCCATCCGCATCGCAGAAGAGGTGCTTCCCCCGAATTTGCGACCACTACCCCTTTATTGCTTCAACTGTTTCATATTTCCACATTTTCCGTCAATGAATCTTGGCCCTCTGGGTGTATTTGCCTGAATCTCCCGTGTTTCCTTGTCTGCCAGACTTTTCGTATCATACGTTTATCTTTATTTATGACCTAGGATTATTATAGAATATATCTGAAACTTCACCAAAAACAGTAGTGACATATGGTGATCTTTAATTCCCTTACTTTACTTACTGTTTTCATTTTACCCAATTTTTTCAAATGCTTAAATTAAAAAAATATCAGAAGTTTTCTATGATTAATCACAATTTGCAGCATCACCAGCAGTGGTGGTCTAATGGTTAGGGAAGTGTGCTTGTGGTTCATAGGTTGTTGCTGAGGTACCCACAGCAAGGTGTCACTCCCGCAAGGTGTTGAATTAACTGTCTGCTGCTATGTCACAGATGGATTAAGTCTGAAGGCATTTTGTTTTGTGTCAACAATGACAATTTATCTCTTCAACTTATAATTATAAATATTTATACATTGAATCCCCAAATTTATGTAGAATTATCGTAAAGGTGAGTATAATGGGTCATTCTCTCAAAACCATTACCATAATATATCATTTTTCTCTCATTTTTAAACGAATTTACAGACAGACACAAATTATAAAACTACATTTGCTAAACTGTCAATTTTACCTCTGGGTTAGTCATCTTTTTTTATATTACCATTCACTTCTGTAGAAAACTAAAATATTTCATCAGATCAGGTCAAGACTTATGGAGATGAGAACAAATGACAAAAAACAAGATCATTATAAATGCATTAGCGGTCAAAAGCTTTTGCACATCACAGGTTTTTATCACTTTTCTATTTATTTCATAAGCTATGGATATTTTATTCTTGTTAAGCATTGGAAGGTTGAGGGAACAACTATAATTGAAATTTTAAGTAAAATATAACAACATTGAAACAGAATGGAACAGCGCATGTCTGACATCCTGTTAACTGGTTGTGTGATGATGGCATAGTCAAATTCTAGGCTGTCCGTTAGCTTCAAATGCACAAGTTTACCGTTTCATCCCATAAAACAGAAAAGAACGCCTAAAACTCTCTCTGCTGTTACAACTGCTAGTAGAGGTTACTTTGATGAATCAAAGATACTAGATTGTTTTGCTAATAAAGGTACTCAAATGGTGAACATGATGAAAATTAATTTGATAGCAATAAATATTGAATATATTATTAATACGTGTTAAGTGAGTAACATGCAAATGTAGAAAATCTGTGTTTGTGGAAAAACTTTTGACTGGAGTGTATGCACCTTATCAAACAAATAGATTGAAAAAGGTTTCATGTAGTTTTCTTATTTGGGGAAAATGTTTTTAAAAAACATCAAATAAGAGCGACAAGTGACATAATTTTAATACAGTATACCTAAAAAGTTCAGGTGACGTCAGTTACGCCATACGAAAAACAAACACCGCGTTTCACTGCCACATTTTCTTTTTTTAAAGTTTCAAGTTTGGGAGGATGACTCATATTTCAATGTTTGTTTAATAGTTTTGTGATGTACAAATCATTCATTTCCAATAAAAATAGTGCTTGAAAGCAAGTACAAGTTGAATTTCAATGCTTTCAGAAAGGCTAGATGAACAGTTGGCAATAAGAAAAGTGAGCACTGAATAGTAACTAGGGGTGTTCAACAATTCATTTTTTATTGCATATCTTGGTGATTAATGCCTTGTACCACAGGTACTTACTCTATCATTCCATGTACTCAACAGGTGGATTGAAACGCTATTTAATCCCAGCCTTGTGACTGATCTAAAACCTAAAGCCTATCTGGCAAATGGTTCTTCTGTCTTCAACAACAACTGATACCTGATGATTGAGTCTCAGGGTTAAGGGCAGCTGCCTAAACCTTGCTGTTGCCAACTGAAAGAAAAAGCTTTGGAACACTTCTGAACCAAACCCAAGCCAGGCTTTGCACCACTCTGCAAAACAGAGAAACAGGCTACATCACCTGGACGTAGTCAAAGAAGGAGAAGAAGAAAAGAAATTGATTGGGAATTTCAGAGCTAACGGCTAAGGCTGGTAGGTTCATAAATGAAGAATACTCACATGGAAAGCAAGGTTTGGAACCTAAGGGAAAAAAATCTTTAAGATAGAACGAGAATCCATTCCATTTGTCTTTGTAAAGAAAGTCAAAAAGGAACTGTAGCTTTAATAGTTTCCAGCCCTGGGGGTCACCACAAGGTTTCTTGGAGGGATTCTTGGTAGCGATGGGTTTCTCTAGCTTCAAGCCGAGCCCCAAACCCAGAAGAGGTGGAAGGTTAAGCCTTAAGGTGCTGGGAGCAGGTCTGCTTACATTGGCCTCAAAGTACTAGCGAGTGGGAATATTCTTGAAAAGAATTAATACTTATTCCTGAGGAACTTTACCCTGCTGGTCCAGTATATAAGATCACTTGACCGGTCTCATTATTCCTGAATGATGGTCTTGGATTTCCAGTTGAGGGAAATAATATAAAACTTGAAAGCATGTCAGCCTTTGTGTATTCTAAATGAGCCAGTAAGTGATGTTAAATTTATTTATGGGCAAAAAGGTCAAATAAGGGTTCGTGCAGTTTGGAAATATTTGGCAAGTCAAGACATTCTTAATGTTGCCCTCTCCAACCAGTGCTTCCACTCCTCAAAGAAAAAACAATTTTTTATTTTCTACTCTGTAATCTTGTTTTGCTATTTTGAGGTGCTGAGAAAATGAGATATACAGACTTTGCCTACGCACAGGAGCATGGGATTTGAACGCTACAAGATCCAAACGTTAGTGAGCCAGTTCTGAAGATGGGGAAATTCCTTTTTTGTCTCCAGTTTCAGCTGATGCACTGGGGGGCCTTTTAAATTTTCTAGTGATGAGAGCAGCGACATAACTGACGCTTGAAATAAACTGGCAATTAAAATTAGCAAACACCTAAGTGTTAAAACTCCTTACAGACTGTGGGGACTTAAAACCTTCTTGTGGTACGCAACAAGGCCAAGGAAGGTTGGGTAGATATGAAACATGTTCTAATAAATAAATAACCCAAAGGTAGATGTGATGTATAAGTTTTCTGCTTATTCAAATCCCCAGTATATACATTACAGTAAAATCTATGATGTTCAAGACTGGAGATATATACTGGTCTACTCATGGAGATTGCTTCTTTGTACTTTAGTTGACTTCTCTAGTTCTACAGATTCATTTACATTCTGGTCTGCTAAGGTATGGTCATTATACTGGATGACATGTTTTTTAAGGAATGTTATTCATTATAGAGCTTGGAGTGGTTGCAATTCACTAGCTTATAAATTTTACTTTATGTTGTGGTAATGAGACAGTGTTCGTAATAAGGGCATTTATTGTTCATGATAGAGTATTTGGAATATGTGAAAAATTTGGAGAGTGGCAGAAGTAAACTAGCAGCAGCAATTTCACTGTAGATGGACCAAGATGATATGATAAGGTTATTCAGGAGTATAAAAACATATCAAGCATTAAAGCAGGACTTCAATCATGACTTTTATGAGAATGATAATGAGACAATGTTTTGACACAATTTGAAAACTCCTTCTTCACAGCATATTTTTTATGTACGCTGCCTACCTGTACAATTCATAGTGCCGTGTAGGTCAGGCCCCTGTGATCCAGTATTTCATGCCTGCATGCATTTCCTGAAGTTAAGCCGTGAATACCCACTTTCAGCCAAGTTTAAAAGGGCTATAACCCTAACTGTACTTCATGCAGGGCATCGGATATATCTGAAACTGCTCAGCCTTGTCTTGAGAGAGCACTGCATTTAATCAGTGCTGTGCAAGTTACTGAAAATGAGTAAGTGTGGCTTCATTCAAAAGTAATTCAACTACTTTACCAATCATATGCATATAAATGCATATAAAAGTAATTGGTTACTAATGTGTGCCGTTTGCAAAGACAGAGCATACATACTGTACATTGCAGGGACTTTGGTTGAAGGTCAGAATGTTGTTAAATGATTACATTTCATTCAGGCCTATTAACAATATTTAAATTATTGCATAAAAATAATTAATGTTTCAGCTAGTGAATTTTTCCAGTAATTTTGTGTTAATCATTTCAGCATAACTTTTTGGCCTCCTGAAATGATTTGATGTGATTTCTGTCATATTGTCAATATTTAAAATAATAAATGTATAACTTTTAATTGGCTAAATTGTGTGTGTGGTATATGGTTTTAGACAGTATGACTACATGCATAGCAAATAGAACAAATATACAATATTGTATGCGAATATATATATATATATATATAGTATAAAGCTTTTGTAGGATATGTAGCCTAATCAGGAAAGATAACAGTAGGCTAAACGTTTCATATTGATTTCATTAACGTTGTGTCGCTGTTGAGATAAGTGGTACAGACATTGGGGGAATGTCAAATCAATATTCGGTAGCCATGTCTCTGTGACATTGTGCCAGTGACCAAATGACCTCATAAGGATGTTTTGCTGATGGATTTTAAAGCATCGCAGAGACATCGTGCCTATGCATGTGTTCTGCCTGGATAGTTATATTATTTCACTGTTGCTGCTGTGACACAGGGCGAGACAATACAACTGTCAAGTTTTATGTATCGCCGCGCCTAATATCACCCATTCATTGTGGCATTGACATAAGAAGCGGTAAATTATGGGAATGTGTTATTTAATTTGAAAAGGTAATTAGTTATATTACTTGTTACCGCCAAAAGTAGTGGAATTACAGTAATGCATTACTACTAACACAGCATTTAATGCTTGTAGTCTGCATACCAGAAAGAAATATGTGCTGTTTTTCATGACGTCATTCAGCTGTTGTACTGTGTAGGCCCCCTTGAACGTGTCTGTTTTCATCCTGAGGATTGTTTACAGTAATGGGGAGGTCATGAAAGGTCATGGAAAGTGGGTGACATCTAGCCATTAAATCGGGAGAAGATTTGAGGATACAATTCGATGAGCACCGAAAAGGCCATATATATGTCTTACTCACTTTTGTATGTGTCAGTTTAATTGTCACTGAAGTCACCGTGTCTGGGACTGGATTGACAAGCCCTACTAAACAAGTGTTGTGGGTATTGGACTTTTGGAGGAACATGGGACATATCTCAACTTCAGAGAGCTTATGGATTAGGTGTATACTGGATGGGCAGCAGCCTGCAATAGATAATACTTTGATTAATGGGATATTTGGAAGAAATGTATTGCAGCTGATTTATCTTCCTGTCCTGCTAATATGTCAAGAACTGCGGCACGAAAGTGGCGGTATATGATTGAGAGCAGGGATATGTGGTTGTGGATGGGGGTCGAATACATTTTTTTTCCAGCCGTGGGAATGGCAGGAACACAAGTGTATAGTAGTCAGGCCTGTTTCTAACCTGCTATTCAAAATTGCCTGGGTTCGAGTTAGCCTGTGTATTGCATGTTTACTAGGAAAATGGTATCCAGTAGAGGAAGAGTGAGGACTTCTAAGCAGGGCAGCAGGCACCAGGCTTCATAAGGCGATGAAGCAGAGAGTAGGAGGAGGCACAGAAGACATGTGGGAGATCAGAATTGACTGGGAGTGGTCCGAGGGAGGCGCAAGATTGGCGAACTGTGACATTATCCAGATAAATCAAAGGTGTCTCAAAATTTTAAGCTGGAGAGCAGGAATCATCAATTTTTGAAAGGTGACAGGGTATTACAGAGCCCAAAAGGCATTCTATCAATGTCACACAATGCCACTGGTGTAGTAAAACCTGTCTGAGCTTGAGCCGCATGGTCAACCACCGGCCGGTAAACATGAGCAAAATATAAGGTGGGGAAAGTAGCTGGCCTGGGAGCCTGTGGTCAGAAAGTCTTCTGAGGAAATAGAACGCCGTGGTTATGCAGACGCTCCCCGGGTTACGATGGTCCGATTTATGATATTTTGACTTTACAATGGATATTCCAGTTCCATTCTGTTTTTCATTTTCAGTGCATTACTCAATAAATTACATGAGATTAAAAGACTTTATTATAAAATAGGCTTTGTGTTAATGATTTTGCCCAACTGTAGGCTAATGTAAGTGTTCTAGACATGTTTTTAAGGTAGGGTAGCCTAGGCTAGGCTATGACGTTTGTTTAGCTAGGTGTATTCATTTTCGCCTTATGATATTTCCACCATATGATAGGATTATAGGGGACGTAACCCCATCGTAACCTTTGTATCTCATTGGGTTCATCAAGCGAAAGAAACACTGTAATTCTGAAATGTTCCTGTGTACATCTTTACACAGTTATGTTTGTTCAATTATTGGCAAAATGTTTTATGTTGTACCCTGGACATCTGTTGCTTCATATAAGACCTTTTAGTGCCATTCAAAATTGTGCTGTAATTAAACCGCTTTACTTTTTGCAAAAGATAGAATAACTAATTCCTTCCTCAAGGTGGCAGTACCCGCACATGTATTAATCATTAAACTCAAAACAACACTGAAAATGTAAGATTTGTCTTAAAGTATACCGTTCCGTGTGTAGTGCACTGCTCTGCATTGAAAGCAATTGATTTAGTTCCTATTCATAAGTGTGGTCCCTTGTGCCGTGTGCTGATGTGAAAACACTGCTTCTAAAATATTACACTGGTCACCCATGAAGCACTACTGCAACTGCACATTAAAGGTTTTTTTTTGGTACTCAAACATTTCCAGAAAGGTTATGGCAAAATTGTCTCTTTGAATGATCATGTGGGCACTCTCACTGTATTTGTGCTTTTTTCCACCAGACATTTGCTGCCATTATAATGGAAACGGTCTAAGATTATTGCTCAGTATTTCAGTTTTGATTGTCACAACTTACTGTCGTTTGTGACACCAGTACAAGTTGCAATATATAACATCAACACATATGGACAATCATGTGAACAAGATGTCAACAACTGATACACAAAAATGATCAAATGATTTTTTTCTCTTTTTAATGTGCAGTGATCAGGAGGTCAGTTCTCTGCTTTAGTAAAAAACAATAGCATAAATTGCACAAAAGAGTAGATTGTCCACTGGATGGCAGTGTTGTCTCATTCTCGGGATTCACTTCCACCACTGTGACTTTCAATGTGAGGTGGTGAAAATGTAATAAAGTACACTTTGCGGGAGTAGGAAGGAAACAGCATCGTGCTTGTAGGGTCCACTGAGCACTGCATGTTGCATTAGTGGAACTAAGCTTGTCTTCTTCTGAAAAAAAAACTATAAATCAAATTCATTTTCTTGACGATAAAAATCTGCATGATCCTCTTGAGTACTATATTTTGGAGTATAAATCAAAAAGAAAATGTCCCTCTTGTACTCAGCAGGTCTTCAATTAATAAAAAAAATATACTTTAAAACAAGCATTAACATATCTAAAAAAACTTGCACAGACACGAACTGAGGCACTCTTTGTGTCATATTACCATTTATTTTATTCTACCTTTTACTTTTTAAACTTTACTGCTATGAGTACTAGTGCTTTAAACTTTACTGCTATGAGTACTAGTGCTTTAAGTCGGCCTATAGTTGCTGGTATGCAGTACCAGCACCTCTTTGTTTTCTTCTTCAGAGTACTGGCACCTCTCAGTATCTGCTGGTACTGAATAACACAGAACCAGCTCCGAGTACTGTATTACATGGGGACTACCAGCACCTAGTACTGAATAACAAGGGGAGAACCAGAACCTGGTATTGAATAACAAGGGGAGTGCTATGAACTGGTATTGAATAACAAGGGGAGTACCAGGAACTGGTACGGAATAACAAGGGAAGTACCATCATTGGGAACTGAATCACAAAGGGAGTACTGGCACCTGGTATTAAATAATATGTGGAGTACCAGCGCTGGGTACTGAATAACAAAGGGAGTACTGGCAGCTGGTACTGAATAACAATGGGAGTACTGGCACCTGGTACTGAATAACAAAAGGAGTACTGGCACCTGGTACTGAATAACAAAGGGATTACTGGCACCTGTTTTCCCCACTCCAAGCACTGATGAGGTCTATTACTGGAAACATATGTTTCCATTTCATTGTTTCATTGTCCATAATCACCATTCGTTTTTTTTTTACTTGTTTATTGTTCATTAGGGATCGTATTATTCATTATTTGTATATTTTACAATACATTTGAATTTCTTATAAGGATTTTCATTATCAATACTATTTCATTATAAATATGCTGAATTCCATTTGTATAATTATGGTATTAATGTTACAAAGGCAGGTCCTGAATGGGAAACAATCATGCAGAGATGATGACTTACTGCCACTTATATTCGCGTAATTTCCTGGGGCTGTAACTTGGACATAGTCGCTGGGAATGAAATGTTGACTGTAATTGGTTTTAGTGATTCTAGCCATCTAATGAAGGAGCTCCTATAACATTTAATGAAGCAATTTATTTTCAGCAGCAAGATGCTGCAATGCACTAGAAAATAAATTGGCATCATATAACTGAGGTCTGTCATGTATCACCTGACTGAATCACCTTCATGGATTCTCACAAGCCCTCTGTGGGTTTTATGTTGAAACCTCTGCTCCATGAAGACCCAAAGAACACTGTTTTCCACCCCATTGAAGGAGTTATACTCACCGGGTTGTTACCTAACCTTTGGAAATTTCATATTCTGTTATTTGTTGGTATTCTCAAATGTCACTAGATAAAAGTGATATCACTCACCAGCTCTATGAGCCTGCAAAGACAGAGCAGGAATGATGTCCTTCAAGGAATGGGCAGTAACTGGCATCATCTTTTCTTCTCTGGAACATAAAGGCCCCTAGCTGAGTACTGGAGGAAGACATAGCTTGGTCTTCACCAGATTGAAATGAAACGTAAATTGATGTGCAACATCAAAGAGAAATCGATCGCAGCCAGCAGCGGAGTCCATCTATAGGTCCCGTCATACAGGTCAGGAAGCAACGCCAGATAGGAGAACCTCACAGCTGAATTAGCAATGACAAGCTTACCAAACTGCATCTGTGTAACTGTTCATCACACTTAAAGAACGATAACAGAAAGCTATGAAATATTCCAGCTTGTGATAATTAAACACCAAACCTCAGTAATATCTCACACTGTTAATGTTTCATAAAGTCTGCAGGGCTCTGAGTGACATTGTATGGAAGAAAAAAACTACATGTGTATTAAATAATTAAATGCTCGACAATGCATTGACAGTACGTTATATTGTCCTTCAGTTTCAAATGATGTTTCAAAACATGCATCAAAATTTATATTGTTGCAGAGCATTATGTTAGCTATATTTTGGTATGATAGCGGTAGAAGGGCAAGCTGGAAGAGGAGAAGGATCAGGCAGGCAGGCAGGCGAGGATGCAGGATACAGGGGTTTAATGGGAGGAACAGGGCAGACGGCAACAAACATCAGTGACAGATCTGGGGAAAACGGACTCAGACGCGGACTAAATACACAGGACAGGCCGAAAATAACAGGCAACAGGTGATCACAATCGAGAATTAACATGAGGTAACGAGGGGGGCGTGGCACACAGGAGGATCGGACAAGCAGGTCATGATATATTTCATGTTGGTTCATAAATAGTTTTTGGTAGATTGGTGTAATTTCTGTTTTGTATTCCATTATAAAAAAAAACAACTTTAACAGTGCATGCATTTGTAATTCTTAATTTGGAGTTCTCTTTTAATACTGCCCCGGGCATTCTGCTCATCAAGTGTGGGCTATTACACTCTACGCAAACAGGAACACTGGTTTAATTTAAGGGTAGCTTTACTGGAAGACCATATAGCACAAGTCACGGCACGACAGTGTCACCCCAAAGCACCAAAACTTAAAAACATCTGCCTCTACATTTAAAAACAAAATCCATGTTGTTGTACATTTTTAAATTGTGTCTTTTAAATGAATTTAACTGCTAATTTTCCAGTAATTAAATATATACATTATTACAAACTTTAAGTAGGTCTTCCAATGATTTAATGTAAAGGATTGTAGATTTGGAATATAATTAATCTTTAAGTAAACTTTCTGGTGTGATAAAGTAGAAACTATTGATATAAATTAACACTGGATGTTTTACGAGAGCTGCTACAGTGGCTTGGAATCCCCGTTAAAGGTTACTAGGCACTTATTAGAAAAAGTGGGAATATAAAAATGAAGTGTTTTATACAAATGTTCCAGAGCTACTGTGGAACCTTACGCCTGCATGTGGGTTTATCCCTCTGCACAACCTAACAGAAATGTAATGAGCTGAAGTAGCCAGACTGAGCAGTTTCATTACATACTTCGGTTAGGTCAGCTGGCCGTACATGAATTCCGAACATGTTTCAGGGGCAGTAATTCTTCTGCCCAAGTCTCCCCAACAAGTCCCCCCCCCTGTTTATTGTTCATTTGATTCCTTTTAGTCACTACAAGCAAGATGAGCTTTGGCTTGGAGAATGCTTCTCACATTGTGCTTTATCAGCTGTAGGAAAAAACATGACTATTCAGGGAAATGGAAAAAGTTATGGTTTGCTAAACCTTACAAATGTGCATGTGTGTGTGTATGGGGGGGCATTAGGGTAGTGTTCATCTGTGTAGGGTGACCCCAATATATTGTTTAGGTTTGTTCCACCACTTCCTCCTTTGAGGTGCATTTCAATACACTATTCCCAGAAAAGCAGAGCCATCCTTTATGGGCCCAGATGCTCGCTTTCAGCCCCCAAACCCCCGTGCTGAAATTGCAGCTTCACAGTGAGTCTGCTTTACTTTCCATAATATGTTCGCCTTTGCGAATGCTTTTTTTTTTGGGGGGGGGATGCATAAAAGTTCCACGCTGTTCAGTATTTTTCTTTTTAAAAAGAGGTAACTGTGAAATGTTTTCCTGGACCAACAATTGCGTGTAGAGATACTGGCCAGAGAACAAGGGGGAAATTATAAATAATAAATGACTAATATGCACATTTGAATGTGGACTGGGTGGTTTTCTTTGCAACTTTGGCATCTAGCTTTCTGTCTCACCCTCAGAATGATGAGGATTAAATCAGGGCTTTGTCTGCGGAGTGTCGGTAGCAAGTAAACTTGATCAAAAGACACTTCTCTTCACAGGACACACCTCCAGTGAGAAAGCAATAGTGTACTGTAAAATGAATGCTGATCGAAAAAGAAAAACAAAATGGATTTATGAAACATAATTTGGATTTTTGGTATATGAATCAGATACATAAAGTCATTAGGATTTATATACGAAACCGATGGAGGTACCTTCACACTTCTACAATAATAAAAACATTACACTTTTTGTATTAGGTGTTGTACTTTTAAATGATCTGTATAGAATATAGATATAAAGAAGCTTTGTGCAAACTTAAAATTGGCTGACCAAAGGGTCATTGTGATCACAGTCCTGTATAGTTTACACGTAAGTTTCTTACATCACATTAAGTTTTCCTCTGACAAAGGAAGTGATTGATAGGAATAGCTATTTTTAGTACAGGATTATTTTTTTTTTGTTACGTCTCAAGAGTCCTGATGTAGGCAATTGTGTAATTATGACACATAATTTGTATATCATAAAGGAAGAGGGCAAATTGATAAAATTATGATATCAGGATAACTGTGACTTTGACTTGCAGGCTGACAAACGAGTAGAGCAGTTACTGCTCTCTGATTCTGACAGGGCAGCTGACGGTTTCAGGAGGAGGTTGTGCTGATTTGACAGGTCTGCGTAGCAACAAGCCGCAGAAAAAACAAAAAAAACAGTCAAAAATCTACATCCAGTTTCTTGTCAGATGACATCGTTGTGTGAATTTCTGCTTTCTTTCTCCTCTTTGGTGCAATTAATGAACCCCAGAGGGGTATTTCACATTTCCTTCAGGCTGGCTTTAGACAGCTAAGGCATTCAAAGCTCAGAATAAACACTGTTGAAGGCACAGAGAGAAGCCGTGAATATTAATCAGAAAACGCTGACTTCCCTATTTCTGCTTAATCTCCTATTTTTGTTTCATATAGTACTGTAAACCCTAAGGCTACTCCCCTTGAGATAAAAGACATTTTGTTGTTTATTTGTCAGATTGAGTCCATATTGGATATCATTTGAATTTAAATTATGCAGTAAACATTTGAGGAAGCCAGGGAGACATTTAAAGAAGTTTACACATAAAACATACAAAAAATAACAACCTACACAAGTTACAAACAAATCTTGCACGAGTAACTGTCACTGTTTGTTTCTCACTGGTTGCAGCTTCATACCATAATGTTCAATTTAACATAACTTGAAAAACAAATATAATATGATTATTTAAATAAGTGCTGCTTTTGTTTTAGACTTTTACTACTTCGACTCAACTTTCTACACAAAAATGTGACAAATTGGAGAAAAGAAGATATTTTTAAAAAGAAAACTATACAAAAATAAACTAATTAAAACACAGTGCCTGTCAAGGACATCGCTAGGTAAACTATTCACATTTTCAGTAAGCTCAAGTAATTGCCAACATATACAAGACGTAATCACTGCACAATATATGCAGCCATCCATTGACAGATGCCACCTTTCCATTCAAGGCTGTAAAGATCAAGATCTCAGAGAGACATTGCACAAGACAGGGAACACCTTGAAGGACAGTCTCACAAAGAAGCAGTCTTGTGCACAGATACACCAAGGACACATTTCGAGTCTGAGTTGCCTCAAAAGTCTTATGTGAAGAACTCAATGTGCAAGAGCATTTATGCTCAAAACATGCTTATAGCAGAGAGAGCCACCATCCACGGAGAAGAGAAAGAATCCTATAGTGTTATAACACAAATGTCATTTAATAACAAGTCTACACTTCTATCTGCTCTTGTATCTGTTATTATATCCCAAGAAAGGACAATATGTTTCTTGTTTCATGTCAGAAACAAACTGGTAAATTCCCCCAGCAAATCAATAACAGTGTTAGAAGTTGCGTAATTCCGTGTCTAGTTTATTATTGTTCATATATGACAATGGAATAAAATCTATATATATATGGAATAAATATATATAGAATAAAACGGCGCCACTTCTGTTTTACTATGGCATGGCAACCAGGAAGCGAGCGACGGGCACGATCCCTCAGAAGAGACACTGAGCAATCAGAATGCTACAGCAAGAAGCTTAGATTTGTTTACATTGGGCTAAGAGACGTGGCTCGCTCGGACCTTTTGCACGCTCCGGTTAGATATTCGGAAGCAGGAAATCCATCACAAACAGAATGCTGCTGACCGGCAGATGACTGGAAATGTATAACATAAACACACAGAAGTGAAGCGATAAAAGGGAGAGAGACAGAACGATGCGAACACAAAATGTTAATCAGTCACATATGGAAAGTAAAAATAATAATGAGCAAAATAAAACAAAAACATTTAAACACAATTAATATGTGAAATGAATGAAGTAATTTGACGTTCAATTAAAACCAGTCCCCTAATCCTCAAGCTGTCTAACAAGCTTGAGTAGCAAGATATTATCACACCGCGCAAAATCCTGCACTTATTCATCCTGAACTGACTTCATCTGCTTGACGTCAGGGGTCCTGCATTTTTGCACTAAGCTTGGGAGCATACACACTAATATACATATTTTTTAACTTTAAAGAAAAACACATTTGTTTATTTTATCACTAATATCACTAATCACAATATTTGACCTGGTTGTCTGTTATATTTCACCAAAGGGGGAATAGGAGAATAAAAGGAAAAGCATATTCTCCTGAATTTTTCATTTCAGGGAGTGCTCTTCTTATGTACACATAATAGTTGTCCTCTAAAAAGATCCATTGCACACCCCGTGCTTATGTAGCTGCCAAATGTGCCCCTATTTGCATCTTATCTGCATTTTAAAGGGACCTTTGGGTCTAGTCAAAATTGCAGATTTGTATTTAAGACTCGTGTCTTACAGTTATGCCCTTTATGTGCTTGCAGATTATTTCCCCTTTATCATCAGCTGTAAAAACTGCTCGATATATAATGTGTCTCCTTATGCTGAACCAAAATATAACTCTCTTGCATTGCATTTCTTGCTTAACTATGCCTGGAGACCAAAAATCCATAAGGATTTTATTACATTTCACTGCTTTCCACCAGAAGTGCTGCTCATGCCAAGCGAAACATTTTAAAATGCTTCTCACGCGCACAGAGTAACACACCTGTACTTATTATTTTTACTTTAATATTACAGCTTTGTAAGATTAATGAAAACAAAAAATTTGGTCTGCAGTTTTGTGCTGAGTAGCTAAATTACGAATCTACTTTCTCTCCATTCCACACTTTTATTCTGTAAGAAATGGACCCCCAAAC
>JAODKF010000002.1:24341831-24360178 GCA_026779585.1 Mormyrus proboscirostris | reverse complement strand
GTGTTTGTTATGACAGTATTGGGCCCATGTTGGATAGAAAACCACAATTCAGCATGCTTTCCAACAGCTTGTTGATTAATACTGACTATCAATCAAGCTACATGTCAAGCCAGAAGAATATCACTTACTTATACTTAAAATTACAGGTCTGAGTAATTTAGCTATGTGGCCTTTACGTATCTTGCATAATAGATGCATGAAAGGTACTATAAAGATTCCACAAGTCAAAATATAAATAGCAGAACCAATAGTGGTTAGACTTTCACATGTATGGATTTCCACAATTTACACTTATTTAAGTTTTACATATGCATAATAATACAGTCATACAATAACACATTAAAAACATGCCTGCATATGCATGTTTTAGGTCAATGTTATGTTTTAGTATGTGACAACAAGATACAAGATACTTTGTTCGTCACATATATGGTAATATAAGTATAACATGTAGTGAAATATACCCTGAACGACCATTAGACTGTGCAAATCAAAAACAGAATTAATAATGTCAAGAAGTTAAAAATCGTACAATAAACTAAAAAGTTGCAATAACTAAAATGTATACATAATATAGAGAAATACAGGAGTTCAGAAAATAATCTTAAGGTTAAAACTGTATAAGTGCATGTCACCTTACATATTATGTGAATTTGAGATTTTCTGTATAGTATTTTGATGCTGGTAACAAAACGTCCAGTAGGGGGTACTGTTGTGATATTGAACAGCAGTGATCCACTTCATCGCCCCCCATTAAAACAAATACTGAGTGAGGGGTGCCAGCTCCGTTGTGAACAGAAACACCCTTTTCCCTGTGAGTCTCAACACTCTTGATCCGGTCAAAGATGAGCAATGTATCAAAAATGAATAAAAAGTCAGACGCTGAAATAAACAGAAATTATACATCATTATTGCGTTTTATCTGCTTAGACTGCTTTGATTCCTGTCAAGCTGAAAATGTCTCACAGTGCGGTAAGAAGGACAAATCACGTTACCTGGCGAACACTAGTCTTCTATCTACATAATATATTTAGAGTAATGGTGACCTGATCAGGAAGTCAGCAGTCAATTCAGTAAGTCAGTGTTTGTGGTGTATTGCTCTACAAGCACTGCCTGTTGAAAAAAAGTTACTTCTAAGTCTAGCTGGTTGGTGAGTGAGAACGCAACAATTTTTCAGCAAAAGTAAACAAAGCCTATCCTATCCCTTTATATTTGAAAGCTATCATGGGAAATTAGTATTTGCCCAGTGCTGGTGTACACCAAGGTGTTTGGTGTCAAGGGACAGCGGATCTTCAGCCATGCTGGTATTATCTCCAGGGATTTCCTCAGACCGCACTATTGATCACATGGCATGCGGTAAGTTCAGGAGATTCACCTTTATTTATTGCTTGAGGAGATTAAAAAAATAGCATAAAATGCAGTCTCACCATTTATTTTGTAGTTATCACAAAATTCTGGTGCTTTGTACAGAAGTGATTGTGGTAAAGCTTATGTGGAAAATTAATTTGTATGGCTTTAAATTATGTTTTTTTTTGTATGATCCAGATCCAAATTTAATAAAGGACTTTGACTCTGTGTCTGACCTTCACTGGAAGAAAATGCCTTGGTTGACAAAACAAACCCAGTGAGCCAAATAATAATAAAAAAAAAACTGTCAATGGAGGTATTTTATTATTTAACAAAGGAGGAGGTTTGGAATATTCCACCTGTTCTCAGATGCCAAACATATCTGTTTTGGAAGCCTTCACTGTAGGCTATTGAGTGTAGATGTAGGGTACTGTACTGACTGTCAACAATCAGAATGACAAAATAAGGCAGGATCTCAAAAGTGGGACCGAACAAGTGTCACTGTGTACATCATCTGGATTTACACAGGCCGTTTTCTCTGTGCTTTAGCATGTGACTCCAAATCTCATCCAAAGACGGGAGACAAAATAGCAAACCAAGGAGGAGTGATTTGAGAGTTACCGTATTATAACCAGCCAAAAATGAGTGATTTGAGAGTTGCTGTATTATAACTAGCCAATGATGAGTCATTTGAGAATCACCATATTATAACTAGCCAATCAGGAGTCATTTGAGAGTTACCATATTGCCTCTATTTTGAGATTCAAGTTCCAAATGTATTGACTATGATCACAAAATTAAGAACACATTCAATTACTGAAAATCTTTATGCATATGACACCGTTATCCACTCTTTTATCCGTTTAGGCTCAGTTTGGACCTGATTCACCAGCCAGTTGCCTTTGTGGTATTAATAAATCTGAAATCTGACTATGGTGATTTCTTGGGCAGCATTTTTCCGCTCCGAATTCCTGAATGTGGATGGAATTGATTTGTATTCATATCAGATACTATCTCTGTCTGACTATCTGAGTATTTTTCAGATTGCGAAGTTTTATAAAACATGCAAACAACCTACCAAAGACCTATATGACACACACATTATTTTGTGGTACAATAAAATAATATGTGGCATTTGCAGCAATGTAAATCAACTTTTATGTGCGAATTTCCTATATATTTTCCATTATGCAAGCAAAGACATTTAGATTGTTATTGTGACCAGGAAGTCCCTTTGCCAGAACAGTAATAGTACTCATTGCAATAAATGTTAATGTAAAATCATTCAATAATTCAAATAATCTTCAGATTTATAGTAACTGATGAGCAATTGCGGTTCACAGGCATGTGGCAGAGGTACCTTGATGATGATTATTAGAATTATTATTAACAGAAATAAAAATCAACGATTAAAAGCTGAATATGAAAAAGACATGAGAGAGCAGAACACAAAAAACCCCAAAAAGACTGGAAACTTTATTAATCACATATTAATGAAAGGGTAACAAAGGAAATGTAAAATAAAATAAAATCTAAATAAAATATCATACAGAAAGATGAACATAAAACAAAGAGACAAAGAATAAAGACTTGGGGGACTTTCTCAGGTTTTCCACACCAAAGTGGAAATGAGGACCAGGGCAGATAAAGAAATTCTCCTGACAAACAGCGTCTGTCTCGCTGGTTCTGACACAGACAGAAATAGCTACAAAAAGGTTACATGTCATTGTCTCTGCAGGAACCTGTGACTCCTAAACACAGCAACTGATAACAATAGATAAAGTATTATGTGACAAACTCTTTAATAAATTATGCATAGCTTTAATCAATTATGTATAGTGTGTACCAGTATACCACAATACTGAAAATGTAAGGAATAGGAAGATATTTCAACTGAAGTGCAACCTTTAAATATGGTGTATGTTTGGATGAATGATATTACATATTTTTATACTGCATAAAGCAGAAAGTGGTATGAAATCTCTAGTTTGTGCAAAGAAAATTGAGGAAGCTTTTCAGGCTTGATTGCTTTTGTTATCGTGGTGTTGTTACATACTCGAAATTTGCAGTTTATTGTGCTTTTACACTGGACAGCTCTAATTTTCAATTTTTTGCATCTTCTTGGTTGCTGCTCATGCCGTTTAATTGGGGTACTTGCCTGTCATAGTGTATCTATAATAGAACAAAAGAAGAAGGCCTTATTAGTTTAGCTCAGACATTTTTCTTTTTTTTTATGAAATACTAACATTCCCCTGTCTTTCTGAGGTTCTGTCGTCAGTAATTTGAGGTTGAGAGGCTGAAATTGGGCACTGTAACTAAGCTACCTTTACATCCAATTTCAAGTGTCTGGCAGGGAAGCTAAAGATTCAGTAATAATTACTATTCCATGTAATAGAATAGTAGTTACTGCTGTAAAGAATCATTAGAGGCAAAAAGATTTATTGTGTGAAGTAAATGGGCTTAATGCAACATTGTTGCATGAATGGTTGACTATTATCAATGGGTCAAACAACATATGAATGCTTGAAATCTTTTTTTGATGCAAGATAATTAAATTTATACAGTAGCAGACGGCTAGGACCACCCTAAAGGGAAAAAATAAAACATTCTGGGATTAAAGTCAAAACTTTTGAGATTAAAGTCAAAATAAACTGTCAAGATTAAAGTGAAAATAAACTTTGCAAAATTTGCAGAATATGTCTGTAGACAAAGGTGAAAAATATTTTCACCTATTTTAATTGTAACTGCAATCGGTTAATTGAGATGAATCTACCGTGACAACCCCCAGGTTGGCGAAATATACCATCAGGACTCAGTAGTTTGCACTGTAATAAAGGTTGGAGACCAGTGATATAGACGGTGTGGGGGTCGCCAGTCTTTGGCACCATTATTTTGGGGTTGTGTTTTGAATAGTTTCAGAGCTCATGACCTAGCAGAAGTGAGCTTTCATTTACTGTGGAATGAACCCAGAAAGCATCTGATCGTGAAGCATCTGTATGGTGTCATCATGTAAGATGATTCACCTCCTTCAGATATCTCACAGTCACAGTCACTGACGTTAACTGTTTAACTTGAGTTTTTTTCTCTAACACTTACTTCAACTTCAGTCTCTAAATGTTTAATAGAATATATATGGTGATACATATATATCCTTTTCAATGGTCCTAATACTCTTCCATATCAATATGCATCCTTCTGAAATAAATTATTGCATCCCCCCAGGTAACTAAAATACAATCAACACAAACCAAATCAAGACATAAATGATGTCAGCGGTTAAAATAGCTAAAACACATAGGCAAGCCCAATAATGCATAATTACAAAGTGTGTTATCTCTACTGTAGTGTTACAATTGGAAAATCCTACTGTATATGTGGGTTAAGGCAGCTTACAGTAATGTCAAAAAAATAAATAAATAAATACACGAATTCTACAGAAAGTATCAAGCTGACCAAGCATGAAGAGTGGGTCTTACGGCAAGCCAGTCATCTGATGCACAACATTGTACAGCAGCATGCTTCAAGCACATGAGCATTAATAAGGACATAGTTTTGATCATGTTTCACTTGATATAAGATAAAGATTTGATTTAAAATGCTTTTCCACTGTATTGCATTCTGTTCCGTGTTGTTTTTCATTCCCCCAAGTGCTGTACAACAGGAAACAAGGTAAAACCCTACTGTCCTAACTTATCACAGCGATGAGGAGTTGCTATTCTGCTATAAATGACCATAGAAGTTTGTTAGCTCAGTTTCGAGTTTTATTTACTCTGTGTAGATAGGAGAAGGCAGACTGGGAGTTAAATTTACTATAAATTGCAAGCACTATATATATATATATATCCCTACCCAGCCCTAACCATAACAATAAGTAACCAAACAAAAAAGTAAAACTGACTTAAGTACATCTGGTCTTATGGCAAAAATTATTCTTTAGATTATATTCTTTAGAAAGCGTTTCTAGTATATTTTTTGGCATATGTGTTGTTTGCTATACAGTATAGTGTCTTAAAAGGAAAGTAAATCCAACTTATGTAAAATCTGAGTTACAAAAAGGATTGTGGAATCAAAAACTGACATCCATCAAGAACTGCCTGTATAATATTTTACAGTGATTTTACCCAAGGATGTTGAAAAGCTCTTAATTCAATGCCTGGGAAAACCAGAAAATGATTTCCTGAACTTTTCTACAAAGCTAATTAAGCAGTGTTCCTGTGCCTAGAATAGTGTAAAAGTATCTAAAAGACTAAAAACTATGAATATAAATTTAAATAGTGTATAAAAATATCTTGACCATGGATAACCGCAACAGGGGGGCAGCGATCATGGATGTGTGCAGGCTATGGCTTGCTCTTAGCTGTCTGCTTATAATCCTGATGGATCAGGACAGTTAGTCTAAATTGGTTCTGGCGTTTTGCCACTGGGAAACACAGGTGAACTTCTGTTATAGATCCTGCAGGATATGAGCTTATATTTAAATAAAGAAGTCCCTTTTGACAAAAAAAAGCTGTACTGAGATCTGTTTCAACATCTTGCCAATGTCTTACTCACCTGGCACTTGTTAAGTGAATCTTTAGAACTCAAATGCTGGACTAACTGGCAAACATAAAGAGATGAAGACAAAGACGTGTGAGATCAAGACAAGCTCATCCTTTGAAAAGACAAGGATGATTGCCCTTTGTTTGATAGGACTGTCACGCCAGCAGATGATGTGGACAGTCGCTTTTCATTCGTCAATATTTATTTATATTTTCCTTCTTCTTTTCAGAACCTGCCAGCTGCAGTCAAGAACCCAGATGTCAATTCACTTATAACAGATGTGGAGTTTGATGCTGTATAAATTCCATGAAGCTGCTGTGAAAATAGAAGGACTCTATCCTGCACACACACACACACACACACACACGCACGCACGCACACACACACACACGCAGGTGCGCACGCTGGCATACCAGTCTAAATGGGGACCTCATTTCTATGGAAAAACCCCTAATCTGAATCACGACAGCCTTAACCCCTACCCAGGCCTAACCTTAACCATAGGTAACCAAACAAAATAAACAAAATACAAGAGTTTTTGCATTTTTATTTTTTTCACAGTTTTTTTTAAATTGAGGGCATCCAAATGACGAAGAAAGAGGTCGTTTCAGATTTTATCACACTTTGGGGACATTTTGCTTGTGATCTATGTGACCACGCCCCCCTCCCCCCTTCCATCTGGATTCCCCCCAACCCCGAAGGTGTGCCTCACGCAGCCATGGAGACACCGTGATAATTATTGCAGAACTTCATAGTCAATCTAAGAATAAAATATTTCTGTCTTATAACTGTCTGATAGATACCATATACATTGATTTGTATTTTAGTTAAATAACTGTAGAATCACTAAAGAGAGCGATTCCTTTATTCGTTTATTACTGTTGCTTGTACCGAGTATTACATTTCAAGCCCAACAGGTCCTTAGAGGCTATAAAAGGCCAAAATTAATGAGCAGAATCAGAAAAACCTGTAAAACAAACTGTTTGATACCTTAATGTAACAACAAAGCTGTATTGATTATCCGTATGTAAATCGCTTCCATTTGCTGCCTTTCTGCTCATAAAGTAGGTTCATAGTTTTTTTAAATTAGTCTAGAGACATAAACAATCAATATTATTATTAGTGTATCTACCAAGAAATGTATTTTAACAGTTTTTTTTTCTTAATTGTTGTAGCATAAATTTTTTTATAGCAGCTTATAGCAGCATAATTTACCAAAATATGTGATTACATTTCGGGCATCACTAAATTTCAGCAAAGCCTTCTGCTTCTTGCACACATTTAAATGGTTAGTATATTAGATAAGAGAATACAAAAACAAATAAGAAGTGAAAAGAAAATAAAGGAATCTGTTCATTGACAGTCATAACATCATTCTCTACAGGGTACCCAGAAACAAGCTAATTCAAGACCCTAGTTAAGATAATCACGTTACCAGGATTATTTGCTCCATAAACAATGTTCTCCATGGGGGTTTTGAAGAATGTTTTTCACAGATTTCGAAAACATTGCCTTTCTGAAACTAATCTCAGTAGTCATTCCTATATAATACCAGGAAGCACCTCTAGATGCTAAAAAATACTCAAACAAAAAAGATGTGCAATAAATCACAATACAAGTGTTTATGATTGAGCGTTCGGCTCTGTGTGTTAAGCTATGCCCTGTCAGCCTGTGCTTGCCCTATTCTGTAGTTGGTTTAGTTTTCAAATCAGTGCTGGATGACAGTGTTAAAATCTTTGTGTGCTATTTGCTATGGTTACTGCCTTTATTTAAGCTACGAAGTCTCTCTGGGGTTTTGTTGGCTTCCTGTGAATCCAGCTGTATTCTGATATTTCACTGCAGAGCTGGCGGCAGAGAACTACTGTGCTAAGGAGACAAAAAAAATGTTAGCAGAGGAACTTGCTCGTATTAATATTCTTGCCAGCGATTCATCTTTCTATTCAGGTAAAGAAGATGATTTTAATGAGTGGTGGACTTTGCGATACATCAATGTTGGGTTTAATTAAGAGGTCCACTTGTCTGTTAATGATGATAAATTCTGCTGTTCAAAACTGGTGTGCATTACTCTGTATTACATAAATGTTCGTGCTCCTTTTCTTTTGTCTGCTTTTTTTTCTTGTAAGAGCAGAGAGAGCCACCGCAGTGGATGGCTATGCTATGCAGAACCGTCTGAGTAGACAAAAGGAGGCCTTGGAGCTGCATGCTTTAGCGATATTCAAAAGAAATTACTCATTGTGTCGGCAGCTATGTTAGAGACAGAGACAGTCACTTTCAAACAAAAAACAGAAGTGAATGGATGGGGCAGGTCTTTCTGAGAATCTGGTGAAGATCCTGGCCCAACCGAGCTCACCTTTGTAACAAAGAATGCACTTTCACATACTTTTCTGTTTCATGTGTTAGTACATGAAGATATTGTAGGGAATGGCAAAATTTGATTAATCAAAATGATAGATGAATACGTATGGATAGACAGACAGACAGACAGACAGACAGACAGACAGATAGATAAATAGATAGATAGATGCTAAGTAAAAAAGCAAATAAGTAAGCCGGCAAATGAATGGATGAACTACCAAAGAGTTTATCATCTGTTTTTGTGAAACTGATACTTAAAAGGCTTTATTGCAATACCACTTCAATTCATTCAAATTGCTCACCCATAATATGGTAGCCTCCTTCTTCCTTTGTGGACCATTGAATATAGATTATGATGATATTGGAATAGTAAAATGCACTGAAGATGAAATGAACAGGACATTAACCCATTTGAGGCCTTCCTTTTTAAAATTCTAATTTGCAATTTATGAATTTGCATTAGGAGTCCAGTCTACCCTAACTGCTATTCGAATGCCAATGTATGGTTTTAATGACACTGTGAACATATCCACAGAACGTGGTAATACTCTGCTGGCAATACAACACTGTAATCTGGTTATTATTGCAAGGCAGGAAGCATGTTTAAACGCTTTTTATTCAGATACCAATAGAATGAATTGAATATTGTATTGAATACAGTTGAGCTTATTATTTCTGCATGTTGTTGTTAGCATGGAAGCATTTTAGATCTGGAACTATTGGCAGATACTCAGACACCAAAACAGTGTCAGACTCATCTAAAGACTAATCTACTCTGCATACTTTACAAACTAAGCTTCCTTTTTGAATACTTTCATTTTTTTCATCACTAATTATTCCTAACAGTAATTTGTTTTACCACAATTGGAAAAGTAAGGCTTAAGCATTTGGTTTTAATGTGCTTTTAATTAAAATCTTTAAAATTTAAAGTCTCATTCAATCAACAGCTCAATGAAGCTGAATTAATGAGAGGCTCAGTTAGACCAAAAACCATTACACATGGAAGGTCGTGAGGTTTGGAAAACGCTGTACTATACTATTTTGAGCATATAATGGTTATGGATGCAACGACTGCATTTCCCTTGGCTGATCCCAATTGTCAAGTTTTATAAACCCTGACCTGCTAATAATGGTCCTAGCCACTTCTGATTTTCTTAGGTTACTTATTACAGGCAAAACATTTTTAATGCTTTTTTTAATGAACTTTTAGCCAGCAAAATATTTTAAATTACCTTTTCAAATAAAAATGACACTACAAGTGTCAGATTAAATTGGTCATTCCAGATGTTTTTGAGATAGTACCTCCACAGACAACTTTTTGTTCACGTTTTTGACACGTTACAAATTTAATGTCTTTGAATGCCCAAACAGACATGTTTACCGTGTGTGGTTTACCTTACCTATCACGCAACATTAGTCAAGGGAGAGAAGGTGAGGAGTGAGGAACATGACTGTGGATAGAAACTCCACAGAGATGTTTTGCAGTAGTTGGGTCCAGTAGTTGGTGAACTCCTTGATTGGCTCACAAAATTGGCCATATTTAGACTGATTGGTTGATTTCTGGTCACTTGCCGAGTGATTGGTGCATCCTTAGTATTGGTACATCTATAGGGTGCATGTGAAAAGAGAGACACTCCAGTGTGTTTGATTTCAACACTGAAAATATATCAGAGCACAAACAAATAGCACTGAGCATCACACAGTGTAAACAGACATGTTTAGTGTTCACCGCTTACATACCAATCAGCTATAACATTAAGACCACTGAGAGGTAAAGTGAATAATATTGATTATCTCGACATAAAGAAACCCCTCAAGGGTGTTATTATACATTAGGTAGGCAAATAGTCAGTTCTTGAAGTTGATGTCCTGGAAGCAGGAAAAATGAGCAAACGTAAGGATCTGAGCAACCTTGACAAGGGCCAAATCGCGATGACTACATAGTCAGAGCATCTCCAAAACAGCAGGTCTTTTGGGATGTTTCCAGTATGCCATGGTCAATGCCTACCAAAAGTGGAAGACTGCCCAGTGAACTGGTGAAAGGGTCACGGGCGCCCAAGGCTCACTGATGCATTTGGGGAACGAAGGCTAGTTCGTCTGGTCTGATCCCACAGGAGACCTATTGTAGCTGATATTGTTGAAAAACTTAATACTGCCTGTGGTAGAAAGGTGTCAGAACATACAATGCATCGCAGCTGGCTGCATATGGGGCTGCGTAGCTGCTGACCAGTCAGAGTGCCCATTCTGACTGCTATCCTAACTGGATTATAGAGCATTGGGGGAAGGGGGCCTGGTCTGATGAGTCACATATTGCGTTAAATCTTGTGAATGGCTGTGTGTGTATGTGATATTTATCCGGAGAAGTGATGGAACCAGGATTCACACTGGGAAGAAGCTGATGGACTGATGCTCTGGGCATGTTCTGCTGGGAAACCTTGGTTCCTGACTTTCATGTGGATGTCACAGGTACCACCTACCTAAACATTGTTGCAAACCATGTACACCCCTTCAATGAAACTGTATTGCCTGATGGCAGTGTTCACTTTCAGCAGGATCATGTGCCCTGTCACACTGCAAAAATGGAATGAAAAAGAGTTCAAGGTGTTGACTTCGCCTCCAAATTCCTTAGAACTCAATGTGCTTGAGCATCTGTGGGATGTGCTGGACAAACAACTCAGATCCATGGAGGCCTCACCATACAACTTACAGGACTTAAAGGATCTGCTGCTAATGTCTTAGAGCCAGATACCACAGTATACCTTCAGAGGTCTCTGGGAGTCCATGCCTCGACGGTTCAGAATTGTTTTGCTAGCAAGAGGGGGATGAGGGACCTATGCAATATTGATCAAGTGGTTTTAATGTTAAGGCTGATTGGTGTACCGTATATCTGCTGACTTCTTCATGACTAGCAGTGGGGCACCATTTCATGTCCACTGTAGTAACGCCACAGCACATATGTAAAACTCTAATGTGAGGATGAAAAAGCTGAAAATATTGGGACTTAAATACAATACCAGTCAAAAGTGTAAACATACCAAGCTGCCTGAAAAGGAGAGTGACATTGTCACATCACATGATCTGGGCACCAGACCTATACACAGTATAAATAGTTTTGAATGAGTCTGACCAGAAAGTGAAGGAAAAGCAGCCAATGAGAGCTCAGCATGTATGTGGGACGTCCTGAAAAGCATCCCAGTATGGTCAGCCAGTCCCTGGAGCAGTTGGGGTTAAGGGCCCTCCTCAAGGTCCCAGTGGTGACATCACTCTGCAGACCCAGGGATTTGAACCAGCAACTTTCTGAGTCTGATTCCAAGGAGTGACCCTGCCCCTCCAACCCCCAACAAATAACTTTTGGTCAGTGTAGAATTCCATATATATAATTTTATAGTTGTGATATCTTTTATAATTATTCTGAAGCATAGAGAATAATACAAATAAACCTTTCTATGGGTAGGTGTGTCCAAACCCTTGACTGGTACTGTATATAAATAGTCCCTAAGCTTTTGTTTTTTAAATCTGTCATCCTCCTGGTTACAATCCTTTAGAATCAATCATTCCTTATTTCCATTATCAAAACCATTTGGGAGACATGCAAAGAGACCTTGTTAGAGAAAACTTGCCTTCAGTATGTACATACAATTCCTGCTTTTTCCCTTGCTTTGTCAAGTTTTCACGCATACAAAATCTATCCGTGAATACATACTGATCATAATACTGCTAAGTGAGCAGAATGTGTCTCTCTGACTCTGCTCTCTATCTTGAAGTACCATATTAAGCCGAACAGCTGAACCACTAAATAGCACTTAATTACTTTCGATGAAATACCACCGGAAAGACACAACATCATAACCTAGATAAAAGCATTGGCCATAGCTGTAGCAATTATTTTGAGAATTCAGAGTTTAGAAATGATGTGGAGATACAGAAAGTATGCAAACTCATTGATGTTTTTTTCAGCACGGGCCTGAAACTCAGTTTGTACAGTAGGAGGTCATGTGTAGACATGTATTGCACTGGTGCAGTACCATATTTCACCCCAGTATATTAGTACAGAGGACTGGTACTAATTGGAAAAATGAAAACAAAGCCATGTGCAGGAATTAATAGCAGCACGTTCGTGGCCTTTCTGGATCTGATATCCATAGACTTCAGCTGGATGCTTTTCCCGCTGTCCTGAGTGAGGTGCCACATACAGGCACCCATTGGCCGCTTTTTGGTGGCCAGGTCATGTGATCTGACACTTCATCATTCTCCTTTGAAGATGGCTTGGGGTGTCCAAACATTTGACTCGTTCTGTCTTCAGGTGCTGTGTGAAAAACCTACACTAACATCCCGCCTGTATACGCGCACACAAGACAGGAAGATGAGGTCATAAGTAATCAATGTGAACTTGTACGCCGGGCTACATTTTCTGCTGCAGTTAATAGCTGGTGTAGCCAATTTAGCAGGGGTGGCTGGGCTGGGTGGGATTGACTAGTGGAGATGTGAAGACCTAGAGCTGGGGGCTGGGGGGAGGGATTAGCAATGAGGCCTGAGTGGGACTGGCATTAATCCAGAGAGCAGTATGTGAGGAGTTTCACTGGTGATGCTCAGCAGGTGGTGATGGAATATCTTAAGTCCGGGGATTTGGGGGGGGGGGAGGGTGATACCGGACTGAAAGACCCTACAGGAAAATGAAGGCAGCTGCGAACAGACTCTGATGAAATGGCCTTCATGCATGAGAAATGAAGATCGCCAAGTTTCTCATGTAATTTACTGCCCTACTACATGGTTCAGGCTGTAGTTTACTGGGCCTGGTGACTGCAGTATCTTAACAATTGGGTCCATTGGTACAGACCTGTCAAGGCACCAATCAATTGATTTTTAAAATATTTGAAAGACTAGTACGTAAGACTTTTATAGGCCTGATATACTGTCAATATACAAATTTTCAATGGTTAAAATGCTCTAACCAAGAGCACATTTTTAATATCACAAAATTACGAAAAAATTCACATACATGGACTTTGTCTTTTGATTTGAATCGTCTTGGAAGGTTCTTTGAAAGGTGGCGGTGTAGCTCTTGCTTTAGTACTGGTTATGCTTGTAGCTGGACTTTCATATAAGCTCAGCCGAGCTGCAGGTATGTCTAGCTGACTCCTTGAAATGTGCTGTTTATAACGTAACATAATATGACGTAAATATCTTTCCCGGGATGTAATTGAAACTGGAAGTCCCTGGCTTGATATATACTGCGCAGCGAGCTTTGCTCTGGGCTCTGTCTTGGTGGTCCAGCAGGGCAAGACTTTGAGTTTTGTCTCCTGGTTTTGGTTTTTCCCCAGGTCCAATATCACTCACACTTCAGTCCTTCTTCAGCACACATTGTTCCAGAACTTCCTGTCCAGTCACTGTCTCCTTCTTGTCGAATGAATCCAAACGTTACCATACTAAAAACTTGGAAGTGTACAATTCTTGGCATTTTTCATGGTCCTGTCTTGAAAGAGTAATGTCCATTTCAGAGAACTGCCTGTACTGTGTCGTGGTATGAGGACTTGAATAAATAAGCTCAAGATGAGTTTTCAATGCAAACTGCTTTGTTCACCGTAAGGAGGTCTTACATTCTTCCATCTGAAACCAGCCCAAGGTTACCTTATAAAATAGCATTCTTTCATGAACATGTTGAGAAACCTTGCTGTAAATACATCATCCTTTCACTTTTTGAAGACTGTTGATAACCGCACCTTTCTTCACTTGTCTGACAGTCATACACTATAGGCTATTTAGTCTTGTACCTTTTCAGTAAAACTTTTTACTGTCTACTAAATAAGGCTTTCTTATATGGTGAATTGAAAGCACGAGGACAAGCAAATTAATTATAACTTAAGCTAAACTTTGAAAAAAAAAAAGTCAACTTAAAGGGATGTTTTCAAAAAGTGCCGTATTATATTCAAAAAGTGCAAAACGGCTGTTAACTGCGCTACTTGAAACAAAAGCGGCACATATTATAAAACAAATCGAGAGCAGAATTTTCAATGCAAAATATGTAACTGCACTAAGACGCAGATACAAAGACGGAGGGAGGAGGCTAAAAATGTACCACAAAAGTGAAAATTGTTAGGAAAAGCCTCCAAAAAGCTAAGAAAGCATTGAGTAGATTATTGCTAAAGTAATGACTGAAAAACTGCATTTAGAAATACCATTATGCCAATTGATTATTAACACTTCTGCCTTTTATATTTATCTGAATTTACATACTTTAGGAACACTGCAAAAACAAGTATAAAAAATATATTAAAAAGTATGGAGAAAGCAAGTTATTAGACAGATCTTGCAAGAAAGCTAATAACTGGCTGTCATATTGGGAAAATTATTATTCTGGTCTCCAGATACCAGACCTGATAGGCATCTTCAGGGCTGTAGACAGTCCTGGTTTCTGACTTGATTCTCATGAACCTAGAGACCTCACCCTCCATTCAATGACTGCCAGGCATTGATCATACCACTTGGATCAATACTCAATAATCAAAGTAACACTTGTCTACAAAGTAACTTTGTCTTGTGTGAACTTAATTCTCATAATTGATGCAATGGAGCATTTAATAACACAAAAAAGGGGCATTAGAATAGAAGATTCTAATTTACATGTAACATATATTTATGCTGCAGAGCAGAAGCCAAAATCTTTTATTAATCGCATTCTGAGATTTCCTGCTGAGATATATATTTTTATATTGGAAAAAGCTTTTATTATGATTTATATAAATATCAGAATATAGGTCAGAATAATATATATATATATATATATATATCAGAATAATATTAAAATGTCACTCTATGCATTGTGCCATGCTTGTATAGTTTTATCTGAGAGAAAAACAGTAGGAAAAGTAATGATCTCCATGTTTTGTCTCAGCTGGGATTTTGTTTGGTAGGGATTGGAACAGATGGGTTTTTCTAAGTTCTGGATGTATGTGTACTGTGATAGCTTCAAAACAGTCATCTAATTTTGAGCTGTCCTTTTGTATCTTAATGAATAGGACATCATTCAGCATATAAGCATATGCTTTTGTGTTATGAAAACTATTCAGGGCTTTTCTATTGGCTGAAACTTTTCAGAGCCTCAGTATGACCTTTGAGGACAATGCTGACTTTTCTGATTTAATACTGAAGACACGATTTTGGCCATCACCACGGTTAGTTCCACGTCTCACATCACACTTCCACCATAATTGCATGGGGAGAGAATTAATGCAAATTAACACCTTCACTGTTTCAAATGTTTGGGAAATGCCTTCGGGAGATTTTCTTAATGTTTTATTATATGTTATTGTTTATAATGAGGCATTGTATGATACTTTGTCAGGATTTTAGTTGCCTGTATGGCAACAGTTTAAAGAAGAGACTTACCTTAATAATAATTGCCTGAAGACAGAAAAAGTATTTAAACTTTTAATGGGAAAGCTGCATTAAAATAACCTGATGTTTGTTTGACCAAGACCACAGATATGATTATAATTTGCATTTTTTTTTCTAAGAATTATTCTGTAATTAAGCTTGTGCTGTTATTTTCTTCATTGCCAATCAGCCAATAGAGTGAATGCTTCAAAATAATCTAAAATTGTCTCCTTTTAAAGATTGTCTATGGTTAAAATTCTTAAGGACAGGAGAGAATTTGCAACATAGAGTGATATTAAGTTAATGCTTAACTTTAGATGATGTCATAAAGTATCCATGCACCCAAAAGTCAATTCAATATAAATTTCTGTCCAAATAAATCAAGAGGTGGTGGTGTCAAATCAAACAAATTGTTTTCTTAAAGGGATCCAATTGTTTCCAAAATGCTCCTATTCAGTGTTCAGACAGGCACACAAGTTTATTTTCAGAGGTATGCTAAGTATTTTTTGCCCTCACCTCGAGACACCCAGCTGTACCCTTGTGAGAAGTTTCACAGATTCCTTGTATCACAGCACAATGGAATCAGTTTCTTGAAAAAAGAAAAGAGTCATAACAGACACACCTGCATATTTCAAAGGGACCCCCCCTTCCACCCTGGTACCTACTCTTGCAGTGTTAATTACATGTTTTATTACCTTGTTTTTTGGCAGCAGTACGTCAAGCGATGTCACACTAAATTTACTGCGCCTAAAGGATTTTTGCTTGTTTTATTGACTTTATTGACTGTTTTTATTGGATGTATTGCGCTACACTCGTACTCCAATACCTGCCACCTTAGATAAAAGCTAGTCCTAAATAAAATACAGCTTGAATTGGATAGATGATTCACAACATTTTACTAAGTGTGCAGCATACAAGCCAGGTGGCGTTTATCAAGTCAGTGAGTCCACTGGTGAGTCTGCTAAGGCTATCGGGTTGTCAGCTAAAGAGAGGCAATCATTAAATTAATTAATTGTCTTATTGGAGGGGACTGTTTTGGGCTGAGCTCACATGTTGGAGGTGATGAGCCTGTTAGAAGTATTTTGTTAGAAAAAGAAAGGCAAATAAAAAGGTCCCTGAGGGAATTTAGTTTGTATAAAGTTGTAAATGAAAAGACACTTAAGATGATAAAACAAATGTTACTGACAGCACTGTGGTACTCAGTTGTAGAGTGACTTTGTCCTGTTTGACGGCTAGACTAAACATTTACCAAATTGGTTCTTTCCATACAAGAAAGTACGAGTTCACTGGCCTTTGCTGCTTCAGTTGTGTATTGCAGCAATGAAAAAGATGTCTCTCCCTAGTGATTTCTCTTTTTCTTTTTGTTTTCAATAGTCACCTTAGTTTAGGTGAAACCAATAGCTTGATTTCTGATGGGAGTAAATGAGGACTCAGATGCGGACATAGAAAAAATAAGCAAACGGTCGGAGTCAGCCAATCCAGGTCCAAATCCAGGATGGGCAGCAGCAGGTTCCAAAATGTCAGGCAAGTGAGGGTCAGTAAAACACACATAGATCAAGCAAGGTGCAAACAGAGAACAGGGGACCAGGTAAACTCAGTCTTGAAACGCAACAGAATCAGGAAACAAATAGTCATACAGGAACCACTCAAACGCTCTGAAACTAAAATCTGACACCACCAGATACCAGACAGCAGTTTAAGGCATATTGAAATATCGCTCTTAATCGATCTGAATCTATCACAGCTGAGAGGGCCGTAGTTGTTAATAGAAAACTGGTTCTTCTGGTAGTTTCTGACAGGAGAGGGGAGGCTAGTGAACAGGTTTTTCTACTTGGCCGGAATTATAACTTGGTTACACTAGTGATAGCAGTGGTTGATTGTACACATCATTTCAAGTTGATTTGGTAGTATTTCTGTTTGTTTTGTAGGTGTACCTAGTGAAACTTGTTAACTGGGATATAACAGGTTGCACGGCCTTACGCTAATAATAGGGAGACCATTAGTCCACTTTTTCCAGGATTTGTCCTCTTTGTGGGAACGTAAAATGTCTGAATTGTCATCGGATTTTGCTTTATTTCATTTTGACATTTGTTACCTGCAGTCAGAAGACTTTCTGTGTGAATATCTGTATTGCTTCAACGCCATTCTTTGCAACTAGTTTCTTCTTATTTGCAAAACAAAATATGCTCACACTAGCTAATAATAATATTACTTGACGGAGAGACGGAGGATACAGTGGAATGACAAAGAAATATGGGGTATTGGTGAAGACCTTCTCGACTTCAGCTGTAAGTATGAAAAACAGAAATGCTTACTGCAAACTGAAGATTGTGAAGCCTTCTCATCTGTTTGCCAGCGTGCTTATGAGGGCTTATAAAGCTGTTGACAATCTGACACAAGAGGTGAAGGATACTGTATGTGGATGGCGTTTAGAGACGTAGCAGAGGAAAACCAGAGGCTGAGGGCAAGAGCCGCACAGTGGAGTGCCATAACTCCCACATACCATCAGAAAAACTATGCTAGGGCACAAGAGCGTTGCACCATAAAGATTCTTATTCCACTTGGTCCCAGTGCATGGAGGTTACAGTAATTCAAGCTCAAGTGTGTCTCTTATTAGTTACTGATTTCTAAATGTCAGACCTGGCTATTGGCATGATGTCAGACACATTAGGCACCATCACAGTCACCGTCTATATATGTTGCATGTGCTCAGGGAAGCTACGTCGTGTGTT
>JAODKF010000002.1:24317597-24341731 GCA_026779585.1 Mormyrus proboscirostris | reverse complement strand
ATGTCAGACACATTAGGCACCATCACAGTCACCGTCTATATATGTTGCATGTGCTCAGGGAAGCTACGTCGTGTGTTGCATGTGCTCAGGGAAGCTACGTCGTGTGTTCCATGTGCTCAGGGAAGCTACATAAGTAGTTCTACTGGGCGGGGTCTTCCTTTCAAATGATTGCATCCTGTTGAACATTAAAGTTCCCGGACTACAACAGTGTGACATCAGGATTCCCCTGCTTAGTAGTAAAGACCCAGTTCTGGTGTTTTGTCCTGGGTCCATCCCCTCTTTCATGCTCCAGTTCCAGTTAATGTGTGCACCTCAGGACCCGCCTCTTCTTTTTTGGCTACCCGGAACCCAGCAATCCTCACACATTTGGGTAGTGGCTGACATCTCTGTCATCCTCAGGTGAATACAACAATGCAATGGCGGGCTCCTTGATTCGGTACATTATATTTCTCAAACAGCTACTGGCAATTGGACATGACTGAAGAGAACAGAGAGAAACTGCATTCATGGTAGAACGTGGCCTCTATCAGTGGGGCTCCATACCTATAGGCCTTACCTAATCTGCAAAGAGGAACAGAACATCTTTTCAGGGTCTTCTATGGCACATCTCTATGGTGTAGCTCAGTGATATCCTGCTCGATAAGACATTTCATGGGCATTTGTCCTGCTGGGTGGACACGTTCTTACAAATCCAATCAGCAGATCTGAAACTAAATCCCAAGATGTTCCACCTTTCTAGGGACAATATAATGTGTTTTTCTCACAGGTTGTCTCTCAGCGACATCTTCAGCCTGACCCACAGAACACCGAAAAGAAGCGAAGGCCTTTGTTGGGTTATGTTCTTATTACTGGCATTTTATGAAGAACTTTTGAAAGCAAACTGTGCCAATAAATCACCTTATGGGGGAAAATGTGCCCTTTCAATGGACAGCTGACTATAAGATTTCCTCCAGCTACTTGAAGGATGTGCTGACCTTGGTGTTGTGGTAGTCTGACTTCGGTGTGTCTTTAAAAGGATAAAGACGCATGTAAGGAGGCTGTCAGCGCCATGCTGGCACAGAATACAAAGGGACTCAAAAGAGAAGTGGCATACACGAGTCAGACTTTGAATCCCACACAAAGGAGTTGGTCTACATTTGACCATGAGGTGTGGGGTGCGGAGCAGGCGGCATTTGAGAATTCAAGCATTACGTTGGACTTACCTCATTCACCATCATTACAGACCACCGCCCTCTCCTGGGCCTCTGGGGCATAGCCATCGATAACAATCCCAGAAGTAGGCGAGGAAGATGGATTTTAGAGATAGACCCACTCCATTAAATACAAAGGTCGCCAATGCCATACACATGCTCATGCCTCAGAGGCCAGAAATGCCCTGTTCTGCCGACAGTGAGGCATCAAAGAAGCAGTGATGGCGATTAATGCCAAAGCCTGGACACTTTCAGACAACAGTACAACATGTCGCCGTCCAAGTCAGCGCCTAGTGCAGTGACTCCAGTGAAGTGACAGTTGGGACTGAAAAGGACCATCTAGATAGCCTGTTTTCTCAATTTAGCCTATGCCATGATGTCTCTTATATTTAGATCCTGCAACAGGATAATGCCGATATTAAGACTATGTTAACCTGTGTGGAGGGGTCACAGTGGCCTTTGGCAGGGTAGCTGACAGGTGCCTCCTAGTGCTTGAGGAAGCTCTGGACTGAATTCAACTGTTTGTCAATCAGTCACTCACTGGAGACCGACTTAGTCAAATTGTTTTCCCATCTGCTCTCATACCAGACATCCTGGCAGCCTCAGCCGCTGCCCATTTCCTGTCAGATTGTGTATAGGAGTGGGCAAGACAGATCAGCTACTGGCCCTCTGTGATCAAAGGCATTATGATCTGGTTTGAGCAGTGCAAGGCTTGCCAGGCCCGCTGTTCTCCTGTCCCAGTGCATTGTGCCCCTATGGGGGTGGTAGGGGAGTCGCAGACAGCCGGCCCTTTTCAGAGTGGCTGTTGAATTCTAGCTACCAGTGATGATAAAGGGCAACTGGAATATGCTGGTAGTAGAAGACTATTAGCCAGTGTGTCAACTTGTCTACCCTGTCTAATCAGACTACACAATTGCACAGTGCATGTTTGAAGTCTATGTCCAGGTGCATAGTTCTCAGGGTCCTTGCATTGTAACTATGGTTGCCTAGAGCTTTTGCACCACTGCTTGGGAACAGAAACGCACACACACCTCCTTATTATGCCAAGTTAGATGAAATGGTGGAGCACTTTAAGGGGACTTCAACTGATGAGTGAGACAAGATGGGCACATAACCAGCATTCACTACGCTTCCTTAGTTTTTCACTCACAGACTAGAAGCAATTCATCTGCTGGTATCTTCCCTGGTGCTGCAGTCTGATGTTCAGATCAACTGTTTTTTTTTTTGTTTTTTTTTATCATATTGGTGACAATGGTGGAATTTGCTTCCTGCAATGCCAAATGCATGTGCTTATGCTCACTAATGGCAAAAATCTATGCTACCATGAGGCAACTTGTCACCAGCCCCATGGGAGGGGCACTGTGGTGTGACTTTGTAACCCCATAAAGGACTGCATGGAAGCAGCGCCCCACTGGAAGTGGCTTAATCAGATCGTGAAGGTGATGGACTCAAGTGGTGAACGAAGACAAGCTCAGTGACAGTGCCAGTCTTTTGGACTCTGATGAATGAGAGCAGGCTGTGCATTATGATAGACAAAGACACATTGCTAGATTCCCCAAAATATCAAGACCAGACACTTCCTGCCATCTGTCCCACCCCACCAACCTCTCACTCTAAAAGGGGAGTCTTCTGGCCAGATGAAGAACAAGCGGCCATATTTCTCTGATGTGACAGCTGTGCCTGAATCTAAAAGGAACAGAACTGGAGGGGTTTTGAAGCCCCCTGACAATTTCAAGGACTCATTATTTGAAAGCATCCATTTGTAGAGACTGGGCTTACAGGTTCAGAATGTATGGCATTTTAGATGTATTATTATAATATGCTGAGTTGAAGATTAAAAATAAAACATGTGAATGATACTTAATAATAGACTGAGAAGGGTGCTCATGTGACTTGAGTGCTCTGATATGGAGCTTTATGCTCACGCTGTCCTAGTTATGCTGTTTATGCTTAGTTGTAATGTTTTATTACCTGTTTGTGTATGTACTGTATCATACCATTCCCCCGCTTGTCTTGGTGATTTTGTGCAACGAATGGTAATATGAGCCTTGTTTGGTGCTAGTGAACGCTAGACTACGTTTTTCCCCGTTTCATGATGTTGTTGAGCTGCTTGTAAAACATGGATGTTTATTCTTGGTGGGTGAGAGGGGTGGGGATATATATTATGCATCACTCTAGAAGTGCAGTAACTTTGCCCTATATGACACATCTATCCCATCGGGGCTGCCAGAGACGGAATATATGTTCTTCTGAGTTCCCCGGCTCTTGCCGCTTCATGCACCAATACAAGTCAGTTCTCCCCGATGACTTTTGTTCATCCTTCTGTTTTGAATAGTCACCCCTGTATCGGCTATACATTTTAAAACACAATGACACGACCATAAAGCGAAAATCCAAGCTCAATTTTGACTCACTAAAAAATAAAAAGAAATTGAAATTGAGAAATAAGTAAAAAAAAAAAAAGAAAAAAAAAAAAAAAAGTGAATCAATGAGATTTACCTTCTGAGAGAAACATTCTGGAAATACTGGGCAGGCAAGAACGGGTAACCAGGTCTCTCGACCAGTCAAAATGGATAATTGATATACTGTGTTATATATTTTTGATAATATGTGGAGTCCCATAAAACAGTAAACAGGCCTACTGAATGTTACATGATTTTATGTACTTCAAAATGTATTTAATGGCACTGCCAAGCAATGCCTTACACTGTGATGACCAGCCTTTACGGTGTATTATTTATACAATTTTTCTGTCCCTTTTTTGGGAGAGGTTATCATTGATTATTTTTGGGTGACATTTTGTACCCATATTACAAGTTATGTTGTCTGTCTGTTCTCCATGTTACTGAATTCCTTAATGTACCTTACAGTTTATTGTCTCTGTCTACTCCAGGGCACCCCTGACTCTCAAACTCTCAATTCCAAATCCAGGCCTTGTTTTGACTTCTCTCAGGTAGGTAGTGTAATAATTACTGATTCTGATTGGCCACAGAGGCTTCACACCTGGCTCACAGGTAAAAGAAGGCTGGAAAATCAGCAGTGCTTGGCTATAGAGATAAATTTGCATCTGAAATGATCATACAGATTTGAAAATGTTTATCTTTGTCTGCTGCCTCAGTTTCACAAGAACAATCCTCATTTTACAATTACGAATTCTAAATGACATGTTTATGATGTTTAGATTGCGATTACAAATCGCAATTCATGCACTAACAACTTAAACATTTACTGATCAGTAGTTATGTGGGGAAAGTTATGTTGCCAGTGGCCAATGGGTTTTGACAAAAAAAAAATCTCACTGTCGTCAAATTAAGATGAGTGCAATATATTCCTGAATAAAGATCTTCTGAATTAATGTAATGATTTCTTACAGTAAAAACAGTTTAATGAATTAATGATTGGAATCCTGGACAACTAAATAAGTCATTTTCAATGACATGCCGACAAAAATCTCTGCAATCTCTGCTTCTGAATTACCTTGACGATGAAGTCAAAACTATAAGGAGGTGATTAGTAAGCATGGTCTACAAATCAATTGCACTAACTACTTAAACTACTCTTGTAAATGAGAACCTGTAAACCTAGAGTGCTACTCGTCTACTGTGAACTAAATGTGTGAATACGTTGTCATAAATGTCACAATATAAGTGTACTTGCAGAACCTTTGCCTGCAGGTCTAGTCATGGATTTACAAATACAATTTCGGATTTGAAATTCATTTTTTATGTATGATTACGTTTGACACAAATCTACTTCCATACTCTGCCCTTGAGGACTGTGATTCGAATAGCCCCGGTCTACTCCTAGTCTCGTCCCTGCCTCAGTGCAGCCCTGTCCCTAGTCTTGTTCTCTCCCAGTCCAGTCCTGTTCTCAGTCTTGTCTTGTCTCTTGTTGTTTTGGAGTTCTAAGGCTTCAGCAGCCCAGTAATCCAGGGACTCCAGGCAACCACCAGCTGTGTCCTGACCGGTTCCACCACCTAGACCAGGGAGTCTGCCAGGTAGTGGAGTCGTGTTTCCTTCAGTTCTGTTCACACAGTTGAGTTTGGGAATATTGAGGCTTCTGTGGGCCGGTAATCAGAGGACTCTAGGCGGAAGCCAACTGGGCACTTACCAGTTTGTGCCACCCCGAAAGGGGTGCCAGCCAGGCGGTAGAATCCTGAGTTTTCCTGCTGCCAATCCTGTCTCCAGTCTCAACATCAGTCCAAGTCGCCAGTCCTGTATCTGACCCAGTTGCCAGGCTGGTGTTTGTCCTGAGGCCTTTGCAAGCCAGTAATCTGGGGACCTCAGGTGGACTCCAGGCACGAATGGTTTGTGCCGCCCATTGTGCTGCCCGATTGTATCTAATAGTTACCAGTTATCCTGCCCTGTTTGCCCTCATGTGTAGCACC
Organism: Mormyrus proboscirostris; assembly: GCA_026779585.1. Classification (NCBI taxonomy): domain Eukaryota; kingdom Metazoa; phylum Chordata; class Actinopteri; order Osteoglossiformes; family Mormyridae; genus Mormyrus; species Mormyrus proboscirostris. The sequence continues at coordinate 24,336,154 of JAODKF010000002.1, read as the reverse complement.
TGTGTTTTCTCTTTTATATGTGATGGATTAAGGCCTGGCTGGCGAGTCAAGCATTTGTTGGCTTTGCAGGGACTGTTGTCTTTGCTGCGGCGGCACGCCTGTCTTCTTTATTACCTTAATTGTCTTGGTCTAGCCTGTTTACTGATTAGTAAACCTACACTCCCATCTGCATCCTGGTCTTCTTTCAACCATGCCTGGCCATTTGTGATGCATTGCCACTGTGTTTTTGACATATGGAACTATCATAACCTTCAGCGTCTTTTGTATAAACCTTTTTGTTTGGCTGAAAAATATCCTTAATCTTACTCTCCCTGGAGTTCAGGACTATTTTGTTAAATCTAGAACAAGTAGATATATTAATTAATTAGTGTATAAATCACAAAGCTCAGTAAACTATTACTTTTTAATTACTTCCCAGTGGAAAAAAATGCTTGTTGACCTGTTATATCCTACTTAAGTTAATCAGTTTTATTTATTAATTAAATCTTTAAATAAATAATGAAAGTGAATGCATACTCACTCTTCTTTCATTTCATGGGTCCATACTCATTTCTAGACCTGGAATATGTCAAAGCATTCCAGGCCTTAAACATCATTTTTGCAATTTAAATTGCATTTGTATTTGTTCAGTATCTTTTTTTCTATATTGCCGTTAAACATTTATTCCTGTGAAGAAATGTATCACATTTGATCTTAAGCGACCTTATACTAAATATTGCAGCCATTCAAGCCTATTGGTAAAATGTTTCAAGGTTTTGCTATTTTACCATAGCGACGTTAGAATGAACCAGTTTAAAGAGCTATGTAATTGAGTACAGCATCGATAAAATATCTGCATTTGTGATAGCATAATATTAGTTAATCTGAGTCTTTGTTAATTAAATTGAAAATCACTAGACCAGACGATTAACACACAAACACATGGACCATAATACCTTTAGCACTGATTCTACAAAGTATGACACTCTGCTGTTGAACATAATTTTGGCCCCAAGGCAGTTTTCCTCACATGAATGCTATACAAACGAAATACTTTTATTCTAATGGCCTCCACCTCAGATAACCTTTGTACTGTTACACTGTCTCTGGAAGTTTCCAAAAGCCTTAATTGGTTCTGTATTGTGTAGAAGGTAGACTTACCTAGGCCACGTTAGCCCTGACAGTCATTGTTACTAAAGAGGAACGACCAACGACTGCTGAAGTTCCAGGTCATTACTTTGCTTATAACTTAAATTACTTACAATGCCGGATTCTAAACAGATAACACTTTCTACAATTGCAGTCCACAGAACATTAGCAAACCTGTCTGTTTTTGGATGGGCTGTTTGAAACACCTTAGCCCTAACAATTACATTTGAATGTTTAAACTCTTTGTTACTGCAGGCAACAACACGCTGACAGGAAGACCAAAGCACTGACTGAGCATTTTATCATTATAACAAAGACCTTTTGTTTAAAGGGATTTAATTTGTGACCTAAAACAATTGTTTAGTCGGGGATTGAATCAATGGAATAGAGTCTCAAGGAGGTTTCTCTTCTTTCTGTTCACCTGCTCTCATAGGAGTTGTAACCTTTAAGCAGGTAGGTTTACGTAGACGACTGTGAATGTGATACTTCGCGGAGGAGAACACCGATAATGACCTTCAAGAAAGTCATATTTTGAGTAGACGAAAAAATTAAATGTGTAGATATGAAGAGCAGCAAAAACTGATCAGCATAATTTTGAAAGATCATTAAGCAAATTGTGTCTGATGCATGTTTTATAAAGAGATTCCCTGGGGAACTTTAATGGGACAATTGACCTATAAAGGATTTAATTTGTACATGTATATCCTGATAATTGTCTTTGGGCTTTGCATGAAATCATAGCAAACTTAAATATGAAACTTTACCATGGTATCTCAAGGGAAAAACTGCCATAGATATTCAGCAACAACAAAAAAAACTGCATTCATTATGCCTGATGTGTCTCTCCTCTTCAACTTTTAGCCTTGGGTGGAGTGTTTTAGCTTTACATTAATTACTAATTTCATAATATTTTTCCGACGCTGGATATTTTTGTTCAAACTACAGCGTCCTCATTATGCTTGTTGTGAACAAATCTAAATTCTCAAAGCATTAATACCTCATATCATCCTGCCATAATTTCTTTATTGTTCCTTTCTGGCTACTTGCAGACTTAGAAAGCGGTCTGAAGAGGGAGAAGCTTATCAGACAGAAATACACCATAGTTTCCTGTCTTTAAAATCAGCTTATTATAGTATTGACGAATGAGCATTATTTAAAAAGTGGCCATTGAAAGGGTAGGGGGGAAACTGCGCGCACTGACTTCCTGCTCCATCGAGAGCACAATGCAGTGAGAACAGCTTCAGAGCTGTGCCCTGTAAAAATTCCTCAGATCCAGCCTGCATAAATTTTCTTTGTTGTCTTGACCTAATTAATAATGGAAAACAAGAGAACAATCAAAGGAAGGTCCCTCACCATCACAGACACTACATTCTTTACTGGATCAAGGAGGGGACTCTGTACCAACTGCATGTCACACACCCCAGTGATGTGCTTATTGCTTGGCCATATTTATTCCATAGTGCGGTTGCTAAAGTCTAAAGCAGATGTTTTAGTCTCTCAAATTGAGGCCTTTGAGATTATCTATATTCTTTTCATTTCCCTCTTCTTCTTCTTGCAGCGTGAGCTCTAGACAGATATGTAAATCTGCAAAACAAATACGCGTCGTAGCACACCACAGCTAATATGGGCATTTTAATATGAGAATGACCGGACTTTAGGGTAATGGGTCATGGACCTGGCCTATGGACGACAAAGCAAGGCCTTTAGCAGAAAAGCACCATATATTCTGCTTGGATCGTAGGTTACTGGGGCACTATAGCGTGTGAACGTGTGACTTGTACAGAAAGGAGCATGCTGCTTTGATAAGTGATCCTTTATTGATCCAAGTGAGGCACACAAACTGCAAAGACACAAAGACAAAGTTCAAAGGCAGTACACATACTGCCGAACAATATTGTGCAGAACAAATAAACAACTTAATTAATACAAATTTTTGCCCGGTGTAACCTACCCGTCAAAAGTTTTTGCATACACTAAGATTTACTACATTCGCATGTCGCTCACTTATCATTTACTAAAAACATACTCAGTACTCTTCGCTAGCAAATAAATTTACAGTATGTTCACCATTTGAGTACTTTCATTAGAAAGAAAATGTCATGTCTTTGATTCATCAAAGTTACCCCTATAGCAGTTGTAACAGCAGAGAGAGTTTGAGACATTCCTTCTACAAGGGACAGTAAATACTGCTGTGTTTCATGGGATGAAACAGTTAACTAGTGCATTTAAAGTTAACGGACAGCCTAGAATTTGACTCTGCCATCATCACACAACCAGTTAATAGGACATCAGACATGCACTGTTACGTACTGTTTCCATGTTATAAAAAGAACTTGTAATATTTGATTTATATTTTCATTTATAGTTGTTCACTCAGCTTTCCAGTGCTTAACAAAAATAAAAAAATCTGAAATTTATGAAATAAATGGAAAAGTGATAAAAACCTGTGGGGTGCAAAAACTGTTGACGGGTAGCATATATGTGTAGTAAAAGTCAAAAGCCACCAGTTTTACAAATGAAACGGCATCCTGACGTGTGTTATAGCTGGGGGTGACCAGGCACATTCTACAGGAGGCGCTGTAGTGCCTGTTGGAAGGAGTAAGAAGGTTCCCCACTAGTGCTTCTGACAACGCCGTGTTTGAATGAGCCAGTGGCTGAAGGCACCCCTTAAACACTCATATCAATAATGCAGCGCTTCCACCAGTAAAGGAAGGAGTTAGGAACAGAGGGGCACTGCTGTTGTACAGGTACAGAGTGTGGTTTTCGAACCAACTACAAAGCTGAAAGAAAGGGTTTTGGGATCAGTGGTGAAGTATTTAAAATGGTGGGGGGGGCAACGCAGTGTGCTGCAGATGGAGCTGGGACTGCGCATATACACTGCCTGAAGGCCTGCTCTGGGCTGTGGGGGCCTGCCATCCGTGTCCTGGAAAGCACTGGTAGAACCCGGCCTATCACAGCTTACCACTAGAAGGATTAATCTGATCTCGCTTTACATTTCACCGCTGGCTCCTGCCGCTTGGCATGAGTTGACAGCCCTCATTTGCCTTTGGCCACTTGTGCTATTTTCTCCATAAATGCCTTGAAGCTCAATGTTCAGCCTTTACCTTTAACAAGTTGGCGTCACCATGAAATGAAAAGGCAGTTGTTTTGCATTTGTGGTCTGGGATCTTTACTCCTTTAACTGTACTATAGAAAACTGTGCTGTGCAGGAAATCGCAAATTTTATTAGAGGCCTCTGTGTTTCCTTTAACTTGGAAACATTTCAGTTTCATGCATGTGGGTCTTTTGTGAAAAGCTGCTTTCTTTGTTTATTTTTCATAACCCACTTCTATTTCACTGACAAAGGAGCTTTATGTGTTTAATGTGATACATGCATATAAAACTTAAAGATTTACTTATTCACTTTAATTAGTTAAATAAATTGAATCTATTTTTGATGCCAACATCATCTGTAAGATTATACGTAGGAGCAGAATTGCAATCTAACTCTGCAAAGCTATTTGAGCATTGCCAGGTTCTTGGAGAATCAAAAAATCTAAATACTTTTAATTATCATTATTACTACTGGGTTTGTACTTATATGCTTGTACTCATATGCTTGCTTTCTTACAATTTGAACACAACATCATAATAAAAACATTAAAGTAGCTGAGAAAAAGAATCTGCTGAAACAAAGAACTGGTGTAACAGAATTTTATCTAGTTTTGTGGCTTCATGATGCAAACAGGCAGCACATAAAGACTGTTAACATTTATGGAGTTATCATTTAACGTAAGTGCATGCTGATGTTTTTAAAGTTTGTTAAAGTTTGCTTTTTGCATTCTAGTTCTGGAACACAGACACCATGAGAGGAACAGTAGCCCAGAAACATTCTAATAAATGTGCCGATTCGGAAACAATTACAGTCGGCCCTCGTTTATCGCGGTTAATCAGTTCCAGAATCTACCGCGATAAGTGAGTTTCCGCGAGGTAGGATTCTTTATTTATAAATCGGAAGCATAGAAAACCTGTTTTCAACATTCTAAATACGGTTTAACATTATTAGAGCCCTCTAGACATGAAATAACACCCTTTAGTCACCATTACTGTTATAATTGCTGGACGCGGAAGCAGGAACGGGGAGACGAGGAATCAGGATCGAAGGGTTTATTTGGAATCACTTCAAATGCAGGACACAGGAACAGGTGACATCAAAACGTCAATGACAGACCTGGCGTTACATATTCTGACGTGGACTTAAATACACCGGACGAATCAAACTGACAGAAAACTTTTTTTTATTTTTTTTTATTGAGTACAAAAAGAACATTGAATACAACAAATTGGCATTATTTCGATCACATTAAAAAAGAATTCTAAACTGACAGAAAACAGCTGGTCACAATCGGGGCTGCACACGTGGTTAATAAGGGTGGTTAATAGCGATGTATCATTTTCACTGTCTCGATCAACTTTTTAATGAATATACAAAAAACCGCGATAGAGTGAAGCCGAAAGTCGAAGCGCGAAGTGGCGAGGACGACTGTACGCTGTATATTTAGGTAAGAGAATAAAACTTCAGTGGACAAAAGATCCTAGTACACAGCACCACTTTCAACACGGAAAATTTGAGACATACATATGATGTATGTCAGGTATGTTTGTAATTGTAGCAGTGTTTTGGAGATGTCCAGGTATAAAAATGCTGCACTGCAAATGCCAGTAAATCCTGGAGTAGAAACAATGGAGCATTAAGCCATGGAGAAGAGGATAACTGACCAATGTTATAGCTCTGTCACTGTTTCTGTCACTGTCTCTGTCACTGTCTGTCTCTCACTCTCTCACTCACTTCTCAGGCTTATTTTTTCATTCCAAACATGCAGTATACTATTAATCTTTTGTAGTGACATAGCACTGTAACATTGCATTGTTAATATTTCTGTGTTTCATGAGCATTATATTTCATAATCAAAAGTTAGGGTAGGTTCAAAATTTTAAAAAACCATTAGCAAAGAATTAATTTTAAGAATTACTTCTTATTCAATAAAGGGTAGTAATTGGACCAAACACAACTGATGATATACAGGAATTTTAAAACAAATGTGTTGGTAATTGATAGGAAAAATTAAATGATTCTAATCCCAATCTTCTGCCGCTCTAGTAATCAGTATCAGCAATTATAATCATAGTAAACATTGAGCCTGAACTTTGTAAGATGCTTTTTAAATTATGCCAGATTATTTTCTCATTTCATGTTTATTTGATCTCTTTTTGGACTATATTTTTAATTTAGTCACAGAAAAAAAAACCCCAGGAACAAAACTGATTAAAATGCAGCATAGAAAAATGCTGCATGTTGAAGCAACATAAAAGATTAAAGTAATTATGTAAAACTAAACAGCATTTCCAAAAGTTTGAATTTAAATACCACTGTGCCTTTAAATGGCTCATTTGTAATCTGTATGCCCCTCCTTCTACAGAGAGGGAATTGACTTTGTCTTTAGATGTTTAGAATGGGAAACCAAAAGGTAACTATATTAGGGACCACAGTTTCCTCTGCTATATGCCCTTCACAGTGTTTGTGTGGCAAGCAGGTTTAGCAGGGGGCGACCCTGGACCAAGCTTTGCCAGCGCTGATGAGTGGAGATAAAAGGTGTCTTCGCTTTAAGCCTCCGGTGTGGTGCCTTATGCAACTGTCGCAGTGCAGACAGTAAACTCTGCTGCATAAACCAGGCATCACTGCACATGGGTGGAATTTTAGACAGGTGCCTTGTAAGACCCTTGGTGCAAAAACAACAGCCTTGATTCGCATTGCGTTTCGCAAGGAAGTAGTGTCCACCGCACTTCATTTAACGTGTAAAATAAAAGACACAATTTAAGGCTATTAAAGTGAGACACAAAAAAGTCACTATTACAGAGAAACGCACCATGTCATAGCTAAGAATGTGCACTGCATACTCTGAAGTGCCACATAAATTATTTCCCCGGCACACCTCAGCCATGGCTGGCAAGTGATTCATCTGAGCTTGTAACAATAACAGCTCTGCGGAATGAAAAATCTGAGGCTGTGGCTACCGTCCAACTGTATCCCCAAAGCTTAATAACGTGCTGTGTGGAAGCTGATTAAACTTAAAGGCACTTCAGGTTTTGTGCCAGCTTAAGATGGAGGTGCTCAAAGGACTTGGAAAACTGCATATCATCCAGAATGCAACATGTACCGCGGAAATCTCCAGTGAGTTTCGAAATCTTGTTCAACTACAACAGCATGAATGAGAATCGGTTTATAGATTCTCTGCACAGAACACTTTGGAGAATGGATATCGGACTCTCAGTGCAGTTATACTAGGCAGAAGGAGAGCTAATTTAAAAATTTTAAAGGAAAGTGTGAGGAAGACACACAAGAAATGTATGCTCAAGCATCAATCGCATTTGATTTAATTATCTAATAATGCAAATTCACAAATAGATAATCAAATCCTAGAGAGGCATTTTTTGCTAATTGGAATGGACATGTTGATGAAAGGCTTGTGAATTTCTCCATTTCAGACTTTGAAAAGTTTTAACGTTTATAACCTCTTGACACGATCTAGCAAATCATCTGCAATAATTTATGTGTGCAAGGCATGCTTTCGAGAGAGATCTGCCATGCCTCGCGGCTATTTGAATCTTATTGCATCTGACAAAACACGAAGAAAAAAAAAAAATCATATTCACCAATGTCAAAGGCAAGGTTACTGCCCGTCCAAATGCCTATATGCTCATGGCAGAAATGTAAGGAATGATCCCCTGACCTTGATATGTGGTGCATGGTGCTGGATTGTCTTTGGGGGTTAGGGTTTAATTCATTGGAGGCTGTTTGGAACCCAGCTGCCAGAGATCAAAAGGTCTGTCACTGGTCAGGGTGTGGATGAATCTGCCCATGCTTTTAAACATCAGAGCAGGGAGAACTGAGAGCGCACAAGCCCTCGTTCACCAAGAGGAGAGGGATTGCTGTCCAGCCGCAATTAAATTTTAATGTCGTCATTTTAGAACTAATGCTGAAGAAACTACTTCCTCTTTTAAGATTGCATTTTATGATCATTAAGATTATCCGGGTCATAAAGATGAATCAATGGTTTTTCTAGTCTTCCATGAAATATTGTCAGGACAAGCTGCACTAAAGACAACGGAAGTGTGAAAAGCCACCTCCACTTCCTAATTTTTAATTTTTTTTTGGAATGCATGAAATTATACGTCTTCATTGAGAGGTCTTCTTTCATACAACGTGACTTTTATGCATCTGATCGCTGTGACATGTTCTGACATCGAAAAAGCAAATCGGTGCCCGGAGGAACTGTTTTATTTCTCTCCGCTAGATGGCAACCTTGCACTTTTGACAGTTTCCAATAGTTTCTGCTGCTTTTCAAAACGCTGCTTCAGTGCATACTACTTTCTTTCATATTCAGAAATGAGCAAAAGCTAAAAAAGCGATGCATTGTTGCATGTTTTCATCCTCTAATTGAGAAATTCAAGCTTCGGTAACAATTTATAAAACTAAACTTGTTAGACACTTCACCCATGGGACAGAACACTTTCTGGGTTGTAGGGATGATTAAGGAATTTTATAGAAACTCTGGAACAGAAATAAGTACACTAGCTCTGAATGAGAAATGAAAAAAAATGTATAACTCTGCACCTCATTGATTTGCCTCTACTATTGTCAGTGTTTGACAACAATCTGACTGTGATTTGTTACATCTGACCACAATATAGTAAATTAGGACCTCATTCCCAAACAGAAACCCGCCATTACCAGAACTGAGGAAGTGGATGAAGGCAGCCATGGAGGCTCTGCAGTATGGAGCATAGGAGACGGACTGGGACATGCTCTGTGGATCTCATGTGGGCGGCGTCGAGGGACTGAGCCACCGTATTACAGAATCACAGACTACATCCACTTCTGTGTGGATGACACAATTCATACTACGTCAGTGTGCTGTTTTCCCAATAACTGCGGATCACAAGGCACCTGAAGGATGTTCAAAACGAGAGGAAGAAGATCTTCAAATCTGGACACAAGGTCAAGCAGGTTCCGGTGGAACCGAAGAAGCAGCTTCATAAAGGGAACTCATCAAGAAGGATAGCCGTCATAGGACTGATCCTGACACACTAGAAGCGGTTGCAAGAAAAGTGGATGGTGACAAAATTGCAAAACGTCACGAACGATTCTGCTTATCCCCTCCACAGGGTGCTTTTTTGGATTCCACCACATTGTGCTACAAATTACCACAAGGAATCTTCTCTGCCTGCTGCCATCACTGCAGCGCCTCTTGCCGATGGGGCTACCCTCTCCCTGAGCCATATACACGTCAGGACAGCATTTACACAGACATCACCCGTGACTCCCTAAATAATTAAATACACCTGTGTACACAACATGCAGACCCTTTCTTCATTTAATTACTTTGTTGTACATGTGATCTATCTATCTATCTATCTATCTATCTATCTATCTATCTGCATGCAAGCACTATTCTATGTCCTCCACAAATCTTTTGTGTCTGGGCTTGGCCACAGCTTGTCAGTGTTTACAAAAGGCCACAGACCTTCAAATATGCATTTGATATGAAAAAGGCTTAATACACCGTGCCGAATTCTTATCAGGACTGAATTTTTTTGCATACAGTACAAAGTGCCTCTGTCTTATTGCAGTAATTGGCTTTCTAAGCATGTACTGCTTGCACTAAGATTGATTTACTTGTCTCGCCACCAAACTCCTTTAAATTCTGTTTTTTCCCAGCATTACACAGCAGCGTATCTGTTACTTTAAAAATGGTATCGTTCGCCACCTATTTTTCATTATCCGTATTCCCACTAACTTGTGTTTGCGTTCACGGTTTGTTTTCTTATCTTCCCTCATTTGTGTATCATAATAGAAAGTACTTTAAGGAAAACTAACGTCCTTTCTGGGGAAATTAATTTTTAATATGTGAACATACACATCACATAATATACATGGTAAGTATGTATAAAAATGTATTTGGATAAACACATAATTTGTCCGTATTATGCCTGCAACTGTGTAATTCATGAATTCTGTTTTGTTTCAGTGATTGTTTCCAGGGAACAAACTTTAAATATTCATTCCAGCTGAGGAAAGAGACATAGGAACACTTATACGATGAGTGAGGCAGAGCCTGGTTTTTGAGATACTTCTACCCTGGACTGACCAGGCACCTTTTTGACCCACGGATCTCAAGCTATTTTGATGTAAACTGTTTGCCGATCTATGGAACTCCCTCGGGTATATCCTAAGTCACTCGTCTTACTTTTTCTTCAGATTCCTTGTTTGTGAGAAATATCAGAGAAGCTGTTTGTAACCTTCACTGCAGTATGTCATCCAAACATCAATTTGATGTTTCTATCTCTCTTGTCAAGACCCTGCGTTCCCGACATTTGGTGTAAGGACTCTGATGCATAACATGAGACAAGGAAAATATTCTTTATTGAAGATATTCTTTTTATTTCCTGAAGGAGAAAGGCCAAGAATGCCCCCCTTCGTCTTGCTGTCTCCTGGGAAAACAAATAATTTACAACCCAACAATCACATACTGAGTGAGGGGTGGAGTCTGCTGTGTTCAGACCTAGTCTTCAAAGACCAGACTTTATAATCCAACCTGAGTTAGCTTTCTGTATCGCTTTAAATTAAAGAAGGGTATAAAAAGTAGTGATGACTACTCTTCCTGGGCAGAACGGCTTTCCCTCCTCTGCATTAACAGCTCCTTCCCCTCATCGCTTTCCAGGAAACTGCATTTCTATACATTCCTAAGCTTAGGGTTCGCAGCAAGAATCTTGCCGTCACTCAAGGTCAATGCAGAGCAAGGAAGGAAGGAAATGAACACAGGAATGTTATACTAGATACCAGACATCCACAATCCCATGTTAAGGTACAGGCTGGGGCGTGCTGCATAGGGTCTGATTTTAATGATATCAAATTTTGCATTGTCAATTTAGGACCAGTTCATTAAACCGACGTAAGGCATAAAAGAGGCTCGTGATTTATCTTTGTTCGTATGAAAATGATACCGCTGTCTTATAAATATTCAGACGGCTCCCAAGGACGACTTAACCCTTTTCATGAAAGGAGGGCGTGGGGAGAGAAAAGTCTGTCTGAACATGCTGTGTGCATCACAGGCAGTGAGTTTTCCTCAGAAGCAGCCACTGCGCCTTATGCATCCACCAATTGGGGGTTGGGTTTAGGTTCTGAAAAATCACTGACTTCTGACAAAGCAGGTAGTTATTTCATTCTTAAATGACTATCGAAATGGTTCATACACTGAATGTTTTAAGGCAATTCACTTAACAGTCAGCTCGCCAATAGTACCCATGACCTCGAATCTTCCAAACAATGCAATTTAGATTTTTTTCCAGATTTTCCCTAATATTTCAATAGTGTCAGCATTTAATATAACTTTGGCAAAACTAAGTACTCAGTTTCATAATTAAGAGCGGGTGCATAACATGGCACTAAAATAAATTTATTTTGTGGGACACAGCAGATTTTAAGTAGAACACACATAGGTCAGACCAACAATAGTAATTAGCTGGAAGTCAAGGGACAATGCGGCCAATTCTAGACAAATTAAAGCAAGTGTTTTTAAAAAAGGCTCTCATTGTGGAGGGCTGCGCTTCAAGGGCAGACCTTAATTAAAGTAGCAGGGCCTTGTTCAGGAACCAATAAGATGTAGGTATTGGTTGGTATAGGGGATTATATTATACCCCCTGTACCTTCCAATGTGATTACTCCTATCAAGCTTCAGCTATCCTAAGAGGGCTGCCCTATGTGGGTACTGGGGCAATTGAAAATCACCAAGTAGAGGCCGAGCCAGGGAGACGTGAAGTATTGAATTCAGGTGTTAGGACGGATGTTTCCTGCTTTCCATTGTGATTTTGCACCCAGGCAAAGCTGTTTTAAAAAGCTTACTGTCAATGACGTTGCCATGGAGAGAAGACCTAGCATGGTCTGTGAGACGTACTGCTCAGCAAGCAAGCCGGCACAATGAACTAAAGAGAGATGGCTAAGATACAGATTGGCATTCATTTAAATAACATTTTATTTGGTGTGATGTATATGACGTTAAGAGCTATAATGCTTCGGAGAGGTGATGCTTCAGAACAGAATGAGCATCTGTAGGAGTTGAGTTTGTTGCATTGTATAAATGTAAATGCTGATAATTTACACATTACACAAATCTGCCAGAAGAGTAGATTGCCATTTATTTTGAGCTCTTACTATATATATATATATATATAGGTTCCTTGGAAACCTTACTGTAAATGGTATAAATGAATAATATATTTAATATTACTGCTCTTATTCATAATATTGTTGGGGATTTTTTGCTTTCCCTAAATAAAGAATTTTCAATAAAGACATCTTTCATACCAATGAGCGCAAATGAAAGATTTCTGGGCCATTTTAAATGTGAAAGATATTTTTAGTTTTCCAGCACCGATGTCTCTCTGCAAAGCGCATCTGCAATCGGTTCTTTGATTCTGCTGTTTTCCATAAGAATGCAAATTCCTGAGGTTGTTTAATTGGCGACCTGAAGAAGAAGGTCATATCAGACCAGTTCAAAACGAGACAAAAGACACCAGCCTAGGCTGCTAGTCTTGGAGCTGCATGTTTTTACATGTTTTATAATTTGCATTTTGTTTTAATCAGTAGAGAGAGTGTCGCTGTTAAATGCTGGTAAATATGGGTCTCAAACAAATAAAAGCAAGTTCATTTCCTCTTTGTTAATAAAAATGCTTTGATGAACATGAAATATGAGCCTTTTTTTCTTTGATAAGCAGAAATGTGTGATGATGTATCTCACAGCACTGAGAGACGAACCATTTGCCTTTAACACTTTAGAGTGTGGTAGCTCCGCCTTAGTGGCATGTGGGGGGGTGGGGTTTTTATTTATATATTATGAAATGTACCATTCAGCAGATCATGAATTAGACATAGTGACAGAGACACACTCACGTATAGAAATGCCATGGTCTGTATGGACCGCCCAAGCCGATTGCCAGTGAATGGTCTGTATGGACCGCCCAAGCCGATTGCCAGTGAAGGCCATACAAGCTCCATCTTCACAAATGTCGGCTGCATTTCTTGCCTTCAATCCCCCTGTGACTGTCCTAAGTGCTACCAGTTTCTGTTTCAAATGCTGCTTTTTTGCTTTTGCTTAGTTCCACTCGTCTCCCCGCTTTCGTGGATCTCAATGACTCTGTCGATGTCTCGCTTCTCAGCACCCATGCCCTTGCCCAGAACCTTATTCCTGCAGTAAAATTCCACCTGATTTGCTGTTGCAATTTAAATATGACAATATTGGAATTTAACCCGCTGCTGTCAGTATCTGTACATTTCTGGGTTTGAAAATGTCTTTCATCTGCACCAAGATATGCATTGTGATTTCCAAAGAGTATTTTTAAAGTATGTAGTGCAGTGAGAAGAGCTACAGCCTTCTCAAAAGGAGAAATCTAGGATCACTGGAAGGTAAAATTAGGGCAAGACCACGAAAGCCTTTTCCAGTATTGGATCTTATTAATGCTTTAAAGGGGTGGGGGTGGAGCACTGTGCCCCCAGCCTTTTAGCAGAAATTAGTGGCAAAAAATACTGAATCATTCAATGAGGCTGAAGTTAACTCACTACAATCTGATAACTACAGTACATGCGTCTCACAACCTCAATGTTGTACTGAATACAGGAAGTTACTTATTGGTTTAAGTCATATAAGATTAAAATATTAAATTTAGATTTAATATTAAAGGCTTCTGAAAATTTCAGAAAAACTCATAAAAAAACAGGTTTTTAAAATATATCTCCCCAGTTGTAGCAATAAGAATCGGTCATCCATTCCAAACGACTGAGAATGGGAGACAAACAGTGTATGGCACTAAAGCTGGAAAACACTATGTGGTAGAGCAGGAAAACACAAAATGTTCTTTTTTTTCAAGAGAATAGTACTTACCATGTTCAGAAGTCCATTGGCTCAGAATGAATAGCAGCAAGTCGCCCTTTAACAAGATCTATTGAAGAACTGACTTCTGGGAAACTAAGCAATTTCTAGATCCCCAATGTTGCGATCAAATTGTCTTGTCATTTAAAACAAAAATGATTTCTTCTACAAAAACACTACCACCTTTACATGTTGAGCGAGACGCACTATCCTAACTGTTAAGTAATATTGTAACAATTTATCATCTGCTGGTATATAGATGGGAAAGCTGAGCTTCCCTTTCAATCATAAGCTGCTCAAATGTGGTGTGAAACAAGAAGGGAGATATTCCCTGGTTCTTCCTGATATCGACTTTTGAAAAAAACAAAAAGTCAGTTTCACAAGGGGAGTGAAGTAACAGCAATTGTGTACAGCAGGTGGGGTCCCTTGATGCATCTCATCTAGAGCTACAATGAAGATATGAGCCAAAGTATAATCGGCTTGAAAAATCCAGAAATCTATTCACCAATAGTGCTTGTGGAAGCTTCAGGAGAGGTGAATTGATCGCAAAACCCAATGCTTCAAATCATGGATAAGAACGGGGGGAAACTATACCCCAAACTTCAGGAGAACTTGTATGTGATTCCCACATTTTCTCTGTGGCAGACCCTTCACCTTCTCTGGAGACAATCATAAGAAACAATGCAAGCATAACTAAGCAACCTTTAGCACTGTGATCTCACACGTGGAGATTTTTTTTTTTTAAAGCTGTGCTTATTTATTTATTTGCTGGCATGAAAAATGTTGGGAGAATGCCTGAGGCACTTCCCTTGCTCCTGCCGCTGCTCTTAAATAACCGCTTGTTATTGAAAGAGCCTTGTATGTGCACATCCTGCAATCAGGGGTGCAGTTAGGAATCGCCAGGTACAGAACAAACTGCACGACTGGCTTCCCTCTAGAGAAAATATTTTGTGTTGCGCATATTCCAGGACCTTGAGATATAGGAAATAATTTCAGTAAACTTGTTTTCGTCTGATGGGGAGGAGGGAAATTGGCATAAATATATCAAGTGAATTGAATAACATAATATTAGGAACAAATAATGGTATTTACAACTTGCAGCAATTTCTTTCCTTGCACAATGCATGCAAATATTTGCAAATTTCTTCTGCAAACTATATAGCATGAAAAATACAGAAACCCTTCAGTAACCTTTGAGATTTATGGAAGCCAAGAAAGATCACAAAACACATTTTTTTATACTATTTTCTCACATCCATCCAATTTCTGTTATTTATTTACATTTGCTTTTAATAGACTGTCTGTTGACATATTGCTTTCAGTACCCCTCCGCATTTCGTGATCCGTTCCATATACGCTGTGCGCATGCCGGGCTGCGCAGTGGCCATGTCTCACTGTCTCCCCACTTGCTCGTAATGGCTCATCTGGTCACTGACCGATTTGAGAACCAGTTCAAAAGAACGCAAAGAACATACTTGAGTCCTTGGCAATGGCGTTGCTTGTAACTTGCCTCCCAAGAGTGAACTTGGGATGCAGTGAATCATGGGATTGATCTCACTGGCAAGAATGCAATAGATGCATCCTTTATATTTGGCGCTGGATAAGAATGACACCTGGGGACTTTTAACATCAGCACACGAGAACACGAGAATGGTCAAGTATGCATATTGATAAACAACTAACAATTCATTAATGAATGTTGAGTTTGGCATGTTCAGTTCAAGTGGTCACTCGGCAAGTCTTGGGAGATTCGTAAGACCTGAACCTCACCAAGTAACTCTAAGAGTTAGAAGAGCTGGTTAGTAACTGTACCGATCGAAAGGGCCCTTGCAAATATCATTTGCTTCAGATTCAGACAGACATAATATAAACTAAAGTTTTAAGCCAACGTATTCTGCATGTTAACAAACGAAAGATATGATGCAGGGTTGTGGCTTTACTGATGTAAAATAATGACACTTAATGGCCTTTCTCAGCTTCCATAGAGATCAATTACTGTAGAAACCGATTTTAATTGTTGATTTGTTCATGGGACGAGAATCTTTTTGTTGCTTGTTAAAAATCAGATTTTAGCTTTTATAGCTGTTTAGAGCTGCATAAATCAATACACATCGTGTTTATGAAAACAAATTAAATAGTTCTAATTAGCTGCATGACAAATGTTTGACTCATTTAGAAAAAAAATTACATGATGCACGTACTTATTTAAACAATCTTCCTGCTTTTTTCTTTGGCCTACAACAATACCATCAGAAAGCAAGTGTAATGATATTAAAAAGTAAACAAGTATAAATATAACCAAAAATGAAAAATTATGTAATTACTCTAAAAATTTGGTTGCTTTTCTGCTTTTCTTAATTGTGGATGTTTCCTTAATATTTGAAAAAGTTATTTTATTACAAAAAGTCCTGTATTTTATGTATATGTGTGTGTGTCTGCACACACACACACACACACACACGCACACGCACACTTTAACTGGTTTGACACTGGTTTGAAAATATACTAATTGTGCACCCCATGCAGTCATTCCTGACTGTGATAAATCTCATTAGTCATTTATTTGCATAAACCCCACCAATATTTTGCACTCTTGTAATCAGTGTCTCCAATTACATATGCATTAAAGTCATTTTCATATGCATGAAAGCAGACATGCAGCGACCAAAAAAATCATTTATAAGATATTCCATACATACTATTGATTAGCATGTGTCCGTCCATGCACAGTTTGAGTAAGATGTGACGTAACAGATACTAAACATTACATTGACAAAGCTATAATAATTATAAAGCCAGGATGTAAGCTTCTGTTTTTAATCCTATCTTTCCAGTAACTTGGCTGCAGACGACTCTCTCGCCCCAGTTTTACATTTCATTGTGAGCTCTGGGATATTACCTGGATAAAGTATCAGGTGTCTTCTTGTCTAATGGTGCCTACTGTAAGTGCTTCAGCATGCATATCCCAATACACTCAGTTTGAAACAGTAAACATCCTTCTTTTGACTGAAGTAAATTGCCAAAATAATTATTAATATAGAAAATTTAAATGTGTAGTTCTCAACAATGCGCCATTTTTGATCTATATATTGGCTTTAATAACACTTACAACACAAATATAACAGGAATAAAACAAAGCATAAAAATAAAATACCTGACCTAGTAATGATAAAAATTCCATATTGTGTAAATCTAAATACATGGATTGTGGTTTTCAGTATTGAATTGAAGATGACAGAATCTTGGTTGAAGATCTATATGATGTAACACTGAATAAAAAGGAAAGGTTACAATAATTTGCATGCATGTACATAAGACAGAGCTGTGTATATTAGTCAGAAAGGAAAGTCTGAATGATTTAGGATCTGCTAATGCCTGCCATATTGGATTGCAAATAGCACAGAGTGAGATTTACAAAGCCCTGCACTAGAAGCTGTATAAATTATGGGGGGAAAGCAGGCTTTTTGGCTATTGGATGTGACATGAGACAGCGGAATGAATGTCTTTTAAATTAAACCTCTACACATTTAAAATAATTTTATTACATTATCTTTGGTGTTTTCAGCAAGATATCTTCTGAAGCGATGGCAGTGACCTGAAGCTTTATAGCGAACAATATATTCACATTTATTTATTTAGCAGTTCCTTTTGTCCAAAGTGACATAGAAGTAAGGTAGGTTATACATCACAAGCATTTATTTGGTCTTGAAGTGGTAATTGAGGAGACGACGCAGTGAGAGCTGCTGATATGCATAAATAGACCCACCTTTCAGAAGGAAACACACACACACACACACAGTCATGTAATCATATCTTTTTTGGGACCGTTCATTCATTTCTATGGGAAAAATGCTAATGCTAACTATGACAACCTTAACCCCTACCCAGCCCTAACCATAACCATAAGTGTCCGAGCACAATGTTTGCAGTAATGGATTTTTATAAAATATAGTTCTCCCATATGGGGACTAAGAAACTGGTGTACCTGGACCACACACACACACACACCAGCTGAAATGCCCATCTGAAAATATCTGAAAGACCTGAAAGACCTCTCACAAATCTATCTTTCCATCATGCCCTCTTTTCTCTGAACATCAGAAAGGGAAAAATGATAGGCTTCATTCAAGCCTGCCACAACGGTACTTTGTCAGTAAGCCTGCTAAAAGAAACTTGAGATATTTAAAGATGCAGGATACAGCGAGAAGGCCACGGAGTTGAACCATTTATCATATCTCTTTGCCATTGGTTGTCTAGGCAACAGATACATTTGTCCTGAGGTACATACTAAATAGAACTTTATGTATCTTTGGACTGCAAGTGATATCTCATAACCTTTTATAATTTGTGGTTCACAGAAAGGACTGCTGAGATTGAAAATTGATAAAAATCCGCAGTTACAATAGCTGTTGCCACCCTCTGTAAGAATGAGGCTTTGGTCGGCGGGGGGGGGGGGGGGGCCAA
>JAODKF010000002.1:24298335-24317497 GCA_026779585.1 Mormyrus proboscirostris | reverse complement strand
GGGGGGGACAAGAATAATTATTAAAAGCTGTTAAACGCTGCATTCAGTCATTCAGGCGTGCTTTGAGAGAAAAATGTAATACAATAAAAGTGGTCAATTATTTTATGCTAAAAATTGTAACAGTCGGCAAGAATAATGGTGGATGAAGATAACGCGTAGGTCATAATTGACCTTTGAAAAAAAAATCATACCTTTAGAGAATTATTAACCTCTCAGAACTCAGTAGCTGTATCATTGCATAACTGTCTGAAAATGAATTAGAAGCTCCTACACTTGTTGTATACTGCTGTTTACATTTCTGTTTATTCATTTGGCTGATTCTCTCGTGTCCAGAGCTGTCTGCAGAGCCGTCATGGCAAAAAAATCACGGCTTTTTTTCACGACTGATGACAGAAGAGTAAAGCCGCTGAAAATTTTATAGCATTGGGGTGTCTTTGGGTTATAGTGAGAATTTGCACAGCTGCTAATGCGGGTTTGCTAACTCATTGCCCTGTGAAGTAGAATCACTTCAAATTTGAGCAGGGAGTTGTTTGACACCTGCAGGCCTAGTGCGACCACTGTGAGTGCAGGTCCAGTTGGTGGAGCGCCTTGGAATACAGTCCAAATAGAATGATGTGGGATTTAAAACGCCCCTAGCGTATGATGTGCGTATGTGTGTAAGCGTGCTGCGGTACTCCAGCCTTATGTCCTATGCTGACTGGGGTGGGTTCCATGCCCACAGGTGACCCTGCACAAGATGTTGGAGGACAGATGACTGGTAATCCTAAAGCTCACACTATTAGGCAATATTCTGAATTGCCAATTCATATAATTGCACAACTTGGGACTGCAAGAGGAAACTGGCGTTCCAGGTGGGAACCTGCACAACACTGAGAGAACACAGACTGCGTAAACAGAGAGTGACGGCTGAATTCGAGCTGCCATACCTGGGGTGAGGTGACAATGCTACCCACTGGGCCGCCGTGCCGCCTGAAGCCAAGTTACATAACTATATATGATAAAAGTTTAAAACCTTAAATTAAAATTACAATAAAGAGAAACTTTAATTACAGCTACCCCCAACACCTCCAAGACTGTGCTGGCAGATTGCAAACATGTAAAGGTTGGAAGAAAATCAAGTAAGACAACTCGTATAAAGTTTTTGCGTGCTCATTAGGAAACATTTCTAACAAACATATGCATCTGTCATTTCAGAACTGACTGTCCAATTATAAGAGAAGAAATCAGTAGACTCTCTGCTGCTAAGGTTGGGTTCCATAAAGATTAATTAATTTTACATTTGTAACTGCCAGTTATGCTGATGGAAGATTTTAAAGTTAATCGCTCTTGTGCTGTAGTTTTGGCATTTACTTTAAAAATATTAAGAAAGTCCCTTTGGAGTCAGCATGGGTGAATTTTCAGCTGGGTCAGGAGATGCAAGTAGAAGGAGACATTTAACACAGATGAGAGCTTTAAAAATTCATGCACGGATGAATTACAAAAAAAAAAACAGTATGGTGTCCTTGAAACTATCATATAAAAAAATCCAGTGAAAGGGCAGTTGACTAAATTTGATTGGCATTTCATTTAAAGAAAATTATAAAAAAATGACGTGTGCACAGTTTTTCCACATTATTTTTTTTATATTTGTTTTACAATGTCCCACCTGTAGCACCTGCTTTGTGTTATGTGAAAGTGACACAAGGGAGGGTTTAAGGAGCAACCGTGCAGCGATGAAGGGGTCGGACCTCTGTCTCTGAAATATAAGGATTTGAGCTCCTCTGGTGCTGCTGGGCTGGAGGAGAAGGTGCATCCCACGGTTTGCCTGAGCGGGAGATCAGGAGAGCTTTCTCTGGATGAATTTTGGAAATAAGTGTGCCCCCTATCAACGTTAAATATTGTGATCACTTCTTGCTGAAGCGATTTCTTACCTAAAGGCCACTCTTAAAATGTCCTGTGTCACATGACTACAACAGAAACAGTGGTAGTATTAGGAGTAAACAGTAAGGATGTTCCATCATGGAGACTAGGATTGAAAAAAGAAAGGGGAAAAAAAACTAGAACGAACATTAAGTACTTGTGTTTTAGCACCTACAGAAAGTACAAAGAACCCCAAAATGGTGGGTGGAACTGGGGTGGGATGTTTTGCAGCAACTCAAAACCTGGTCTGATAACAGGTAGCTAATCAGATCTTTCCTATTAAATAGGAATCTAGAGGAACAGGCTGAAATGAAATGACTGACATCCATCATGACAAAAATTAGCCTGGCCAAAAAAATACTGAACAACGTTGCAATTTTAAAATAAAATACCCATGATGACGCTTGAGCATCTAGTATGTTGTTGCCTGTGTTACCGGGCAATACATTACAAGTATCCCTTTCAAAAAGAATCTCACAATAGAAACCCTATTCAATTACATTTAAAGCTGTCATCTATTATGCGTTATAGTTACTGTCATAATGTGTTATAATGGTTGGTTAATTAAGGATGCTTTGTACTGCATTATGATAGTATCTATAGTGTACTATACATGAGAGCTTCATAGTGTATAATAATCATGGCTATAATGTACTGTGCCCTTTTATAAATATTTGTAGGCAAGCTGTTAATACCTTATGAATGTATTATAATGTATTACGAATGTGTTCATAGATTCTTATAGACACGGCCTTCACAGAAAGTGTTACCCACTATTCCTTCCCTTGGGATTGATTCTGTTGCCCTGGAGCTCACTTATACTATCACACACTCAAAGTCTTACTTTTAGGACTGATCCCTTGGTGTCAAACATCTGGTTTCTAATAATCAGTTCAGACACATGCACTTCATTTTTAAATGCTATTACTCCAGTTAGCCAGATGTAGTGTAATTTGAACATATGTCCATTGCCTACTTCTTTTAATGATTTTTAGATGAGCGCCTTGCCAGATTTTATGAGCAGCTCGAACGGTAATTCTGTTTTGGCTAATTCCTGCGTATGTCTTGTTTATAAATGTAATTACAGAAGCGTGAAATAAATGCTGGGGAGCTCATCTTTATACTAATTAAAATATTATATTAATGTCTGCCAGCTTTAAGCCTCCCTTTGAATTGCATTACAGTATATCGCCTCCTCCCCGTTTTTACAGCCGAAATAGGTGTGCATGTGGGTTTGGGGGGGGGGGGGTGTTTGATAAGCCACTCTTTGGCAATGCCGGCTGGGCCACATTGCTGTGCCGTATCATTTACTGGTTTTAAATGAGACCCCCTGGAGGCCAAAAGAATTGAAAAATGCCCACAGAGGGAGTGAAAGACTAGCTAATCAGCCAAAATATTATTGCACTTTAAAGAATACGGCTCTTTAAAATAACCTTTTTTGTCCTGTCAGGTGGCAGCAGAAAGCTCTGAATCACACAGCTTGTCTATTGAGAGCTTTCTTGATTTGATTAAATGCTTGAAAAGAGAATGGATTTGATACAGGGGTGTGTAGTGCGAGCACACATCAGGGTCTTGGGAGCTGAGTGTCTTTGTTGACAGGTGAGTCAGATAGGCCTACAGTACACACAGAGAAGAGAACCGCAAACATAAATAAAATTGCCTTAATCCCTGTTATATGTTAAGCCTCCTTATGGTTATCCAACCCATTTCAAATGGGAGTTACTGTTACAGTCTGTTTAAATCTCTGTTAGCGACCAAGGAGCCCTCAGCCCATGCATATGAGACCTTTTAGGTTGACTAATACTGCAGACTATACAGTAAATAGATTGATTAGAGACATGCGACTGAAAATGCAGAATTTTGCACACATATTAAGGAAATGCTTGTACAGTAAGTGCACAATGCTACCCTATGGAGGAGATCAGTGTCAAATATATGAGAGCGCAGATGCATAGCTAAAATAAAAGATGCAAAGCTAAACTAAGACACTCACAAGATAAACTAGAAATGTATTTTACGCTAAGATAACGTGAGCTAACTGGCTGGTAGTTGCCTTAACTGAAAAAAATTCGTTCTGCAGCCATACCCTTTTGCGCACATTCAATTCACAGTCTCCGAAATCAGCTACCATGCCTTGAATCTCTTACGTAATTTTCTGTTTTAATTACATAATGAGCAAAATGATTTCAGAAGCGAGCAGAAAACGGCAAATCGAGCGTGAGGCTGCGAGAAGCGAGAGCTCTTATCTGCATTTCAAGGACACAGTGCGCACTCGTAGTGTCTGTTTTGCTTAGTTTAGCTATGAATCTGTGCTCTCGTATATTTCACAATGATCTCACTCCATACTATCCATTCATCTATTCATCAGTGCATCCTCCATGTTGTTAAATTGTCTAATTTTCTAATTTGTCAGATAATGTGATTATCAAGCAGTGAACAATAATCACACACGTATCATCGGGTAACTCTATCATGTTACCAGGTTAGGTTTAGGCTATGTGCTCAGTGGTGATATGTTTGAATCCTGTAGCTGGCAGAGAAATCACATCACTGTTAAGCTTTTACCCCTAAGTGCTCCACAGATCCTGAATTTTGGTTGATCAAGCTCTCTAACCTTAAGCTTTTCTTGGTTGCACATTACTTTGGACAAAACTGTCTACACAATAATGTAATGTAAAGAGAGGCACCTTAATTAATATGGTGAGTGGCCCCTGGACTATTGTGATTGCTAAACCCCCCATGTTCTTCTATTTAGTGGGGGTGCCCCTGAATGCAAATGTATTATATTGTGGGCTCTGGATTGGTCAACATCCTTGTTAATTCTGATCAACATGATGATAGGAAGAAAAAGCTGTAAGGAGATCTTCTGACTCTTTGATTTATTTCAGTTCTGCATTTCTTCATAGTTTTTCACCTTTTTACCTTCCAAATTTTCTCATAATTAAGTGTTTGAATTTATTTGTTTTAGGTAACTATGTTGCCTCTGTTTCTGTCATAATAATGTGCCAATTGTAAACGGGGAAAAAGGTAATGGGCCTGTGGCCATGTTGGGAGATAAAATGGAGTCGAAGGGGTTATCAGTGTTAATTATTTCCACCTGTCCCTCATTCATAAATGAATGAATTCTGTTTTTCTTTGTCGCCAGTAAACCTGACTGCTGACAACAGATGGTTTCTGATTTTCTTCCCAATGCACACACCAAGTTAGTTTCTTTTCTCTCGCCTACTGAACTGAGTCTTCCATTAGTCCTGTTTCCTTTCTGTGCTGTGTTGATCCCATCTCTGTCCAGTCTTTGTGTCATATGGCCCCGTTTTCCAGCTAGAGTGATTGTCATGTTTGCAATTTGCCGTAATGGTGTGTTGTTCGTGCCGGTAACTTGGCCATAGGAAATGTTATATATATTAATCAAACAGTCAGATTAAATAAGGTTAATGCTATCTCTGCTCTCAAGGCTATTTTCTCGCAGAGAATTACATTGTGCTGTGTGGAAAAATCAATCGGCTAAATCCTCACTTTAATGTTGATATACTGACTGGACCTACCGATATATTGTTTGTTTCAGTGGTAGCTTTTAGTTTGTTGCAAGGATGATACAGAGACGTTCAAAATGCAGGGGTGACACTGTCAATGAATGCCATATCTAAAACAATCTATTAACACATTCATTTCACATTGTAATATTACAAATATGTAGAAAGAGGCATAACACATTATAGCCATGTTTATTATGCTTTATGAATGCTTTATGAAGCTCTCATTTATAATGGACCTTAGATAACCTTATAATGCAGTACAAAGCATCCTAAATTCTTATACCGACTATCATAATGCATTACAAAGGTACCTATAGTGAATTATAGATGAGAGCTTCATTGAAGCTTATGAAGTATTATAATCAACACTATGATGCCTTCAATAGAAGATGCTGCACTGCTTTATTAATTCTTATACTGACTATTATAATACATTATGAAGGTATGTATTACATATTATGGATGGCAGCTTCAAGTCAAGTGTTACCATTTCAGGTTTATTGTGAGTATAGGAAGTAAAATTTGCTGTACTTTACTGTAAGTTATTCCTGTCATGGGAATAAAGTCACTGCCTGTAAGGGCAAAGACTGTATATTGGTTTTGCATAATGATTGTCATGATGTCTGTAAGTTTGCTTCCTCAAAGAAAGAGGGTTGCTTTTGCGTATGTATAGCTCTAGGCATAATTAGCATGGAGAACATCATTGTCTGGTGAGGGTTATGAATGAAGCCACCTTTGTTTTCATATTAACTCATACCAGTGTTTCTCAAGCTGGTCCTGGGGAATACACAGACGGTCCACCTTTCATGAAGCTTCTGGTAGATTACTGTCACTCATCTGCATCAAAAATAGCATCACTGGAGACTAATATAACCTGAAGTAAATATGCATTGTGAAAAACAGAACTGCAACAGATATTTCTGCACAAGAAATGCATAAGTATAGTTGTGTTTATGCATTTCCGTCTACGTTTTATGCTAATGTGTGAAATAGGACTTACATCTAACCTTTAATTAATTCTCTATGGAATTATGCATGAAAAATTTAATTCTGTGAAATGAAAATTGAATTATGTAAATATTCAGCACAACGTTTTTTAACCATGAAAATATTAATTAAGTTGTCAGTGTTGCATTGTATATGAGTCTTATGGCTAATAATGCATGCGACTATATCGCATTTACAATCAATAGGAGATAAGTACTAAGGGAAATGAAAATGAAAGTGTTTACAGTGGCTGGCTACATTGTTTGGGCAGAATTATCATGTTGCATTGTGTGAAACAGCGAGTTAGCTTGTACAGCATAGCTGCAATACCTGCTGTGATTGAAACAACACAGGACTGCTTTTCCAGGTTTTATCTAGCTGAAATATAGAGTTGAGCAAAAGGGCCATTATTATTACATTTTTATTATTACCTTTGGTGGCATGTAGCAGGCCCTGTCCTTCCACTAATAATCTAATAAGACATTTTAGACACAGATGACTATACTAAAGGGCTGAAGAGAACATTCAAGTACAATATCTAAATCTATATAACAAGGCTAACAAAAGTACAGTGACAGTCGCTCATTTGTCATCTGAACTACAAGCCAACCATTTTCACTTTATACCAGACAGTCTGTATTTGTCACTGTAACCATGATAGCCTGACAACAAACGATAAATCAGGTTTTATGGCTTCACAGCTTCCTGTAGTTGAACTGAGAGGACTTCGTAATAAAAAGCCAGCTATGGCAAAAAGAAGAAGATGCGGGAGAAAGGAACGCAATGACAATATACTGCAGTTTGTTTGTTTGTTTGTTTGTTTGTTTTTAGTAATTGCTTCAGTTTTGGTGAAGGCTTTTTAAGTTTATTGCCTAAAGCACTGTTTTTCAATCTGGTCCTTGGGAACCCCCAGACGGTCCACATTTCAGTAGGGAGCTGAGAGGGAGCAAAAATATGAACTGTCTGGGAGGGAGCAAAAATGTGCACCATCTGAGGGTCCCTGAGGACTGGCTTGCGGACCACTGGCCTAATGGACCAGATAAAAAGATGTCATTCTCTCAGTGGCCAGTTTGTTAAATGTATTTTCTTATTAAAGCATACAGACTTCTCTCCAAAGCAGTAGAATTACCAAACAATTTTGAACATGGTGTGATCATTGATGCCAGACATGGTGGCTGCGGCATCTCAAAAACAGCCACATTTCCATGTACTACAGTGTCTGGAGTTTGGAGCGAATGGTATGATGAAAAAAAGGTCCAATCAATGGCAATTATGACAGAAAATAATAATGATAGCAGTTGGAGAATAATGGCCAGACCTGAGACTAACAAGAATGTAATAATGAACAAAAAAACAAACTATTCAGTACACTGTGGTGTGCTGAAGAGCTTCTCTGAAAAAACAACTCATCTGCCGTTAAAATGGTTCTGGAAGCATAAGTGTGTCTTTTCTGGTATTCGCTAGGTATACCTCATGATGCGTCCATTGAGTGGGTAAGGTGGTATATTACACTGCACTACCGCAAGTGGTCTGCAATTGTTGTTGTGGTTTTTAGACTATACCATCAAATCCTGAAGTTCTCCAGCTCCTTATCCTGATCTTGCTTATGATTCTGTTACTTTGACACGTTTTTAAGTCCTAACATCCGATTTGCACACATCTTACTGACTTCATCTGGGAACGAACATATCATCTCTTCACTACGATCCTCAGAGGCCAAATGGCTTTGAAGAAATCTAGAGGTGTTTCATCTGATGCCCTTCCAGATGACCTCCAGATGTTCACCTCTGAAGCATTTTCACTGAAACAGGTAGTGACTTAATGGCCTGCAAATGGCCTGGGGATCAGGTAATAAAGTGCAATGTCTGTGCGATTTTAATTGGGAGCTTGAATTGAAATCGGAGGGTGATGCACTCCATGCATCTGGAGTTTAAGGGAAAAGAATGAGATTCTGGTTAATCTTTTTGTATGAAAAAGGTTTCCCAAACGGCACCTTCCTATAGTAGTGAAAAGTAAGATTTCATGTCAAAACAGGAAAGAACTATTGCCATGCACCGCTGCCTTAGTGACACTCAGTGTCCATAATTATCCTCAGCCCCACTTAAATGAGAGCACTAGTTTCCTATTTCTGCCCTGTGAATAGGTCTCATGGAAAGAGGCATTAAGATCAATGGCCTGTGAATTATGCTTGGTGCTGCTTTGTGCACTGACTTTATGACAGTGGTGTCAATTATTAAATGCAAAGTTGGTCTCTTTTTAAAATAATGGGCTCAAACTCACTGTATGTACTTTAATATTACACGGGCCACACGCCGTTCAAGGTTTTAATGTTTTTAAAGGAGTACAGTAAGCCACTTTGGATAAGAGCATCTATTCATCTACAGATTATTATTTTTCCTTTTCTGAAAGTGAATTAAGTATTTTGGAATTGTTCTTAAACTCATACCATATAACACAAAAAATAAAAAAACAGCTGCAGGTAACATGAATTCAATTGCAGCATATAAATGACAAAAGCATCAAACACCAGCGGTAAAGGTTACTAAGCGAGTCTTTTTTAGTTCACCAATTTTAGACTGAATCGTACATGCTTAAAACCTTTATGCATCTCTCTTAGCTGAAACTCACAGTAGGCAGAAATTGGATTTAATTTAATATGAGTAAGGGTGAAATTCAGGCACAGTATATATCTTTCAAGGTATGTAAAAGCCGTCCTTGCATTCACCTGTTGTCATCGTTCATAGCTCCTGGAACATAACCAAGGACTCCCTATCTTCCAGCATAACCCTCCTCCAAAGTTGGAGAGCACCTCCGAAGTGAGGGACCAACTTTGTTCGGCAGCAGGTGGGAGCCAAACCCACAGCTGCTTCTGCCTGCCCTCTGCCCAGCTGTTGACTTCAGACTGGAGCTTTCTGCAACCTGCTACTGTGGCACGGAACCAGGGACAGTGGCTGCCACCAGACGAGCGCTTCCTCAGGAACAGATGCTGCGGGAGAAGTGAAATGCGCTGTTCTATTAGTTCCTAATAATTATTCAGACGGACCTAATTAAGTAAGAACCGCTCATCCTTTTCCACGAATGCAGCATTACTTCAGAGTCATTCGGAGGTGGAAAGTGGGACGAACGCAGCCTGAAAAAAAGTGTCTTTCCAGATAGAACAAAGGACTCAAATGTCACCCCCTTTTGTCCCTGGAACTTTAATACTATGCAATGCGTATTGCTTTAATGAATGTTTGAATGAATATTTTATCAGATTATTCATGAAATGCCTCCACCTGCTCCCATTTTGAAGCTGCATGATTTATCTCAGTGTGCACTCCTGATTAAATATTTTTGTGTAAATAATGAACAATCAGTGCAATATTCATTGATCTTACTGAAGTCTTTGATCATGGTGATCACATACATCATCTTTTTTTTCACCCATTTACTGAGCTTCCTCCTCATAAATTAATCTTTTATTTATTTTCCTGCAATGGGAATCGGTGTGTTTTTTATGATTGTTAATTCTGCTGAAGATAATATTAATTATTTAGGAATTGTTTTAAAGTGTTATTGTTCATTATTTTAATTTTAAATTTGGCTTTTGCTTTAGCAGTTTGTAATAGTTTGGTGTTTGCTGGTAATTGTGGTATTTATTCATAAAGAGTGCATTGTAATTTTTAACTACGTAATTCATGAATATAATAATAACATATTTAAATAATACTAATATTGGAACAATTATCAAGGACTGCCAAAAATTCAAAAAATGATCTTAAATCTGACCAAAAAGATACACCGTCCTTTTTGTGCATGTTTCAATATTGACATGTTTTTGAGAAACAATCATAGACCTCATGCACAAATATAATGGTGTCAGAATGTGTCTCTTTGGTAAGGGGCCAACTTCAGCTGGCTGTCCGGCCCATCCAGGCCATACTAAGAATAAACAAGCCAGAAAGTAAAACAGTATGAATGGAAAGACAACAATGACAATAATCATACATACTGTAGCAGCAGCATCCTTATTTATGGTATGTTAAGCTGAAGTAATAGGTCTACAACTCGCATTCAAATATCGAGGCGGTGAGAGCCTCCTTCTTTTTTATTTATACGGGGTACCGCAGGAAGTTCCTCATTCCATAATCTCAGTGTGTTATATATTATACATTTGAAGGACGGCACCTTTAGGAATTATTGTATGATACAATGTTATACTTTAATAACAACAGGAGAAAACATGCAAAAGCTGATTCATATGGCATCATACTGTGCTCAAAATACACTCAATGTTTCTGTATCCTGTAAATACCAATAAATTTGAGCAATTAAAAGAAAGTAAATAAAAACTAATTATAAACATATCTAATGGCTAGTCTCTCATTTCTTTAAATATTAGATTTAATACTTTGTGCATTTTTTACAATCCAAAAAATATTCAAAAACCTATATTTAATCATTCATTCACCATGTTAAATTTTCCTCAGCAAATGGGGCCAGCCATTACATTTAGACTTCCATAAATATATTATGTATTAAAGAAAACATGCAAAAAATGTGATCCTATTTCTCTCTTTTAATGACAATCAAACATTTGTGTGGCATTTTAATGGCCCAAATTGTAATAGTTTTTTTTTGTTTCCATATATATGTGTGTGAATTCGATTTCTGTTACACTGTTGGGACCAAATATCCCCCAAAATGTAACAAAAACCTGCTTTTTTATTTTGTTTTTTTTTCATGTCCCTCAAAGATCTGTTAATGCAATCAAAAAACTAAAAATGCCAAAAGTCTCGTATTTTGTTTGGATACTTATGGTTAAGGTTAGGGCTGGGTTGGGGTTAAGATCATCATGTTGGGATTAGAGTTTTCCCCATAGAAATGAATGGAGAGTCCCTAAAAATATATAATTACAAACCTGTTTGTGTGTGCGTATGCATATACTATACATAAATGAAGGCACTACAATCTATTTCCTTAATTAGATAAATATGCAATGATTTACTACACATTATTGTTTATTTCACATTTCATTTTGGTCCTCAGTTCTTCCTGTGAATATGAAAAGACCACATTTGCAGAATATTCTGACTTGCATATAATGGGTTATTACACCCAGGAAAAGGGCTATGATATTAAACTCCACCAAAATATGAATTGGTGATTTGCACGCATTCATAATGTTCATTCAATTTTACACGTAAGTTCCCCTCAACCACCTGCCCCCCCCCCAAAAAAAAGTAAGGTTGAGATATTTTTTAACATCTTAAAATTCTGTAGATACTTCATTCTTTTAACACCTCCATATCAGTTCAGACCATTTCATACTCCCCAGCCGATTAAAAAGTAATGCACATCTGGATGGTTACACGGAAAATCCCTGTGGGTGTAAATCTACATTTGCAAAAGGACAACAGTAATCACATTCTCCTAATCTCCCTTGACAGATTCAGGACATGCTTTTCATTAATGCAAAACTAGATAAGAGTGCAATCTGTGTTTCAGATTTTACTTCAATTCCTCCCTACAGCTATCAGATAGCTTCATATTGCTCAGCGGTTGATAGATGTGTGTTAAGGATTAGGCGAACGCAGACAACAAACTTTGTAGCAGCGTGACACTTTAGATTCCCTTCATTACAAACAATAATTGAAGAAAGAGTCGAAGCCTTGAGGTTAATTTCAATCTGAGGTTAATGCTCCTGGACTATTGCTAATCTTGTCATTGGTCAATGTTTTGGATGTAAAAACAAAACGTGTTTTTTTTTGTCTACATTTGACAAATTGCCCTGCTTATTTTGAGGACTCAATGAGCAAATGCTTTTTGCATAGCTCACTTGCCAGCCAAATTGCATATTCCTCTCTGCAATTAATATCAGTATGAATTCTTAAGATAAAACACTAAAAATGTTATGAGATGGGTTTCAGCTTTAAGCAAGTTCTGGCTGTCATTAATTACTCATCAAATACGTGAAGTAGCTTACTAAATCAGCTCTTTTTTTGTCAATTAAGTGATGGCATTGAAGAGTACTATTTTATGGAATGTATTACTGAAGAATTTATGCCCAGAGAAAGACAAGTATATAACAGTACTCAAGGGCACTCCCTTCCAGGATCCAAAGTGGACATCACAGGAATATATAAGAAATAGAATTCCATTGCTATAAATACATCCAGGCACTCCTCACTTAACCACCTGCCTGTTTAGCGACCCCCCTGGATTTACGACCAGCTCCCTGGCCAGTCGGTATTGTACACTGCATGAGAACTTTGGTTGTGCACAGCCTTTCGGCTTCAGGCATCTCGTCTTGTATCACCCTTTCTCATTCTTAGTGTCATTCCAGCAGTCGCTCAGTATTCACTACACTGGCATTCGCAATCCCCAGGACTACATATTTCATCTATAAATTTGTACTTTGTTCTGTTGATTACAGTAAACAACACACTACTGTATAAACATTTATAAATATGCTAAAAGTAATATAAATGGTGCAAAGGTGACATTAAAACAATATTTAAAGATGGTTCACACAAACCCATTGCGAGTACAGAATGTTTGAAATCTCAATAAGGGACAGCTCCTTGCTTATTGACTAGTTCGCATAACAACCTAGTCGTAGGAACGGAGCTCAGTCGTTAAGTGAAGAGTGTCTGTAAATTTTCATCATTGTCTGTCATATTTACAAAATAAAGTGAACACAACTGAGGCGAGGATTGTGAAAAATAATGATTATCTTTAACAAAACAGTATTTCTCAAGGGCAGAGAAACCCAGGATAAAGCTAAGAAGATTCCAAAACATACACCATAAATCAGGGCAAACTAAGCAAACACTACACCCACAGAGAAGAGTCTCAACAGTGAGTAGAAAGAAGTAATATCGGTCAGCTTGAATAACCATTTTCATGAGGCATAGGTGATATTTTCATTCAATAATCATCCCCTGAAACATAATGATGTCACTTCCTGGCAGAGGGCCCAATTCCCCAGACCCTCTACCTTGATGGTACCACCTGCTGCTTATGCGTCTGTGACATTAGCATTATTAAATGTATGTACTGTATAATATGACGAAGATCTCGATTTGGCCCCCACAATGGCAATTTTCAATCAATCTCCATATCCTTACTTGGTAAGCCTGTGAGTGTCTAACTTGATTTTCGGATGGTGCTTATGGACACATTGGTGCATTGAAATGCAGCCTCTCACCTGACAAGGCCTTCCAAGGCTGGGGTTTGATGTCCACTCCAATACTGCTTGTGGGGAGTCTGCATATTTTACAGGTTTCAACTAGGTCTCCTCCCATGGCTCAAAGTCAAGAAGTTTCCATCCATCCATCTTCCAGGCACTTATCATAAGCAGGGTTGTGGGTGTGGAATGTCGAGTATCCTAGGCAGTATAGGACCAAAGGAGTAGACAACCCTGATCCTGGAGCACTGGAATCCTGCAGGTTTTCTGTCCTACCTGATGAGTTTCTATCTGCCTGAGATCAGGTGTGGTTCATCAGAGACCGGGTGGGATGGAAAACCTGCAGGATATCGGTACTCCAGGATCAGGGTTGCCTATCCCTGCCCTGCATGGATATTAGCCCATCACAGGGCCATACAAATACACTCACACATTTTATAGGGAATTCAGATATGCCAGCTAATGCAAAATCATGCCTTTGAACTGTGGGTGGAAACTGGAGAAAACGTGCATGACGTGGCGATAACT
Source organism: Mormyrus proboscirostris (assembly GCA_026779585.1). Taxonomy (NCBI): domain Eukaryota; kingdom Metazoa; phylum Chordata; class Actinopteri; order Osteoglossiformes; family Mormyridae; genus Mormyrus; species Mormyrus proboscirostris. Next base: position 24,303,382 of record JAODKF010000002.1, on the reverse strand, counting down.
TGACACACAAGAGAAGCAGGATTCAATCCTATGCTGCCAAATATAGATGAACTGGTGTCTGTAAATTGCCCAGAGTTTGTCACAGAGTCCCATGGGATGTCATGGCATTCCATTAAGGGTGTTCCTGATTCTGTGCCTCCTGGGATAGGATCTGTAATCACTGGAACCCTGTACTGGATAATTAGTTTTAGAACTTGGATGGGTAGCCACATGGACATAGTCCCCAGAATTTCTTCTTTCAGCAAATACATTTGATCACTTAAATATGTTATTTACATACAGTTACTTGCAATTTTAAGATTAATCGTTTTCTAGAATACATTCCAAATGCATGAAGACAAGTGACGAACATATAAAATTATTCAGCTTCAATGAAATTTCAATTTAATCGGTGCTAGCCATTTGCAGTCTATATATATGAAGATACTCAAGACTTTTTAAACTGATACCATCTCATAACTCAATTGTTCTATTTGTGAAATCCACCCTGCCTCTGTCTGTCGCAGCTGCATATATTCCCTTGCATTTCCGTGGGTTTCCATCCACAATCCACATACAGTGATTGTAAACCACCATCCATGCCCTGAATTGTTACCTGTACTTCTTACTGCACTTTAGTAATTATCACTAAACACCGTGTGAATTGCCGTAGACCCCATGGAGAAAACAGAAAATGTTATGCTCCAAGAGAACTTGAGACAACTAAAATGTAACAGCGGAATAAGTGTTGGAAAATCAATAGGAGCTTGAAATAAAGACATAAATCTGCTGCAATTTAAGTGGCAGACTGTGGCTGAGTAGCTTTTTCAGGTACCAATGATCAGTCTTAGCCCAAATTGCTTATTATACATATTGTGGATCAAACCTGTGCTTTGAAAGATGGAAACAAAATATCTATCTATTGTATTATTTATTCTATTTAGCGATTGAAATTTTGCCATTTGAAAAACTAATTGGTGCATTATGTTCATCAAGTTTAAAATACACTTCTTTTATTCATCTGTGTGTCTGTGACTGAAAATAACTTTCAACTTACTGCATAATATCCATCCATCCATCCATCCATCCATGATGTCATGATAATGTCAGCATGAATTAGAATTTCAAGCTCAGTTTTTGTTAAATTATGTTAAAATTATCTTTGATTAAGTCAAAATGATGCATGTGCAGCCTTTTAAATAAACTATTTCATTCAAAGCCTCAAATGCAGAAAATGAATATTTATAAGGATAAATCTTTTTGCTGAAAATTACAGTAAAGCAGTACATAAAATGGGAAACATAATGTTAATTCCAGATTAATTTAGACCCCTCTCTGATGTAAACATCTATTGCACATTTTACACCCAGCTTGGGGGAGGTCTTCTTGTTTATTTTTTTTTATTGTAATTTTTTTGAGGTTTGTTCCAGTTCATTCAGGTTGCTTGTGATTCTCTTATAATTAGATGGTATCTATACCATAAATTTTAACAAATCCTGAGGTGAAAAAAGTCCAGCTTTATTAAGCTATTACCGGTAATATTAATATTTATTAAATGGTAATTGAATGGGATTATTTGCATTTACGTATTTGTATTCATTTGTTCATTTCTTTGTTTTCTATTTATCTAAAAGAAATGCTACTTAAAGGTCCAATTTTATGCTTAAAAGAGCTTAAGTAGATAAAAATACAGAACATTAGGAAATTTTACAAATGATCTTCATACTGAAGTTGACAAAGGGAATATCAAAAAAAGTCTAATCTAATACTAAGCAATAGCCAGTACGCTAATAGCCAGTTTAACAGTAAAGCCAGAATAGCCAGTTTAACAGAACACCTTCCTGTCTGACTGAACCCTCCTCACACACAATACCACAATATTACTAATCATGTCCATTTTTTTCCCTCAAAGGGCTACGTCTATGTAAGGTGAACAAAATTAAATTATATACAGTGTATATATATATAAATAAAAAAATCACAATTCTACTTAGATAGACATCTTGCACTCACTGCAGCACAAATGAAACGGCCTACAGTTTGGCAGTGAATCCCGACACTGACATTGCTGATAACCAGTGAAACATCAAACGTACTTTCCCACCTTGATGTCTTAACATCCATCTGTGTAAGTGGGGGAAAAAAGGATCGACATGTTTACTGAAGGTACCCTGATATTTCTGCCCAGTTTAACCACAGGTACCTTCACATTCAGGAGGCTGAGGGAATAAGCAAGGCAGGTCTGGCACGAGAACGGCAGCAAGCCTGTGGAATCAATTATTATGCACTAATTACATTTATTCTTCCACAACTTTCATCTCTGATAAAATAATCCTAACATTTACCCAGCACTGCTTTAGTACAATGTAAAATGTACTGTACCAAGACCTTACAAAATGACCCAGCGTGCACAGTACAGCAGGAATTCTACAAGTTAAGCCCCTAAGGGATATATTTCATGACATGGCAGCACCAATGTAGAGCTGAAGCTTCAATGACATGCAGCCTCCCCATCCCAGACAGAGACACTGAAGCATACACTGCACACCTATATCCTGATGTGGACCTCAACATGGCATAAGGAATATCCAGTAAAACCTGCCTGGAAGGCCCCCAGCCATATCCTTAAAGACTCAGATTAAGTGCGCATTTGCCCCAGAGACTCTAGGACCCCAATGTGTAAGCCATTAATCAAACCTGTGACTCAAATACTGCAGAAAATGCCTGGAGAGAGTTTAACACTCCCCTTGATTTGTTTAAGGGTAAAAAAAAAAACACTTTTGGAAGTGACACTTAAATCCCCTGATGAGGATTTGACCCCATAAACAGCTTTTACAGTATGTGCTCAACACAGTTAACATTTCCAGTCATCTTCCAAAAGGCCCTGACTTTTCTATGCAAAACACTAAGAAAAATACCTTCCACCCACATCTATGCATACATGAATTCCAACTAAAAATAGTTAAACCTGTCTGTGCTGCACCATAGTGTGCGGCTGTTGCAACGTAATTTTTGGCACAAATGTTGGGATGTGAAGACCCGGGTACCACTCCAAAACTGATGCAAGCACAACTTTATCGTTTGTTGGCCAGAGGAAAAGTCTAGCAGGAATTCAGAAAGGAGTTCCTTGATTTCAAAGTACATATATTCACGCATACTGTACACAACCTTACATGAGGCCCAATATGCATCAGTGCACTACCTAGCTAGCTAATATGTGTCAAAATGAAACCAAAACCATACAAACAAACAAATAAATAAGAACAGATAAATAAATAAATGTACAAACAAATGAAGAAACAAATAAATGAAATGTGGTTGTAACTGAAACACTAAATACATATCTATGTCGTTACTTAATCTAAGTACATAATGCAGTTATAAAATAACCTTAAACCAAAAATGAAATCTCTTCTGTTTTCCACTTTTGTGGGAATTACTAACTTTCCTTATTGTAAATTTCACATACTTCATGATGGCATATTTCTATTAATGACATCATTCTTGCCACCTGAACTGACATTCTCTTGGTTAAGAAAGGAGATGGTTGCTCTTACAGTGACGTATTTCACTAGGTGCCTCCTTAAAACTAAAAAAGTCAGTGTGTTTGAGTAGATCAGTCAAGGCAGGATTTATACACCGGTCCTGGCATGGAGTGTCAGGCACAGATAGACCCACTGCACCACCATCCTGCCGCCATTTTGTAACTCATCAAAACCTGACACAAGAGCACTCAATGGTTTTTCAATGCTGTAGTCTGATAAAGATTTTCTGTGACAGATGAACAGAAGACGAGCACACTAAAGATGCCAGATTATGATGCGTATTTTTATATTTTAATTTAAAGATTACCAGATATTTAAAAAGTAAGGAGAAACAGATTTGTGCAGCTATTCCGAGCGTGTTTCAAAAGCTACATTTTTTAAATGTTCACAAACCATTCAATTAAACTGTCATATGTTTTATAGGTTATAATGGAATGCTATGTTAAGTTTTTTATTTCCAGTTCATAATATGAACTGAATATCTGGGCCTGTTTGTCATTTACATGGTGTCTCTATCTTTGTTTCCCTTTTGCACTTTATGTTGCACAGGATATAGCATACTGTGTAGTCACTGTGAATGTAGCGTGCAAAAGACATTGTCTAGCCAATGCATAAATGTTAGCATGTCATAGTATATCATTTAGTAAATGTGTAAATGGTGCACCATGGTGCTCAACGAGATGATATTTAATTCTGCATGTATACATGTATATTGATGAGCTGACAGTAAAGATCTCGTGAATCTTGAATACCTGAAATAATCTGATTTGCGATGGTAGAAGCCAAGATGTCCTTGTTGGAGGTATTGAATGAAATGGCCATTGGACAGGATTTGTATCCTCCCTGCTGATTAGACCACCAGCCAGATCCCCATGCATATGAGCTGATGAGTGTCTGGTTATCCAGACTGGTAATCACAAGCAGTTTGCATTTGGAACTGTCAGCAACAAGCAGAATGCCAATCTAATTGATTTCCTTCTGCTGCTATTAGCTGAATTTAGAAATCTAAAGAGGGGGGAGAAAAGTTAATGAACATCATGATTCTGTAGCTTGTACTGTAATCCAGCTGGACTACTGAATCATACAATTGCCCACAGTGGATTTTTTGCTTCTTATTGGATAGTATGAGAATATCTCCAGTTGGAATATAGTGACAGCCATGAAGATGTTTCTGCTCAATAGCTTTCTCTTCACAGTTAGATGCTATGGAAACGTCATGACACGGAAAAAGATAAAAATACGTAGTTGGACAGGAAAAATGATCACACATGAGAAGGAGACAAGTCTTGACTGAGACTGGTGTCAGTATGTGTGCGAGTTTCCCGGGGCAAATCAAAACAGCACACAGCAATTTTACATATCATAGAGAAGGAGGGGCAGAACACATCTGAATCTCCCCCTTGGGACGAGCGCCAGCCATTCACCCCCCTCATCGCATGAATGTTTACGAGCGCCAGCCATTCACCCCCCTCATCGCATGAATGTTTACGAGCGCCAGCCATTCACCCCCCTCATCGCATGAA
>JAODKF010000002.1:24267006-24279690 GCA_026779585.1 Mormyrus proboscirostris | reverse complement strand
AAACAATCGGGGAAATACACGTGGGGAATGAGGGGGCGTGGCACACGGGAGGATCGGACGGAGCGGATCATGACACTTGCATTCTAGTATCATCTACTGGGTGGAGAGACCTGGACAGGTGTAGACTTAATAGGGGAGTAATGTTTCTTAGCTCTGGGAACAATTGGGTATCTCTCAGGGGGAGCTGTAGTCTGTATCTGTCTAAAGGGAGATTTGGGTTGTCTGACAGCTTTATGCCATTGCAACCAACATCTGACAAATCCATTTAAAGACTGCCTTCCGGATGGACTATAAGATTTATATAAATTACCATTCAGGGAAGGGCAAATTCAAATGAATATGGTATATCAAGAGCTGCAATGAAGGTTATGAGGGGAACAGAGTTCGGGAATAATGTAATTCAGTCAGAAAATTCAGTTAGCTATGAAGTACAGATGGCACTGATCCGATACTCACTCTCGTTACCAGGCGATACAGTCAAACGATGCTGGATCTTATATCGGGCTGGAGGGGAGTTAGGGCCTGATCCGATTTTCCCAGAAGTTGGTCTAGCCTGAAAAATCATGAAAATTATTGTAGCCTTAGTGTGACATACCGTAAATAGAAAGTCACGTGATGGCTACTTGTTCAACAATGTATGTGTGTTGGAGCGGTCAGGCCAGTTATGTGGAAATACAGAAACCCCTTCACATTAATGCATTTGAATTTTATGATTTTGATTTTTTTGTGAGTTGACTATGAAACAGGAATATTTTTGGAGCTTGTAGGACATGTAAGGCAAAAACAATACCGAAAATGATTTGGATCACATAAAATCATATCATATATAAATATGTAATATATAATATTTGTTAGTGTAAGTGCATGCAATTTACAGTTGCTGTCTTTATTATATTTAATTTGGCAAGAGATTACACAATTTGCATTTGCAATATACTTGTGTTCATTTTTGTAAAAGTTGTTACTGAATAAAATGAAGAAGCAAACTTGTGTAAATGATGTTGGCTGTGGGTTTCTTCCTGTAGCATAGTGGCGTAGCTTTTGTTTGCGCAAGGTGACCATTCTATATTCCTTATCTTAGGACCTGCGTTCCTTCCTATATTTGAGCATACTCAATCAACACTAAATGCAGATCATTTGCCATGTTAATTGAAATCTCATGTAATGCTTCTTTTCATCAGACCAGAAAAGATGATATTGTATCTCTACTATGAATTGATTTACTTGTGCAATGTGATTTATTAAGTTGAGGTCCAATTGTCTCAGTTGTCTCTTTTTTGTAGAGTGTCGACAAAAGATGAGTATAAGCAGGATCACGCTCCAGCCATTTTTATAACTAAAGTACTCATTTTATTGGGGTTACTGATTTGGTAGCTCCAAAGTTTGGAAAGAAGATTTGTTGTCTAGTGCTTTAATAAAAGGTAATTCAGCCTGTTGTTTGAAGACTGCCGTCAAGGAGAAGACGCTCAATTGCTGAATTGCTGGAACAGTTTAGGGTCGGGAGAATTTAACCTGATTGAAAAGATACAAATTTCGTATACTGTACTATACACACTAGGGATAAGATTCAAAGTATAAGTGAAAATTATGTTTCAGTAGAATATGCAGTCCTGCTGCAGTCTGCTGCAGTGTTATTCACTTAGGTGTTTAAATTTTCAGCTTGAAATAGCACACGCTACTGGATGATTAAATGTTACAGCGTTTCGTACTCCCCGAATAGACATAGCTTTTGTGAACATTTTGCTCAACCTCCTTTAAGGACATTAAAAGAGCAACAGAGTGTTTATATGCAGCAGGGGTGTCCACCCTGGGTGCAGGAAAACCCCTAATTGGGACATATGTTAATGAAGTACGAATCATAGCCCTAATTAAATGCTTCTGGTACATCGTAAAAGTCTGATGTAATCTCTGTTTTGGGAGCAAAATATTCACAAGTGTATTTATTCTTCACTGCTGTTTTCCTTTTTTTCTATGACTGTGAGCCTTATTGAGTAAAACATGCATCTCTGAGTCATGGGCAATGACAGCCAGGGTGATGGCTGAACTGTGTTTCCGTGACAACCCTGCGTATGTACTTTGAATAGTCCATCTGTTCCAGTTGGCATGGTTCTAGAGGTGTGGTGTTTGTTAAAAATATATGGATGTTTGTGAAACATTCTCTTTGCTATATTTCTGGTTGGTAAAATACAAGCAAGAATGAATATTAAGAGTTGTGAAATTGGTTTTTGGTATTATGAGGATCCAAGATTCATTGTTATGGAAACTTCTGTTATCCTTAAAACAAGCTGATATTTTTATTCAAGTAACTTCAAGTAATTTTTATTCAAACATTTATTCTCCATGCTCAGATCCCAAGGATTTTGCCTTTTAATTGTTTTATTGCATACTTATTAACATCTCCTGGGTATGAGTCACCAGATTTATTTTCTCTCATGCATTCATTGTTCATACTTATCCAGTACAACATTGTTATGCGCCTGGACTGACTGAATCCAGAAGGCACCGGGTACAGGAAGGGGAACATTCTTGATGGAATGTCACTACATCTCAGAGCTTTCACACACACACCCACACACACACACACACACACAAACACAGACATACAGACACAGACACACTTCTATTTATATCTCTTTGGGGAAAACCCTAATCCCAATAATCACAATCTTGACCACTACCCAGTCCTAATGTTAATCATAAGTAATAATAGACTTTTGGGATTTTGAGTTTTTTGATTGCAATTGCAGTTTTTTGTAAAATTGAGTTTACCCTTGTGAGGACTGAAAATGGTCCCCACCACATCAAAATAACAGGTGTTTTTTGCATTGCGGAGACAGTCCTCGAATTGTAATATAGTGTACAGTTAGGCCTGCTACAATAATGTTCTATCACAATTGATATATTAGTACCCAAGTCCAATACAATATGGAATCGCATTTATATCTTGCATGATTTTCAGTCGGAAAGAAAAGCACTATGCAAAATCGAAAGCCATATGGTCTTAGTGAGAAACACTACTTACGCAAAAACGTCTATCCACGTGAGAGATAGTAATGTCCGATTTGTGAACGAATCGTTCTTTTGAACCAGTTCTTTTCAGTGAATTAGTCGAACTAGTGTCAATTCTACAGTATAAGAATTTAACTTTTTGTACACGCATGCATTGCACAGGTCAAGGTTTTAGATTCTAAAACTCTAAAAATATTTGACAACTATTATATAAAAACACACCAACTTTCATTTGCGTTTCATAAACTGTCTCTTGGCCATGCTTCCTCGAGTGGCCCTCTGCATGCTGCAGCCCTAAGGTGGTTGTGGCTCAATACTCATGACTTATGATGGCCAAAACTGTTATGGCAGGGCATGGAGCAAGTGGAAAAAAAAGTGACGATCCACGGAGCGGCTTCAACAGAAGGAGTTTAAAAATAAACAGAAATGAACACAAAAAGAGAAACCACAAAATAATAGGGCAGTGAGGGGTCAAAACTAAACAGAAAAAAGGTAAAATACAGCAGGGAGCAACGCCAGAATTTACAGTACAACAGGCAGTGGGGAACACAGAAAAACTACAATGACTAACAGGGAGAAACAACCATGACTACAGATAACAACAACATCAATGACTGACCAAGGAATAGAACCAGAACAGGCACATAAATACACAGCTAACAAGACCTGATGTAGGACAGGTGAGAATCATAACCAAATTAACCAATCAGTAAAGGCATGGGAAAACAAGAAACAGGTGCTGTCAGGATCGTATTTTGCATGGGATGCAATATTATGCAGTTTTACAATTCATATAATTTTTAAACCAAGAAACAGGTCCACGAGAGATTCAAAATGGGAGGACTGGAACACAAGCAACAAGAAGGCTCGACATGAATGACCGGACTCAGACTGACGAGAAGAACAGGTACTGAACTATAAGGACTGACAAAGGGTAACACGCAACAGAAGTGGCCCATCAGGGCTGTTAGGGAGGTGACAGGACAGTCAGGTGTGCAGGACATAGCAGGGACACACAAGCTTTGCACACACAGTGTGTCTGGAAGTCTGAAGGCCAGGTCATTCATCTGTGTTGCCCTTCAGTTTCTTGCTTTGCTCGATAGTCTGTTTTGGGGTATTATCTTGCTGAAGAATAAAGGACTGTCCAATCAGCTGTTATCCTGATGGAATGGCCTGCCATTGAATTATGCCCTGACATCCATGCTGTTTGAGATTGCTCCGTTTTTTTTATGGAAAACCAAGTCTGTCTCCAGAAAATGCAAGCATCTCCCATGCTTTACAGTGGAAACAAACATGTCAAAATGACTTCAATCTTTCTGGACTCATTTGAAAATTTGAAACATTATTATTTTTAAATTGCTATAAATAATTTTTACAGAGTTATAGTTTCTGAAAAACAGGACAAATTAAAAATCTACATAACGGTTTGGGTACAGGGCACAGGCTGGCCCACTTTTTTCTTCAGACAAAAAGGACAGGTTTGTCATGGGGACATTACAAATATCCTTATTGCTCCCTTTGCTGTTCAGATTTCTCTCACTATATGCCCAAGGCCCACCTTACAGCTATCCCATCTGTCACTTTGTGTCATTGTTCCTTGACTATCTGGAAGATTTTGCACAGCAGCGAAAGGTCTGAAGCAAAATCAATGAAAGTTCCCCTGCCTGCTGTTTTCAACAAGGTTACGCGCTGCGTTACAGCCATGCAAGAGGCAGTGGCTGCCATGAGCGCACTGGGAAAGGGAAAAACAAAGAAAGCAGAAATTGCAAAGTGGGGCAGCAAGGTTTTTGTCTGACCTACCCCCCGCCCCAAAAAAAAAAGAAAAAAAAAAGTCATATTCTGTTCCCAGGCAAAGATGCAGGTTAGGTCTATATGTGCCACTTTTCTGTCTATCCGTCTGAGCCGCAAATGATCCTCAGTGCCTCACTCCTTACACATACAGGCCACAGACACCCAGGAATATTCCACAAATCTGGTGCCTTTTCTTACCACCAATCCTGCCCTTTGCAAATGTGTGCCCAGTCCTCAATATGCCACTGCTGGATGTGAACTTTATTTTACATATTGAGCTCAAAGTAATCTTCCTCCTTCACTGACCAACCAGAACCATGACAGTCTTTGAACAGCAGGCAAAGTCCAGAGCTTTCCTATACTGGTCCTATTCACTCCCCCAAAGAATCCAGCTGCCAAAATTAATCCCATCTTGTTTAATCTACAGATACACAGGCCCAAATTGGGCCATTTTTGCTGTTAAATTTCTACTGTTAAAACTTAAATATTTTCATAGTATTCCCTATTGTAAATTTGCATTTCTATTCATTTTGAAAAAAAGCCATTGGGCTTTGAACTTGAGGGAGAACTTGGGCCACAAAATTTCTCACTTGTAGAAATGCAATATGAGTAATTTTCCTTGAGTCCTCAACTGGTCTTGATCCCTTAAAATGGTCTTATACGTATTCAGTAGGCTAATAAACTTAAATTTTCAGGATCCATCCATGAGACCCACTTGTCCTTTGCAGGGGGACCACAAGCCTATACGCCTATAAGCAACGGACACAAGGCAGAGACTGACTGACAATGGGAGACCCCCACCATTCACACCTTCGGAAAAAATCCCGCACTGACATGGGGAGAACATGTATGCTCCACACACAAAGCCAGGTGGGGGCTCAAACCCGGGTCATACCAATCCCCAGTCATAACAATCACTTTTATAAGGCCAATACATTAAAGTGTATTAGGAAAAACCTGTTTTTGCTCATTGCAGCGACCCCTGGTGGTCAAATGCCATCAAATTTGGTGCATGTTCTCAAGAAGTACCAAGATAGGCATTAATACATCAAAGCGGTACTAAGATATGGTCACCTATGCATCACCGTGCAACCCCTTACTGCTATTATTATCATTATTATTATTAATAATAATCACTAATCACAACACAAAAATGTAATAATATATTATAATTTGATAATAATAACAATAATAATATTACAGTTTTGCTTTGGTATCAATAGTCAGGTACACACTGAAATCTCCAGGTCTTGGCCACTTCCATCCTGAGCTGAGAAAAAACTATGCTGGCCATATGGGACTGTCAATAGGAGAAGTGATGCAACCCCCACTGCTGTCAACCTTGCAGGTTGCAGGTGCCTAACAGACTTGAAGCTGTGTGCTGAGGACAGCTGAAGAGCAAATCCCTGTCGATTCCCTCTCAGTCCCTAGGCGGGCCAAAGCCAATTTATTCCGCAGCTAGGGAACTGTCATCCACGCCCTAGGACTCAATCTGTGCATGGGGGGGGGACATACCTACGTTTGAAGCAGTCTGTCGTTATATGCCTGCATTGGATGAAAGTTAGCATGTCTGTGAAGAGAGCATCTGACAGGTTTTTACATTTTGCTCAAAAGTCCTGCAAATAAAAACACAACGTACGTCAGCTGCGGTGTGCTGGTGGTCTACGATTTGCACATGGGGGAAAACGCAATAAAGTCACCTGGGGACCTAAAATTATCCATTGTGTAGAAAAAAAAAAGATTTGTTGTAATTTAAAGTAACAGAAGAAAATCAATGAAAAAGTAATCGATACATCAACTTCCTGGAAAGCCCTGTACGTTTCATTGGGTGTTGTCTGTTGCGATGGATGAATGCAGATGTGTTAACTGAAATCGACATTCTACCTTTTTTAACCACTGTGCTGAAAGGAAATTTGGCTGCAATACTACAATATAGTAAAAACATGTTGATGTCCAAGGCATTAAAGTAAAAAGATATATTTTAAATATAACTACCTGCCTTGTGCTCTGTGCTCTGTGTAAAATTAAAAAGAACCAATGCAATACAGTTTTGTATGGGTCATTTGATGAATTACATGTTTTGAATAGTTTTATAGTTAAAGTTCCTTTAATTAGCCTTGCTATTACAAATTTTATAGTTCAGTCTTTAATAATTTCAACTCCAGCAGTCATAGTAAATAATACCCATGAAAAATAAGGGCCACTGTGAGACAAATTTAAATTCTATATAATTGATCCTTTGGGTGATCATTTAGAATTTATACAGCTATTCACATGTACATACTACAAAATGTTTGAAAATAAAACAGAGTGGCCCCACATCACAAGCCGTATCTCTGCATCTTGTACCATTTTGTTGCCGAGAGATTTGGCTCAGGGGTGATTATTCAAGACTTGCCAAAATATGCTCCTTGCATCCAAATGCAATGAAAACAAGTTTTGCTCCAGGTCTTTTGATTGAACTTGCTTTCACATTTTGTCACAGGGGATGGAAAACACGTCTATGAACATAGGATGATGAATGCAAAAAGTATCCATGGTGATGAATGTCATCAGACAATACAGCTTCCTCAATAGAAGAGACTCCAGATTGATCAGCATTATCAACCGAGGACATTTATTTTGTTATGTATTCAATTAGCGGCAACATCTGCTAATTACATTTGAGGCATCTGTTTGTTCACTGCAAAATGTTCCGAACCTAGCCAAGTATAAATTCAAATGTTTCTGTCTACCATTACACAATACCAACAGAAAGAAAGGGTTTTAAGCATGAAAGCATGCTTAAGAAAAAAAAAAAATCAAACTGGCATCTAAATTAAAAAAGAAAATGGGAGAGAGAGAGCAATCTAGCCATGAAAGACTTTAATGCACACAGCAATTGTCTTGACATAATTAGAACCTTGATATGCAAATACTATATGCATGAATCTCAAGTGTTTTCTGGATGCCAGATGTAAAGTCTGCTTTGAAGCATATGTAAATAATATCATATTTATAGTTGCATATACTGTATGCTGTGTGGTGAAACACTGAGTAGTCCAATTGATGTAATTCAGTGTTTTTAGACAACAGGTCCGCAATACATTGTAAAGGTGCATTCGGTTTCTATTAATTAATTGAGAAAAAGCATTTTTTTTTCAAGCACTCTATTGAAAAGATTCTATTTTTCCACAGACTGAAAAACTATTTACTTAAATGTGTTTTCTGGCTTTTCTACATCTAGAATTAAAACAGCTGATCTGAAGCAAAAAAAAAAAAAAGACAGACAGAAAGAAAGAAAACGAGGCATGTTGTGGTTTATCCTTTATTTTCGGATGGCTTATAATTTGGTGTTAAAAAAACTATTTAAATAATATTTTAAGAAGCTGTAAGTAGGTATGACTGGCATGCCGTCCAGTCGCAGTTTGCATGCTTTTCTGATTCCCCTGGGTTTCTTCCAGATATTCTGCTTTCTGCCCACAGTACAAAAACATGCGATGACTCTAAATTGCACACAGTGTGAGTGCGTGCCGCATAAAAGTCCTGCATCCCTAACAACGTGCCCATTGCCTCATGCACTCCTGGGATTGGTTTGCAGCTCACTGTTACCCTGTATTGGATAAGCAGTTACAAAAGATGGATGGATCCAAATGTTTACCCTCCTACAGCCAAGTCTTCTTCATAACTACATGAAACAATGGAACATAAACCCCCCATATATCTTCTCTTCCAACCACTTATTTTGTTGGGGGGGCGGCAGTCTGGGGTATACCCTGGATGACAGGTATTCACAAGGGTCATGCCAGATAGACTAGATAACTACATGCCTTTAGCCTGCTGGAAGCATACACACAACATGAGGGGTACATGCACACTCCACAGACGGGGGCTAGAATTAACCCCCCCAAACCTGGCACAAACAGTGCCGCTTATTACTATTCTGCGCCGGTTTGATTATTTGTTATTTCTTGCAAGTTGTTGACCATTGGACTGCTGGCGGAAGACAGACATTGCCTAATTTACTCAAAAACGCAATAATGCTGTCGCAAACAAAAGCCCATGTGATGCTGCATTTGCTTGTGCAGTTTATGCAGAATATCCAGGGGGATGCCTGTGCATATTATCAGTAATGTATGCAAATGGCTACATGATGTGTGCATAGCTATTCAGCTTATGTGATTAGAATTGCACTGTTATGTTCTTCAGATACGAGTCCTGTAACCTGCATTATAAAGATTCTGCCATAAAATAAAATGGGGGTGTGATTTAAAAGCCAAATCCTGAAAGCATAAAGGAACACAAAGGACAACATTACGGAATGACACAGTTTTTAGCACGGCCAATTATACTCACTCCAGAGTTTTTCTTCTCTAATATTTTGCGTAAAGATCTTCCAAAAAAAAAAAAACATAATTCCAAAATGCTTTTGCTCACCATTTCACAATTATCATGCACGTTTTCGCAAAATGACTTGCATCAAATCCCCTTTTGGGATTAAAACAAGAAGCCTAAATACTGCCCCATTCACAGCATATTTTCAGATGGAAGAAGAAAACAGAGGCAAATTCAAGGAGGACACTGTGAACCTACATACAATGAGATGAATCTAATTTTTAAACAACAACCCCAGGGTTGAGGCAACAATTTTACTTGTTGAGCCACTATTCTAACATGTTGGCGGTGGGGGTTTGGACACCTTGGGATGGAGCACAAAGTGACTGTGGATATTGGGGTTAATTCAGTTCACTTGCTCCTTGTTCCAATTGTTGATAGAACTGACTGTTCTATTTGTTGCAGCCCTTTGCAACCCAGGCGGCAGTTTTGTCAGCAGTCCTGGCTCATGTAATCGCCAGTTGTTGTGCTTTGTCTCCCTTTTATCCCCAACTCGCAAGACACACTCCATTTGTGCTCTCTTTTATTCCCCACCAAATCACGTTCTTTATTTTTAGGGGAGCTTTTGTATTGTCTTGATCCTATCCCTTGGGTATCCCTGAAAAAGAAACCAAATGAAAAACGATTTTTATTTATTTATTTATTTTTGCTGACAATGAGCTATGACCCGCACCCCTGTCTGCGACTGAGACCAAGAACGGTCTCCAGCAATTATTCATATGGTTTTGAGATCGGTCTGCCACCGCAGTCACTTTCTCATTAACACTGTAACTCAAAATATCTTTGACGGCTCGTTTCCAAACTTTGCAGGCACATTGTCTGCATGACTGGAACTGATCAAATTTTGGGGCAGATTGCCCAAAACATTAAGCAGTGTCCCATAGTGATGTCAAAGCGATGGGCAGCCACAGATACTTGATCTTGTCATTATGATAACTGAAAAATTTGGAATGATGGACATATGCATTTTTACTAAGACTGAACAAATAAATTCGCTACTATAAATCCCATAGTATTCATGCCTTTCACTTTCACACATCTAGTTTTCGACCCTGCAGGCACATTTTGTTTAGCGAAGAACATAAACAACCAAAACATGAACACGAATTAATTTAGAGAGCTCCTAATAGCAAATAGAGAGCATGTAGAAAGTAAATTGTGCACACGTTTTACGGATTTTCTAAGCTTGATTTAGTATTTCGTGGGTATGTTAAATTGAATTGTTTGCATAATTTAGTACAGGGTTTCTCAACTGGGGGCCCACGGCCCACTAGCTGCCTGTAAGTGGACTGTGGAATAGTGGCAGGGAAACGCTGTTTGGTCCATGAAGGGCTGCCACTCAGACTCAAGCCCAATTGCTATCCGAAAAACTTTGCCCTTTTGGCGAAATTTACAGACAGGATACAGCTGAATCATATAAACGGCATATCGATGTATCGTCATGTTACATTTAATTGATAATAAAGTGAGAAACGTCAGTGACCTGTTGATAAGAAACAATGCTCCATAGCACACCTATCAGCCTATCTCATCACCGAGCCAACGCAATTCCAGCCAATCATATATAGTCTTTTATGAACAGACAACTTCAAGCTTCAAAAGTCTGTGAAGAAGGAGGTAGTTGAGTTGTCTCAACGAGCTTTATCTTGGAGATATTGTGGATAAATCAGGTAAAAAGACATGGTTTGGTTGTGTTATTTTTCAAGTTTAAAGTCTGTCATGCCACAGTTTTTCAATGTATGAAAGAATGATTAAAATTAGATTTCAGATTGCAGTCAGTTCATGACGTCTTATTTTCTAATGCTCTAAATGTGCTTAATGGCAATGCTAAGGGAATTTTAAGCAAAAATGGTGACTCAAAGTAAATAGATAACGAGGTGAATTAGGGAATAATTGTGTACAGTATATATAGTAATATATATTGGTAGATTGTGTATATAAACACATACAGACATTCCTCATTTCTACTGTTAAACGACCACCCTGTCTTATGACCAGCTCTCCAGACCAGTCGGTATTGTATGATGTACAAGAAGAATGGTCATGGAAGCGTTAGCACAGCATCTCAGCGTCAAGCATCTCATCTCGCATCACCCATTCTTCTTACTGCAATTGCTCAGTATTCATTACAATAGAGTTTGCAATCTCCACGACTACATACTGTAAAAGCCATGAATGGTTTCAATGGTTTTGTTGGAGATCAACCTGCATAATCGTTGTATTAGCGGTGAGTTAGCAGGCGCAGACATAGAAGCAGAAATTTTGTTGACCAATTTTATGAAATCATTGACATATGCAAGTTAAAACAAAGTTATGAAGTTTGAGTTTCCTTTAAAACTTTATTCAGAATAAATAAAAATGATTACCTGTATTTACAGTATGCAAACCTAAGTAATGTATATTAGGGCTGATTTCTGTTCTGTTTATTATAGTATACAGTACACTACTGTATAAACATTTATAAAAGTAATAAATATGTGATAAATGGTGCAAAGATGTCATTAAAACAATATCTAAAGATGGTTGACATCAACTCACTACCAGTACAGTATACGTGAAATATTGGTTAAAGGGCAGCTCCATGATTATTGACCAATTCGCTAGTTGCAGGAAGGTAACTTAATCGTTAAGTGACGAGTATTTTTACCCCGAGGGGGATCCTATTATATTAATACAGACACTCCTCACTTAATGACCAAGTTTTGTTCCTATGACTAGGTCGTTAAGCGAATTGGTCGATAAACGAGAAGCAGCCATATTTTTATCCTGAGGGGGACAATATCATATTAATACAGGCACTCCTCACTTAACGATTGAGTTTCAATATAGTTTCAAAGTTTTCAATATAGTTCAAACGAATGAGTTTCAAAGATTGTTAAGTGAATTAGTCAATAAGGGAGGAGCTGCCCCTTACCAATACTTCGAGCAAATTGTACTTGTAGTGGGGTTGTGTCAACCATCTTCAGGTACTGTTTAAATGTCACCTTTGCACCATTTCTAACATTTTTACTATATTTATAAATGTTTATACAGTAGCGTACTGCAATAAACAATGGAAGAAATCAGGTTTAATATACATTACTAAGGTTTGTATACTATAAACACAGGAAATCGTTTTTATTTATTTTGAATAAAGAAAAGATCTAAAGGAAACTCCCACTTGATAACTTTGTTTGGTAGCACTATACTTAAGGTCATGTTTTTATTAATTCATAAACACATGCATAACAAATAATAATGCATTCATGAAGCATTATAAACTTGACTATAAATATTGATCAAAAGGCATAACCTATTGTAATGCACTATACTGTAGATACCTTCATAGATACATGTTCTCTGTTCAAAAACAAAAAAGGTAAGTTGCAATTATACAAGTGTTTGTAACAAATACAATCCATACTATTTTAAGTTCTTTTGCAACATGTCATTGAGTGTGACGTGCGGCGGCAAGACGAGCGGGCAAGGAAACCAAAAGAGCCAGTAGGACGGGGAAACGGGGTTTACTTC
>JAODKF010000002.1:24223702-24243590 GCA_026779585.1 Mormyrus proboscirostris | reverse complement strand
ATTAATAAATAAATAAAGTAATTATATATATATATATATATATATATATATATATGCAAACATTTTATCATTTTAACTACTGAGATCCATATGTAGGTTTTAAAAAAGTAGTCACATTGGAATTTTAAATGGCAGCCGTTTTGGTGTGCTAAAAAGGGCATATTTAACTGTTTGACAGTCAAGAATGGTTGTTTAAGGCTTAACTGCCACTTAAGCCATGGACAGTACTTGCATGAGGTAATTTCCCACTTTGTAGTGTGCCAGTTCATTGTTTGTCTAATCTGCAATGTTTGTGTTCCTTTATGCTACAGTAGGTAGAAAACATGGGTAGTAGTCTTCCCTCTGTCTCTACTCCTCTTAAATTATTGATAACTGTACAGAATTTTTTGCACTATTTAAATTATTCCAACTCTATCTTTAGCACTGTAATGTCTGTCCTGGCAAGAATGTTGCACTGTGAGTTCAGGTTCCACCATGTACTGTACATGGCTGAGGTGACAATAAAGCTTTACTTGACACAATAATTTCAATATAATACTAATCAGAATTATTTAACTTCTAATTTAGACTTTCATTTCGACATGTGAAATATTTGTTTCTGTACAGTATAAATTAGACACTCCATCTGATCACCATGCTGTTATTTATATACATACAGCAGTTTCACAATTTCTCACAAATTGTTAAGGGCAATTATGAGAAAAAGAAGAAGAAAAAAAAATAATAGTGCTTTACCTTGTTTACTGTAAAATTGGGGTACTTCCTTTTGGGGAGCTATTCTGCACTCTAATAGTAAATGTTGGCTAGTTGCATTATTTCTGCTTTCAACAGCTGCAGAGTGAGCACAGGACAAATTATTTCTTGATATATATGCCTGTCAATATTATATTAAATCTATCCTCTACCTGCGAAATAGCACAGTGAAGTCAGATACATTTTCCTTTGCATTTCAAAAAATGAATACTGGTAATATTTCATACATTCTAATATGAATTCTAATAGTCTAACATCATTTTGGATGGATGTGAAAAATATAGATCAGAGATCCTGAAATTTGCCAGTGCAGTTGTCATGACCTGCTCGTCCGATCCTCCTGTGTGCCACACCCCCCTCGTTACCTCGTGTTAATTCCCGATGTATTTAAGTCCGCGTTCTAGTCTGTTTCCCCAGATCAGTCATTAATGTTCGTCACCGTCTGCCCTGTTCGTCCTGTAATAAACCCTCGTATCCTGCTTCCTCGCCTGCCTCTTCCTTCCCTGGTTCCTGCCTGTTTGCCTGACACTGGTCGCAACAGAACGACTGATCTCCCTCAAGATGCACCGCAGCAGACCGAGGACCAGCGCCTTAGTCTGCTGCAAGAGGTGTTATACTGGCTCAACCAGCCCGAGGTCCGGGAGGACCCCGCTGCCTTGGAATTAGCCAGCCGGAGTTGGACCCTCAGGGAGAAGCACGGACACATTTCGTGCAGTCCGTAAAAATCTCTGGCAGCTCACGGACATAATAAGAGAGGCAGCACCAGCTGGTCATGCAGACTGCCAGGGAGGGCACCGACTGCATACCTGAAGTGCTTCCAGCTTTGCCACCCCAAACGAGCCGGAGGAAAAAGAAGAAGCAGAAAGAGAGACAACCAAAAGGAGAGTCCACCATCTTTCTGGGGTCAGTCTCCATCGCTGCATCTTCCCTCGCTGAATATCGGGAGGACGCCCTCTCGACCTGACACCGAGTGCTATTCCCCCTGGACACCTGGACATCACCTCCGCAGCGAAATTGTTTTCGCGGGCAGCTTCCGCCTTCTGGGCAACTCGTCTGGTGCTTAAAGCGGCCAGGGCAGTGTGGGACGTGCCTGTCCCGCCGGCGCCCGATGTGCCTGATCTGCCTGTCCTGCCTGATCCCAATCTGCTTATCCCACCTGATCCCAGTCTGCTTATACCAGTGGCTACTGTGCTCTGGCTCTGACTGAGGCTCTGGCTGCCGCGACGCCCCCTGTTGGTCTTGAGTCGGCGGTTCCTGCTGTGCCCGTGGCTCCTCCTGCAGCTCCACCTGCACCCGAGGTCCCAGCACCGCCTGCAGCTTCGCTGCCCTCCGAGGTTCCTGCTGCGTTGCCGCCCTCCGAGGTTCCTGCTGCGTCGCCGCCCTCCGAGGTTCCTGCTGCACATCCTCTGCCACTGCCCATGCTCCCAGCTCCGCCTGCAGTTGGTCTGCTCGTGCCTGAAGCCCTGGCCCAGGCTCCGCCGGTCCCAGTCCTGGCTCCAGTCCCCCAGGCACCTGTCCCAGTCCCTGAGGAGGTCCTAGACAGTCTTACCACTACCCCTTCCCCCTTGGAGGAGGTGGAGCCCGAGTGGTACCCCTCGGGGACCTCCCTAATGACTCCTCTGCCCTCATCCCGGCAAGGTTGATCCCGACCAGTTTGCTGAAAGGGAAAGGACACAGGCACAGGGCCAGGGTCCCGCTCGCCCTCTCTCGTCTTGACTGGGACTCGGGGGGCGCCTGCAGATCCTGTGGCTCCGGCTCGGCAGTCGCTTGCGGGTCTCCCTCCGACGCTTCGTCGACAGTCCTCAGTCTTGCCTCTGCTGCCTCATCGGTCACCTGCAGGTTCCCTGACGTCGACTCATGGGCTGCTTGCAGCTCCCCCTCCTCCAACTTGTCGGCTGGCTGCGCCCTCACCGGCTGTGGCTGTGCCGTCGCCTGTGTGACTCCACCTCCCTCCTTACCTGCGTCGGGCTCCTCTCTGGCTCCCTCCTTGCCTCTCCTGGTGCCCCCTCTGACTCCCTCATCGACTCCTCCGTCTCCTTGCCCCCTTTGTGGTCACCTCCTGCTCCTGCATCCCAGTCGCCTGTGGCCCCTCTGGCTGCCACCTGCTGGGGCTCCCTCGGGGTCCCCTATGTCCCATGACCTTTCCCGTTTGGCCTCCTTCCTTTGTCCCTCATGTTTCTGCTCCTTGTCCCTCTGTCTCCTCTGTTCACTCCTGGTGCTTTTGTTCCTCCATTTCCTGTTCCCTCTGTCTCCCTTCCTGGTCTTCCCTATGTCATGCCTGGAGGGTGCACCTTGGGGGCGGGCGGGGGGGGGGTTCTGTCATGACCTGCTTGTCCGATCCTCCTGTGTGTCACGCCCCCCTCCTTACCTCGTGTTACAGTAATTCCCGATTGTGACCACCTGTTGCCTGTTATTTTCTGCTTGTCTTGTCTATTTAGGTCCGCGTTCTAGTCTGTTTTCCCAGATCATTCAGAGTCATTCATGTTCGTCACCGTCTGCCCTGTTCGTCCTGTAATAAACCCTTGTATCCTGCTTCCTCGCCTGCCTCGTCCTTCCCTGGTTCCTGCCCGTTTGCTTGACACCAGTTGCAACAGCGGTGTTTAGCTTGTGAAAATTCCTGCTGGTGTTATGTTTATATATATTTTCCTGTGCTTTTTATAAAAATATATATTTTCACAAATATTAATGACACAATCAAACCCAACCTAAAGTGAGAAAATCATAGCAAATTAGAAATTAGAATTTCTCATGTCATCACGTTTTGTATCAATGTAAAATGGAGAGAAAAGAAAAATTTGGCATCTGAAGCTAATTTAAATGAAAAAAAAAACTTGTTAAAAGAGACATTGTGGACTAAAGATATAGAAGAAAGCAGTACCTAAAGCCAAATGCTGCTACAAGGGACTCCGCTTACTGGTTTTCTTGACAACACTACTGAACACAACATTCATTCCCTTTCCTATTGCAAAATAGGAAACTCATTTCAATAGTTACTTTGTATAAATAGTTTTGTTATGGTGATTGGTGCTTTAGATATATAATCAGAGTAATCTTTTGAAATATCCCAGCTTGTAAGCTTCAAATTCCTGTCTGCTGTCATATTTAAAAAATATTTCGTCTTGACAAATAACATAATTTTATTTTCTACTTTTATGTTTGACCTTAAATACTTTCCTGATTAATGAACATTTCTCTTCCTGCACTGCTTAGGTGTGTGTGTGTGTTTTTCTCCTTTCAACCTTGGGTTAGTGAAAGGTGCTATATACTGTACATTTTACTTTATTATTATTGTTGTTGTTGTTATTATTATTATTGTTGTTATTTTGCAGTTTTTGTTAGCGATACTCCTGAAATTTATGGACTGACTCTTTGAAACAGGTGTCAGTTCTCTAATGTAACCATAAAAACTCACATTTTCCAATAAGTAAGTCAAGTAAGTTAATAAGTTAGTAAGTGATTCTAGGTGAAACTTGTGTTGTTGTTTCAATCTTTAATTGTGATTTAGTTGCTTCATGTAAAGTTTTCTGTATGTGGTGTTTTGGGTATGAGACACACACACACACACACACACACACACACACACACACACACTAAAGAGCCAAAACATGTTCGATGGTAAGCCAGCGATTGGAACAGAGCCCTGTACACAGCACAGCTTGATACACTATGTGTCCTGACACATCACTCCCATGACCGTCATTAAAATTATCTGTGATTTGTGCCACAGTCGCCCTTCTGTTGGTATGTACCAGACAGGATAGTGTTCGAGCACAGCGTACTGTTAGCACCCCCCAAGCCTAAAGAGATGGTCTGACCCATCGTAATTTAGTTCTTATGAAACTCACTGAGGTATTTAACCATGCCCACTTCTTTTGCATTCAGTTATGACCATGAGTACCGACTGGCGGCTTACCGTCTAATATATCCCAGACATTGACATGTTATGTTTTTAACAAATCAGCGTCATTAACGCCATGTGGTGGTAGTAGTCATGTTTTGGCTGTAATCCCAAACTATGTTTGAACATATATTAAATAGACATTGCAAAGAAACATCCATTAAAAATTAACATGAACTGATCACGAAACTAGCCAGTTTATTCCCTGCTGTACGGACTTGACAGCGATGGGAGCCATGTGAGGAAGCCACGACTTTTATGCAAGGTCCAAAGACGGGAACAGAGTCGAAAACCAAGTAGCAGTTAATACAGGCAAACAAATCCAGAACTAAATTCAGAATTCAGCAACAGGTAGAGGTCAATGCAATAAAAGAGAAAAAAAAAAAAACAGGATAGGAACCATCTGCAGATATCAGATCAGGACAGGATCAGGAAGGCAGAGCACTCAATGCTACAGGAGGACGTGGCCAGGCATCGCTAAGCCTTGCTAATTGATTATCTTGATTGGTTGCAGCTGCGTCTGGGGAGGGGCTGGGCAGTTGTATAGCTTAGCACAGATGTGACATCTACACATGTAACATTTATATAAAAAAATAAAAATAAAGTCAAAATGGGCAAAGAATAAATCACAGAAAAGAAATGTCTTGTTTAGTATTACTGTTTTGTTGTTCAAATATATCCAGAGGGTCTTGATCATATTAACTCATCCTCCTACTCATGAATTCCCCTATCTAATAGCAAGAAAACTAAACTAAAAAAGCTATTGAAAGTAGCTTTATGCCAGAATACTGAAGCATGTTCATGCATCAAGGAGGAGGGAATGCAAAATATATGGAAGTGTTTTTTTTTGTATCCGCACCGCAGGTATACAAGATGAGCAGTTACATTTATCTAACTCGCAGTGTTGCAGTTCTTTTGTGTCTCTCTGTATCTCTCTCTGATACATGCACATTAAGTAATAGGAAAATGGTAATATAATATATAATATTGGGAATCAGTCAATCAACAACCAGACCTGCAATATTTTCCTACACTAAGACTAGAATAAGATCATGCAAAACATTTCACTAGGCACCATGCAGGTAAAAGCTATACATTTTTGTGCAACTGATTTTGGGCACAGAAAAAAGGAAAGAAAAACAAAATGACTTTTTTCAGTCCTGTTTTATACATAGGAAATCCACTCAGCTTATGAATGTACTTTAGTGTGTCTATATCTTGAATTCATTTACTAAGCTCAAAAATAAGTGAAATGTAAAAAAAAAATAGTTTTCATTAATTGGTTTTCAAGAGGTTCAAGGGTTTCTTCATAGTCCAACTCCATATACTCTAGCGTTGTGCTTCACTGATACTGTTTCATGATATTCTGTTACCCAGGAGCTCACAAACAAACAAACAGATAAACAAACAAATAATAAAAACAATATTTTAAAGAGATATTTACTGAAGTTTATTAAAATTGCCTCAATAACATATGATAAACTAACATGCAAACATGTTTTGGCATGACATGAATATTCTGCAAATTCCTTATTTAGTAAATCATGTATTGACTGAGAAATTTTCCCGAAGCTTCTTCTGCACCTGTCACATGCCAGCTTACTCAATCTGCTCATACATGGGCCACAACTTTTGTTCAGTTTGTCCCAGTTTGCTATCAACACACCTACAAATATTTATATCTGTATGTGTACACAAACACAGATGAGGACAAACATGCGTTGCATTGCATGCATGCAGTTGTAAGCCTGGTCAGAACACTGATCAAAAGCTGAGCTATAGCAAAACAAAGTAAAAAGAAAACCTACAGTGAATGATAATGGTGCTTATGCTCCTCTGGTAGCGATGACACAGTACAGTGCATGCAACCAACCTCCATGAAACAGTATACAATATGTGCAACCACTGAGTAACTTCACCACAATCCATACATCTACACGGTTCTCTGTACAATGGGGAAGGGAACAAATCACTAATATAATTAGAATAGCAAGAAATGTCTTTGTTTCTCTCTTTTCTGTCCTCTTTATATTCTTTCAGCAGGAAATATACCCCACCAACACACCAATACTCATAATCTAGGAAGGGGGAGAGAGAAGCCACCACCCATACAAAAACAGACAAGCAATTCTACAAACAAACAAATGAATTAAGAGATAAGCAAACATATAAATGAATATGTTACAGATTGTATCAGCACCTTTATATGGAGTGTGAAGCTTTGTCACAATGTCAGTACAGTCAATATTGTGATTGTCTTTATTTTTCTTCATTGTGATAGATTGTCTCAGAGCTCATCAGTCAGCAGGACGGAGAAATTTAACCTATGTGTCGGCTTGTAAAATGGATGTCTTCATGAACGATATAGGACCAGTGTTCTCTTTTCATGTTATGGAATCATGGCTGAAACCCGCTGTACTTCAGCTGTACTCATTGTCATCATTCTTAACTCCTACAGTCACCCTGACTTGGTGATGTGGAGTATACTGTATTCCTGATCGAGCTGCTTAGCTGGAAACTCAGCTCCAGTCTTCGATTTATTCCTTGTCTGCACATGGTAATAAGGTGCTCTACTGGTAAAATGTCTTCTTGCCATTTTCTGCGCTCACTCATTGTCATCTTGGGATTTTGCATCAGGCTGGGTTCTGTCACTGGGGACTTGCAAAAACATAGTTCATATCATTCCTGCAAACACAGTAATAACAATTGGATATGACTGTGGAGTCATTGCATGGTGTATCAGTCATCAAAATACATTGCTGATATATAATTGAAATTTAGTTATTGAGGTTGTGTTATGTATAGGGATTGGCAACCTGTCCGTACATGGCAGGGCTCATCCTTGTCTGTGGTAGGCTGCGTTTTTAAATACCATGTCGGTGACAAAAATTGGATTTTGATCACGATATCCGTCAGAATTTGCCATGGTGAGACCCCTGGTTTTGTAGTCATTATGTCTAATCTCGTGCTGCTACCATTGCAAAATAAAAAAATTTCCACTGTGTTTATAAATGATATTATTTATGTGTGTTTAACTGTATCATCACAACAGCCTAATGTTTTTGGCTGAAGTCCCTCTGGGTATATTTACGTTGATTAAATATGTTGAAGTGTTCGAGATGAAACAGCTTTGCACCTTTTTTCTGCATTATGGAGTCATTTTACATTATATGTATGGTCTTTCATACTAAACTATCCAATAGCATATTGATTTAGTGAAATGCATAAATGAAATTAAAATCTTGAAGACTTAAAATAGCATGAAGTTTATCGCAGAATTGACACAATTCAATTTTAGTGCATCAACTGGAGAATGTTAAAAATGTATCATTCATTCAAATGTATTTATTCAATTCATGTGACGGAGTTAATTAATCCCATAGTTTGTCTTTAATTATATAAAAAATAAGTGACAATTAAATCTTTTCCAACTAAACCACTGAACTATAGTGATGGCAAAATTTTGTTTAGTTTTTCCATACTGTTAAAGCACTGCATTGGAATTGGAAAACAGAAGAAGTGCTGACTTTACACAGTAAAACCAAAATCTCAAATATATCCATAATCAGCTGAAAAAAGCAAGCTCATAAAAAATAAGAAGTCCATTTGCTTACTTGAAAGAGCACATTAAAATATAAATACATTCTGCATCAATAGACTTGCTCCAAGGTCTCCCTGAACTACTTATATGTGGTGAATGCAGCATTCTTCAATATTAATTAGCACCTTTAATCAGTGTAAAACATTCTGTTTTATCATTTCTATTGCTAATATACCAACCCTGCAAAAAGTGTAACAGGTAAATATTCCTCATAGAATTACCAGTAAAATAAATAAATTATAACATTTGTTAACCATTGCTGTCATGTGACCTCTCTGATTTGCATAACTAATAAGTCTTGAATTGGTCAGGATTTTTATTTTGCACAATTTCTCCAGGCAATATTAATAAAAATCATTTTTAATATATATACCATACTAATATAACTGAGCCTTACTGAAAACATGAATAAACACAAGGTAGATTTTCCTACAAAAAGGTTTCAGGGTAAATTATTAAAGAATCTGAAGAAAAGAAAAAAAAAAAACCTTGCACTGGACTGAGGAAGGTGTGCTGGTGTGAAATTGTCAAACAACTGAGCTGGTTCTGATTTTACAGAAGATTGTGGGTGATCATCTTATGCATTGTCTTCAGCAACAGTGTCAGTGTTGTATTGTTATACCCACAGTCATGCTGTTGGACATATGCAATGACCATTATTATAACATATTACATGGCACATATTTCTCATACTGTAATACTTAGCACATAATACTATACAACGTGCGCATGTTATGATATAGATGAAATACCACACTTGTCTTTCTTCATTATTGTTAACCTTTCACATTGATGCCTTTCAATGTTAGTACAGAATGCAAATTACAAACTGTGACAGCTTCTAAAAAAATCAATAATGCAGAAAGATTGGGAGAGAAAATAATATAATTAATTTTAAATATTCCATCCATCTTCCAGGCATCTGCTTATGCTGAACGGGGTCACCGGTAAAATGTATTTAGCAATTTAGTTAATGGTTTTAATGTTTTGCTTTCTTACAGAATTCTTCTATTATTATCAATCCTGTATCTAGTATAAAACACAGGATTCAGTACAGTTTCAGTGTGTTTCCAATAGCCATTGATACTCACAATTAATATATAGTTTATGGGAACATTACAGAACTAGGTTGAGTGTTATTCATGAATGAGTGGAATGTTGTCAGCAAATTAAAGCATAAATGCCTGACAACAAATTGATTACTGATTATTATTGTAAATTTGATAAAGAAAGTGTAAACAGAACAGCTTGCTACATACAACCTGCCTACATTGCTTTAAAATGAAATGAAAGCATAATTGCACAGCAATACATCCTGGAGACGCAAACTGGAATTGCAGTGGAGATTTTGAATAATAATATACTTTTACACAGCTCTCTGGTGACATAAAGACTCAAAACAGATTGCAGGTAAAATTTCCTTCTGTTCAGAGATGTCCATTGAAACAGAAATCCCCATGCAAAAGTGTGTGACCGTTTTCCCATCAGCTTACAGAACATATATTTATACAAGCCACTTCAGGCAAAGGGGGATTGGGCTCTGGAACTAATGTACTGAATTCTGGAAAAGTATGCAATGCGTTGACACAAAGCACAGAAATGCCATGTAACATATGTAGGTTGTTCTTTAAAATATTTTACACAAAGTGATTTCAGATATTTTCGTTTCATAAACATGTTGCTACAATTATTTTTAAGTATTAAGTCTAGCTTTTTTTTTATTATTCAGAAGAGCAAACATTAAATATTCTTTTTGAGTGGTTATTGAAATAAGAAAATTTACATTTAAATTGGTACCTGTGAAGACAGTCCAAGAGAAAAAAGCTTTTTCTCACCCTATTATCTAGTCTCAGAGTATTATGTTGTGTATTATAGTAATTCCTTTCTGTGTTCTTTATTCTTTTCTGCCACTGTGGGTTGAATTTTGAACATATCCTTACTTGGTAATATGTAGTTTCCTACATAGATAAGGTGTCCATTGTTCACATTTTTATTAAGGTGACAGTTTATTTTAGTGCACCAAAACTGAGGTCTTTTGAGAACTCGGTGACTAGATACTGTAGTAAAGGTATCACCTTCCAGTCATCACTACAGGAGAATCGTAGAAATCAAGGGTTCAGTCAGATGTACAGATTTTATTTATTTATTTTTGCTCCAGATAAAATTTGCATGAATTAGGAATTAATGGACTAATATTCTTTCATCTTATTTGCAATGATCATTTGCAGTATTATCTCATAAAATGAGAATATATAAATAACTGGGATACATAGCTTAGCATGTAAGAAAACTCGGATCTCTTAACTCTTAAGCCTGGCATTCTGCATGTATTCTGCATACTTAGATATTATCTTCCTAATACAAATGCCTGTGTAAGAAGAAAGTTATATAATCGCAGGAATCATGAAAACGCAGAGAAACAATACAATTGCACGGCCACCAGTGAGAGCAAGGTTTTTAATATTATGTTGTTTGAGCAGTGATGGAATAATAAAAAAAGGTATATATTCTCAAATCAATAAAGTTTTTCTATAGTACACAATATTACAATACCAGTTGTAGTATACAATAATTTTGTACAATAATGTTGAACGTAAACATTTGGAATGGTATTTTAAGCAAAATGTATTCACGAAAAATGGAGATATAACTTATACAGGAAGAACACAGTATTGCATACCTCAGTTCTGAGGCAGTTGTGGAAATACAAGTGTATAAGACATAGGAGGAAAGTGCAAATTGCAGTTGTTGCCACATTAGAAAGGAGTAGTTCAGAAAATCAAAGACAAATCAACAATTGATGTTGGTGTGCTTAAAGCTTTAGGGTCATTGATCTGGAAGACCCTACCTCTGGGAAGCCTGTGTGTGGTTGATTACTAGATGCTGCTTTGCCTCACATGGAGCGTGTTGATGGATTGTACAGTACATAGATTCCACAGAAGATAATATAGCTATAGAGGAAGGCCACATGGTTATATGCTGCAGTGTGAGCAGCACCTAACCGGAAGGGACCGACGGATCTCAGAAGGTCAGGTAATGCCTGTCTAGGGAGAATGCTTTCTGCCACCAAGGGAGCATTTTTTTTAACTACTGCCTTTCACTGAGTACATGCAGCGCCTTTGAAGTGCCTTGGTTCTTTTAAGCAAAGAATCTAAGGTTATTCTTCTGAATTACACCACGACAGTGACTGACTTTAAAGGTTAAAATACAGCAGACTATGATCAGAAGCATACATATTAAAAGTTGAATAATAGCTATCCACACAAGGCTCAACAGCACATATTATATACTGGCATCTTAAAGTAAAAAGGAAAAAATGGGTTTCACTTCTGATATTACGTAGTAAATCCAGAATAATTCTGTTGGTGCTGACTGGAAGTACTCAGCTTTATTTTGGGCGGGATCAGGTGTTGTATGAGATAACAATGTTAAGTTTATTACATTTAGAATGAAAATCTGTTAAGGAATATTAATTTTACAAAAATTAATAAGGAAACCCATTTAGCTTTATATGAATAATAAAAAAGTCTATTTTCCATATGTAAAACAAAACTATTTCATGAATCACCACCAAGAGACATCCCATTCATGGTGTTCCACTGGCTCAAACACAAACACACAACAAAAACAAAAATTACTATCATTAATATCCTTAAGAACATAAGAACTATACAAACGAGAGAGGGCCATTCGGCCAATCAAGCTCGTTTGGGGAGAACTTTACTAATAGCTCAGAGTTGTTAAAATCTTATGTAGCTCTGATTTAAAGGAACCCAGGGTTTTATCTTCCACTATACCAGCAGGAAGACGATTCCATACTCTAACTACACGCTGTGTAAAGAAGTGCTTCCTCAAATTTGTTTTAAAATGTTCTTCACTTAAAGAGTGAAGAGTAAATTGAGTGACTCATAAAAAAGCAGTTCCATGTGAGGTATGTAGTCATCTAGGAATTATATCTCTGTTACTAACAAGTTATCAGTACGTTTGATGAATATGCTGCATATAGTACCAGCAGGGCTGGTCAATCCTGCGGGCATCATAAACAGCCTCCCGGAACGGCACCTTCTAAGGAGGTGCTGACTTATTATGGCATAGTTCATCATCTTACATTTCACTGAAAGCTACAGTCTTACTGCATGCCTTGAATTTGATAAATAAAACCGTTGAATCCTTGATTTAGCCGGCGATGATGCTTGCCTAAGCTGCCATATTGCCTAGGACCAGTGTTGGTTACCAGTTCCAGGAGATCAGTAGGTTTCTTACACATGTAGGTTATTCATTTCATGTCCATCGTTAAGCAAGTGATATCAACACCACTTTAGCATAAAATGCAAAACCATGTTTAGCTTTTTAACGTGTTTGGAACAGATTAGCTGCTATAAGTCCTAATTAATTTTTTGGCCTGCTAACAGTGTCACATGCTCTCTGGGAAATGAACATAAATTGCTTCAGGCACCCAAGACAGATTACACATCGCATCTTTGAGCGCGACGGATTTTACATAATGTCACCTGTTCAATAATTGACAACTGACAAATGTAGAGGACCTCTTAAAATCAAGATTGACAGATTGACAAGGTGACTGCAAGGCGTTGTTTTTTTACATAGAACATATGCAAATCAGAGCTCTTGCAGTCGCTTCTCTGAGAAGTCTGCCTGGGATAAAAAGTTAATTATTCCCCACCAGAGGTGGACATTTCAGGTCTAGAACTTAAAAATAACCAATAACCAATAACCAAAGAGTCACATTCACATACTGTAGTATACATACGCGCATGCACACAACCCTCTTTAACATTACGGCACGTACAAATTAAGACTAACACAATAAAAACGAACAGGAATATCTTCTGTTCTCCAAAAAATCAATGATATCTAGTTGGATGGCTAGATGAACACTAATTCAGTTCCCAAACCTCTCCTCAGATATACCTCTGCCATTCCATGTGTTTGTTAAATTTCGGCAAGAGCTCACTTAATTTATTAACTTGTAAAAAGTGAATGAGATATTCCTTAGCCATATAAAGTATACCAGTGGTTGAGTAAAAAAAAAAAAAAAAACAATGATATATCGGATGGTTACTGCAATCACTAGGGTGATTTTCAGAGAGGTTTTGAAATGCCTAAGCTGACACACCTTGATAGACGTAAAAATCTTACACCAACATGAGGATCATTTAAATATTATTTTTTTGCACAGTTATTTTTGTTATATGCCTTATATCTAGCAAGTAATGTCAACGCATTCATTATTATGCAGCTCCTAACAGATTTTTAAGCTAATTTCAATTAAAAAAATATTCAAATAGAAATGCAATTATCTAAAAAAAATCACCACCAAAAACAAACACAAAAACTGCTTCAGAGTCTTTGAATAACTAATCTGAAAATATACATATCCAAGCTTCATATATGTGCCATAACTAGTAAATACATTTTAAGTAACTGCATGGTCATATTTGCTTATCTTATATTCACTGACATGTTATAATATTTAAACAACAGTCTGCTCATCCATCCTGTGGGTGAAAGATAGGGAAGAATGCAGGATGCGGTGCCGACCCATTGCAGGGCACAGTCATACACCAATCACCCACACATGGGGGCAGGGACTCAAACGCTGCTCCCAGAGGTATGAGGCGACAGTGTTGACCGCTGCACCACCATGACACCTCCAAACAACTGTCAGCTATTGAAATGGTACATTATGTACATTAGTACATCTATCAGATTTTATTATTATAGAAAGCCTATTGAATGTTCCTTCAGAGTATAAAAGTGGTTTTTGCACAGAGCATTTTACATCAAAATTACTTTTCCACAGTGATTGTAAGGTACTCTGAAAAGCATTTGCCCCTGTCTGATCTTCTTAAATGTTGCGATCTGGCACAGGCAGGATGTAAGAAAACGCACATAAAAGGACAGCAGCAGATTTGAAGGATAGCTCCCACAAGGGCTGTGAGTTGGTGTGACTCTGTCAGCCCTGGGAATTGTCCTAAGAAGAGACAGTGAACCCGCCTACTTGCTGAACAGCAGAGACAGAAAAGGCCAACCTAAGTAGACTCAGGTCAGGCTTTGCCACCGATATAATTGGCCTGGGAATAATGGAGGGAGAGAGACCAAACATCACCCCCTCTTTGTTTTCTAATTCTAGAAGCCAGAAAAAAGCCACGTCATTAGATTCCATAACCTAGTACTTAATCTGAGCAGGGACTATATGCAGAATTCCCATTCTCTAAACAGGGAATATATATGCAGAATTCCCATTCTCTGAGCAGGGACTATATGCAGAATTCCCATTCTCTGAGCAGGGACAATATATGCAGAATTCCCATGCTCTGTGTAGACCTTGCTTAACCAGAATTGTGGATTTATCTGCACACTGTGTTGATTTTATGTCTTACAAAAACATTTCATTGGGTTTTATGTTGGGTCTTCGAATATGGCTTTTTTACAGTTGTTTTTCTTTTGGTCAAACATTCCTATGTATGGATAAATCACCTGATATAACCCTGAACAATTTATAGTATCACTTTTCGCTTTTTGTGTTCTAATAATGGGGCCATTGACACTGACCCCAGGTGAGGCAGATTATTGGATGTCATTCTAAGGTTTTATTGTGATTTTCTTTTACTGAGATCTTAAACAAATCTTGGCAGATAACTCCTGGCAGGAATCATTGCATTACATTTTCTCCATTTGGTCCTACTTCTGGTTTTGGAGCTTTAATGCCTTAGACTTAATGACCTCAAAATCCTACAGAGAATGACAGGTATTAATAGCTTATTTTTTCCATTTTTTCACAACAGTGTATCTTACATCTACTTTTTCCACATCAAAAATACACAATGTTTACTCTGCATGTCAAACAAATATCTGGAATTTTTATTTAACTATTTACAGGCATTGATACACCTTTTAAATGTACTAATTAACATTATAGTTCTTAAACACTACACACAGGTGCAGTTGAAAGCACAATTTTAGACTGTGGGGGGCAGCATGTGGCTCAGTGGGCCAAGCCTGTGTGCCTGTAATCAGAAGGTCGCTGGTTCAAACCCAGCCTCAGCATGTCTGCGGGTCCTTGAGCAAGACCCTTAACCCCCAGCTCCCTGGCTGCCGCTACAGGTGGCTGCCCTTCACAGACAGCTTGCTCTGCAAAGAGCCAGTTGAGAGGCATAAAAAGAATTTTCCTGCAGGGACGATAAAGGATCAATTATTATATATATGGTAGATTTCTTATATCGTAGATTTCTATCGAGACTGGTATGTTTTTTTCAGTATGGCGGCTTCAAAATATGCTGTTTAAAGCAGCGAAATTAATGCCTGGACAGAATATTCTTGAGGGGATGTGCTTTTCTCTGCGTGGTTTAAATGATGCAGGTTGCTGAGCATCCTTTGACTTTGACTGATGCTTTATTCACTAGAATTCACAACCGTGAACATTTGTTTGCTAATTATATTTCTCTTTCCTTCCCCACCTGGCCTTCATTAATTTCGGTGACAGAGATATCTTGTTCTCTCACCCCTCGCCTCATTCTTCAACCCTGTGTTCTTGACTCGCTGATCAGTGGAATCACAGCAATGCATCAGAGAATCTTTTGTTTGAATTACGTTTTTGTAAAGGCTATATGATTCTACTCTCTGCAATTTGATTATCTTGCAAGTAGCATCCCTCCTCCCCCAAGTTATCCATTAGACATCCCGTCCAGGCTGTACCCCAGCCTTGTGTGACCCAGATAAGTGGTTGGAGGATATGGTCACTCTAGCAAAGATATATGTACAATAATTTACTCTACAACATGTTCTTCAAAAAGATTTGGTGTGACTGTCAAAAAAACTGGTTCAACCATAAACATTAAAAAGTGTACTTTAAATGAACAATCTAATCATTTTCAGCTATTGGAATGATAAAAAAAAACCCATTGAATGAACAACAGCTTTGTTTAAATGTTTTCAGTATAGGAAAAAAAAGCTTAAATGGCTTAAATCTTATTTTTTAAATTTGAAAACGTTAATCAGACTTTTCCTTTTTACCAGAAGCTAAAGGATAAGTATTTATTTATTTATATACGGAGGCAGACAGACAGCCTCTGAATGACCTCTTCTGGAAGGTGGGGTGGCTGTCTCCTGTGCTGGCAATCAGGTTTGATTTGGATGACTGTCCAGATACGCTCCCTAAATTGGCTACTTTAAGAAACGGGGAAGGAAAAAAAGGTAGAAAAAACATATATTCCAGAAAAATCAGGTTTGTTTTGCTATCATTTACATTTAGCACTTTTTCTATTGCATTTGCATATTTTACTTCCTCCATCCTTTAATTTTAGTGTTCCCATTATTTTCTGTTTTCTAAACATCTGTTTTTTTTTTATAAACTTAAAAGCTAGATTCAGATACTTATGTAGCCCATTTGTCAATGAGAACTCTAATAGTACAAGGTTTGATATGCTACAAAGTTATGTATTGTTACTCTTTACTCTAGTGGAAAAGTTAAACATAGAGGGTAAGCTCCAGCCTTCTGCCCAGTACTGCCAAGGATAAGCTTCAAGGCCTCCCTGTGCTCCTGTCCAGCATAAGCAGTTGGAAGATGGATGGATGGATGACACTAAAATTTTGTTTCGCGAAGATTTAATATTCAAATTGAAATTGCAGAAATTTTAGCTTCGTCTGAATTCAGACCTCTTATATATTGTGATACTATGTAATATTAAACTTTGGTTGTGATTTACTTAACTTCTCAGTAATGATTGGTTACAGGTCACAGCTTGAGAGATGAAAGACTTGAGGACAGGCATTGGGGCAAAACAAAAGGGGTTACTGAACTTAAAGGAACAGAATCTGGAAACAAACTGGACTGTGGGGGATTGAAAATGGGAGGACTGGCATCCAGGAAGGGCATGGACAACAGAAGGATTTGATGTCAATGACTGGACTGCAGAACACAAGACCGGGAAGCAGGCACATATGAGACTAGCAAGGGAGATAAAAAGAGGCAGCTGGGAGTGAGTAACATGAGGGTTAGGAATGATGGGTAAGACAAATGGGTAACAGGCGTGACTTGTTAGGATCAGCCTAGGAAGGAGACAGGAGGATTATGTGGAAATGGCAGGAAAGACATGACATTACATTTATGAGGCTCAATGTGAAATATTAATCATGCATATCTGTACAAAGAATAACTGAGAAAATACATCTGTTAATTGGGATATAAAGCACTGCACAATACTGCATACTTTGCACATATTGTAATTCGTATACAGTAGAAGAAAAAGTAACATAACTTTCTATTCACTCATTTTAAATACAAATGGAAGAATCAAAATCAAACACAACAGATTAAATAGAGGCTTGGAAAGAAGTACAGTAATATTATAAGAAAACTTAACAAGGAGGGAATTAATTGCAAACAGTCAATAAGGAAAAAGCAAATTGCAAAACAAAATGCAATTACTGAAAACTTGTCACTGGTTGCTTTCTTAAAAGCGAAGACTTGCTATATATTTGCAATATATTTCAGGTTTGCAAATTCCCAAGAAACCTTTTTGTTTGAGTTATATATAAGTGTATAAGTGTTTTTGTTGAGATATATATATATATATAGAGAGAGAGAGAGAGAGAGAGATGTTGTCCAAAAAGCTTATAACAAGTAATGTGTTACAGTGTAGTACACAGGAAGGTTGCACCTCCCGCTGCTGCAGCCGCTATGCCCGCTGCACCTCCCACTGCTGCAGCCGGCAGATGCTGCAGCCGCCACGCCCGCTGCACCGCCTGATGCTGCAGCCGCTACGCCCGACGTCCCTGTCCCGCCGGCGCCTGACGCTCCTGTCCTGCCTGTCCCAGCACCTGAGTCAGCGGTCGCTACGGTGCCCCCTGCTGCACCGCCTGAACTCCCTGCCGTGCCGCCCAGCGAGACTGTGGTGCCCCCTGCTGGCCCAGAGTTGGCGGTTGCTGCGGTGTCCCCTGCTGGCTCAGAGTTGGCAGTCGCGGCGGCACCTGAGCTTCCTGGTCCACCCACAGCTGTACCGCCCTCTGAGGCTCCTGCTTCATGTGAGGCGGTCCTGCCTGTCTCGCTGGCTTTGCCTGTCCTGCCTGCCCCTTGGTGGAAGGAGAGGAGGAGCTCGAATGGGACCCCTCGGGGATCTACTTACTGGGCCCCAGAGACTCAGGTGATGGAAGGACTTCTCTACCTTCGCCGCAGAGTGGTGGATGGCGGCCTAAACCCTGCATTTCGGGGTCCCGAAGAGGCAGGGGACACCTCCACAGGGGTCGGTTCCCACCCGCCCTGCCCCCTGGCTCGCCCGTTCGTCCCCTGGCCATGGCTCGGTGGCTGCCTGCGGGTCCTGCGGCTCCGGCTCGGCTGTCCCCCTCTGGTGCCTCGTTGCCCGCCTGCAGTCCCTCCAACGGCGTCTCGTCGGATGCCTCTAGGTCCCCCTGCTCTGGCTTGGCATCGGACGGCACCTTCCCCGGCTCCGGCTACGCTGTCGCCTGCTGCAGCTTCCCCCTCCTGCCTGCGCCAGTGTCCCCTCCTGGTCCCTCCTCGTTTTCTCTGTTTGTCCCTCTGTCTATTTCCTCGTCCCCTGTGTGGTCCCCTCTGACTCCTGCCTCCCTGTTGTCTGCGGCACCTCCGGCTGCCTTCCCTCGCCCGCCTGGGTTTTCTCGGGCTCCCCTTTGTCCCCCGACCTTTCCTGTCTGGCCGCCCTTGTCCACTCCTTGTCCCTTTGCCCCTCCTGTTTCTGCTCCTCGTCCCTCTGTGCCTCCTGTGTTCACTCCCGGCCCTTTTGTTCCACCTGTCGGTGTTACCTCTGTGTCACCCTTTCTGGTTTGTTTGTCCGCGTTCCCTGTCCTATGTCAGGTTCTGTCGTGGCTGCTGCCCCTGTGTTTGTTTTGTGTTTCTGTTCTGTTCCCGGTTCCCCATTGATGTTCTGGCTTTTGTTTTTCAGGTCCTGTTCTCCATGGTCTCATCCTGTCCCCCGCTCCCCTAGCGGCATGCTCGGAGTGTGTGCCTTGCGGGGGGGGTTCTGTCATGACCTGCGCATCCAGTCCTCGTGTGTGCTATGCCCCCTCATCATCCACTTGTGCTTCCCCGATTGTGCCCAGCTGTTCCCCGTTAATTCTGCGTATTTTGTGTATATTAGTCCTCCTCATTCTTCCGTCAGTCATTGATGTATTGTGCTTCGTTGTCTAACCCGGTTTCCCGATTAAACCCTCGTTGGCTGTTGTCCTGCCTGCCTGATCTTTGGTTGCTGCTCGCCTGCTTGTCCAGCGCGAATCGTGATAAGTCATATTAAAGGTGGATAGAAATTTCTATACAAAATTTAGATTATGCTGATTGTAGTAACTGGATCCAAGAATATTAAATGGAATAATAGCCAGTGAAGGGTCGCTTTTAAGGGAGTTTTAATTCTTTATTTATTCATGTAGTTATTGCTCACTACCTGCAATCCAAAAATGGTTTATGAGAAGTATTTTTTGAAGGCACTGTGTCAATTTTTGAAACTAAATAATAATAATTTAAAGTCAAATGTTTTAAAGTTTTATTTAACAAGGATGGGCCAGGAAATAGTACCGTATTTTCCGGCGTATAAGACGACTTTTCACACCATAAATTTCTGCTCCTAAGTGGGGGGTCGTCTTAT
>JAODKF010000002.1:24205800-24222067 GCA_026779585.1 Mormyrus proboscirostris | reverse complement strand
TCTAACCCAGGTTACTGAGCGATACTGGTAATTAGTGAATCCCGTTTAAGTCTCACATTAACAGACTCACGGGGATATAGCAATTGAGTTTGGAGAAGCCGATCATTCGGCATAACAATTGGTTAATAATCAGCATTAAATAACAAATAATTAAATTTTAATTAACATCAAACATATTGGTGGAGATATTAAAATTACCTGAGCTAATAATTCCTACATGTGTTAGGTTCTGCTTGTGTTCCTAGTCCCTCCTAGTGCCCTCAGTTGTGTTAAAATTCCTAGTGTTGATTTCCCAGTATGTAGTTAATGTTTCGTAGTTTGGGTACTTGTTAAAGTTCCCTAGTATTCTGTGCTTGATAATTGCTAGTTAAGTTTCTCCACCTGCGGCCTGTTTCCCTGCACTGTGCTCATTGGTTAATTGTCTTGATGATTCATACCTGCCTTTGTTAGTTCTTGTCATTTGAGTATTTAAGTACCTGCCTTTGTCCTGCTCTTCAATCTGCTGTTGTGAATGTGCCTGAATTGTTTTGATTTTCTTTAAATATAACACTCTTTGTGATGTTTGTCCAGTGATATTTGGCTGAAAATTAACTTTTCAAAAATCTATCCAACTATATGGAAACATTGCCTACAATGCGAATTAATCATCTGTTTCAATGAGGCCTTTAAAACTACTGCCTGAAACCTGAACAAGCAGCATCAGTTAAAAATAACTGGGAAAAAGAAACAGGCCATGCAATTAACAGGAAACTCACATATTGCAATTAACTAAGGATAAGTAATGGTAGGGCAAATATGACCCAAAAATTGCCTGATTTTCTTCTGTGTTCATGTACTCAAGTACTGTACCTGACTGTCCTCCCAGCATGCAAGAACGGAGCATTTCTTTCTAAATTGCCCTAAGAGTATGGTTGTGTACATAAGTGCGTTGGTGTATGGGCCTTTCGATCCAGCATGGGGATACTCCTGCTCAGCAAACCCTGTGCAAAAACGTGGACTGCATAGGGCTCCCTGAGGATCACATTGAGTAATAATGCCATTTGCTGTAGTCTCCAGTGCCCCACTCCCCTGCAAATTATAACTCTGACCAGGATAAGAGGCTTTATTTAAATACATATTTAACTGATACATAACTGCTAAGTGATGCAAAAGTGTGGATTTATTTCGCGCGCATCACCAATAACCTCCATTTTCACATTTACGTGTCTTGGAAACGCTGCGCTGTGAAATCTGCTGGACAATGATAACGAGAAGAGCAGACTCATATCATTACTCTTGTCAGCATGATAGTGCAAAAATTATTTGTTGGATCTTTTCCAAACAAAGCAAACACATTGCATGGGTGAAGATCTGGGTCTCCGCCAATTGTGGGGTAAATCGCACCAAAATTAAAGGGGTGATCCTGGCCGCTACGGCAAAGGTGCCTGCTGAAGATGCACGATCTTGTGAACAGAATAACTGTATTTCATTTTTGATTAATCTTATTATCACTTCACAAATACATTATATAGATGAAAAGACATTGCAGGGCTTGGGAGGGCTAGGTATTAGATTGGGAGAGGAGGCGTCTGGGAAATACATTGTTATCATGCTGACAACATCTAGTTTACTTCAGTGTTACTTAGATAATCTATTCAGTTAACATCTCCTTTAACTTATTACTTTAAATACTGTTTTTCACTAAGTTTTGCCATTTAATTGCCTCCATCTTCAACCCCCAACAAATGAAACCAAGAAATATTTAAACTAACAGAACCTCTTGCTTGAATAGCCTTATTTGTAAAAGGAAAAGCTATCCGAAATAGTCCTTGTATTGTGAATACTAGAGTGACTTTATTCAGATACATTTGAAAATTACTTTATTCAAAATGATTCAGTACATACCAGTTGTGAATAAGGCTCCATTTAATGAACTGTGGTGTCTTCAGGGGTACAAATAATTACAGCTGAATGCCATTGTGTTGTCACTCATTAGGTGGCAGAGATTACATTCAACCCAGTACATTATGGCCCCTGTGCTGGGGCAGAGTGCAAATCTGCCAGCACTAGGAAGCATTATGTTGTTGGAAGGGATTACACAATAAATCCTAATGAGCTATCATACTGGGCAGGGGGCAGTCTGGCTTGTTGCCACCTGTCGCTAAGCAATGGCAGTTTAAAATATCAAGAAAGGGCCTATTTTCAATTATAAAAACAATTAAAACAAATATGGACATGTACTAAAATAAAACTTGCTTAGTCCTTAACCAGTGATTGTAGTTTGCTGTTAAAAATATAATAATAATAATAATAATAATAATAATAATAATAATAATAATAACCTTCAGTT
This sequence comes from Mormyrus proboscirostris, assembly GCA_026779585.1. Lineage (NCBI taxonomy): Eukaryota > Metazoa > Chordata > Actinopteri > Osteoglossiformes > Mormyridae > Mormyrus > Mormyrus proboscirostris. The sequence goes on along the minus strand of JAODKF010000002.1, from coordinate 24,219,738 downwards.
TGAAATATTCTGCTTTTGCAGAGTAATCAGCACAGAGACCATAACAACTTTTCATATATCTTTTAAATTATATGTTCCGCATATATTTTGGTCAGTTAAATTTGCTTTATTTGGTGAGCATGTCTGAAGATGTTCTTCTGGGATTTTCATGTCTAGTGTTCAGAGACAACGGAGAAAGAACAATAATAATAAAAAAAAAAAAATCCAGTCAGTGTCGGTTCCGAGGGTAAAAACATCTTGTTAGTGAGAGAGGCCAGAGGATAATGGTCGGACTTAAATCTAAGAGGATGGACAGAACTCCTAAAGTAACGCCGCAGTACAACAATGGTGTACAGAAAAGCATCTCTGAACACGCAAGTCATTGGACCTTGAAGCTCTTTTAGGAAAAATGGGGTTGTACCCATTACATTTGGCGTACCTGCGTCAACCAGAGCATCCACGCCCGGTCAATTCCCACTCGGCCTCCTCTGAACACTAGACAGACCTGTATATCATCAACTTGATCTATTGGCCTGGCCTAATGCTGTACCATGCTGGACAACCATTTCATAACCTAGTTTCTGTTTATGACTCTCGCTTGCTTTCCTGGATTTCTTTCTCATGTGGATTGGAATTAGTTCTTCTTCCTGTATTGGCTTAATTACATTCCTGTGTTTGGACGACTGGTTTGGGGCACAATATTGTATGAAAAATTTGAAAATATGCATAATGTTTCTTTCGCATTAGGTATAGCGTGCCATATGTATGGTGGCTGATTAGTGTCGGCACATTACAGATACTTAAAAGTTTAATGAAACGACAACATCTGATCTATATATACAAAAATGCAGCAAATTAATAGAAGCATTGCAAATTCAGAAAATATAACGTGTGGCAAAGTATCTATTACATAAATATAATGTAACAGAATTTTACTCATTCTCAAAATACAGTTCAGCTGTTTGAAATGCTTTTGAAATCACACCATCATACAAATAAAATTACTGGACTTTGTATAATTCAAATATGCTATAATACTGTAGCGCCAGCAGTATCTGCATGTCCCGGCATGCCTCGCAAGCGCATGCATATATATATATATGTTTTGTCTATAGTCCCTGTTTGTATTTTTTAGTGTAGGTATTTGTTGTGCTGTGTACCCGGTTGTTGTGTGTGTTTTTAACTGGTTGTACTTGGTTCTTGCCTGATCCTCACGTGTCTTAGCTGTGTGTGTGCTTTACTGTCCTTAGTGTAACTTCCCCATGTTTCCTAATCCTTCACGATTTTCGTGTTGTTGCTTGTTTTTGCGGCTGCTTTAAGGAGTCACATAAAGCACAGCTTCATGACAGTCCACCTCTTGTTGTTTTCTTTTGCCGCTGCCATGATTCGTCTGTCTGTTTGGCACTTTAATATACTGTAGTACAATATTGCACATAAAATATAGCTTATTATAATTTTTCCGTTGCATCTCAATGGATAATTTTTGCTGGTTTATCATAAGCTTCGATAAGTCTATATTTGTCTTTGAGCAAAAATGACTTTCTATTTTCTGTCATGTTTTCTGTGCGTGCAGCATCAGCCTCAGGTAGCAGTTGATTACTATAAGCGGGTTCCACTGTATTTCATCATTGGCAGATTTTTCATTAATGTTAAGCATTGGAAAGTTAAGAGTGAACTATAGATGAAAATATACGTCAAATAAAACAAGCTTCCTTTAATACTTGGAAAGAGTATGTAACAGTGTGTTGCGACCAGGTCCAGGGAAGCAGGAGCAAGGAGATGGAAAATTGGGAAACGGGATTTATTTGGGAAAACAGCGAGGCTCACAAGGCAATACGGGTAGCGACTTCAGTGAGAAGACTGGGAAAACATACTTGAACATGGACTGAGATACACAGGACTCAGTGGAAATAACAGGAAACAGCTTTTAAGAATTGGGATTTCACATGAAGTTAATGTGGCACACAGGAGGATTGGATAAGCATGGCGACCTGGAAAACAAAACAAGACCATTAACGGGGAATCAGGAACAGGACAGACATACAAAACAGGCACAACAGAAGCAACCAGAATAACAACTGACAAACGACGGGGAACGCAGACAGGCACAGGAGAAACAACCGGAGGAACAAAGGGACCAAGAGTAAATGGAGGAGCAGAGGGACGAGGAGCAGACACGGGGCACAAAGCCAGGCGGCAGGAAAGCAACAGGCAGGGGGAAATGGGGAGCAGGAGGGAACCTTGGCGGGCGAGAGGCTGGGGCCGCAGGGGCAGCAGGCGACTGGGAGGCAGGTGCCAAAGGAACCCATGGAGATCGGGAGTCTGGAACCCAAGGGGACAACAAAGGGAATGAGGAAGAGGTGGAGGGACTGACAGAGTCATCGAGGAAGGAGATAAACGGGACATGGACGGAGGGAAGGAGAGAGCAGTAGTCGTGGCAGGCGAAGGCATTGGCGCAGCCGGCAAACCCACAGGTGATCGATGAGTTGGAGGCAACGGATCCGCCAGTGACGGACGAGACATTGAGGGAGGGATCGCAGGTGACCTACAAGGCACCGTAGAGGGACTCGCAAGTGACCGTCGACCTATAGCCAGGGGGACTGCAGGTGTCCATCAAACCAGGGCTGGATGACCCATCGGCGGCTGCTAAACAGGAGCCATGGGGACCGAAGGTGAGTCAGGTGGCAGGGCAGGCAGGACACTATCCCTTGCAAATGTCCCTATCTACTCTGGGAGACAGAGTTGGGGACTCAGCCAGAATCGATCACGTTGGGGTGAAGGTCAAGGTGACCTGCAGAGGGGGTGAGAGGGCAACTCAATGTAATCTCTGACGGATCCCATTCAAGCTCCTCCTCCATCTCAAACAAGGGAGGTGGAGTGATAGCCTGACAGTCGAGGACCTCCTCGGGGATTAGAGCCAGAGGCACGGCAGTAGGGTGGACCGGAGCAAGAACCTCCGGGGACTGAGCAGGAGTCATAGGGACGGACTGAGCAGTAGTCACAGGAACAGGATCACAGGGGCAGGCCCCATGGGGGGGGGGTGGGTCAGGAACCGCAAAGACTAGTGGAGGTAATGTCGGTGAAGGAACCTCGGGCGGCAGCGCAGCAGGAGCCTCTGTGGGCGGGGTGGCAGCAGGACCCTCTGTGGGTGGCGGTGCAGCCAGCACCTCAGGGTCCAGGTCAGGAACTAGAGCAGGAATATCAGGAACAGACAGATCAGGAACATCAGGAATGAGTAGATCAGGCACATCAGGAACTGGCAGATCAGACACATCAGGTGCAGGCACGTCAGGCACATCAGATGCAGGTAGAGCAGGAACCACAGGAGGCGGTGCATCGACTGCCGGTGCAGGAACGGGGGGGTGGAGCGTTGAGCGCCAGTGCAAAAACCATGGGGGGCAATGCAGTGTGTAATGTCCCTTGTAGAAAGAATGTCTAATATTTTCTCTGGAGGTAACTTTGATGAATCAGACATGACTTTTTTTTGCTAATAAAGATACTCAAATAGTGTGCATACTGTAAATTTATTTGTTAGCAAAGACTAGCAAATAAATGTTTAGTTTTAGTAAATGTTAGACGAGCAAACTTAGTGTGTACAAAAATTTGACTGGTATTTTATATTGATATATTTTTATTGTGCGTTAAAATTAGGGCACTATTAAAGATTTTGAATAGAGACTAACAGTTTTGCTTCCTGGTTATAAGCAACACTAGAGTTTAAGTCATGACATTGCACAGAATCACTCTATTGACAGCTAAAATCAAGCCATTCATAAAGTGAGATATGTGTTTTTTTTCTATTTTTCTTAGCCGACTATGACTTTATTTAACAGTAATAACTCGATTAAGATGTTTGGGCTTTGGTAGTACTTGGTCCTTGAGTGGAGATTCTGCCATTGAGAGAGGCAGTGATATTGTATTTATTTGTAGGCACATTACATTAGTTCTTTCAAAGGATACCAGGAACCACATTTATGGTGATAGATAGATAGATAGATAGATAGATAGATAGATAGATAGATAAGGAATCAGAATCAGCTTTATTTGCCAATTCGCCAAGTGTGCTGGGAGGAATTTCTTTCCAGCAGCTTCAGACTCTCTAGTACATACACAACAAATGACACTATAGAAACAATAAATTACACTACACAGGAAATACAAATTTGAAAAATTATAAATATACACATGTGGGTAACACTGTGCAAGGTAGGTGCGAAGTGCAAACAGGAGGGAAATTGACAGAAGGCAGGTGACACAGCTTAGCTGTTTTTGAGGGTGATGGTCTGAGGGAAGAAGCTGCTCCTGTGTCTGGTGGTTTTTGTGTACTGTAGTTCTGTAGCGCCTGCCAGAGGGCAGAAGCTGGAAGAGATTGTGTCCAGGGTGTGACGGATCTGCAATAATTTTCTCTGCCCGTTTCCTAGTCCTTGAGCAGTACAAGTCCTGGATGGACGGCAGGGGGGCACTGATGATTTTTTCAGCTGCCTTCACTGTTCGCCGTAGTCTCCCTTGGTCCTGTTTGGTGGTTGCCCCAAACCACACTGACTGATGAGCAAAGGACAGTGTCGTGACCTGCGCGTCCCTCTGTGTCTCCTTTGTTCCCTCCTGGTCCTTTTGTTCCTCCGTTTTCTGTTCCCTCTGTGTCTCTCTTCTTGGTTTGTTTGTCCGCGTTCTCAGTCAGGTTCTTGTGTCAGGTTCTGTCATGGCTGCTGCACCTGTGTTTTTGTGTTTCGGTCCTGTTCCCTGTGCCCCGGTAATTGTCTTGTTTAGTTTTCCAGGTTTGTCTTGTTCCCGGTCTCGTCCTGTCCGCCGCTCCCTTTGGGGCACGCCCGGAGTGCGTGCCTTGGGGGGGGGGTTCTGTCATGACCTGCGCGTCCAGTCCTCGTGTGTGCCACGCCCCCTCATCATCCACTTGTGCTTTCCCGATTTTGCCCACCTGTTGCTTGATATGTTCAGCTTGTCCTGTGTATATCAGTTCACATCTACCTTTGTTTCCCAGATCGGTCATTGATGTGATACCTCTCATATAATGCATTCTCGCCTGCCTGCCTGATCCTTGCCTGTTTCCTGCCTGCCCGTTTACCCATGGATGTGGCAGACAGACTCAATGACAGCAGTGTAGAACAGGTTCAGCAGCTCCCGTGGCAGAGCATACCTCCTTATTTGTCGCAGGAAGTACATCCTTTGCTTAGCCTTTTTGAGGATGCAATTTACAGTATGTTGGGCTCCTACTTCAAGTCTTGGGAAATGGTTGTTCCCAGAAATTTGAAGGTCTCCACTGTTGCCACAGGGCCATTGGATATGGTGAGAGGAAGAAATGCCTGATGGTGCCTCCTAAAGTCCATTATCATCTCCACAGTCTTGAGCGTGTTAAACTGATTCATCGCTCGCACTGCTACGCCCTTTTTCGGGTGGTGCTTTTCTACTAAATTTTGACTATATGAGTGAGGCACGTCAACTGAGACCGAGAATATGAAATGATTACCCACAATCCCACAGCGAGAGAGAGAGAAGAACTATTAGCTCAGCTTTGATCACGTGACGTTCGGCAGACAAAGTGTATATATAATACTCATATTGCAAGACCTCACTCGTTTATCAAGTACTTGAAAACTGAGATTTGACTGTATCTGAATGAACAGAAGGTTACGTCTCTTGCGCAAACCACTACTCTCGCTGAAGAATTTGTGTTAACCCATAGAACTGTGTTAACCCCAACTTCTTTGCCCCGCAAGCTCTATCATAGATTGGTGCTGCTGCCCCGACAAGCCCGCCGGTAGAAACAAGAGAATGTTTCTGTTGTCAAAAAGTTAGTCACATCATTTCTGGGTCATGTAAACATGTTGAAGCCTTACCTTGATTGTTCTGACCCCGTTCCTTTGTCCGCTCATATTCTGCACCCCTCTGCCGTGGTTCCTGTTCTATTGCGTGAGTACTTGCCCGAACTCGATGATCTGCACCTCAGGAGGAATTGTTTGCCATGTGCTCGCCTGCCTAACTAGGAAGCACTTAAGACCCTTGAGGGAAGGCTTGCTCACTTACCCAAAGCCCCCCGATTGGATATCCAAGCCCTCATACGTAGGTTTCTGTCTTTATTCACCGACACCTCTTAGCAGACCCCTGTTTTGGTGTATGACATCGATGTAGGAGAGAATATTACCATCAAATAGGACCCCTATCGCGTTATTCCTTATAAGCATGCACTACTAAAAAAGGAAACTTATTACCTACTAGAAACTGATCTTGCTATTTCCAGTTCTAGTCCCTGGATTTCACCAGTGTTTGCTTGTCCCAAAACCTGATGGTACATTTAGTTTTTGCATGGATTATAGGAAGGTAAACACAGTAACTAAACCTGGTACCTTTCCACTTGCCAAGATGAAACCCTCGTGCTTCAGAGATCTCTGCTTTCGCTACGCCAGACACTTTTCTGCAGTATACGGTCATGTCCTTCGGATTATGTAATGCCCCAGCAACATTCCAGTGGCTAATGAATAAAGTGCTAGGAGATGTTAGAAACTGTGAAGCCTACTTAGACTATGTGGTTATTTATTCTGAATCTTGGGACTGACATGTGGTGTCATTAGAATAAGTTTTTACTCGACTGTGAGAGGCTTCGTTAGTAGTTAACCTTGAGGAATATGAATTCAGACAGGGCACGATCACCTACCTCAGGAAACTAGTAGGACATGGATAGGTTAAGCCTGTGGACGCCATGGTCCAAGCTATCATGTCTTTCCATTCCGGCAACTAAGCGAGATCTCCGATGTTTTCTGGGGATGGCAGGTTACTACCATTGTTTTTGCCTAAATTTTTTGGACATAGTATTACCCCATACAAGTTTACTCCGCAAGAATGCCTAATTTATCTGGTCTGCTGACTATCAATCTGCCTTCGAGTTAAGTTTCTGCTCACTAGCACCCCTGTGTTAGCTATCCCCTGTTTTTGACAAACCCTTCAAATTAGAAATAGACACTAGTGGTACTGGAGCCGATGCTGTCCTCCTTCACATTGCAGCATTTTAAGGTTTATGTATGAGATAGCACCCAGCTAGTTGTTGTTTTCACCGATCACAATTCTCTTGTGTTCCTAAGTAGAATGTGTAACACTAACCAACGCCTCATGCGCTGGTCCCTTATTATACAGGCCTTTAAATTGCAGACTGTCCACAAGACAAGAGCCAGTAACCTTGTGGCTGATGCACTCTCACGTATGTGTCTTTTGTTAATTTGTTGTGGGGGAAGTATTTATATAATGCTTGCAATTACATTTGTGAAACCTATGAGTTTCACACTTGTGTGTGTTGGGGGGGGGGGGTTATGCACTGCTGAATCTTCAGCTCCACCCTCGTCGTCAGTCGCTTGTCTGCCATTCGACCATTGCTCCGCCTCCCCGTCCAGACCCCACCCACGACTCGTCTGATGCACCACTCGTCACTTTCGTCTTCAGAACTGAAAAGCCGGCTGCCAGATACCTCTGGAGCTCTGCTCATTTCCTTGGTTATTGGTTTGCTTTATTTGATTTGACTTATTGTGCATGACGGTTTTTGGTTCATTGGTTTCGCTTTGCCCCTGACTGTACCTTTTCCTTGGTTTGTTTGCTTTTTTGGTTTCGATCTCTCGTCTGGTTGTTCATTCATGTCTTTGTGCGCCCCTCAGATCCTGATGCTTTGCTGTGTGTATGTTCTGTGTGTTTGTTAAGTGCGTAGGGAGTGGTTGCCATTTTTTGTTTGAGTTTTTGTTGTTGTTTGGTTAGGAATTAAGGTGCAGTATTTGTCGTTTTTGTTCTTTGATTTCCTTGCACTTAGATAAGGTGGATTTGGGTTGCATTCAGTAGTTAGGGTTTTGTTAATTGTGTTGGCTATAATCATTTATGAGTCCTTCTGCACAGGGTTTATTTCTTCTGTGTCTGTTACTTGTAAATAATATCCAGAAAAATATAAAAATATACCCCTTTGTCCATGCGTGTTCCCTTGTCCACCACACCCTGTGTTTTCCTTATTCCCCTTTCCTTTCCATTCTGTTACACCCCAACCCTAGACTGGGGCTCGTAACAGAAATTGGGGGCTCATCCGGGATTGAACTATGTGTCACACTAATCACAAGTGAGGTCAGCTTCCAGAAACCATTGACACTTTGACATTTTATTTTTCTTTTTTTAAACAGTGAATCATGTTGTTTGCTTGTAGTTTAACACACTTTAACTTACTGTTATATAACTATTGTTGAAAAAGACTATTATGCACATAATATTGCGTCAGTTGTGTGTGGATTATAAAGCAAGAGCTAACTGTAAGGATGCCATACATCTGGGTATCCCCATGTCACGCCCGTGCAGGCGGCACCCCACAGCCGCTCCCCCAGGAAGCCTAATTAGGGGGCAATAAAGGAGGAGACCGACTGGCAGCTCACTGCGAAGTATTGCGCCGATGATATCGAGCCGTGCCGAGCGAGTTTTGTCTATCGTCTCCCTGTATCTCCTGAACCGCTTCCGTTTGCCCGCTGTTTTTTCCTCGACTCACCTGCCTTCCTCCCCCAGCCCAGCTCCCACTCCTGACCAGCCCATCCAGCCGAGCCCAGCTGTCTTTGTCTTCCCTTCCCGGTGTCGCCCAGTCCTGTGCTCCTGTGTCGGACGGATTCTCCCGGCTTTAGACCCACGCTCCCGACTACGACCATTCTTCTTGCCTTGTCCCTTTCTATACCTCTGCCTTGGATCTCCCATTAAACCCAGTCGTTCTCTGCATTACTGGATCCAAGCATTCCTCTGTGCCTGCTCGCCACACCCCAGATGTGAATTTTGATTTAGCGGGGTGGTTAGGGAAAACTTCTTAATATTCATAAGAGAAGTGTTACCTGATTGGGCAGTGAATGCAAAAGCTCATTAATATTTGGATCCTTGGACACGTCCTATGCCTAAACCACCTCACACCTTCGATGTGGAGGAACAGCTGCAAACTTGCATTCTGTAACATTTTATTATTGATTATTGACCTAAATACATCTTCAAGCAAGAATACAGTACCAGGGTGGTATTCCAGAAAGTGGGTTGGGTTTAAACCTTAACTATGCTACTGTCGTCGTGTTCCAGCTGTAATATCTTACAAAAAAATCAAGCAACACTCCTTGGTTTTCCGCATTTCTTCACAGGCAAATTTTTGTTAATATTTCAGTGTTTACTGTCGCACATTACGCTGAATAACTGAATCGGTTACAGTCACTGGTGATGAATGGAGTGACTGCATTTAATAATGAATACATATACAATGCATAATCTGAAAATTAAATGCTGTGCATTGTCCCTCATAATCTAATGCTTAATATACACTTTACTGGATATGTCTATGTTATTATGTTTTGTATTTATTATTCCAGTTCTACCATTTTAATTTTTAACTGGCACAGTGCAACTATTAATAGTAACACAGTAGGACTGCAAGATCTCGTGAAAGGATTTATTTTTTTCTCCTCCCATTCATTTGTTTTCTCTTCTCATGTGCCCTTGGGGACTCTGTAGATTGGAAGGGGTGCAATAAACATCATTGTAATCATTTCTGATAATTGACACAAACCTTTTGTTTTATATTATAAGCTGAGTCCACATTACTTTCTTTTTGCTACGGTATTAAATTATTTGCATTATTGATTGCATTTCTGAATTCTGCAGAAATTTCCCTAGTGTGTTTCAAAAACAATATTGCAACAATCCAAACAGCTGGAAAGAATTATTAGAGCCTGCTGAAATAAATGAGATACCATATAAATCTGGCTGTTAAGAAGTTTGCCAAGTATACTATGGCATCATTTCTCCAGTTTGAAGAGAATGGCTTCCCATATAACATGAATAAATAAAGGCGGTGTGAACAACTCAGTCGGAGAGTGTGTGTGTCCCTATGGGTTTTAGAGTGAGTAGGATCAGTTTCAAGCCAAACTTGGTTATGCTCTTCAGGAGTATCTTTAGGATGACATCAGTCTTGTCAAAATATTTCACTGAGCATTGTGTGATCAGAACAGTCCACAGTACATTTTGTCTACAAGCTGGTGCTTAATAATGGAACTATATTCCAACTGTCATTTCTTCGTCCACTTAGTTTCTTCTTCGAAGCTTTTGTTGCAGGCTCAAATTATTCTTTATTCCTCTATATCTCTACAAGAAAGGCTTGGCTATTTTGTAACACAAGATAGTCAACACATTATACAACAGTTGCTTTCGATATATTTTTTTAATTTCTTTCCTTTACTGATCCCTTCTGAAATGGATCATTTTAAACTTCATTGTAAAATTATTTTTGCATGGAAAACTTTGAACTTTGCCCCATTGTTGAATAAAAGTGTATAAAAAGATATACATGGAAATTCTGTCGCAGCCCAAGCCTCTGGATGCCCTGCAAGCATGCTGCACCAATCAGTAGATAGGTGACCGCATTCACCTATCAACACGATGGACAGCGGCCATCCGTCACCATCAACATCAACATCAGCATCATTGTTATGGACACTAAGGCCGGTCATGGAAACGTGCCCCTGCCCCTAACATTTATAACATTCACTACTGGGAGCCATTGATTGGGGCCAGCTGATGACATTGTAGCTGTCTGCAAGTACAAAGAAAAAAGAGCCAGTAGCACAAGAATAGGGATTAATAACCTACAAGGAATTCCTGCCTGTTTTATGGAGAAAAACTAAAATAACGTGTCCTTTGTGTTTTACGTTTTGCATGTTGAGAATGACAATTTTGTTTTTTTTTTTTCTGTGATCCTGGTGTTGGTGCAGTTCTTCACCGCAGAGGGGACTATCAAATCAGCTCCAATGAGACTGGTCTCACACACCCATTCAGCCGCATCTGGTGGACTCACCTTGACTACCACTGAGCGAGAAGTGGCCCACAGGCAGGCTGTTACGTAACTTCTGCTCATAAACCCATCCTTTCCATACCCGTCTTCCCTCACCCATTTGTCCCCTGTCCAAAGTCACAGGAAGTCCACACAGTTTTTATAGTATTTAAGCATTGTTTAATGTCTATGCATGTGTTGTTCAATATTCACCTTTGGTTTCATTCATATAGTCTTGCTGCAACTGGTACAGTTGTCTCTGACGTAACAATGTATCATATCATCTCTGCCCCTGTCCTTCCAGTGTTTAGTCACCACCAAAACCCTGCATCCTGATGTGTTGTACCCTATCAAATCAAACATTCCTCTGGGACATGCGGTGGAAACCTCACTATCTAGTACGTTCTGTTCTGTTGGATTGTTGACCAAACTGATGGCAGCGGGGATGACATTGCAGTATGCCCACAGACTTTTGAGATGACTGTCATGCCCTGCAGACTAAAGCACAGATTTCTGCCTTCTTGATGCTGATGGGATATTACAGGAAGTTCATTCCTCACTTCTTCTCTATAGCCTCACTATGTTTAAGATTTAAGAAGAGTCAGAAAGTGATCTGGACTTCTGAGGGCGAGTTGGCTTTCCATACCCTTAAAGTTGCTAAGTCCTAAAAAGTTGCCCAGTACCACTCTCCAGGGTCTGGTCATGGCAATGCCAATTGGCAGGAGTCATGCTTTGGGTGGGGGATTGTCACAGACAAGCTTCCAGACACCCCGAAACCACACTGCACTTACCAATTGCAAGACAACTTAGCACTTGACTGATAAATAACTGGCTTACTTTGCATGCTTTTTAAGGGGGAAAAAATGATAAGTTGTGACAGATTGTATAAAATTAAGGAAGTGATTTACAGAGGAACTTTTAAAATGTTAAATCTTGACTTTTATATAAATGACATTGTAAATAAACACATTGAAACAGGAACCATAAAATCTTTTGTCATACATTACTAAGATATTCCCTTATCAAATGAAATGGATAAGCAATAATTTGTCATTGAAATCTTTTCATGTCATACTAATAACAAAAATGTCATTTAAATTCTCTAAAACGTGAGACTGGGCTGCTCGTTACTAATGAATGCATGGCAACTTTATGTGTTAGCTTAGCTAAGATATTTGGCTAATAAATATGTCATCGAGTTATGTAACTAATTTAATTAACTGAATTAAGTGAGCACATGGAAAAGCTGTGGTGTCCCTGAGGAGAGGTTTGGGAACTGAAGCCATCCAAGAAGCCACCCTAGGAGATATCAGTGACTTTCTGGAGAAGAGGAGAAATTCTTATTAGTTTCTTTTGTGTTACTCTTAAGTTATATATGTTCTTATGTGATTTTTTCCCCCCTGAAGATAAATAGCTGTCTTCCTGCCCGGGATCTGCTCCCTATACTGCATAAGTCATAAGTGGTTGGATAATGGATGCTTACAACTGTCTTAACTGTTTAACTCAAATGCATGTTTACCTGTGACAAATAAACAAATTGATAGCATTCTCTGGTCAAACTAAAAAACCACTTGGAAGTAAGTGCTGAAATATATTGGTATATTTATATTGGTATGACTTTTATATATTTTCACTTTTGTGGTATCAGAAATGTGAAGATGAGTCTTTTTAAAAGACCATAGAAAGTTTTGAGCCCATAAAATCAGAATGTTTCAGGTCAAAATGTGGTCTATTTATTCCTGCTGATTGTGAGTGAAATGTATCTCTGACCAATTGTAGAAACACTGAACCACACATGGGCTTTTCTGCACTCTAAACTCATTCTTCTTAATCACTTAGCTGGTCACATCTCACAATGATTTATTGTGCGACAATGTCAGCTGGGAAATGGCATTGTCTCTGATGTACCTAAATGTTCTGCATTGACTTTCACCTTGATGCTAGATCATTTCAACAAAGCCCTTTATAGATAAATTTATCCTGTCATGTTGTACACCCAGACGGGTTACAATGGGATTAACTGCAGGCATGGCATGCTGGTTTCTTGAAACATACATGATTGTGTATTGCACCTGTATTTGAGTTTGTTTGTGCATATGTTAGTCCACAAGCATAGAATTTCTCAGCCCCTATTAACAATTTATCTCATCATGTGACATAAATTAAACTTTACATGGAAATAACCAAGCACCCAATGATCCTTATTAAATTTGTGTACATTTCTCTAAAATAGCAAACTAACATAACTGAACCACCATTTTGTTAGTTATGATTATTTTTTCCAACATTCTTTCACCACAAAACCCCAAACACTAATTATTTTGGAAAATTTGCTTAAGCAGTTGACTGGAGAGCTACTTGTCTCCAGAAATAACCAAATTAGAAAAAATAAGAATAGCATATATTCTTCACCAACAAGCTGTGGTTAGACTCAAGTACATCCAAGTATGATGCTACAAATCTAACCCCAGAGCCATTAACTGAACAATATTTTTGCTAAATAATTAAATATATGCATAAATTGTTCTCTGGTCTTTTTGTAAATTTGATCATATGCACGTTTGGTAATTAACCTGAATTTTTTTAAAAAACAGCTACATAGCATGGAAAATAACTAACTACACTAATTCCCTCCAGACAAAAATATTCACAAACATATACATTATGTAGTACACATAACGCCTACATGATTAATTGAACACATAGCATAATTTGTTCTTGTGCATGTATGCTCACAAAAACTTTTGTTTAATTGTTGAATACCAGCGACTGAATCTTGAGAAAGAATTCTTCCACCATAGACCCTCAGTTCAGTGTTACTTTTCAAAAACTGTACGTCACACTAAAAATACAGACTGGGCATCACTTTTCTGGAACATCATGAGGGGTAGATACAGTACACAAAAGTTATCAAACAACGTTTTTATCTACATCTTTCTGGGGACAATTCATTTTTATGGGTAATAAAAATGAGTTTACCCTTGTGGAGTCTGAAAAAAATGTTTCCCACAATGTCAAAATAACACTTTTTTTTATCACATTGTGTGGACATTTGGTGTAATGTATTATATATATATATATATATATATATATATATATATAGACAGATACACGTGCACTGGGGAGGCTGCCGG
>JAODKF010000002.1:24172071-24187635 GCA_026779585.1 Mormyrus proboscirostris | reverse complement strand
GCCCTGTAAAGCACAGGCTGCTATAGAAAATGCATGGATGGGTATTGTAAGAACATAACCAGAGCTTATATCAAGTACGACAATAATATATTTTTAATATCCAATGTTTTGTAGTAATACCTTTATTACTCATCGCCTTTAGTACTCATCACTTTTAGTACTCATTGTGAAAGTGCAGTTATATTTAAATGTGGCTCCTGAAGCTGCACTTACTGTTACATTCAAGCATCTTCTTTACTTTAGCGTATTTAGAAATTGAGGCTTCCTGAAAGTACCTAAAGTGTTTTCGAAAGCAGGGCTCTGGTGAGCGCCCACAGAGGTCTGTCAAGAGGGGGCAGATGAACTTAGGGGTTTGTGTCAGTTTTATCCCACATTCTAATTATTTTCACTACAGAGTTTCTGGGGAAAAGCTATAAAGTCACAGGCTAAACTTACGACTCTACAAACATAGAACTTGGAACTGAGTCCACAACTCTGGAAGTGTGTGGTTAACCACGGGAGAACTTTTATGTAATGTTTTACTTTGTCTTTATTTCCCCTCTTTTAATTGTGCGATTCACAAAAAGTAAATCCTGGATCCTTTTCCCATTTCCTCATGACAAGGTTCTACTCTTGAGCCAAGTGCACCAATTATATGCAAAGTTTCATGAGCAGATATTTTGCGCTGCACCTTACATATAAACATTTGACAGACTCTTTGTTTCATTTTGTTACTGTGTTATATTGTAAAGCATAATGACACCTTTGCGCAAGCTTGTGGTACTCCATTGTTTACATTACATGGCTTTTTTATTTCTGCTTTATATTCAGTCTCCCTGCTTGCATAGAATTCTACTAATGACCTTAGTAAGAAACCATGAATGAAACTGTGCCAATGGCTTGCGATCTTTCTTCTGATTCTTATTGTTCCATTAGAACATGCTTTTCAAATACTTTTCATGAGGTCATTTAATCTTTATAAGTCATACAGAGACAGAAAGCACTGAACAAAATGTTCTGACATTGTCCATCATTCAGGTAGAATAAGACAGGAGCCCTCCTTCAAATCAACAAACCACGTTAAATTCAGGAAATACATGATTTGACTTTTATAAGAACAGGGGAAAATACAGTAGCAATATTAATGTAAAATGATATAATACCCAGAAAAATCTTCACAAACAGGTTATATTATTTGAGCCAGTATACTTATGGACCTTTTTTGATCATTACACATTTTGCTCTTGGCCCTCAGTCTATCCAGCGGGGTTCCTCAGTGTGTGCTAGACTACGCTATGCGGCAAAAAAAAAAGCTGGAAAACGTTCAAACACTGTTTTCTGTTGACAAGTTGACATTAACTGAAGAAGGCTGCCAGTGAAATCTCGAATCTCTCGCCTCTCCTCAGCCGGCTAACATGACTTCTTTGCAAAACATTAAGCAATTTTTTATTGATGCTTTGACTGTTTACGGCATACATACACATGGAACTCTAAAAACATGACCAAAAAACCTTGAAAAAGGGTTTTCAAACCAATTCCTTATATAACTGCTCCTTTGATAACCCCCATCTTGAACATTTTACAAAAGCACCACATTGGCATTTACAGCCCTAAGAGTGTGGGCAGCATCTTGGTTAGAGAGCAGGGCAATGTCATTAAGAGGTTCATTAAGAGATGTCATTTTAAGCACATTATCTATATGCAAGTATTTATGCTGAATATCATATTCTATGTTCATTTTAAATGCACACTGTCTAGAATGTTTACATTTTACAATAAATTGTACTTTAACAAAAAGCTTCTCATGATCTCTTTGAGACAGTTTAAAATATTAATTTTAAGCCTCTGTTAGGTCTTATAATAGCCTTGGGTATTATATTTAAAGGGTGATGCAATGATTAACGTCTTTGGTCCCTGTCAGATCTCTGATTTTAGGTTCCCCTTGGAAAACAAAATTTACGAGGTCAGCTGAGGAATCATGGCACATAGCTGTCAGTTTGTGGGTTAGACTGAATGTTTTATTGTTTCCACTGAATGAATGATTGTTTTCCTAGTTTGATTTGTTCATATTTTACTTACTAAGATTTAGAATTAAATGTCAGGAACATCCTTGTAATGATATCCCTTACATTTCCACCATATATTTTGATCTCTCTAAACCATGCCTAGAAGTATATTACCTAACAACCTAGCTAAAATGTAACTTAATTAACAGCCTAAGGTAGGAGAGGATTAAGCAGCTATGCAGACATTATCAGACAATATAATCTGCTGCTTAAACCAATATGGGCACAGACTGCAGCGGCCCTCAAACCAATATGGGCACAGACTGCAGCGGCCCTCAAACCAATATGGGCACAGACTGCAGCGGCCCTCTCACAATGCAATGTAATTATAAAGCTAACAAAAATATATTTTATTGTGCAAGAATTAATATTCATTTATTCATTCATTCTCCAACCCACTTTATCCTATTGGGTCACACGGGGTCCAGAGCCTATCCCAGAAGCAATGGGCACGAGGCAGGGAACAACCCTGGACAGGGGGGCTAGCCCATTGCTGGGCACACTCACATACTGGTACCATTCACTCACACATGCACACCTACGGGCAATTTATTAACTCCAATTAGCCTCAGCATGTCTTTGGACTGTGGGGGGAAACCGGAGTACCTGGAGAAAACCCCATGACGACACAGGGAGAACATGCAAACTCCACACACATGTAATCCAGGCGGAGACTTGAACTCAGGTCCCTGAGCTATGAGGCAACAGTGCTGACCACGGCACCACCATGTCACCCGCATGAGTTAATATGATTAACAAAATCACCCATGAAACTAAGATCCTGACTATCATAATATTGTTTCTTGGTTTCATTTTTTTTACCAGTAGTTTCAAGATTTCATCTAATGTTTTTATGTTCTGGGAGAATAATGGATAGAATAATGGAAACACCATTTAACTATAGAAAAAAAGGAAAAGAAAAGTAAATGACAATTGTAAACTCAGTTTCAAAGGAGATTCACAATAGTTTGAATACCAATAAGCAGCATATGTCAGCTATAAAAGCAGTCTGGCAATCAACACTGACTGTCAAAACAACACCTAAGAGAATACAAAATAGGCCAAATGCTCACTGCAGGAACTACAAGTGCATTAGTAACAAAAAACTGGAAAGAAATATCATGGGTCAAGGGGAACAGTCTCAAAAAATAATGACAGAGTATATCAAAAATGGACTGCTTCAACAAAAAGAAGCTGTGGTCTGTCAAAGCTCGCCAATAGAGATAGACAGACACTTGAAAAGGTCATTACACAAAAGTATTCCAAGAGCTATTGAAACTATTTTGAAGGAAAAGGGTGGACCTTAGCTACATAGTGCTAATGTTTTGTTATACTGTTGTATACTGTTGTTCCCTATGACTCTGATCAGTAAATGCGGGATGGAGGAGGGATCATATCTGTCATCCCCCGCTGTACATCTTGTACTAAATGCAGACATTTTTAAAGTGTGACACTGGTTCCACAGTAAATGCTTCTATGCAAAGGAAATACTTTAATGAGCTTAATGAGTTTATATTGATGCAAAAAAATCTGCACCTCTAAAAAAAAACCTCAAACATTATCATTTTAAATACTGAAAATTAAATATTGTTTCCAGAATATAAAGTGTCAGGAAAATTAGCTGATGTCCAAAACAAACACTGACAGTTTGACTCTCTCATGGAGACCAGTGAAATTGCATGTTTCTCATACTACTGCAACCAAAATTAACCACTGGAAATTTCTCAAAATTGAAGAGGACATTTTGTTTCAAAGGGGAGCACTGATACCATAAGCAAATAAATGAGTAAATAAATTGAACAAAGCTGTTTTTACTGGAGATTTCCTGAGGATAAACAAAACAAAATGAAACAAAAAAACATTCTGCTAATTCAGGGATGGGGAACCTGATCCATGGAAAGCTGGTGTGGGTGCGGGTTTTTGGGATGACCTCACAATCAGCCAATGACAGTGGGTCTCCAGGGCTGGAGTTGAGAACCACTGCTTTATCATTGGCTGATTGAGAGGCCATCGCAAAGACCTGCACCCACACCGGCCCTCAATGGAACAGGTTCCCCATCCCTGTGATAACTGGTAAAGTAGGGGGATTAAAAATATCTGACAAAAAATTTTGAGTTACCATCAGGGGCATCATTAGGCCAATTTCAGACCCCAGTAGAGACTCAGTTCTCCTACCCATTCATCTTTAACTACACCCCTGGTAACTATATACAATGCTTTTAAATTAGAATAATAAAATACTTCATATTTCATTAATAATTATGGTCAAAATGCCAACTACATATAGCCAAGTCACATAGATTCCAATGTGCACTGCAATCTGACTTTGAAGTTGCCTTGAATCCAAAATGTTGCAGCCCATACACTGATTATTGAATAAATGAAATAAATGGAATATATACTTCCAACACTACCCAATTCGCTATTCCTGAATTTGTCATATTTGTAATCTACCACCACTCTGCAAGTGCTTTTTTAAATTTTTGGCTTCATACGTTTACGTAAGGCTGCATGAAAATACGTCTTCCTTCAGCCAGCATACGCAAGCACCCAATTCAACTGCTTGGCATTCCAGAGATTCTGGGGGGCAAACCAGTGGGGACGGGCCATTACACAATACACACAGGAATACAGAATGTCAAGAAGCATGCAGGCAAAAACCATCATGGACCCAGTGCCAAAGCATTAGCTGTGCACAAACTGGCAGTTAATGCATTTTTGTGAGCAAACAAAACGTAAAATTAGTTTTTTCTGTGACCTTTTTAAAAAAAGTCATTTACAGCTGTTTACATAAAATGGCCGTTATAAAGCTGAAAATTCCACCATACATATCAAATGTTTTTATTTCTTTCAGATGAGTGTACTACACTGAATTTGTTTGCATATCACCCACAGATTAATCATACAACAGCAGATACCTAATTCTAATATCCCGGCACTATCAATCTGTGATCTAGGTTTTGTGCCACGACTGCGTAACAGAAAAAGGCAGTTTTTGTCAATGGTTTATAGTAATGGTGTAATGTTTGTGAATTATTCATTCACAAGGAATTAGTTCCTGACTGGAAGTACAGCATCCACTTGTGTTGATTTCCTTGCACAGATTTCTTGTTTTCGTTCTTCTGCTTGTCCTTAGAATTATGACTTGAAAGCTTCTTCCTTCCTCAACTATAGCCAATGAGAGCCAGTAAGACATGTAAGGATGTGTTATAAGTGAGCATGTGATTGGCTGGAACCTAAACCTGGGACTGAGCATATATGACTACAGTGAATGAATGACTGAGAGTGTCTAGTTCACCCACTCATCTACCAACTCAGTCATTCCTTTGGGTCTGTTGTCCTTCTTCTGAATGAGACCCAAAGGAGTGAACAAGTTGGTGAGTGAGTGAATGAGAGACTCAGATAGGCTTTTCATGGTCATGACTGAATGATAGACCCATACCTCGGTCGTGACTGAAATACACCATCTACTGCTGTAGTATATAGGCTACAGTACATGTGCATTAACTTTCCATATGCTGCAATTGTATATTAGAAGTGCAACAATTTCACAGTTTAAAATGATTTTAACCCATGTTTGTTAGCATGTGGACTCTTTAGATGACTATTTGGTGAGTTGCTGGGTTTGCGTTTTTAACATACATAAGCTAAGGTGTCGTCTTGCTAAGACTAAGACTATATTCGTTATAGGCTGTACATACACTGTATGATGTTCTCACAAAATCGTCTCACTGCACATTTGACACATTTCCCTTTATTTAAGTTACGAATTATTGTATCAATTCCGGTAAGTGAAACTATACTGCAGATACTTTATTTATACTTTAAATAGGCTGTGTATTTATCATATTGTAGCGCTGGTGAGATGGCTGTGCATAGTGGAGCCATTAGTATATTCTGGCATGCGGGTGAGCCTTGTAAATATCCCCAGAATGTCTGTGTTATTGTAAATATTTGTGATGCCTGAGTCATGTGTGAATCCTGTGCGATCCTTTTGTGTCGCTAGTTATTGTGTAAACTATCCACCGTTTGTGGGCCTTACCGTCCACTGTCAGACCTCCCTGCGCTTTCCTGTCAGGTATGTCGGAGTTCTGGTCATTGCTTGCTTGCGGCCCTTTTAAGGGCTACAGTAGAAGAGCTGCCTTGTTTAAAACTGCTTCACCTCCTCCCGTTTCTGTTCCTTGCTCCAGACTGGTGTCAGGACTGGGATGCAGGAAGCGGCCCCGCTGGCGCCGCTATAGTTGGCTCTCCACAACATTGCTCTGCAAGTCAGTAAGGCTGCCCTGGCAGACCGGCAGGAACCTTGAGAGGCGGCAGTTTTGCGGCGAAGAAGACTCGCGACAGGCTTTGCGACAGGAAGCTCGGCCAGGGGCCTGTTTCAGAGCCACCAGCAGACAAGCAGAGAGTGCTGCAGTGAAGGAGGGAGGCGTCACCCCGTCCTCCAGAAGTGCTCCGTACCCATGCGGTGCGTCCTCAAGCTGCCCCTGCCAGCCTGCCAGTTGCCCATCTGAGACGACATCGGCGACCAAAGAAAGCGGGTGCTATTGCAAACTCCAACTACTCACCGGCCGACGTATCACCGTACAGAAAATATCGCCGGAGTGCTCGTGCTCATATCACATACACAGTGATTTGTTTCATGTGTGGAGCTCGGTAAAACAAAACAGTTCCTACGTTAAACGGTTTACTACAATGTCTGCCGGTTTACTAAAATGTTAGTGAAATTTTGAGCTCCAAGCAAGAGTCTGTTGTCAGAGTAGACAGTAACACACAGAAATGGTGTAATCTGGCAAATAAGAAATATTAATAGACCATAAAGGTTGACAGAGGGCATGAATAGATGCTGTAGAATTGGGGCGTCTACTGCTCTGATTCTGCATAATAGATGCTAGCAGTTCATGCTGACTGTAACAAACATGGCTGAGGTCTATAATTTTATAATCATATTATTAAATGCCTAATTATGCATACAGTACTGTTACAATATTGATTTGACAACATCAATCAGAATCTCAGCAATTAAAGAAAAAATTGAAAATGTTTGAAACATCTCTGAAAGCGTCAACTTCAAGCATAAAAAGAAGATTTGCACTGATCTTTAAATGTATTACTTATTAAAACTGATTCTGTATTACCATACTAATCAGTGTAGCCATGTTAAGTTGCCATGAAAACCATTTGGCAGCATTGATTTTTAAGATTTTAAAATTATTTATTTATGTATCTATTTACATATTCATTCATTCATTTATTCATTCATTCATTTTTTCATTCATTCGTTTGTTTGTGTATTTATTTATTTATTTATTTATTTTTGTATGCCAAGCGTAGACAATGGCCTGTGTTGCAGACCTTGAATGACATTGAATGTGGAGAGAAGTATTGCTTGAACAGGTTTGCATGAAAATAGTATGCCACAATTCCCAAAGGAGATTTTGACTGTTATATTGTAAAGACTGAAGAAATAAAAACACTATTTTTAACTTGACCAGATTTCCATACAAAATCGATTGTTATTCTTTCATTTGTAACAGAACATATGGGTGTGGGTCTTTAATTAAGGGGAGACAAGGAAAGACACCTTTACTTTAAACCTTACCATTAAAAAAAAATCCAATTGTCTCCGGTCGACTGGGATTGATAGTTAAATTGTTTTACAACATCCTTGGAGAGAGAAGGACATAGAGTGAAAATGTATAGAGGTCTTAAAAGACCAAATCTACGATTTTAAAAAAAGAAAGAAAATATCCTATGAGGTGGATGCTTGATTTATTTATTTATTTAATTATTTGTATGATTACTATTACTATTTCGATTTTATTTGTATTTATGAATACAAATTTAATTCTCTGTTTTAACTGGATTTTTTACTACATATTTCCTGTCAGATCCCTGGTTCCCTGTACAGCAGCATCAAAAGCAATTATTTTATGTACATAAATAGCATAATCGTTTTTTTTATTATTTTTAATTACTCTTCATAAACATTGATGCACCAGTATGAGGAATTCACTTCACCTTTAAAAATGGAAGTTCAAAATAGACTGACCAAGGACAGGCTCCTTAACCATAAAAGTGATGGATACATAAAACTTAAAACTTATAAGGAGAGGATAGTGGTATATATAGTTGAAAAGTAGTGAGTAAAATGGGGTCGTACAAAAAATATGACGTGCATATTAGGGATTAATCCTAAAACAGGGTTTCTCAACCTTCCCAAATAGGTGACAGATTGCCACAACCCAGAATCTCATATGTAGACTGCATTTTAAATACAGGAGACCTTTATAAACTGGTAGAAATCATACGACAAAATTGACCAATAACTGTTTTGAAAGAACTGAAATTGGCATCCTGTCTGAATGAAAGGAAACATTTAAATTATAGCGGACATTAGCTAAGATTACAGGGTGCTTTGTTGGCCAGTGGAACGGATGACCACTATTTTATTTAAGCAAACTAGGTCAAAGTCATTCTTACAAATTAAGCAATTAGTTATTTCACAGTGGCGCTAACCAATGCTAATTAACTAGTTAAATAACTAATGTTTTTTTTTTTCTATAGCACCATATAATAAGAACCTGGGTCATCAGGGAAAAGCATAGTTGGTGATTTAAGAAGTCCTACACTCAGAGTTTGAAGCTTCTTTAGCACAGAACAGAACAAACATAATCCTCCACTTGCTATGCCCTCCACTAATAACAGAATTAATGGCACATCATTGTGTATATATACTGTCTCTCTGCATAAACCTTTGCTTGGATCTAATCAGTCCTTTATAGGGGCGGATCAAACCCAACACTCCAATCACCATTCTGCTGAGTGTGTGTGTTTTACCAAAAACATTTCCTGCAATTTGGGTGTTTTTGGGGAACATATATATTATAATTATAAAATTAACAGTCTCCGACCTAACAGGAGGAGATCAATGGTAGAGGTCTCCGCAGCCCAAAATCTTGCAATGCTGTGTTACAAGTTGAATTTATTTCAACAGCCCACTTTTTATCATTGACATGGAGTCCCAGAGGTGGGGCATCCCATAGTTAACATAGCCCTTCAGTTCCAAATATACTGAGTAATACCAAATGTAGGAAATTTAATTAGGCCTTGCTACAAATTCACCAGGGGTCCTTGTGTCAATAATTTAATCTGTATAAACCCATTAAAGTAAAAATCAAAACTTGTAATTTAAAGGCTTGCCTCACAGTTATTTAGCTGAACTCATTAGTATGTATAAGGCAGATTTTACTGTCTGAACGCTAGATGCAGGTTCTTTTTTCATTATTTTAAATCCATTTTAAATACATCATGCAAAGGATAGCCCTTCAGTGCCAGCCTATTTATGTATGTTGAGCTGTTACGCTGCCAACACTGTTTTCCTGTGCACCTAAGTTTATATATGCATTTGCAATATTTCTGGCTCCATAGCAAACACCTTACTTACCCGGCAGAGGAGATGATCACAAAGGTGGTTCACCCAGGGTAAAGTTTAGCTTGTTGCGCCGTGACCATGTTGACCCCTGTGAATTCTCCAAATGCAAGAACGTAGACTGCATAATTTCTGGTAGAGGGAGACTGCGTTCATGCTCAGTTCCTAATTTCCCTCTGGGGATCAATAAAGCACCATCTTGTCTCATCTCATCGTTTATCCCTTTTCTGATTGAAGGTGGAATTTTGCTTGCTTGAGATCTGTAAGCATTCAGAAGCAACTTCAGGTCTGGAATGACCTTGCAAAGGATAAAGCATATAATATTTTTCAATTTTATTGTACCTTTACAGATCAAACAAATTGATTAAAATGTCTCCACAAAGTCAAGTAAACTAAGAACAGTAATCTTTGCTGTATTCTGTTGGAGCCAAAATGGAAAAGATAGACTTTAATTTTCGGATAAATGTTAGTTGCTGTTGTGTAAGTGTTAGACCCCCAAAATGCTGAAAAATGATAAATAATGATGTGTATTTGTGTATCTGTATGTCCAGTTAAAGTAGTAAATTAAGCTTGCATATGCTATCTTTGCGTTGATCTCAGTGATGATCTCAATAATAAAGTCAATATCAGGTGGAGTGACAGTGATTTAAACCCGCAGTGAAGAGTATCAGAAGCACTTTGGCTAAAGGGAAGAACGGAAGCTGCTGTAGCTGGTGGCAAATGTGTTGTATTGTGTAAAAGAAGGATTAAAACTCATGCACATATGTTGCAAACAGATGAGTCAATGAGTTATTAGCAGGGTGCAATAATTTTTGAATGGGTCCCTGTCTAATTGTAATTTGTAATTATATTTTAGTAGTAGGTTGATGTAGTCTGAAAGAGAATCTCATGGTCCTTATAAAAGCAGAAGCGTGGGCTATTAACCCAGATTTGCTAATCAGGCGCTGTTAATGCCCACGAGCTTTCAGACCCTAAAGCTCTCATATGAAGTAGGATGCAGTATGTGAGCGAGAAACAGCACGCCTCTTAAGCGGAACAGTGAAATTTAAAGCAGACGTGAAAAGAGTCTCAGCACAGAGGCATATATCACCACAGAGTTGGTTTGAATACCAAATCCATTAGGGTTAATGGTGTTCAGGTGTCTTTATGCAATAAGGCAGCTACTGTAGAACAAAGAAGTGTGGTGTTGGAAATATAAAATAAAAAAAACTGTGTGATCATAGATGGTTAGATGAGAACCAGCTGGGTCAGGGGGAGAACATCAGGAAGCCAAAAAATCATACATGTGACATTTACAATAGATGGGTAGGTGAACTAAAAGCAATAAAGCAACTTTTAAAAAGTCAAAGGAAACATACAAATTGACTGCAATGGTCAATATTCTGTTACATAATTTATGAACTGAGCTCTGTTGTGGAATGAACAAGCATTGGATAGATTTAGCACTGTTTACAAGATAAGTTGAGTGTGCGACTCCTTGTCCGTAGCATGACATCGTGCATATTTCTGCCATCTACTCAGTCAGCAATGTCACATTGCCCAAATGCTATTGATCCCAGTACTAGATGGATAATACACAGGAGAAGCCCTGTGACAGAACCTGGGCTGGCGGACTCCAAGGTGACAGTGATTAAAGAGTAACAGTAAAGCTCTCTGGTAAGAGCCCTACAAGGATTTGAGCAGCAGATCACTTTATTGCCATATCTGAAACAGAAATGGAAGAGGGAGGGTGACACGATCCACAATCGAGCAGGAGCATCACAAATGGAATCAGCGTAATATGGTGCATAATTCAACCTGAAGGTGATAATGACGGAAATGGCAAAATAATACAGCGCAGCAGCAGATACCAGCGCCGCAGGCCGGTTAACGAGTGCCGTCTGCAAATGTAATCACCACCACAAGAGGATTAACCACCCTATCAGTGGGGCAGAGCTCTCAGCGAGAATGAAAACATGAATTTAGCAGTGAGATTGACTGGATAGCAGATGCTGACGGGGTGCATGTGGCAAACAGAGGGAGTTACGATCCAGCTGGAACGAAAATTAAAGTAATATCAGAATAAAACAAAATGCATTAATGGTATATTAGAATTTCAGTATAAGTGTATTTTTTGGGATTATTTATTTCATGAAAATGTAATACTCGTATAGAATCCTATATTTGGCACATTAGTGTGCACAGGGAGCACAAAATGTTAATTCTGCGATAGACGTAATTAAGTTTGTTTCCCCTTGGGCAGCGCCGCGTCTCGGTGGGTAGCACTGTTGCCTTTCCGCTCCGGGGCCGGGGCTTCAAATCCTGCTTCTTCTCTCTGTTTATGGACTTTGCATGCTCGCTTTGTATTGTGTGGCTTTTCCCCTGGGTCCTCCCGCTTCCTCCTGCAGTTCAAAGACACACAATTACTGATTTACAGTCACATGCTAATTGGTGCCTCTAAAAGTGCCCGTACTGTCTGCTGTGAGATGCCCTGGCATCTCGTCCTGGGTTTTACCCCAGGCTTATGCCCTGTGATGCTTGGGACAGACTCCAGGTCCCCCTCTGACACTGAGCAAGATATGTGCTTGGAAGATGGATGATATGAGGGAGGACTTTTTGCCTCGTTGGCTACTAGAAATAGGCTTCACACTGACACTTAAGGAGCATGCCAGGGATGGGTATTTTAACAAAAACCGTGCAGCAGTGGAATGGTGCCTCAGTGGGACTGTCACTACCTCAGACCTCCAAGGTTGGGGGTTGAATCCGGCTGTTGCTCTTGTTTTGCTTACGTGTTTCTGCTGGGCCTTCCTCTGCCCCATGCTTCCCGGGATACAGTTCCAGGCTAATGCGACTCTTAAAGAGAGAAGTAGCCATGACAGATAAATAAAAATAACAAAATTTGAAAAGCCCACTTTTCATCAAATCATCTCACATGGTTAATAAAATTTGCATGATCACAATATAGGCAGTCCCCCGATTTAGAACGTCCGACTTACGGACAACTTATGAACGGACTGCTATTAAAGCCTATTATATGAAAAAATGGGTTTAATGGTTCGTAAGGAATGCACGCACTACTTTTTGATGCTTGTGAAAACACTGCACAGCTTTTGCGGCTCAGCTTACGGTACCTATTATTATTATTGTTATTAGGTGTGCATGTGTGAGTGAATGGTGTGTGAGTGTGAGTGAGTGTGCCCTGCGATTGGCTGGCCCTCCGTCCTGGGTTGTTCCCCACCTCATGGCCGTAGCTTCCGTGATAGGCTCCGCCCCCCCCGTGACCCAGAGGGAAATGGATGGATGAATGCTGTTCTTGTTGTTCCTATTTACCTAGAAATTCAAATTAAAGACAGACTTAGGGAACAGATCTTATTCATATTCTGGGGACTGCCTGTAATTATGTCATTTTATGACTATAAATACCTACAATAAATTCAACTCTCCGTGTCAAGATATATTCAGAAATATTCCAGATACGAGAATTAAAATTGTTATTGTTGTGAATGGTGATACTGTTGGGGTTATTATGAAAAATTCATTTCACCACATATCACAATTTAATTTGTGAACTGGAGTCACACAGCGTGTCATAATTAATAGGACTATTCACTTGTCGGATTGTCTGCTCATCTGTGCACTGCAGAAATTGTGTTAATTTGCTTGCCCTGATGGTGCAGATGCTGCTGGAGTTCCAGCAGCACTATAAATGATTATCCAGGTGGCCTGGGCTTCCTCTTCATTACGCATATCGTGGCAGCATCAGTGACTCCCTGCAGCCTTGATGTGAGTTGTAATCCAGCGAGTCCTGCTCTGAAAAGCATTAATCAATCCCCTGCTGGATGGAGAATGGATCCTCAAGGTTAATAAATGTGAATTTATTAATTAACTGATTACATTTCTCTCAACAATGAATAGCAGTAATGTTTGCATTCCTTGCTCCAGTTGGTCTTCAATTTTACAATTTTTTTAAATCGAAACAGTAATATTTCCGTCCATCCATCCATTTTCTTTGCCCGCTTGTCCTATGTAGGGTCATGGAGGTCCAGAGCTTATCTAGGACAAGACACTGACCGTTAGCAGATGATAATATTTCACATGAGGAAAAAATATACGCAGTATATCGATCGGAAACGGCTGGTCCATAGAGGTAGAGGAAGTAGTTCTGTACTTTCTCTGTTTTTGAGAGTAAATCATGAATCAAGTAATTTTGGAATAACTCATTATTAATATTTTATTGCAATTTTACAATATCTTTTTTATCTTCATGGGAAAAAATATCTTCTTACCTCCTCAGTGTTTTCGCAACCAACCACCGGCTATAGGAAGATTAACATGGATGCGTGGTAAATTCTCAGAGGAATCCAGTGCATTATGGGCTCCACGAAGAAATATTACAATCATGCTTGCCACATTACTGCACAGATTTTACAAATGGTAACACCAGAAAAAAAAAATTAAAAAATGAAAATGGGAATGCATTATACAAATTTGATTATTTTGGGACTGTTGTAAGAGAGTGATTTTGTTCCGGCAATAGCTTAATTTATTTATTTGTTCGTTTATTTATTTAAAGTGTCCAACAGTTATTTGCATACATTATTGGTATTATCAATCATGCCCTGATACTGGTAGGGGGAATCTTTTGTTTGTCCTTAGACTCTATTTAGAATAATGTCACTGCTCAGCTAGGTGATGCTAAGGAGGGAAAAAGGGTGCAAGTTGTTTGGTCTTTGTCAAAAGATGCAATCAGTTTGGGTAAATTTATAACGTCTTTCATAATGCATGAAAGACAAAATTCAAGGGTTAATATAGCCGTTGATTGTTGTGCTCTGATGTCGACTATTTTTAGATTGATTTTTTAATAATCATTTTCAAAGGGAAAAACAAAAGTAATTTCTTATGAAAGCCTTATGTAATTTTTTTTTTTTTTTATATATTACACT
The DNA here is from genome assembly GCA_026779585.1 of Mormyrus proboscirostris. NCBI lineage: Eukaryota > Metazoa > Chordata > Actinopteri > Osteoglossiformes > Mormyridae > Mormyrus > Mormyrus proboscirostris. The sequence goes on along the minus strand of JAODKF010000002.1, from coordinate 24,173,239 downwards.
TATGGTAACATAAGGCAATTTGCAGCAAAGTCAGCCACAGCGATTTAATAAATTGCCTGAAACTCCAGCAGAAACACAAGAAGCTTTTATACTGTGATCTTTTTGTCTACAAAATGGACCCTGACAACCAAATACTGTATCATCTTATACCACTTTTCATATTGCCATTGTACAGATCTTGCAAGTCATAAATTTTAAAATTAGAGCAGCAGAAGTTCAGTATTGTAGGTGACAGTTACACATTACAGTGCATTTGTGTTACAAATAGTCCGTGTGTAATGACCTTTAGAAGACAACATATTTATGCACTCTTAAGATTTTCTATCTATCTATCTATCTATCTATAGTAATATTTATAATGAGTTATACAAAATACTTCTCATAAAGCAACTTGCATACAATTTAAAGTAAAATAGACTATATGCATATACTGTAGCATTTCACTAAGTTGCCCCAAAAATAGATACACCAATTTATTACAAGTAACAAACTAAAACATGTGAGGAAATCATTAGGGTAATAAAGATTGTAAATGGTGCCCATGTCATGACAGAGATAAAGGAGAAGGGAAACAGAAAATGATCACTCACACAATATTGACAGCGCGGCAGAGACAAATGTGCAGCAATCCAATAGACTATCCAACAAATCACAGTAATGGTGGCATGCAGATAGTAGATCAAGTAACATCTATGCACTATAATGCTGGTGGAACAATGGCTGACATAATGCAGGCCGAACCTTCATGCATATATGCTGAATGCTGAATTTGTGGATGCAGTGATGGAGAGCTAATTGAATTGTGGCAACACGGCGCCATTATCAAATAGTCAAAAACCCCTTATTTCCTTTTGCCAGAAAGAAAAATGCAGATGAAACAAAACTCCATCCATCGATTAATCATCCAGATACTTATGCAGTAGATGGTTCACTTCAATTGTGTTACAATCTCAGAATTACTAGAAGGATGACAATGCAACACTTTGTGTGGGATTCAAACCCCTGATGCGTTAGTATTACCCACTGAACCCCCGTGCTACACAACCACAATAAGTAAAGGTTTTATATAATAAATAAAAGCTTATGTAGTCAACTGCAGAATATTAAAAGGAGACCGGCGTCATATATTTTAATTGGCTTGTTAACAGGTGTGCCGTTGGGGTATGGG
>JAODKF010000002.1:24149574-24171780 GCA_026779585.1 Mormyrus proboscirostris | reverse complement strand
CCCCCCCCCCCCGCACAACGAGCGAATATTTCACATGTTTACACAATTGAGACCATTGCGATGATTATTTGTAAGACGGTTAAGCCTTTCAGTGCCCTTTAATGGTTATTTCCAGCTAGGAACAAATAAGTAATTTGTAGAGTAAGCCTTGTTTTGGTGTCGTACTGACTAAAATCATTGCATGAGCCTCAAAGCTAAGACACAGGTGAAGCGAGACTCATTTGTTCCATGATGTACAAGGTGAGCTTCTATACACGGAATGTATAGTTGTTTTCATTTGTAACCCTCATCGTGAGTCTGACTCAGGACAAAAGTGGTCTGTGCAGTTTAGAGGGAAGCTTTTAAATATTCTTTGGCTGTGTAAGAGAAGAGTCAATGCAGGGCCAGTAAAGTTTCAATAAGCATAAAACACCAAAATGAAACAGTAAAATAGATTATATGGAATTAAGCATTTCACACTGGCTTCCTTTTAAGGAAAAGAAGCAAGCTGTCTATACTGACATAAGGCTGCTCTTTGCTGCAGCAGCATACGATCATTGCTGGTGGCATCTTCCTCCCTGCCATGCTGAAAGGCCCATGTCTTTCTGTCCGCCTCAGATGATGGCTTTGTTATTTGTTTCGAATTAATTTCCCCCGCAGTAAGAAAAACTATGCGGTCCGGCTTGTACATTTTTTTTGTTCTTTTTTTTTATCTCTCTTGAGGCTCAGGATCAGATAAAATATATTCATATTCTGCAGAAACACAACCCTGTGGCAACATAAAATTATTATTATATTTTTCCTGCACTTACTAGGAGAATGAAAATAAATAACTTCAATTGTTTGTGTAAACAGACCCCGTCTGATTTTTTGAGGCATTACGAAATATGCTTCAGTCATATAATGCATTTTGCACTGAAGCTTACTTCACATAAGCTGCATTTTAATTTTCTGGAAACGACAGCCTGCCAAATAAAATCAGCGTTCTCACATTTGGTTGGATCAGCTGGCATGCTGTGCTCATTTATTATTTCATTTGCTAATTTATTTCTGCAAGAACATCAAGAAGCATTCACAAAATCAGAGGAGTGCCTGGATTCTTCATCAGCTTTGCTCCGCACTTAGAAGAGGAGAGTGTAACTGCAGGAGGATGCTTTGATAGCGGGTGAGAGAGCAGTGGTGCCACGTGGTGAGGTGGGATGCAGAGCTGCCATCTTAAGATCCCTTCTGTGACAACCAGCTACAATAATGACAACCATATTGAGATAAAGTAGCATATTTTTAGATAAAAATAACATCGTAAACGTACCACTGGGAATTGACCTAGCCGCAGACCATGAAGCACCACAACTTTCAAGCAATCGGGTGGTAAATGACATTGCAGTCCAATGAGATCACAATAGATCACAGGCCTGGGGAATAAAATGTCCTGGTAGAGTGGCTTTCATCAAAATCAGGAATGCTCAAGATATGAAAAGGAAATGAGCAATATCATATGATGATGAATATGTTGATGTAATACTTCCCACACATACAACACTGCGGTGTGTGTTTATGAATTTATCATTCTCTTTGCATTTTTCTTCTTCCTTTGGTGCTTCTGTTAAGCTGTAAAACTGGACACACCGCTGCTAATATCCCCTTAAGCCATTTCACATGAGGAAAATGGATCAATATATGGTTTTACAGAATATGAAGTATACTGTGTTTTTGGGCTTGGACTTTCTTTTCATATCAGGTCTTCTCGCCACGTATCTTGATCACACTTCAGATTTGAAGTCTGTGGGAAACTTTAACTCTCTTGTTATACAGCCATTCTGGTGAACTTCCTGTTTTGGAACACTAACTTAGCGCCTCCACTTCTGCACCTATATGGCCTCACATTCCACTTCGTAATTCTCTGCTTCTCAGTACAGAAGTTATGTTCAATAATGAGAAGTTCTCCACCACCATGTGTGACCACTGGAGCGAGGTTCTTTCTGTGGACTGAAGAATTTTGTTATATCCTTGTTTACTCACCAGACATAGGGCATTGTCCCAGAAACCTTGAGAATGATACAGGCAGTTTTCATATTTGAGAAGGACCAACAATCGTTTTCTTTTTAACGAGCAGTGATATTAGCATCCTGCGTTTCTGCTAGGGGAAGTATGCATTACGATTTCAGCATGCACATTTCGGTGTTTTGTTCAAGACTCAAGGGTGTGATTTCCTACACAGTTTTATGCTTTGAGAGATTCTGGCTGCTGCGGGGAAGATTCACTACTTTTCCGAGTTGTGGTATTTTGGGAAATTTTGGGTGAATTTTGGATGAAGCCCATGAACCTTATAAATATGATTACATACAGATAGTGATCAACAACGTTTTCGGTAGGCCCTCGGGAATATCTTTTGACTGAGACCTGATAGGCCGTCATAATCGGTGAAAGGACAGCCATTGTTATAGACTACATGCTCAGCAGTATGTTTCAGTTATTACCACTGCGGTGTCACGTCGTGTCCCCCAGCTCTGCATACATGACTTCATGTTTTGCCCATGTACATGTAAGCTAACTCTGGGTACTCCAGTTTTCTTTGTATTAATTTTCAAAAAAATATGCACGATAGATACCATAAACATGTAAAAATAGTTCACTATAATAAATAACAATGCCACCCATTGCCGTCCTCACACTTACTGGCTGTGCAATATGAAAATCAAATATTCATCTACACTCCAGGCTCAGATGTGGTCTTGCTCACCTACTTCCCTTTCCAATTAAAAGGCATGTATCCTCCATTCTGCTGCTCACCCATTTCTCTCTAAATAGTTATGTGCTGTGAACAGAGGCAGGCCTCATGTGGGCCCCTACCATTTATTTGCAACCTAAGGCAGGGAGGTTCAAAACTAGGGAGAGTGGTTGAGAAACAGGGCAGACGACAGTGATGTCAGCACTGGAGGCGGGGCACAGAGTCGGCGAGCAGAACAGCTTCAAGCTGGCGCCATTCGTTAAAAGCAGAGCATAGAAGAGGAGCGCTACGTTGTCCCAGTGGGATTCGACGAGATTACCTGTAGGTTGTGGTCTCTCGCATCTGCTCCCTCTTATGTCCAGAAAGCACTGATCTGGACAAGCCCTTCCTTGCTGCAGGATTCTCTTCCCACTGTTTTTCATGGCCCTTGACTGGCCTACACACTTCCTTCTAATATGGATATGGTCATTCCTGTGGGATTCTCAGCTGTTCCAGGCTCTGATTCTCCATCCTATTATGTCACACCGAAGGCAGCCTCACTTCAACCGCCTATCTATGCTAACCTATCTGGGTGTGTGTGTGTGTGGGGGGGGGGGTGCATTAAATCTGTGAATGCAATCAAAAAAGTCAAAATGCCAAAAGTCTTGTAAGGTAAGGCCTGGGTAGAGGTTTGGGGTGTTAGATTAATTAGAGTTTTCCCCACAGAAATGAATGGAGAGTCCCCGCAAAAATATAATTGCAAGCCTATGAGCCTATGCTTGTGTGTGTGGATTAGGTTAATATTACATTGTGGGGGACCAAATGTGTGTAATTACAAACCTGTGTGTGTGTGCGTGTTTACATGTGTGTATATGTGTGTGCGTGCCAATGTGACTAATAAAGGTTACGCAAGGCATTCGCAGAACCCCAAGGCCCCGCTCCATATCAATGGCCAGCAAGCAACGGGAATGGACCCTTTCAAATTTCTGGACCGATCAGCTCAGGCCACCTCATTAAGAAGGCAATTCTGAGGCTGTATTTCCTCAGGCAACTGAAGATGCTTAGTGCTGCCCGCTCTTATACACGCAGAACTCCATATACTGAGCATCCTGACATGTTTCATCACTCTCTATTATAGTGTAACAGATTCTTTCACTTGTAAAAGAATTCACCAAATTGTCAGTATGTCCTCAAAGATCTGTGATTCTACATTCAACACACCACTTAACGTTTCTCCTGCTTCTCTCAGGTAGATAACTCACCACAAAAACAACACGCTTCAAGGACAGTTTCGTCCTCAGTGCTGTCAGACTCCTCAACAGTTTCCCTTGCTTGTAATCAACAATTCAACATTTGCACTGTATCAGTGTTTAGATTTTCTTCATCCCAAATCTTAACAACCTGTTTGCACATTATGATTGCACATTTCATGTGATGCATGTTATGCATGTGTGTTATCTGCATTTTACTTGAGTCACCTTTAAGCATTGGACTACTTAAATGTAAACAAACCCCTGTATTTATCACAAACCTTGCATTTACTCGTATTCCTCTCTGTCGTGTATTTATTCTATGTCTATGTTATGCCCTAATTGTTAATTGTCTGTTGTAACGTTACCTCCAATGTTAGCAAGCTGTGCCGTCACAAATTTCCATCTGCCTTGGTCAGGTGGCAACAAAGATTCTGATTATATGCTGCTACATGGCAGGCAAGCAGCAGAAAGTGACCAGCCAGAACCCACTACCTAGCCGTGGTTTCAAATCACATTCTATGCCAAGATATCTGTTGCTCATAGAGTCGAGAGAAGATGCAAAAGGTTATGTCAAATGGGTAATTATGAATGACAGGCGCCACATTGTTGATTGTAAGTTTAGAATTACTGTAGAGTGTTGACGGAGCAAGTTCCATGATCATTGCATAGCAAAGGCAGTTAAGTAATGTAATCTATTGTTTGTATAGTGACAGCGTGATTTCAGAATACAAATCTAACATACTGCACAAGGCGTTCTGCGATAAATATAAAATACAAAAATGTAGGCGCAGTAATTTATGTTTGAATGAAATATTTAAAAGGCAAATTTCCTGGAAGTTTTTTGGCTAAGCAGGCTTCCTCCAACATTTATGTATTTTGTAAAATTTGACCTATTACTCCAGGCTAGCATGCAGCATAGCTTTTAAGGACATGGACCAATCAAGTGAAAGTTGTCAGCCCAAGTCTGAGGAAAAGCACTGCCTTTGAGCAAAACACGTAATCGCATTGTTTCAGACTTCAACAGCATTAGTGGCTAAGTTTCTTAGTATAAAATGAACAGTAAATGCAACCTCATTTTATACAGGGGTAATATGTATAAGAAGCAGAACACAGTAGGTATATTGCAATAAGTTTGCAAGTAGAAAAAGACTAATTGGGGAATATATGTATAAATGAATACCATTTTTGGTAGAATGTTATTTTTTATTCTTATGTTAGATTTGTACTAACACTATTATACTATTGACTCTGCCTGCCAAACTGTACTTATTACAGCAAATACCTTCATTAAATATCCCCTATGTTCTGTTCCACTTTAAAAAGTAACTACTCTTTCAGAACTACATTTTCTCTGCCCTTCTCTGTTGTTGCACATATTCACAGTTACACTTTTGTAAATGTGACAAGCTCCGATGATGTATTCAGTTTTCAAACTCGGCTTTGAAAGACAGTACTGCTTTTCTTTGTGTTTTTTAGCCCCTAATGGTGACTAGTTAGTTAATACAAATAGGCAAGCAGACGCTGGCCACTCACACAAATGAAACCAAATATTTTTTCTCGGTACTATTTGGGTATGACATTGGTTTTGGGATCTAGAAGGTGAAATTGTGTGTTGGCTCAGTCCCCCACAGTAGAGGTCTTAATTACAAACATGCTTTAAAAATGCTTAAGAAATAAAGAACAGGAAAAAAAGTCGATTAGTCCTTGAAGCAGTGTCTTGTGTCTCACTCAGGTTACTTTAGGCAGTTTTAAAAAGCCAGTTTTAACAAGTGCCGCTGGGAAATGATTTTCAATCTACAGACCTATTCTGCATACATAGAAAGTCTAGTAAGGAGTCCACAGAGGACCACCTCTTTGGGAAAAGTGATGCCAAGTGTTGTACAAAGGACATTCTTTAATTGTTGCTTGGAGACTGTCACCTAAATGAAGCTGATTTAGAATAAAACAGATTCTCTTGTTGACTGCCGAATGGTAGGAATGTGTTTTGAGATGTGATACGGCACTGTTAAAATTCCAAATCAGAACTAAAGGTGATAATACCTTTCAGCAATGGTGCCAGCAACAAGCAACCAGGTGAGACACAGGATGACTATTCAAGGCAATGGACAGCTAGCAACAACCAATCAGAGAAGCACAAATCTATTGCCAGGGAGACAGACCCCAGATGGATGCTGAAGCTTTAAGTTGGTTACATGTTTGGCAGCTGACTTTCTGATTGGAAAATCTCAATAAGTTGGCAACTGACATCAACATAGCCCACACAGAAATTTGTTGCTCATTTTTCAATCAGAAAGTGCCAAAACAATGTTGCTATGCAAATTGCCAGGTAACACTTCTCAAAAAGTTGCCCTGCGTATCACCGCCTTCAAATGCAGGTCAAATCCAAATCCAGGTTTTCATGCCTTTGAAATCATGTTACCACTTAAGTTTCTCTAAAACAAATTTTAGTACTTTGATATGATAGTATAATAAGTAGTTTTGTGGTTTTAAAACATACAACAGTAAACAACATATAATGTATTCCACAATATCACTTTTGTCAAGAAAAGAGGAAAATCTTCATATAGAAATTAAGCTAAACCCACTTTCCTTCAGTCAACCAATAAATGGGACATGACCTGGTAAGCAAGCCCTAGTACCCTAGTACCATGAACAGTCCACTACCCTGAGGCCAGATGTGGTTATATTGTGAAAAGAATGGTAGATAGTCATTAGGAGGAGACCATACTGTGGGAAGCAGAAGTAGAAAGTTCAGGTCCAGAAAGTTTCAGTTCAGACCAAGATTCAGTTTCAACAAACCAGCTGAGTATAAAGAGTTACATTCACAGAAAACTCAACTGGCTGGTTGAAGCAAAACCTTGTTCTGGATTTATACTTTCTGGACCTGAACTTTCCACCTCTGCAGGGAAGAAGAATGTGGGGAGGCCGTAGAACAAAGACCAGTAAATCCCATCAGCTGGTAATCGAATGCACAGACAAAGGTTGGCAGGTCTGGCTGCTTGGAGGTGGGCTGTTGGGGATTTCTGGCACAGTCAGCGTAGAGTCTGCTGACCAAGATGGGAGTTAGAGGCTGAAACTGAGGAAAAGCAGGCCGGAGGTTGGGAGAGGCTGTGGTGAGAGCCTCCCGTGGCTCTGGTACAAAAGGGAGGAGATGAGCTAGAAGGCAGGAGGTGAGGGACAGCGGGCTGGGCACCACTGCCAAGCCACCGGCTGAGGAGTGTTGTAGCTGGGATTGAAATCAGGCACCACCTGATGACCTCTTCGTCTGGCTAAGGCTACAACTGGCATTCTGGAAATGTATGAAAAGCTGACATTTATGAATTTTTCACCACTGACGAATAATTAAGAGGTTTAACACCCTGTAATGGGAGTTGCATTTGCTAAAAATTAAAGCCACATTGCTTTTATGTAAAACATAAAACATGTGCATCAGAGAATTTCGAAGGATTGTACATATTTTCTAGAATACGATTCAGAAGAGGAAAAAAAAAACGAAAACTATTAGGACACAAAGTATACGACACTCAGTATTGTTTTTCATGCAGATTTTAACTAGTTAAACCTTCATACTTTAAATCGTAATGAAAAACTGAATGAATGTCTTCACAGCACAGTTAAATTACTATATGCTTGTTAAGGAGGCTATCATTCAAAAATGTGTTAAATGCCACTTTTGTGGCATCGCAGGCTATTTATTCCTATGAATTTTGAAATAAAATCCATCCAAAGAGGAGCGACACTGCAGAGGACAACCTCAGGGAATTTTCCGTTTTGAAGTCATAAAATGCTACGGCTTCCCCTGCCTAGTGGTCATATGCATGTCTGCTAGCTTAAGGTGGGTACATAACAAACAGAGTTTGGCTCTTGAGGCTGAGTGACAGACAGGGGCTTTGCCAACTCCCAAACCCATTACCCATTACTTTTGAGGAAATGAGGAAATTTCTTTGCAATATAATTGGGCAGAACATGATCACTCTGTGGGTGAATTTTCCCAAAATATGAGTGGGGAATGCAGGCGACTGTAGTGCTCACTAGAGGTTGCATTGAAATTAAGAAAAAATAACTTTAAAATATAGCTCTCTTGAGTCGGTTATACAAACCCATTTAGCAATGATACTGCAAGGACATACAACTAAAATGCTTTAAGTTCAGCAATTTTACATTAAAGAAATTCAGTGAATTTAATTATTGTTGCTGAATTATTAATAGTCCTTACATTTATTAAAATATTTCAATTCATATTTCATCATCAATACCAAACACCCATCAAGGAAATAAAACAACACCGTGTATTCCACCTCAGGTAGGGGTTACTACATATCTTTACATTTGCCATTTGGAAATGACAGCATCTTGTTCACTGCTATTAAATTAATAGCTAAAACTTTACTTACCGCATTATAAATACCTTCATATAATGCTCTGTAATGGTCAGTATAAGAATTAATAAAGCTTAATAGAAGATGCTGTAAACAGTCATAAGGCATTATAGTACTGATTATAATACATCACAAGGTTCAATGAAGCCTATAGCGCTATAGAGGACAGCTTCATAAAACATTTAAAATGAATAATAAACATGGTTATTATGTGTTATCCCCGCTACTCTGAAAAGGGCAAGTGGTTTCAAATAAAGGATGTATGGATGGATGGACGGATAATGGGTTATGCCTTTTTATAAATATTTTATAAAATATAAATGTTTATAATTGGTTATTTATGGGACGGTTTATAACTGATATGTCTTCTTGATATCACTTTCTTATATACTATAATTGCACAAATGTACACATTCAGCATAGTGCCTCTGCGGGTAGCACTCTTGCTTCACACCTCTATTGAATGTTTTGAACCCTGTGGGTTTGCAGTTTGCACATTCTCCCTGTGTCCCTGTGTTTCCTTCTGTAGGCCAAAGACATGTGGCTCTATGAATTAACATCTCTTAAGTCGTGCACAGTGTGTGTCCTGGAAGGGACCGGCAGGGTGTCCAGGCTCTCATCTTCCCTTGTGCTCTATGGTAGTGTTTTCCTTACCTGGTCCTTGAGGACCTCCAGACAGGCCACAATTTTGCTCCTTGTAGCAACAGTGTTGCCCGTCTGTCAGGGAGCTGGGAGGGAGCAAAGACGTGGACTGTCTGGGCATCCCTGAGATCCGGGTTGGGAAACATTGATCTATGCAATCTGGCATAAGTTCTGGCCTCTTCTACAATATCCTGAATAGACAGTTCATGCCTTAATGGATGGACACCGTTTTCAGCCTCAGCTTTTAATTTATACCATCAGTTATTTAATTATGCCTAAAATGTTAAGAATCCCTTATTTTTCTGACATATGATTCACTACTACTTAGTGACTGCAATTTTCAGGTTGCATGAATAACAAGGAATTAGAACCATTAAATATACAAGATGGCAAACTTTAACAGATGAAACCCATTAAAATAAATATTTTAGCAAATTTTTTCCAACAGTTTTTGGTTGAAATACCAAGTTTCTGTAATAACCTGATTAAAGCATAAATGCCTGTGAGAGAGTGGTCAGAGCTTTTCCTTATTAGCCGCACGATGTCAATTAGCAGTTTCAAAGAAAGGCTTCTCCACTTGCCTTTTTAAAAGCAGCACTGGTTTTTGCACACTGGTCCATGTATTGCCTTAAACAAACGAGTGCTTCTTTATTATGTAAAATCTACTGTATGATTGCAACTGCAAGTTATTATTATTATTATTATTATTATGATGTCACAATGAGTTGGATCTATTCTGTCTGCCTTCCCAGTCCCCTACTTTGCACAACCACACATCCGTACGCAAAACATGCACTCACATTATGCCACTGCCAAGGGTAAGAATAGCAACAGAGGAAGAAAATTTTTTAACATAACGCGATGGTGCTTGAGCTTAGTGCATCACCAGACTGCTGTCTCTTCAAAAAAAAAAAAAAAAATGTTAAAAGAAATATAGCTACACTCTAGACCACAAAGGAATTTTAGCCAGTAATTTTCAGAAAAGATACACTAGTGATTGCTTGATAGTTTGATATGCTGGTGAATGTTAGATATACTGTACTGTTGTAGTGGAATCTGCTATTTGTAAATTTATCTGGAATTTATAGTTATTTGTTCTTATATTTTAAATTTACCATTATCTTATTATGAAATAATTTCATTTAGTTTAATGTGGATATACTACTCGCACTCTGGGCTTTTATATTGACTGTCACAGTATATAGATTATAGATAAAGGTTTAAAAAAAACGCTTACAGATATGAACTATAAGATAAATATTACTTAAAACCTACAGCCCCCTTTCAGCCGCTTTTTTTTTTTTTTTTTTTTTTTTTTTTTTTTTTATGCGCCCAGCACAGGCAAACAAGAACAAATAAAGTGCTGATGAAAGGTTTCTCTCTGTTTGTTTTTGTTGGTCCTGGAGGATCAAACTGTTTCAGAAGGCCCTGTTGCTGACGGCAACGACATCTGCCTAGCGAGAGCAGCCTGAGCTTCGGCGGAGCTGCCACACCATTTAACAAGACTGTGGGGATTTGAATCGTTGAGCTCTCCATGTGGAGAACTTTATCACAGTTTCTACTTCCTCCATAGAGGTTGAAATCTGTTTGATTGCACGCATACTATAAAAAAATAATAAACGTGGACATTTTCAGGTGGCCTAGTTTGTTGTGTTTGATTATTAAATTATTTATAAACATAATTTCTTAGTATTGTAGTTGTTTTGAGCAGGCAGGCAACAGTGGGTCTACGTGTAAAAGCCCCAGAGAGGCTGTACTTATTGAGGAAGAGCCCAGCTATAGTCAGGTGAAGGGTGTAACTTGTCTAGAGGATTGTGGGAGATGGCCTCACACGAGCCAGGTTTATGTGAAAATAAGAGAAGGTGAATGGCAGCAGACATCGTTAAAGGAAATCAAAAGTTTGGGTGAGAAGCATATCAAAACAAAAGGACAGACAGATAAATACATAATAAAAATGTTGTACTAGTAATCAGATTACAGGTAGTGATTTAGGCGATACGTTCTATACCGCTGTCTGGCATGGCCAGGGTGGCAAAGTTAATTGAATGGTGATGCTGGGAGAGCAGGGGCAGCTGCCACCGACACCCATTGGAGTGACTGTGTTCCAGCTGGTGCTATACAAGGAAGGGTTAAGGGTACAGTTAGTCAAAGTCTCAGCGCATGCTGTGAAGTTGAAGCCATTTTTACGGTATCTCCTAAATTCAGATGACTTTCTTTTGCCAGCCCTACTTGGTGCAGCCATGAAATAGAACAGATGTACTGGCAATAATACCCTGCGGAACCCTGGGAAGGCACACACCTAAACCTTGATGGCTTCTTTTTCTGCAGTTTCTGGAAAGCACTGCCAACCCAATAGCCTAGGAAGGCAGCTTCCTGCTACTTGGCCGGTCAGTGAGCCCTGTAGCCCAAGGATGATTCAGCACCCTCTTCAACTTCCTGACTCTGTACAACATTATCAGCCAGATATGCAGCAGTGTTAGCGCAGTGGGGTCTTAGGACCTCACCAATCAGTCTCCAGAAGATAGCTCGTACACCACGTAGCCCAAAAGGAAGATCTGGTGACTGCCAGTGTCCGCCATGTTCATCTACCACATTCCAGAGCATGAATTGAATTGATTCCATATACTGCATTTTCACAACATTACATTGTCTCAAAGCACTTTACAGCATCCCTGCCCAAAGGCCCAATGAGCAAACCAGAGGAGACAGTGGTAAGGAAAAACTCTGCCAATGGAAGAAACCTTGGGAGGCACCAGACTCAAAGGGGAAGCCCATCCTCTAGGGGCCGGCAGAGGAAGTCAAATGAGCAAGATGGCAAAGTCCCTTTTCACACTGTCTGAATTTCAATATGTGAGTCTCTTAAAATGCTAAACAATATTCGATGGTAAACTGCAGTTGCTTAATTTGGAGCAACCTGCACAGGTCTGCCATTATTTGTAGCAATGGTCTGTGTACCACTTGGCTTTCCAAGAAGAAGATCTCATTGATGAAACTTTTGGACAAAGCCTTCCTGAAGAGGGTGGCTTTGTAACGTGGTCCTTAAGCACCAGGATGCACTCATAACTGACTTTGGTGATTGGGCTGCAATATCCATACTAATTCATTTGAAGTGAACTTCAATGATGCATGGTAGCAGCCAGGAGGACATGTTACAGCTGATGGTGCAATGATGACAGAAGTTTTGAACCTGTGCTACATGGTCTAACTAGTGGAACCTGTCCCAAATATTTTTCAGTGTGGCTAGGGTTGGAGGGCAACACCTCTCTGCATCACTGCATAGCTGAATCAACCCAGGGCAGTCTTACCCAATCAGGCCCTGGTAGTTTATGTACCACACCTACCTTCAGCTCCTGCCAGTTCTTGGTACTTGTCAGACATCTCTTTGCCCACAGGACTGGGACGTGATACTGTCACTTGAATCTAGTAGATGAGCTCCGGCAAGGTTTTAGAGAGTTCTGCTCTGACTTCCATTTTGGATGTGTTTATTTCGGTAATGAACTAACATGATAGGTCTGTGCAAGCCAAGCTTCAAACAGAGAAAAACATCTTTAGCTATTATAAAGTCTATTGCACTTCTAGAATCCTGGTATTTTAACTGCGAGATCATTGAGTCAGAGCTGAGGGGAAAAGTATTCATTCAAATCTTCTGTGAAAACTAACAAAGTCAAGAACACTAAATTTGTCTGAGATTTGTATTTTTCAGCCAGTCTGAGTCTATTTCAGCCATGATGGGATCTAGTTGAAGAGATCACATATCCCAAAAAATAATATTTTTCAGATTTGACCGCAAAGTTGTTTTTTTGATATGAAACCTGTGGAAAACCTGTAATACATGTTGAATGTGTTCTAAGAAAAAGAGAATATTGCTAAAATGACAGAATTTTTCAACAGAGGGCATCATTCAGAGGTTTTGTATAAAAGCAAACAGCATACCCAAATATTCATAGTGATGACTTGAGGTGTTAAATTCAGCCTTTCCTGCATTCCCCTCCCTAACTCAAACATACAGTAGCTGTAAGATTCACTGAGGCCAACTTTAATAATCATTTATCTGCTTAGTGAATAGACCTGTATTCCAGAAGCTCTCGAAGGCTAATGCTCAGAACTCAAGGCCACAGTCTGCTATCAAACATGGACCTTGATAGATATGCGGAAGGCATGTCATGGCACTTGTCACAACCATATTTCAAGATAGTCAAGGGTTAAAATAAAGCATAACATAAGGGTATGGGAAAAGAAAACAACCAATCTGATCTGCCTGAGGTTTAACAAAGCTGAATTTTTGACAAAGAAGAGGGTCTTAGCGGAATTACAGAATTAGACAATATTATGAACAATTCTTCAGGAGGCGCTATCCTGGAGCTCATTTTTTGCATGGTGCTAAAAAACGCTACTGGGCTTGTTCCTGCTGCCATCAGATATCACAATAACTCCTCCTGACGTGCCACTCCCTGTCCAGAGCCATAACAAATCAGGAAACATCCTGTCTTACATTACAATACATTATAATACAACGCAGTGCTTTCTGTCCTGACTGTATGTGATTTGTTTGCACACAATTTCTGTTTGCACACAGTTATCTTGAAATATTTATTTATATTGACGTTCTGTCTTTTCGAATATCTAATTTTCTTGTGTACTGTGTACTTTTCATATCTGTTTTCACTACCTTTACTTTGCTTGCATTTTGTGTACCGTCTTTGCGCCTTGTCTGTTTGGCACTAAATGTATATTCGTCTGCAAATGTTCATGCTGCTGTTTGAGCCAGAAATGCCCCCTAGGATCAATAAAGTTAATCTTCATCATAATCATCACATGCACCTTTTAAATGTGTGGACGCCCAGGGAATCCAATTCACTTATTGCAGCTAAGGTTAATGTCAGGTACCCATCAAGATGACAGCGGACGATAGAAAAGAAAAATGTAAGAGGGGAGGAATTAAAAAAAGAACAAAATGCTTGTATGTAGCACACTTCTGCAGCAATACAGGAGTGCAAAGGAACACCCCATTTCCACAAAAGAGATACCTGGAACACAGACACCTGCTATCTAGACAACTGGCAGCTTTACCTAAGAGGAGAGGAACAAGGTAAACCATCTTAGGTTCCTCTGACGGAACGATGAAGACTGCTTTTCAAAAATCAGAAAATGCCATGTTAAACCCCAACCGTGGCATAGATTTACAATGTATCTGAGGAGAGGTGGAGAGGGCAGATGGGATGAGAGATGGCACCCAAGTCATCTGAATGCTGGCGAGGCTTTTAATTGCTAGAGATGGCTAAATGGGGATTCCAGGCGCCATAGTTACCATGCCTAATGTCCTGTAGTCCTTCTCTCATCTGATTTATCAGTAATTCCAGAGGTAGCATTTTCTATTCCTATAATCTGTTTTCATTGTTTAGAGTCTTGCAAAGGAGTATGAGAATAGTGTGAGCACAGTGACTGGACGGAAGTGCAGGAGACTAATAACTGGCATTACCAAGGTATAATTCTCGAGTGCAAGTTTAGCACCCAAATGAACTCCAAAGTATAAAGCAATGCAGGAACAAGCCTCAAGACATTAAACCTGGGAAGGACACCATGCAAACACCAAAGAAACATTAGAACATAACTAAACATTTTGTGTCAACAAAGGCCCACAAGAGAAGCTCTAATCTAACAACTAAAAAATCAAACTAATACCAGTCTCAAAGCCTTAGGTGTAGCACACTGACTGCAGATAACTATGAATTGTTTGAGAGTCGGGCCTCTCCCATGCCGTTGTATGGTGGAGATGCCAATATTTATTTTTATTTATCTGACAGCAACCCTTATTTGGACAGTTATATAAAGGCAATATAGGTGTACTGCTTTTTTGAGCTTTTAAAATCATCAGGGCAAATCTCCAGAATTACTATCAGGTAAATCGTGTCTCAGCCTTCAGATGCAAAAACAAATTAACTGGCTTTCACATTGTGATTGTCTGCATTTAATTAATCAAGCAATCTGCCCTCATTAAACTAGTACAATAGAATACAAAATAATAGAAATCAATTATGATAATATTCTGAGTGGATTGAGTAAAATGCATTAATTCTGGTATTAATTCTGGTAATAAGCCTGTATTATTCACCCACATTGCAATGAATGTTGAACCTGACATTATATACGACAGCATTTAGATAGATAGATTGATACTGTAGATATGCGGAAGGCATGTCATGGCACTTGTTACAACCATATTTCAAGATAGTCGGGATTATTAATGGTCATGCATCTGGTCAGGTAAAGTTGGATTACTACAGGTACGATATAATAATCTATATCACAAGTGTGTCTGCTGGGGTGTGGCATGAGTAAATGGTGTCCTGTAGTTGTGTTCTGGGCATACAGCAACTCTGGATACAACAGATTTTGGATATAACAGACTGTTTTGCCAGGTCCCTTTAAGTCCGTTATAATTGGATTGTACTGTACAGGAGGTAAATGCAAATAGACACATGTTATTTAGTAGCGTAACCAATGGATATAAAGCACCCAAGAAAGCTGATACATAGAAAGATATCACCTTCTCTGTGAACGCTGTGTGCAAAATAAATCTAAATTATCTTCAAATTTGCGTTTCCTTCTCAGAGCACAATTGGCAAGCTCTTCGATCAAGAAGGAACAGAAATGGCATTTTGATAGCAAGGCCAATGCGCAGAAACAGATATATTTATAATCCACATGATCGCCGTTACTACCATGAAAATAATTTTTACACTTTAAAATTATTTTTTATATTTAACTTTTATAAATTATTCAAATACTATCATTTTAGGAACTGTAGAATGAACAAAACTGCTATAACCGATTATTTTGAACAAACTATCTTTACTCAAATGTGCGTATGAATAGTCTTGAGTGTGCGTAGATTCTGTTCTTAGCTAAGAACAAATTCAGATAAGAAAACATTGGTGAATGTCAGAATCTTCGTAAAAAAAAGTGCGTATGTGGGGTTAAGAACAAATTTGTTCGTAAGAATGGTTGGTGAATGAGGCCCATTGTTCTTAGTGACTTGTGAAATTTAATGCTGCTCCCCCCAAACCAATCCTCTCTATAATAATATAATATTGTTGTTTCAATAAGAAACTTAGGTACAGTTCCAACCTGACAATAAGGAAGGAAGAAGCTTTTTTTGTCCTTTCCAAGTATGGAAACAAAACACAGAAAACAGCAATTACAATCCAGGACTGAAATGAATAAAGAATTGGATTTAGTGGTGTCAGAAAAGACAGCATTGTGTTCCCAGATAGTCCTATCATTCTGTCTGGCTATCTCATGCATACTTGTCCTACACTGACCAACTTGTAACATTTGTAGAAGTATTGGATGGACCACCTGGAAATGTGAACGTTAATAAATATATTTTTACCTGAATGCTGAGTCCTTGCTGTGATATGTAGGTCCGAATGTGTGCTTATTTATTGCATATTTCACTTGGTGTGACAATTTGCAGAATATTTAGCCACCAGTTAGGTGGTTACTTGTAATCTCCCAATAAGTCTCAAGATTAAATTGTCCCACAATAAATTTCACTGAGTTCCCCATGATACATTTCCCGGCCTCTCTATCGGACTACCACAGCTAAACTTTCCTATAGAATATTCAAAAAAATCATCTCACAGCTCACACTATTAGAATTTCTGACCTGTACAATATTTCAGGGAAATTTGCACCCACAGACCCACAGAATAAGCAGACGGCTTTGTTCATATGATGGTGGCCCCAGGCTTCATTTTTTTCCTCTCAGCCTTCCTCTATTACCAGTACCAATTTTAATCTGATCAAGTGTATATTTTTAAGTGTAGATTTTCAGCCATATAATATTTTGAAATGGTAATCCATCAAAGATCAAATAATAACAAGTTGATTGATACTGTTCACAAGGATAAGTCTCTAATTAATACATTATTGATCCTTTTGGTCTCTGTAGGCAAAAGCAAGCTGGCTGTGAAAGGCAGCCACCCATAGTAATGCCCAGGGACCTGGGGGTTAAAGGTCTTGCTCAAGGGCCCACAGTTTACTGAGGCTGGGCTTTAACGGGCAACCTTCTGGTCAAAGACACAGAGGCTTAGCCCACTGAATCACACATGTATTTGCAATGTTTGAAAAAGATTGGTGAAATAATTTTTGAGTTATCCATGCTGTCATGATCGATTGCATGAGCTGGCCTTCTGTGTACCATCACTATATGAAGCTGCGTCAATTTTGATGTGCTGTCTTAAAATTTGATCAGGTGTGGAGCTTCAAACTTAATACATATCTGCAAAGGTTGAAAAGGATTTGACAAATACTTTTTGAGTTATTGTGCTAACGGGATCAAGGGTCTGAAAGTACTGCTATCATTATGTGGCTTTGCTTCAGGTTTTGGGCGATCTGCCTCAAAACTGAATCCGTTCCATTTCTGCACCAATACAATGGCCCTGGAAAGTTTGAAACTGATTAATCGAAAACTTTTTGAATTACTGTTTTTAGTTCAAGTATCAAAAATGGGGGGGGGGGGGGGCAGTTGTTGTCTTTGGAACCGGGGAGGCCCAAAAGGGCCTTCTAACGTTTAAACTTAACTTTATATACTATTTTTGAATCACATACAAGCTTGCTATTCCTGTGTTCCTAGTTGTTAGTTTTTGTGTCTTTCCTTGACATAGTAAAAAAAAGTCTAGAGAATGCAATTATATTGTGTGCAGTAGATAATTAAGATATTGAGCAGACTTAAGTGAACATGGAGTGGTGAACAAAGCTCATAAAATTCATTCTCAATTTCAATTCTCTTGTCACACCAAGGAGAAATTAGCCTCATACCCGATATTCAGTGTTCTGGCTTTTAAGAAAAGAAAGCAAGGTGATTTTTAATCACAGATTCCAGATATCCATAATATAGAGAGTGATTCACACTGATCATTTCTGTGATTCTAGCCCTTTCAGTATTTTGATATTGGTTCAACATTTTGCATTCATGGCAACTCTTGATTCTCATGAAATGATTTTTCTGCAAACCAATATTGGTGATAATGTGCTGTGATTGTATTTAATTAATTAATGGTGTCCCTATTTTTTTTTTTTTTTTTTTTTAGTAATTTGAGCTCACTTTAGTTAAATTTAGCTGACTTGTCGGCTCTTTTACAGTAATTACAGAAGTGTGGTTCCAAAAAGCATAAAAGCATTACAAATGCAATACATTACCCATGCATGCATATTCCAGTCAGGGTCACCGAGATGCCTGGAGCCCAGACACTCTAGATACAATCCATCACTACAGTCCATCACTACAGTCCATCACAAACTATATCAAACTCTCCAAATAGTGATTGTGTATGTCTTAGCAGACAAGAGGAAACCAAACTCGTTTCCTAAATGGATTGCATCTGCAAACACACGATTCAAACCCTAAACCATGATCATGTAAGGCTATGGTGCTAACCCACTGAAGCACTGCTTTATATTTTACAGGCAATCCCGAATTAAGAATATTCGACTTACTGGTAACTTGTACTTATGAACAGACTACCATAAAGCCTGCTTTATAAAAGATGCAGGCTAAATACAATAATACAATAGTTCATAATAACAAACACACGCACAAGTTTGTGGTGTTTGTGAAAACGTTGCGTGGTCGTCGGCTTGAGATACAGTACAGTGCTGTATGTACAGGTAGTTGCTATATTGCTGTATAACATTATTATTATCATCATTATGTACTGTACAAGTATTGTTCTTTTTTGGAATTACCTGCAAATTTGACATAAAGACAGATCTCATTTGTAACCTGGAGACTGCCTGTACTATTATTAATTGATATGCTACCTAACACACCAAGTCTTACATTATCTACTCTTAACTACACAGACAAATGCCAAGCATAGCACATTAAACTCAATAAACTCTATATTTTCATTGCATCTTTTTAAATGTAGAAATGGATCTATACACCCCAAACTAGCTTCCCGCTGCAAAATGAATGAATGAATGAATGAATGACACAGGAAGTACATTTTCACACCCATTCAGAATCTATCTCACAAGTTACCTGTCACTGGCATGGTAATGCTATCAGTTTGTAATCATCAATCAGCCACCAATTCATCAATTTGTCTACCAATTTGAATGCTGATTAATCATTAATCTTCCTCTTGGTTTGGATATTTCCTGGATTTCCTACTCAGTCATGTTTGCTGGGTCTCTTAGCCTTGGCCTTATGGTTTTGAATTGGTTTTTGATCTTTTGTTAATGCGTTTTGGATTTCTGTGGTTTCCATTTTAGTGTTGGTTTTCTTCCTATACATTAATTCATAAAATGAATTAATTCATATTTAATTTGAACAGGTGTGCTGTTCTCATACATTAAAGAGGAGCTGGCCCTTTTAATATTTTAATATATCACTTTAATACACACACAATGTTTCCAAAAGGTGTTCACCTGGCATTACTAAGAAATATTTATGTTATTATTGTATTATTGTATTGTCAAAAGAAGGTATTTATTGTGAATTGATATTTGTTTTCTCTTTCCAAAGTGACTGGTTCTAACAGATGAACTCAGATGTGCTCAGATTCGCAAACTAGCATTCCTACTCCATATCTTTTTTATGTCTTTCCTTATCCATTGTGAAGCATTAGATATAACACATTATCACATTTAGAAGATAAACTGTTTTCTAGATCAGTGTTTCCCAACCCAGTCCTCAGGGAACCCCGGCAGTCCGTGTTTTTTGCTCTCTCCCAGCTTCCTGCCAATCAGGAACACCGAATACCTGATACAGGCACACTGGGAGCTGAGAGGAAGCAAAAATGTGGACTGTCCAGGATTCCCTGAGGACTGGGTTGGGAAACACTGGTCTAGATGACAGCTAAATTCACAGATTTCTTAGTGATTACTAACCAAAGTGGGATTTTACATCCAGTTTTGCTATGTGGTGCAGATTCCACTACAGTGTAAATGAGTAACAGCCTTCAATTTCAGTGCCATCTTTAGTCAGTCAAAACTTTGTGGTCTTAGTATACACCAGGGGTCTCCAACTCCGGTCCTGGAGAGCTACTATCCAGTAGGTCTTCTATCCTACCTGGCTTCTGATGAGCCACACCTGCTCCTGGTATTTACCCAAAAACAGGTGTGGGTCATCAGAAGTCAGGTAGGATAGAAAACTTACTGGAGAGTAGCTGTCCAGGTCCGGAGTTGGAGACCCCTGGTATACAGATGTCCTATTACACATAATTGCTTGTAATTAGTCCTTTCACACAACAAAATAAATAATTTCAGATATGATATTTACTGATGCTAATTTAAATAAAATTTATCAAACTTATTTTATGCTTTTCAGAATAAAGCTATTTAATTGCTTTGATAACTAATATAGTTACACCAAATTATTCCACTTGATGAAAATTTGGGCTAAATCTATCATTGCTTATAAACAATGTGGCACTGAGCTGCTGGGAGACTTAATGTATTCTGTCACACCAGTTCCATTTCATATGCATAACATGATTACTGGATATTAACATGGCTTTCTCTGACTGACCTTAATCAGAAATCTGTCGCTATTGGATGAAGGATGTCATATGTGCTGGCAGTTTGGGTGTGATAAGGAAGGCAAGAAGGATGAATGGGACTTTTTCCCAAAAATAACACCCCTTGATCACGCAGAAGCTTTTTTCCATTCGCACAACTGTGCAACATGGCGAATGACAGAAACAAAAACGAGATTAATTGCTGTATAGATGAGACCAGGCCTCTGTGGTGGGTGCCCTTGTGTTAAGATCTAGTTCTTGTACGTCAGCTTTACCCTGATGAATGTAATGCGTAAGAGCAAGGACCAATATATGGCTATTTATGAGCTGCGCTTTTATGAGATTCAGTATTTAAAGGATGCTCTTTCATGAGGGGTGGAATGACGCTCAATTGGATATCTGGGAGCAGCTCCACGATGTGAGTCACGCTTGGCCGCTGACAGTGGTCGCCTGCGACAGAATGGCCTTGAAGGAAGCACTTCTATCACCAGGTCACACTGAGCACGCCCAGACTGATTGAATTATTCGGGTCCTTTTGACATTACTTTTAGAAGAAATTGGGTTGCTTCATCATAAAGTGATTAAAAATCCCTCAGCGGAGGAAGATTGCACCAGTTCCCTTAGGCTGTCAGGGACTACTTATGATTCTGGTGTGACGAGGATTTTGGGTAGCAATCAGTTCTTCACACAAACACTCAGAGCTTCGGTTCTGTATGGAACAGATTGAGGAAAAAGTCTGGCTACAGGACAAGGAATGCATAACTGAAAAAAAGATATCTGAAATACAACCATTTGTATTTTGGATACAATGTTGCCAACTGAACTGAAAGCTTTACTATCTTGCTCATCACAAGACATGCAACATGTATAAAAGAACTAAAACAAATGTATTCATTTCATGTTTAAATGTATGCATTTTCACATCGGAGTATTTTGTTACTAGAAATTTAAAATGAGAGGGTTCAAATAATTGCTCATTTGAATGCACTTATACTGAAGTGCTTATTGAGATAAAGGGTACTTTGTCTTTATTGCAACAAAAACAGTTGTAACTTGCTAGCAATATAAATAGTGTGGGACAATCATGTGCGAACAGAAATAATTGTTTTGAAAGCATTTTCACACAATTGAAGCACATAAGATTATTATTACTATATTATTATTGTTTTATTATTATTATTATTATTATTATTATTATTAGACATATTTTGCAAATTGTTTTTAAAGGGTGTGTTGTCATATAAATGAAAGCCATAGACATCCCTTTTCAGTTTTCTATCTTCTCATCTGATAGGCCACATTGCTTATATTGTTTAAATAAATAATGCGCTCTGTAACCATGAACGGATGTTAATAGATTTATACCAACAGGAGCATTTTGGAAAATTTCACATGCATTAGACATTGAATCAAATTTGCACATTAAATTGGCACAGCAACTGATATTTGCATTTCACAGAAATCTTTAGATTAAGGCTTCTTTATTTATGTATGTTGGTACAAACATTAATGTATTTTACATCACTGATGGTGTGAATAAACCAAATCCATGTTATTTTATAAAGTGGTGGAGTTATGCTGCATCTTTGTTATCTTTGCTATTTTATTTTGTGTGTTTTATCTGGAAAAGTTTCTTCTGAATTTAGAAGAATATGTTTTGCAGATGATTTACTATTATAACTAAGACACAATCTAAACATGAAGTGTATTTATTTACA
>JAODKF010000002.1:24116255-24129977 GCA_026779585.1 Mormyrus proboscirostris | reverse complement strand
CGGAGAGGGTTTTATATATATATATATATATATATATATATATATAGTGGATAGAAGAAGCTCAAAGTGTAATGAAAAGACGCAACATTTCATTTTTCATGTGAAAAATGTTTTTGGCCTAGTTTTTTTGTTTTGTTTTTAAACGTATAATTTTAAATACAATTATTGTTTCCAATTGTCCAATTGACCTCTATGAATACAGTAAATTTACTTCTATTGCTAAATCTGTTTCAATTTGAAATAATAGCTATACTATCTAATAGTGAACTTCAATTTGGATTACATTGTCATCTTTTTTATTAAGCTAAACAATAGATAATGATTTTTGCTGTATTCTACAAAACTCCACGTAGAAATATGACTTCTTGTCTGGCTATAAATGAAATGTAATTCATACAATAATTAGCTATTTGAGGCAAAGCCTTCTTTAATGGACCCTTAAACTATGAAATATTCTGTTGGCCTTTGTATGAGATGCCTATTCAGTCTTGGTATTTAAATGCGGTGTAACGACTACCTATTGTAGCACAGCCTGCCGCAGCGAGGAGGGCCAGCTTGAGCCCAGACAGCAGCTGTGGCACTGCCATTTGCTGTACTCTCA
Source organism: Mormyrus proboscirostris (assembly GCA_026779585.1). Classification (NCBI taxonomy): domain Eukaryota; kingdom Metazoa; phylum Chordata; class Actinopteri; order Osteoglossiformes; family Mormyridae; genus Mormyrus; species Mormyrus proboscirostris. The sequence continues at coordinate 24,129,376 of JAODKF010000002.1, read as the reverse complement.
TCTGTGTCTTGGCAGCGGACTGACTGAAACCCATATCGGTATTCACAATTTTGCTCAAACATGAAAAAAAATCTTACTAAATTGATTTTTATTAGCGCACCGCCTGCTGTCTTTTGTAGTTCCAAATTAGGTCATTTAGTTTTTTTTGTTCTGTACCTTCCGCCTTCTTTTCTATTTTCCATGACCATCTGGCACTTATACATGGACTTTTTGATTTGTGTAATTTTACCGTGTGCGTGCGTGTGTGTGTCTGCATGTGTGTATACATATGCACACCTGGTATACATACAACACATCATAGACAGATATTAAACTACTATAATGCAAATGCAAGTAATGAAATATAACACAAACCTGCAATGGTGCTTCTTCGCTGTTTCGTATAATTTTCTATCTGCATTATTTAATTAAGTGTCATTTGTAGGCACATATTTATACGCATTCAGACTTTTGGTGCACTGGTCTCACAACAGTGGCATAGATCTGGTTTTAGTTTAAACAGTTCACTGAATGGCAGAGAAAGTGCACAATATTAGAAAGACACGGTGTAAGTACAATGAAACAAAATGAGATCATTTAGAGGGAGCAATGGTGCATTGCAGAGGCATATTAAATGAAAATCAGAGAACCAATAAGCCTTGTAATAATACAGTCTGACAAGTTATGATGAAAGCAGGCTTGCCTTCATGTACTATAGTTTACTTTATGTTGCATAAAGGGTTCTTGTCTCGCAGAAAGGCCCCTTAAACACAATTGGAAATTGGAAGTGTTTAGCAAATGTTCCAGATCACTAAACTATTTTACTAAGCATAATCATGCTATAGCTGCCTTTGTAATGTTACAATATACACATGGCACTGAAACACCCAAATAACCAAATATTCAGATACATATTCAAGTTTTCAATGAATGTAATAATAATTGTATATATTTACAAAGACCGCTTCATTATTTTAATATTGACATGCACCTGCCTAAATTTCAGAACTATAGACATAATACTATGTTGCATTTCCTGTATTTACCGGTAGATTAAATATATTCTCTCAAAATAATCTTTATAAAAATAAACAATGCTCTCTGGTTGTACTCATAAAAAGAGAAAAAGAGAAAATGTGGTCAAGTAGAAGTATAGGATTCACAGTAGTAGTGGAACCATCAACCAGCTCCTTGCTGTTCTAGAACTATCAGGGTTTGCAGGAGTGTGCTAATCGGGTCTACATGTTGAAATCAAGAAACAGCAAAGGTTGTTCAGTGTGGATGTCTAGACCTGGAAATTAATTAAGACAATAAATGGTCATCTTTTTTGGTTGCTTGCCTTTTTGGCTAAAATTGAAAATGGCTGGCTCCATAGCAGCCTGTGAGCTTGGACTGCTTTGGGGCCTGTGTTGACAGATTGGCTCCTAGGAAACTGAGCTTAGACAATCGTGTGCCGTACCTGGTCACTTCACCTCAACCCCCACTGAATAAGAAGTGACCCGTTGGCAGGCTGTCACAGGCCTTCTGGCCATAAACTTCTCCTTCCCTCTCTCCTTCTCTCTCTGCTCCTCTGCCACCTAGTCCTAGCAAACCAGTCCTAGGTTTGTACAGAATGCTCAAATGGAAGAAGCATTGTCTAGTGTTCATATAACAAATTCATGATTGGTCTCATTTGAATGACTTCAATGTTAATAGATATAGATAAAATTGTGATGTCTTACCTTGTTGGAAGGCTCTGCGCCCTTGGTGCAGCAGGAGACTTAAGGACTTCACCAATTAATTCCAAATTGACTGCGAATTTGGACTATCCAATGACCTATTAGTATAAAAGCAGTCCCTGGGTTAAGGACTTCTGACTACAGACAACTCATACTTATGAACAGATTGCCATAAAGCCTATTATATTAAAAATCTGTGTTAAACATAATAGTTTGTAAAAACAAATGGACAGCCTACTTTTTGACGATAGAAAAAAAAAAATCGCTTTGCCTCAGCAGTTTCTCAGCTCGAGGTACAGTACAGTACTTTATGTAGTTACTTTTATTACTGGCGTATTATTTATATGTTTGTTTGTCTTTTCTGACTTGCAAAATCTGTTCAAAAGACAGACTTAAGTAAGGTATCTGGTTCGTAGCCTGGGGACCGCATGTACTTTCAAAAACGATCACGACCTCGTGATAAAAAGAAGGAGCCTTGAGAAAAATGACACTCATTACATCTGGTTGATGACCAGTTAATTGGCGCATTCATAGGAGGTGTCTATCACTTGGTTTAGTGTTTAAGAAAGGGTCGACAAGGCAGTGAGGGGGACACTGTGCAGCCAGTAAAAACACACGGTAGGTGTGATTAGCATGCTGACTATATGTGGCCTTCAGTGAAGAGACCTCCAGATCAGCTTCTGTAGTCCGATCTGTCCCACCTACTGTTTGTATGATATGTCGGGGTATGAACCACTTTCTGTTTTATTTAATGCGTGCAAGGTTGTTTTGCAAGTAAGTGACCACTTAGGTTGATTGTTGTATATGGATTTTGGTTTGTGAATGCTGTTTTAACCTATGGATAAATGATGTTTTGATTACTTCTTGGTTGTTTGAACTTGCTACCGCTGGTGAATTCCTACCCAGGCAGCAAGCAGATGTGGCTGAATATTAGTCGGCACTCCTCCCCACCCCCGGCTGTGCGCCACTGCCAAACTGCTCTTGGACTACACTGATATTCTAAGGCAGGGGTATTCTGCTGTCATAAAGTAAATAAACTGCTGATATTAAAATGCCATATTTATACTATTCCTATTTAATTATATAATCTGCTAAGAAAATGATAATTGGGGTGACATAATTCCGGATAAAATTTATGAAATAAATCTGTAATGCATACGCATATTCTTTGATACTGACCATTATAATGCATTATGAAGGTATCAATAATGTAGTTATATGACTTTTTTAAATAAAGTGTTACCTGCGTTTTTCATACAGAGCTATAATTTTTATTATAGCGAACAAGTTGAAAACAACCTTTTGTTATCGTTTTTCACAGATTCCCAGAATGCACAGAAAAATCACAACATTCAGTTTCTCAGTGGGAAACTGATGGAGAGGCAAGTTGAGGAAAGATTATTACGTGGTTTATTTAAAAACATTGCGGGCATGAATAAGACAAACATATTGATTTGCAATATTGGCCTTAAATCATTGTCTTAAAGTCACTATAGTCACTACTTATAGTACAGTGCCCTGTCTTTTCTTATTGCCTTCTCTTTATGTGGTCTTTTTGAAAGCATCGCAATTAAGCTTGTACAGTACTTGCTTTTAAGTAGTATTTTTGATGGAAATGAATAATTTGTGTATGAAGAACTTCAGTTAATGTTAGGGGTTTGGCAGTGGCAGTCTTGTTTAACCTTCTGCGTTTTCTTTTCCAGCTTGGTTTATTAGTTTATTACTCATTGCTTTGTTAGTAGTTAAACACTTCTTTTCATATGCAGTTTAGTTTGTGGATTATTACTATTGTTGATTTCCCTGTTATTTATTAATTTGTTTATTACCTCCTTAAGGCAATTTGTTCTTAGTCACACGTGTGTCGTGATATTTTGTTGGTACTTAACCCTACTCTGAGTTTGTCTCAGTGTTGTTAATCTAGCATGAGAAGCAGCAAGAAAAGAAAAATAATTTGAAACCAAATATAACGTCATGGAACATGTGATTAATCATGATTAAGAAAACCATTCATCTGACTCTCCATGTAATAAGATATATTGATAGGCAAAAAGCCAGTCACCATCAGCCTATGACCTATGAGGACCACCACCTATGCAAAGAGCAACAGGTTAGCAGGCTGCTGGAGGTCTACCATCCTTGTGTTGCCATTATTCCTGATTATGACTAATACAGAGCATCCTATTTTACAGATTTATCACTAAACTCATTAGGGTACAGGAGAATGGTTAGACTATACTACAAGTGATTTACTGATTTTTGGCTGCTGAGTTTGGTCTATTACACATACCACAGTTGAACCAGTCTCTGAGTTAACCAATCCGTCATGCTGGTTATTATCTTGTAGCCTCTCAGTTGAGTTACCTAGATATGTTGAAGCAGTAACTTAGCTAGCTAACCAAACATATTGACATTTAGCCTTTGAGCTGAATTAGTTAGATATATTGATGTTAAACATTCTCTGAGCTGTGGTGATAAAACACGCTATGTTACTGTGCAGCCTCTGAGATATATCAGCCTGGTATACTGATATCCGGCAGTCCCTGAGCTGAGGTGATTGAATGTGCTGAGAAACCTCATCGCTTCTGTGCTGAATCATCCAGATATAATGCTTCGAGGTAGTCCCTGAGCTAGACAGACATATAGTGTACTAGCCTGTAGCCATCCTGCAGTCCATGGACCAAGATTAAGCTGACTTTACATTGTGTCCTGGGATATCGCTCTATCGGGCAAAAGTGAAATCTATGTGGCATTACTGCCTGGGATGAAAGGGGTTTGTCTCTCCTAAGAGAAACGTAGAAGTAAGCAGGGCAATCCTAACTAACAAACCTAAAACATTTCATGAGAATCAACCAATTCCAATTCCAGACTGGTTTGGGACGGTCACCTTTGGATTTCCATTCACTTCCCAGATCTCTAGTCATAATGCAAGATGTCTGCAATTTAGTGGGGTAACCAATGATTCACTGTTCTTAAATTTCATAGTTATTGAATAGTGGAAGGCTTACTTTTTAGGTCCCTTGGTCTGTAAAGCGCAATAACCTCTTGTCTGCCGTCCCTGGCTTACAATGTAGACAATAACAATGGATTTAGAGTGTATGACCTATTTTTATTTCAGCAATTTTCAGAAACAAAACCTGCTAATGCATAGTTTTTTATTTATATTCTGGTAAAAAATATTTTCAGATGTGATATAAATATATTTTTTTCATTAAAGTTCATTAATATTGCCATATGCAGATAAAGTTAATATCGTTAAAGTAAATTAAAAACAGAATGGAAAAAAGATAACATTAAAATCAAGTTAAACACAAATTAAATATCTAAACAAAGTATTAAACTGAAATATATAAGAATATTTCACATAATTTAATTCCTTCTAACCAACAAAGCTACACCATTTACTCCTGTCATGCAGCATTACTGTATGACCATTAAAGAATAATGTTGAAAATGGAGTCCAATCATGCAAAACAAAGCAATAAATAACGTACTGCTCTGCAACATACTGTCTATATTTGATATTGTAATATATTGTAGGGTCTTATTAAGTAGAGGCTGCACACAATGAAGCAGACATTGTAATTTGTCATACAAAGAATATGGAAACTTTTTCTTTGTGGCACAGACATAAATTTAAATCTCATGAACTTCAAATATGATTAAATTTCCCAGTACTACAAATTATGGTTCTTGCCAGCTATAATACCCAGAAACACCCTTAAAAACAGAACTCTCAGTAAATTTCGCTAAACAACGTTTTGGCTACATTACAGTAAACGCACATTGGTACATTTTTTTTTTTATTGTACCCTATTTTCTGGGTTATTGTGAAGATGAACGTTATATATTTTACTTACTAAATCACTGTGGCTTATATCTCAATGTCCAAAGATTTAAAAGTATTTTCTGCTCAAAAAGTTCGGCAGTAGAATGATGCTGTAAGCCAGAAAGGGGGAATTATGAACACCACTGGACATTACACACAACTGGATTTGCTTGTGCGCACAAAGGGCATAGTTGCAGTCACAGAAGGCCTGACCTAATAACTACAGAAGATTACTCTACACTGCAACTGCTTTAGGGCATGAGCTGTCTGAGAATCCAATTTGTTTGCATCTCTTGTGGTGATTCAAAGTGTCTGTACAGAAGAAGAAGCAAACTTTCCCTAGAATCCCAGAATGCTCTCTTACATTTTTGCGTCAAACTTTTTTTTTTTTTTTTTGCGTATAGTCATAAACAAAATATTGTTTAATCTTTACATGACATTTTTTGCAGCATAACTGCATGTAAATTAAATGGAAATGGACACTTTAAATAGAATAAATTGCTTTTAATATTTTTGATTAGTGCATTTTATAACAGCAGATTATATGTCGGACTGGAGTGAGGAATTACATTCATACTCTGCCTGTATTCACAAGGGGGACCAATATGTTGCACATTCTTTGCATAGCTATAATTCATTGCAGAATTACCATTTTAAAGGCTGAGTTCATGCAAATGGCCCACAGAAGCAGCAGCCCAATTGCCTGACAACCTATAAAAACAGTCATTGTATATGATTAGCCCTTATTGAAAATAAAATAGCTTAAATCTAAGGCTCCATCTTGGGCCTTTTTTAACAAAAGAATGGATATTTCATGGTATGATTTGCCTTCCACCTCTGCACAATGAAATGGACTTCAAAGGTTGCGTTTTAAAAGATTCACAGCGAGGCACCATTCCGACTGTGCTGATGTTTACATATTAAAAACGTGTCAGTATGCATCTCAAGCCTTGGAGATTATCCTTCATTTTAAGATGTGAACTTCCAAAGAGAATCAACTGACTGTTCTGATTATGTAAAATTAGATGCAAGTTCACTTAAAAATATTGACCATACAAAAATGTGTCTGTTTTTTTTAATGCTACAGTTAAAACCCATGAAATGTAACATAATAGGTGGCAAGATAGGCATGGACTTTGGGATGTATTGAACAGGAATTTTTATTGATCTGAGAAGAGCCTTACTGGGGCATCTACCCATCAGTTATGCATCAATTACAGCATAATTATGAGATTATGGTAAGACATAGTGATAAATAGATCACAAAATTCCACTGCTTTTTAATAACTACAAAAATAATCTCCTCTATGCTGCTTCAAGTACAAAATTTACAATTGAACCCGAAACTACTTGTTCCTTTTCTGATACAACATGGGTGAGGGCTGTGTGCAGTTTTGAAAAGTATCTAAACTTTTCATTATGTTTATCTTTGATAATTAATAGCAATGACTAGCAGCTGAATATCTGCTACTCACCATTTATGGGCCCAATTACAAGGATAGTTGAATTATGATCAAATATTTTAACTTTTCTGTAGTTACATAGTGTTTTCTGATGGCTGAATTTTGAAGAAAATTGTGATTTGCTGCACTACTAGACTTGTGCACATGATAACAGAAGTGAAACAGTTGTGCACAATATAAATTAGTATGAAGTGATTAATTTATTATCACCATCATTGTAAAGTAGAGTATCATGATGTCAATCACTCAGTATATATTCTTTCTTCTTTTCATTTTCAAAGCATTTCATTGCTGCTGTGCCAAGTGCCAAAAAACACGGTGACTTATTTCTGAACTGCTAAACCCTTGTTGACGTTGCTACAAGAAGGTAAAAGGTATGCAAGTCTGGTCTTCACCATCAAGCGTTTTCTGCCTATACTTTGGTCAGAAGATTACTCATTTTCTTCTGCACCATAAATGTAACTGTATGGTGATATTGGTGAGAGTTAAGTCCTTTTAAAAGTGTGGGAATTTTTAATGATGTCATAGCATGGCTATGTGGGATAATGAGGGCGCCGTGGACAGAGAAAGTGTTAATAGACAATTGGTATGATCTGTAACTGTAAAGAAGGCATATTTGGAATACTTTAAATGGTGCATTATTGAAATTGTCTCCTTGTTCCTTTACTTTACAAAATGTCAGGGGCTATGGGTCGCTGGATCCTAATTCCAGCGCCCTGAGCTGCATTGTTGGACTTCATACTGGTGGTGGAGGAGATCAATCACATCCTCGTGGGCAGATACTTGAGGCTCCTACAGAATTGCAGGGTCTATAGAAGTGCCCAGAATGTGAATTCTGACCACAAACGTTTTGTTGCTATTCTGAAAATTCAGATTAGGCTACCACCTACTAGGAGAATGAGGCTGGACCTGGCCAGACTCCAAGATCAGGTTGTTTCTAATGAGTTTGCATACAGTTCATATGAGGCACAGAGTTCGGTGTGACTGATCGTAATGTAAAATAAAAACCTTCCAGGACAAGACCCTGAAGGTTGCTTAGGGTTGTGTTGCAGTTGCTGGTAGCCCAGAAGGAGGTGTTTCATCTTGCAGGGCACCCTAGATATTATGGAGAGGAATTGCAGTGCACAGCTTGATGGCATCTCCAGTCTGTACCAAGAACTAAGAAAGACGGCTGCAAGGGCTCTGAGGACAGGAAAGGAGATGTTTTTATCAGAATCTATGAGAAAGTGACATCTCAATCTGTTCCTTGGAGATTTGCAGTCAGGGCAGGTGATGGGACGGTCCTTATGGATGACACTGCAGCTGTGACCCACTGGGCAGACTACTTTCAGCAGTTGTTTAAAGCTGATCCTCCAGCAAGGATGTTGGACATTTCTGGGTCTACCGTTGTCGAAGCTGATCCTCTGGTCAGCTGTGAACCACCCACATCTCACTCAATCTCACTGAGATTGCACGGGTGATGAATGAGCTGGGGGTAGGGAAGGTCGCAGTGATCCATGGTATCTGGGGTGAACTTCTCCAGGCTGGTGGTAAGGCTGTCCTCCTGGCATTGCAGACAATCTTTGCTTCCATTTGGGAGTCAGGCGTCACCCCCAAATGACTGGAAAATGGGAGTTGTAGTCCCTATCTGTAAGGATTGCGGCAACTACAGGGGTATAACACTGCTCTCAGTGCCTGGTAAGGTCCTTGCTTGGGTTATCCTTAACGGTATCCATGATCACCTGCTTGTCTGTCAGTGACCAGAGCAGTCTGGTTTTACACCTAAGAAGTCTACCATCGACCGCATCCTCACACTGAGGGTTCTCATCAAGCGCAAGCGAGAATATCGGCAGAGGATCTTTGCAGCCTTTGTCGATTTTCGTAAAGAATTCGACTCGAGTTGATCAAATTGCCCTGTGGGACATTCTGAGACTTTGTGGGATCCCCCCGAAGCTACTGGACGTCATGGCCAGCCTGTACACTGGTACTGTGAGTGCTCTGCAGAGTGGATGGAGAACCTCTGCGTTCTTCTCAGTTGACTCTAGGCTTCGCCAGGGGTGTGTTTCTTGCTCCTACTCTGTTCAATGCTTGTATGGACTGGGTGTTGGGCAGGGTCGTGGGATCCAGCGGCTGTAGGGAGTCCATCGGTGAGGAAAGATTTAATGATCTTGACTGTGCCGACGATGCCGTGATCTTAGCGGAGTCAATGGAGGCACTGATTGGTTGGCTATTTCTGGAGGGTGGGACTGGACCATGTTGGGGGATCGCCAGCCAGGATCCCGAGGAGTTTCACTGTGTGGTGCGTGCAGTGGCGCGGTGCATCTTCGTATGCCCCCCAACCTGACCTGACCTGACGTGACCTGACAACAGAAACCAGGGCCCAAGAACAGACAATGTTCAACCAGGTGAGGCTGGCCTCAACGCTGTCCTTGGCTTCGGAGGTTAAGACCTACTGTATGAAAAGGTAAAGGCCATAACAGATAGTAATGACAATGTGGAACAAGAAAAGGAGGGAACAGAGAACATGAGAAAACAGGAAAGAATGCACCAAAGGAAAAAAAAAACTCTCAGCATATTGTTTATAGATACCATGGAGAATCAGCACAAGATGTAGGAGGCAATATTTACAATATTATATACAATAGACTATATGCAAAATGTACAACGATGATCACTGGATGGCAGGAATGAGATAGAAATCACAAGTGAGACAGAAAATCATGAATAAAGACTACAAACCCAATGACCCGAAAATTGATCAGCAAAGGCACCCCAGGAATACCCCACCAGCCCAAGGAAGACACATGATGTTATAGATGTGTTCTTAATAGTGACGTTCTTCCAGAGGTTATTCCCAATGAGGTTGGTGATGTCTTCTGGAAAAATTGCTGGCAGAAGTTTTGAACCTCGGCTTCTATGCCACTTGAACAAATCTCTGATCTACTGCAGGGTGTTCCGAGCACTTAACTCTGTTTCCCAAGGGTGTGTGTGCCGGATGTAACGTGCTGTCACTTTCTGCCCTGGGCATCACCAACAGCTTAGTAGACACAAAGGTCACTCTCTCTTTTCACAATCTTACTGACTGTGAAAAGAGAGAGTGACCTTTGTGTCTACTGTGTATACTTTGTCTCCACAGTTGCATGAATTACGATGTTCATAATTTCGCCTTTCATTATATTAATTATATTACATAGTGTTTATGTACAGTACAATCCCGTTATAACGGACTTTATGGGACCTGGCAAAACAGTCCATTATATGCAAAGTCCATTATATCCAGAGTTGCTGTATGCCCAGAACACAACTACAGGGTACCATTTACTCATGCCACACATCAGCAGACACACTTGTGGTATATATTATTATATTGTACATGTAGTAGTCCAACTTTATTTGACTGTTGGAAGTATATATGGCCTATAAGTGGTTATACATGTACGGTACAGTAGTAACCTTGACCTCATTGCTTACTGCATCCCTCCAGTTGCGAGCATCGTCTGCTGATGCACAGCGTGCCTGGTGATGGACAGCCACACAGACCAATCAGTGTTGTCTGCTGTTACACCATGCCTATTTATAGAGCATGACTATTAATAATCCCAACTACGTATCTGCGCTGGATATCACCGGCACTCCACGCACCTTGTAGGCGGAGCCTGCATGTCCGTTATAGCTGAAGAAAACTACAGCCAAAAGCGGCCCTGGGGACCAAATTGTTTGTCCGTTATAAGCGAAATTCTGTAATATGCAAGTCCAGTATTTCCGATGCTTTTTCTGCATGTTTGTAAAGGCGCACGGCCGGACCAGCGGACCTCGTCCATTATAGAATAGAATAGAATTTTATTGTAATCTGCCAGTCAGAAGGCTACTCTGACAGACCTAAATATTGTCATGGATACTGATTATTGTTATTCTGAACTTTATCATCCACAGTTATATGAATTAGCTCATTCAAAAAGAGCTGCAACCTGGACATCTATATGCGGCTAAAAATACATAATAAAATATAAAAAAGAAAAAGGAGGAAAAAAAACGCACAGTTAATATTTACAAATCAATACAATTAACATAAATTATACAACTCTTTAAATTCAAATTTGCCATTCCGGTGCCAATGGTCCGTCTTTGATATGGTTGAATACTAAACAATGGAAACTGCTATCTAATGACCTGAAATGTGAAGAGGAATGGGAAAAGTTACGTCAAATTAATTTAAGCTAAATAAAAATTAAAAAGCCTTTATCTCTGCTAGTAGAATGAAACAGCTTAAATAAGGGACATGAGTAGAAAATGATTTCATTCTCTGTGACGAGATCCCTTTGTTTTAATCACATCACAATACTGTTTCCAGTTAACCTGAGCACAAGCCAATATGCTGCAGTGTTGCCATGCAATCAGGCTTATAAACACTTGTGAAAGAATGGATTATTCTGATGAGCTCAGTGAATTCAAGCACAGTGCTGTCGTGAGATGTCGCCTTTGCAGTAAGTCAGTTTGTGAAATTTCTTCCACAGTCAACTGTAAGTGGTACTATTACAAACTGGAAGTGTGCAGGAACAACGGAAACTCAGCCACCAAGTGGCAGGACCATATAAAGTAACAGAGCGGGGTCGCCAGGTGCTGCGGAGCACAGTGCATGGAATGGCTTTCATGGCCGAGCAGCTGCATGCAAGCCTCACATCACAAAGCATGATGCCAAGCGTTGAATTGAGTGGTGTAAAGCACGCCGGCACTGGACTCTACTGCAGTGGAAATGTGTTCTGCGGAGTGATGGATGACGCTTCTCTGCCTGGCAGTCTGACGGACGAGGCTGGATTTGGATGATGCCAGGAAAAATGACCAGCCTGACTGCATTGTGCCAACTGTAAAGTTTGGTTAAGGAGGGATAATGGTATGGGTTTGTTTTTCAGAGCCGATCTAGACCCCTTAGTTCCAGTGAAGAAAACTCTGAATGCTTCTGTATTCCAAGACATTTTGGACAATTGTATGCTATGGGAACAGCTTGGGGAAGGCCCTTTTCTGTTCCAGCATGACTGTGCTCCAGTCCACAAAGCAAGGTCCATAAAGACATGGTTGGGTGTGGAAGAACTTGAAACAATGCATCATGTAAGAATACTGTATTATGTAATAACTCAACAAACCGTAGCAAAATTATGCAATAGCAGCCACATTTTGTAGAAAAATGCTACATTTTGTAATAGACAGCTTGAATGCAATATGTAACAAGTTTCTCTGCTTTTTTAAATGTAATCGATTATTACATATTGTTGTGTTTATTAGAAAATTCCGGAGTTGTACTTTATAATGTTGAAAATGTAATACGGTTTATTATGTAATTAACGGCTAAAATTGATGTCTTCATTAATACTTTAACAAGTTATTGCATAATGCAGTGTTACTGCACAATTCATTGTTATAACCCCACCGAATACTGTACCTTCGGGGTGAACTAGAATGGTGATTGCGTCAGGCCTTCACCTCCAACATCAGCCCCTGACCTTACAAATGCTCTTCTTGATGAATGGGCAAAAATTCCCACAGACACACTCCAAAATCTTGTGGAAAGCCTTCCCAGCAGAGTGGCAGCTGTTACTGCGGCAAAGGGGGAACCAGCTCCATATTGACGGCCATGGATTAAGAATGTGATGTCATAGAAGTTCCTATGGGTGTAATGGCCAGGTGTCCCAATACTTTTGTCCATATATTGTTGAGATTCATGATAGAATGATTTGTTTCCATTACTTATCCTCAAAGTTATCCTTCATAGCAAGGAATCCAGCTTAGTGTGTTATCTAGCTTTTAAGAAACAAAATGGGCATATGAATGTAGATTTTTAAAAAATCCACGATCCCTGGGACTACCATAGCAACCAGAAGTGACCAACCAGCCCCTCAAGTCAACACAGGCAAGCCAGAAAAAATGATGTTGCGAGAGGAGTTGCTGGCGGTTGTTCTTTAAAATCCTCATTTGCTTTATGTCAGAATACGTTCTTGGGTCTGTTTAATTCAAGCTCAGAGAGTCACTATCATGCGATGGTGTGTGGATGGTATGTGCTTCCTGGGATTTGTTGATCTGTTAATGTGTGTGATGCACTTCTTAAACTTCTTATGCTTGCCTAATTTCTTGTTGTCTCGGGGGGGGGGGGGGGGGGGGGGG
>JAODKF010000002.1:24066287-24103599 GCA_026779585.1 Mormyrus proboscirostris | reverse complement strand
ATAATCTTAGCATCACCTCCCTTGACTTAAACTCCACACACCTGAAGATATACCCCAACATCCTATTGGCCTTTTTTTATTGCTTCCCCATAGTTGTATTTCCAAATTCTGCTGTGTATGCTTGTCCGTGTTTTATGTACACCCTGTCCAATCTTCGCATGTCTTTAGCTTTGTATAAATTTCCCACTGTGTGTAATTGTGTCTGGTTTGCTGCTCATTGGGCTCCTGTTATACTCTTTATAAGGACTATAATAAAAGAGTGTGTTTTTCCCAGCAAGCAAGTCTCATTGTCCTTTACTGCTCTTGCGATGCCTCAGTCTGTCCAACTCTACAGTGGAATCCGAAGTGGGATGCTGGAGCAGGCTTGCCAGATGATCTTGTAGAGTGCCTGCCCCAGCATCCCGCTTGGCAGGCATTGAGGCAGATGAAAAGCAATGGTACGGGAGGAGGACGACTAGGGATGAGAAACCCGTCTGCTGGTGCTGCAGGAGAGAAGGGCACCAGGCCATACCAGAGCCGCCAGGAGATGGGCGGGAGATGCTGGAGCAAGGAAGGCACCCTCCGCTCCACTCAAGATGCACCAGACCCACACAGAGTACCCTGAAGCCGTTCCTGTCAGCCCGTAGGATTCGCATCAGAGATTGCGACATCATCGAGGGAGAAAGGCGGATTCTTGTGTGGACTCTGGCCACTTGCCAGCCATCGAGTGCTCCCCATTTGTCAGCCATGAGGAGCTGCCGCAGCATGACCCCAACTGCAGCCATGACTAACAGAGGCAAAAAAATAATAGGTGGTACCTTGGGCGGAGCTTAGTTTGTGGGTGGGGCTTAAATTGATTATGTCCATATACTGTATGATATCATACATGTTTTTGCCACGTGTTGCGGATAAGGGGTTATGGCCATATATGGTATCACACATGCTTATGCCACGTGATTAAGGGTCCATATGGTTTGGGTTGCCGTTAAACTTTAATAGAATAAAAATACTTTAAATGTATTTATTAATGTGTTATTTTTAATTACGTTTTAAGGAATAATAAAACATATAGCAGTATGAACGTAAGATAGCGCATACACGGCCAGCAGGGGTTCCGTCCAGAGCACCGGCACTTTGCATATTTTAAAAGAAGAAAGCACTTAAACTTATTATATTTAACCAAAATGTTTAAAGAAGAAAAACTTTAACATTATTTACCAGTGTTAGGTTGAAGAAAGTATTTAACCAGCAAACTTTTAAGAGTAGTAGTCTGAAAGGCAAAATGAGCAAGTCCCGCAGCTCGGCCATATGCAATGACCTGTTTATACAATGCGGGGCGAAATGATAGACCGAAGAGGCCAGCACGTAGCGCATGCACACTCACGCAGACATCCCTTTAACCATAACATTTTTTTAGTAATGACACACTTTTCTGCTAATGTGATTAATAAAATAAAGCACTCTAAGCATTTCAACAAGAATCAAGGATGCGTTCTCTCTCTCTCGCGCTCTCCTGTAACGCATGTGCGTAGAAACACACAGTATTTTCTTTAAAGAATTGACTCATGGCTGTCAAAATGGAAACAAAATGGCTACCAGCAGTCAAATTGTTGTTGCGAGGTTAACACCCCATTTAACCGATGGCCCATGGGTGTGAGAAGCACACCCCCGTCAGCAGCCCCCATCTTCACCGAAAGCACATTAACGCTATTTATTAATCTGTCGTATTTGTAAATAGTACAAAATAATTTATTTGTAATTTAAGTAAAAGTTGATTTCCAACACCACAGCCCCGGATTGTTTAGCTACATTTAGCTAAATTAATCTATGTTTGGTTAATCAAAAGGAATAAAGCACTATACCTTAATAAGATGTATGACACAATATAGTTGTATTTTGTTAGTTTATTTTAAATGAGCTGGACAGCATTATTTAATTACATTTAATAGCTGAGGCAGCAAACAAAAGCTGCTCTGCATGTACCGCAGCCTTGCTAGTTCTAGAGAGCTGTGTGCTGGATGAGTGGCGGGAGCGGGACCATCTGGACCCGGAGCAGTTGCGGGAGTCTGCAGACTGGAATCGGCACAAGCTGGAGTCTCTATACAGTAAGCTGGCAAGCTGGGAGCAGGAGTGCAACTGCCAGGTGTGTCTGGCTAAGGTGATGGAGGCAGCAGTCTGGGGCCTCGAGGATGGCACTGCTCGGTCGGGAGGAGACATGTCACGGTTTACAAATACAGCTGGTCCAGAAGCATCGTGAGCTGCAGGAGGTGGAGGCCATGGTGTGGGACTGTGAGGAGATGTGCCTCACTCTGGAGGCCCAGCTGATGGCAGACCTCCACAAGTTGTGGGAGGAGGAAGCCCACTTGGTACGCTTGTAAGAGGCTATCCGTGTCGTGGTGCAGGAGCGACTGTGCAGGGCCGCCCGACCCTGTGAGCGGGAGGTCCAGGGAGCTGGGGGCCAGGAGAAGGCCACATTGTGGGAAGTCTCCAGTTGGTCCATGCACTGGATGCCCGCGGAGAAGGGAGACTGGTTGTGGGAGTCATTGGGAGTGGTGTTCCCTGGCCAGGAGGACCCCCTGGAAGGGCTACCAGATCCACCTAAGCTGCATAAAAACGGGTAGGGGCCTGAGGGATCTGTCATACCTGCGCCTGCCAGCAGCTAGCCGTGCTAGCAGTCGGGGGGCTAACGGCCCTGTCATCGAAGCAGACGCACCGATGGCTGCCACCGGACCAGGGACTTGGTTCAGAACTGAAGTGGGGACTGGTGGTCATTGTCGCTGGGACAGTCGACCTCTGAGGACCGAGTAGTGTAGCACCAGCATGTCCCAGCATGCCCCGCAAGTAATTGTAAATAGCCCCTACTATGTATTTCTTGTTGATAACAGTTTTAATAATTTTCCGATTGTGGCATGTATGTTTGCCTATGTCCGATTCTTGCGTATCCTTAACTTTGTATAAATCTTTCAGTACCTTACTGTTCGGCATCTGACCCCCTTGTGTTTCTGCTATTGTGTTTGGTTTGGCGCTTGTTGGATGCCTGTAGTTATCCTCATAAAAGAGCGTGTTCTTCCCAGCAAGCAAGTCCCTTCATACTCCACTACTCTCACGATGCCTCGGTCTGCCCAACACTATAATACTGCTTGTGAATGTTCTATGAATGCAGTATGAAGGTGCAGTTACTGTAAAGTGTTACCAAACTATTTAACCACTAAGTCCTCTCACAAAAACATTTACTAAATTTCATTTAGTCAGTCATGATGTACTGTAAGGCTACCATTCGACCTGTGTGATATGACGATATTATCTGTAATCAATGATATCAAACTAGTAACCCAGTGTCAGTATTTAACACTGATGCTGCATTGCATTTGAACTCGTAACTTCGTAATTTCAAGTTTCCATGTAAATTTCAACTGGAACAACCCCCTATAGTCGGAACTGTGACTTGTGAACTTGGAGGAATCCACACAAGCCCAGCCTCAGAATTCAAGATGGCTGCGCCGTTTATCAACAGATGTTAAAGCTGTAGTTCTATACTGTTCATTAGTACTTATGTCTTATCTGTGTCTCCTTACATTGGTTGTACACACAGTACTGTTCAACTGCTATCTGGGGACGTGTTGCTATGGTGTTTTTAAGCCCAGAGTACCATATGTGCTGTTATCAACTGATATTGCTAACAATGTAAATGTAAAGAAAGAAAAAGGCCATTTAAACTGGGGTAAATTAAACCTGACCAGTTATATGGCTAAGGGAAAAATCTTGCTTTTTGAAACAGCTCCCTGGTATTGATAAATGGCTTTCTGACTTGCTGTACTGGAATGCCTTTAACTTGTTTGGGATGTCATTCCTGGTTCCGACCTCTGAATTAAAATGGAGTGATTACCTCCTTTTCCGGGGGAGTAGGCTTAGGTTATACACAAAGCAAGATAGCACAAAGATTTATGATTTGGCTTTCAGTTCAACCTACTAGACAATGTTTCTGATGCAATTTAAAAGAAAAAAACATTACTATTATCTTTTCACTCCTCTAAATGTATGCAAAGGTACCAGTGAATGCAAACGTCGGTCAAAAAGGTGGTAGGCGACTTACCATCTCCACCCCCTGACAACTTGTACACAAGCATAATACTTTCTGAGGTGGTACACAGTGTAATTTGTCAGCCACTGCTTTTGACAGCCCGTGACATGTTTGTAAATCATAATTAAATCAGCCCACCGATTAATAGTTTTCCACAGAGACTAAAAAAAAATGATGATCAACACTGCTAATCAGCACCATTGTTGATAAGTTTTAACGGCGACTGTTTGGTGGATTATCCGTATATTGTTTTTCGTGCATTCTTGTTTTTCTTTCAGCTAAAAAATATTTAAATGCCTTTTGGTGCTGTGTGTGTGTGTATGTGTGGAGGTGTTGGATGACCAGATATTATTACTTATCACACTGTATTAAAATTAAAATAGCATAGATTATTTTTCTGACATCACCCAGCCCTCGCCTGCACCACAAGATCTAGCATTAATATGCCTTGTCATGTCTAGAGCATCACTCATTAGAATATACTAAATGATAAAGAGGAACCACTCTTCTATCTTTTCCTTACATATACCCGAGTAACCTTTAACTCTGCCTGCAGTATTTGTTGCTCAACTGAGGTGTGCTGCATGAATTTAGGAAATAAAATTTCTTTAATTGTGCAGAATGTATCAGAGTATAAAGGCCTCATTTGGCTCAGGAATGAAGTGATGTTAAAGTTACAACTACTTGAAATACTCAAGTACAAATTGAGAAAACAAGCTACTTAAATACAATAATACAGTAATAATATGTTACTTTACCCCTCTGTTCTAAACTGCATGAGCACAGCTCATAGGTGGTTCAAGACCCAATTTCTGGGGATTTCAGCCCACCTGAAAAATTGTTCTTCTAAAACCATTTAGTGATTTGTCCTGGATTTTCGATTACACCTTGTACTCCTGGCTTGGCAAACTTTATCTTGGCGACCCACCCCCCACCCCTCAGCAAATGTATAATTTATTCATGGGGGGGGGGGGGGGGGGGGGGTTGATGTCTCATTTCTCTTCTGAGGGCTGAGCTCTCCTAAGGTTAAATCCCATGACTGGCCATGGCACAGATATCTATGTGCCTTGAGATGGGCCGCCATCCCATTTGTGGTAAGTTCCTGGGCTTGGTCCTGTACTGCTAGGGATCGCCAGCAGAAGCAGCAGCTGGATGACGATGATGAGGAGATAACACCCAGAAAATTAATCAAATGTATAAAACAATACAGACAAATGAAAATCAAGGACTATAGGTCTATACATTAGAAATGACTACAAACAAGTGGCTCAACTGCCATCTGAAGTAATTATACAAAACCTCAAGCCATATAATTACATGAAATGCAGTAGAAAGTGATTAAGAAACTGCTAACATTAAAATAGTCATATTAGGTAATATTTACATTAATTGGCCACTAGAAAAAATAACAGAACAGGGCAGAGGGCAATCAGTCTGATTTTAAATGGAGTAATTATTTTAAATTTGATGAGTACATTAAAGTTAGAGTAAAACTTCTGAGTAGTAAAATTTTCAGTGGCCTGGGGGCTCAGTGGGTAAATCCTCTACTACCCTAGATTCATGGATTGGGCACTAAATTTTGAAACCATTGAGACTGTAGTGTGTTCTATGGATGCTGTGGATAAAAGCGATATAAATGCTTAAGTTAGGGAAAAAAGTTCTGCTCTGAACATCCATTCGAAGAAGAAACTACTGAAAACATTAAAACAAAAAGCACTGCAGTGTACTGTGTCTGAGCATGTAATAAATGTATACCAGGCAAATATATCAAGAGATCTGTACAAGATTTTTCTATACCGGGAAGTGGCAAGGAGAACCATCTAAAAAGATTCCTGGAGCTTGGTAGATAGCAGAACAGCAACCCAGTTAAAATGTGAGGAAACGTTATGTGGTCAGATACAATGAAGGCAGATTTTTTCTTTGCTATAATTCAAAGCCCTGCATGCGGCACAGAGCTAACACTGCTGATGCCTGAAGAAAAGTCGCACTTATAGGATGCATTTTGGTGGCGGTAACATGCTGTGAGGATGCTTCCCAGCGCCGAAGGAAATATGGATGGAGGGGGGGGGGGGGGGTGGGCATTTTAAAAGAACTTCTGCTAAAAGACTGAAGTTTATAAGAAGAGCAGCAATTCAGCATGACAAGGATCCTGAGCTCCTCTTTTTAAGAAATACAAAATATCCGAGCTAAAGAATGCATTTTATGTACATCTATGTTTACATGCAAATAGGCATTGAGACCTCCATTTAATGTCAAGGATGAATGTTTCTATCCACAACATGGAGTCATGTCCTAGGATGGCCATAAAATATAAAGGTTTTTTTTAAGCTTTTTTAAGAATAATTCCCCGTGCCCTGTGTACTGTATGCATGCTCAGCCAGATAGCAGCACAAAGATGTGCATTTAGGGTAATGTTCTTAATTTGTCAGTAGTGTGTGTGTGTGTGTGTGTGTGTGTACGGGTGGGTTTGTATAGATCACATTTGAGGACACAAAGATATAATTACAAGTCTATGTTTGTGTGTGTGTTCTGTGGATGCATTGCATCCAGGGTGAATCCTTGCTCTGTGCCTTATACTGTCACCCAGCTTAGGAGAAGTGGCTGGAATTATTTTGGATTTATGTACTTCAATCAAAGACTGAAGGTTCGATTCTTTACTGTCATTTTACAGGACAACACACTGAGACTGGGATAGCCGCTCCCAAGCGATGCGAAGAAAACGCAAGACAAGACATGTAATATTTAACAGTATGTACAAAAATATGAAATAGTCAATAAATATGTACAAATTGCAAGTGGATAGGTAGCATATGGTGATGTAGTGCGTGGGGGGTGGAGTCCTGTGGCGAAGCCATTTTCATGCTGCGCCGCACCGTTTCAAAGACGCTGCTTTATGAAAAGTGCAGGAAAAATGTTGGGAAACACTTATTTAGTGCCTGGTTTGACCTGGTTACTGCATTGGGGTAATAACTGTTCTTAAGTCTGGTATTGCGGGCTCCAACAGCGCAGCACCTTCTGCCAAATGACAACAATTCAAACAAATGGTGTCCGGGGTACGATGTGTGACAACGGATGTTTGTAGCCCTGCGATGCCGGCAGTCCTCTATGCATTCCTGTTCATTCACTGCAGAGCAGTTTATCAATTGCAGAACAGCTTGCAAACAAGGCGGTGATGTTCTAGGTTAGAATGCAACGATAAAAGGCTACCAGTGGCTCCTGGTCAAAGCTGACTTTCCTTTGTGTGCACAAGAAGTACAGCTTCTGTTGTGCTTTCTTCATGAGTGCTCTGGTGTTGTTGGAGCATGAGAGGTCTTCTGTGATATGAGTGCCCAGCAGTTTGAGGCTAGAGTCAAACTCCACTGTAGCACTATTTATATGGTGGTGAGTAGGCTCACTGTGTCAACTCCTAAAGTCGATAATTAGGTCTTAGGTCTTGTCCATGTTTAGTGCCAGATTGTTCTCTGTACACCATGCCGACAGCCTGTGGACCTCATCTCAGTAGGCCAACTCATCTCCATCTGTGATCAGCCTCACCACCATTGTGTTTTTTGTGTACTTATAATGGTGTTTGTGTCATGGGCTGAAACACGTGGGTGTAGAGGGCACAGAGGGGCAGGCTGGGCACACAGCCCCGGGGTGCACTGGTGCTGAGCGTAAGGCTACATGAATGATAGGGGCCCAGTTTCACTGTCTGGGGGAGGTTAGAAAATCATAGACCCATGCACATATGGGTTGGCTAAGACCCAGCCCGACTAGCTTGTTGTATGACCCTGGGTGTTCAAGGTGGGTGAGAGTCGCATGTAGAATGATGGTGGATGCGTTAAGTCTGTAGGCGTATTGGTGCTTGTCCTGGGCATTTGGAGCTGTGGATTTGATGTGTGAGATCAGCCTCTCCAAGCATTTGGTAATAATGGGAGTGAGTTCACCTGCTCAGAAGTCTTTCACTTCACTGGCAGTTGGGTGTTTGGAGACTTGAATGATAATGGCAGGTAGGAGACAGGGGGACAATTGCCAGTGACAAGGGTGGGAAGAACATAGATATAAATACTGGCTCTAGTTGGTCTGTGCAGAGCTCAAAATTGTGACACAACTTCATAATAATTTTTAGCGTTTTCTGTTTCTATATTCTAGTACACTTTTCATGAAGTAATTAATATGTAAATGACATATGTATAGTTTTCTCCATGATTTTCAAATTAAATTCTATTGCTATATGAAAATTAAGCTAATTATCAGAACAGTAAGTGAGTACATTACATCTAAATTGGTGTGTACTGCACCCACACATCAGTCCACAATGTGTATTAATTGATATCGTTGTTGGTGAACTGCTATCCTTATTGGGGTATGAACAGTCTAGGAAAAAAACAGTAATAAACACATTTTGTTCTTCATTAAATAAAATCAACTGAAAAGGCATCTGACCTTTTTGAAAATGACATAAAACAGACATACCTATTTTTGAAAGGGGAAACTTAATTCTGTACATAATTTACAGATTTTTTTTTTCTCCAGAACATAACAACAGTATTAATTGGCCACCAGAGACAATTTACAATTCATGAAAAGGCTGGCAATAGTTGTGCAAAAAAAAAAAAAAAGATAATTATATAATGCGCCTGAGATGCGCATATCTTTTAACTACAATCTACCCCTGCTTTGCGGTTTTGGAAATGGCGCACAATTCATATCTCTAATAGGATAAATATCTATTTCACTCTGCTCACTATTAATATTTTAATTAATAAACTAGCTTGCGGTAAAATGTTTTCAATAACTTTACAAATTTGTAACCTCTTTTTATTTATTTCAAACCTTTGCTTCATGGAAATACTGTCCCTCGCATTCTTTGAGAGACAGTCATGAAAATTTTGAATAGCTTTGTGTTTTGAAAGCCTGCGATGGGCTGGGCCCCTGTCCAGGGTTGTTCCCTGCCTCGTGCCCGTCGCTTCCGGGATAGGCTCCCGGGATGGAAAATGGATGGATGGATGGATGGGTGTTTTGAAAGCAGTTACACTAGACTACCTTTTCATCATACAGTAGAAATGTGGAACTGGAACGCCTATTAACTCAACCAACTCCAACATCGAGCGGGTCTGTTGATTTTTTTTCAACTTGTACCTCGACCAAAATCTTGGAACTCAACCGTTCCTGTACGGGTTGAGACACGTTCAACTCTACCAATTCGAACCTGAAATGGGTCAGTCGAGAAAAGTCTAGCCGCAACTCAACCGCCAACTCAGAACACACCAAAACAAAACAGACTTGCTAAAACTTGCATGGATCGAGACGCGTCACTGATGGGCTGAAACAAAGGCAAGTGGACGTACTGGGATGCTGATGCTTATGTTTCTGCTGATGCTCTCAGTCCCACCGTGCCTCTTGACCGAGTGTGACGTGTGAGAGCTGTGTTCCTGTGTTCGGTGTGCATTTTTTGTGCTTTTTCTACAGTACGTTTAGGGATACAGTAATCATGGCCCCTAAGAAAGTGAGCAGGGATAGCAGCGAACCAAAGAGGAAGGTGGTTAGAGTAACTGTAGAACTTAAAGGTGGTACACCTTGTGTCTGTTCTCGCTTCGGAGTACGGGATTGTCATTTATTCCATGTTTACCGCTTTTGTATGTGTGTTTTTTCCGTGTGTGTTATTTTTATATCGATTGTTAATGCTTTTTATTATTAGTTAGGTAGGTAGATAAGTTTAAATGGGCAATTATTTGGGGGTCTGGAATGGATTCAATTCATTTACATAATTTCTTATGGGGAAATAATTGAATAAAAAGACAGAAATAGTCTTTTAGAGTGTACAAAATGTACAGCCTGTCCTGTTACAACACATGATATCACACCCTGAATCTGTTCTAACGCGATTGATATATTAGTACCAAAGTCCAAAATAACATGGTATTGCATTTGTATTTGCGTTTTTTAGTCTGGGAGAAAATCACTATGCAAACTACAATGCCATAAGGTCTTGCACACAGCTATCAAAGTGAATGGCAGTGATGCCCGATTCATAATGGAATTGTTCTTTTGAACCGATTCTTTTCAGTAATTGGTCAAATCGGTTTTCAAATCTAAATGAAACTTTTTGTACACCCATGCAGTGCACAGGTCAAAGTCTTAGATTTTAAATATCTAAAAATATTTAACAAGTTATCATATAAAACACACAGCAACCTTTTTCTATTGACTTACATTGAATTTTTTATTATTATCATTATCATTATTTTGTCGTGTGTCGTTATGTCTCCCCACATAGCCCATCGTAATCCACTGTATTTGTCCTGTGTTCATGGCAAGTGCTTTGCCCTTTTTCCTATCTTACAAATACCGCTTGCATGCGCTATGACGCATGTGTAAGTCAACATCACGTGGAATTATTACATGAATTAACTAAATGGAGGTGGTTGTTATTCTATTGTTTGTATTCTTAGACTGCAAATTTCATGAATATAGGACCAGAGTTTACTATTAAATTTGATGGTACACGGTTCTGCTTGTTGAGAATAGTTTAAATTGTGGTCTTTGTTTTGTTAAAGCTGAAATATATCACTTAAATAGAAAGGTAAATCTTTTTTCTTTTTTTGTTGTTTTACTTGGAAGCATGGGCGTAAATTATGGGGGGATAAATCAAAAGCAGCTAATACAACCACCCTAATATTTATGTTTCCCTCATAATGGGTGGAGCCCTCAACCCCCCAGTGTTCCAGCCAAAGTTACGCTCTTGCCTGGAACTAAGTTTGTTCGATACAAAAGCATTACAAGGTGTTTTGAAAGCGAGGTTCATTGCCAAGCAAACTTACCAGGTTAAATTTCAATTTAAGTGTAATGTATAAAAGCATAATGGCAATACGTGCATATACTTGGCCATTATGATATACAAATATAAGAATATTGCAATAGTCTATCAATATCTAAGGGTTATATAATGTATTTACGAGAGGTATTTGGAAGGTGTTTTGGTATATGGGGAAAACCTTTTCTGAACTGCCTCCTTTACTTGACTTGAAGGGATGCTTGGTTCGATTTCTCATTTCCCTCTAAAGAAAATAGGTTGTCAGATCTCTTATTTTCTTGGACCAATGTGCTAATAGGACTCCACATGGAAAGTGTGACTCCCTGCAGTTATTCTAGCTCCATGAGTGAGAGCAAGATATGGTTTGATAGGGTTGCTGAGAGCACAAAAACCCACATCAGCCTTAAGATATTACCACAGACTGATTCAGAGTAAAGTGTTAATTGATGTTAAGGCTAAAAACAATTACTTTCTGTGGATTCATTTTGGTTTGCCTCTGCAGGTGACAGGTGTGCTTAGAGCCGTTATAAACAAAGCTTTTATATATTTCTACTTAGACAAACACTGAGATGGAGAAAAAGGTGTCACTTCTAAAACGTCAAGTGGTCTCTTATGGATCGGTGGTCCCTTCAGGGGACAGTGTAGGTAGTCTGTGTCGCTGGATTGATGATCCATGGAAGACTGCCTTCAGGAAAATAATGGCAAGACATAATGTGGAGAAGAAGCACGTGATTCTCAATTGAGCTCAATATAGTTTTTTTGGATCATAATACACACGTCATTTGTTATGACGTGTGCTGTACTATTCATAAAAAATTAAGCCAATACTTATTCAGTGTGTGTAATATTATACTTTTGTAAAAGATTATAAATCAAAAACATTTATAAAAACTGCTGTTTTAACTAGAAGCAGTTGTTATTGAAGCGAAGGAGAAAAATAAGCAAAAAGAATAGATCAGTCGGCAGGTCCAGTGACTGGTTGAATGTATTGCTGTATTATTACAACATGCACTGCTTATTAAATGATATACTGGATCTCCTGCATGTTTCATTGCAGTATGAATGGAACAAAGTGCCTGCTCCAATAGTCATGAAGAAGCAATTGACGATAAAGGGTAAACAGTCATCATACCTTTCTCTCTGTGGGGCAAAATGTATAAAAACTGTTTTTTCAAAGATACCTGTACTATCTATATCTCTCAATCGAAATTCCTTATCTGAATGTGGGAATACATACATATTAGCGCACATGTTAGATGTCCGTTAGATGTCATCCATCAGCCCAAGTCTAGTCCTGACAAATACAAGTGCTGATGAGAGTGTAAGGGTAGAGAGGGAGAGATCAACCGAGCCCGTGTATGAGAAATAATATGACATACATCAATAATACCATGCGGCACCAAAAAAAAGGGTGGGGACCAAATCATGTGCTCTATTCATAAGTATGAGTTGTTCATAAGTCAGACATTTCGAACCCAAGCAACTGATTCCCCATCTGAATGAATTTTATTTATATGTATTGGAAAAATATCAATAACAAGCGTAAATTGGACCCACTCTGCCTTTTTTTTTCGAAATTCACTGTTCCAGTATATTATAGGGCTTGAGAACCACATGGACGTTTTACATCAGATTGCTGCTGAGATATTCTTAAATAAAGTTCTCATCTCGTTATGTTATACAGGTCATCTCCTGGAGCAGAACCTCATTCATACACGTGTTCCCCTCATACTCATAAAGGCAACGTTCCGTACACAAAATGCTAGCGGCAGTGCTGATGCGTGCCCTGCCTGGCCATCGTGTCCCTCCACTGTACTTTCTCTTGCAATGATCTCTCAGCAAAACCCAGCATTGCTTTCCAGTCAAATATGTGCAGTATGGAACATGCAGCATTAATACCGCTTACTAAACGTAAGGGAAAAGTGCAACATCCCCTCCCCCGAACTGACCAGACACCACACTTGATGATTTTACTGGTAGGCAGGTTCTTTTATGTAACTGCATTCTCGTAATGATTATTTTCCTTTCCACAAGATACACATATGGCTACCATTTACAAAAATACACTCAGGAATATATTATCACCACTGCTCTGAAATAAATTAAATATAGGTACATGTAAATAAGAATTATAAACACATCAGCCCTAAAATTTGAAGTTACATAATTAGTCATATCATGTGTGCCAGCACAAAACCTTCATTTTAATAACGTGAAGAGTTCATACAAAGTACATGAAAAGTATTAAAAGTAACAAAATTAAATCTTTCCCCATTAAAAATAAATGATTTTTTTCTTTATTTTAATGAGACAAAAAAAATAATAATACTGGTTTATATATTACTCAATCCACCCTCTTTCTACAATCTGTAACTTTTAATTTGTTAGAATTTAGAAGCTCTGCCCAGTAAACATTTTTTTTGGGAAAATATTGGCACCTCCTCATTAACTACTGTATGTTGGGCACTTGGCTGGGACTACATTAATATTTACAAATGATCCATAAGGTACAGTGTATTATTGGCAATAATAATAATAACAATAATAATCATCATCATCATCATCATGTTTATAGGTTTCAATTTATCTGTAAAACAGATACTTTTGTCCAAAGCAGCATTAGATCAAGGAGGTAGTATATTAGAAGCATATGACTGCTGCTTTAAAAGTAACTTATTCTTACTTGGTTACTGATTTCACTTACTAATTTTTCTGCATTTCATTGCATATTGTCCTTGGTTTTTGTGGAATACAACTAATCTAGGATTATCACAATGCATTTTATGGAGAAAAGCTGGATTTTGACGTGAAATCTCCCCATTCAGATTATGAATTACCCTAAAATACTCTTTGTTAGATGTGCTGGTTACTTTTCACACAGCAGGTCAGTTTGTGCCCCTGCTGACGAGTGTTAATTAAATAGCTGGAAACTGAGCATCTAAAAGTAGAAGAGTCATGAGTGCAGTGCAAATACCAAGTATTTCTCTATTCTCTTTATAGGAAAAATTAAAGAATGTAAGCTTAACTAACTAAAGCAATTCATGCATTCTAGGTTCTTCTCCTTTGACACTAACTTGTTGCTTTTTTCACAAGAACATCTATCCATCAATTTAATTGTACCAAAATAAGCCACGATAACCTTATAGTATTCTTTACCCTATTTTCTGACAGCCCGTCCTCTACTCCCATGCGAAACCACGGCACTTTATGAACACATTGTATGCGCAAACACCTGTCAGACACATTTCAAGGAAACAGCTGCTCCTGCTGGTTTACATTTCACAATGTAAGGGGCAAGGGTTTTTGTGTTAGATTGAGCTGGTATATTTTGATCTGTAAACCAAGGGAGATTCAGCAACAGGAACAGTGAGACTTAAAAAGTTATGGATAAAGAAAAAAAAAACACATAAGACAAAATGAACAAATCATGTAGCATTTCTGATGTGAAATGTTTGCATGCGTAATGGGTGCCATGATTGCTCCGAGTCACATCATATGATACTATTGATACATTATATACAATTGCAAAGAAAGAAAATACAGTGAAATGCAGGGCTGCGCAGACACTATTTTAACTGCCGTTGTATAAGCAAAATGGACAGCCCCCCCCCCCACACTCGCATGTACCTGGTGAAATGTATTTCCTTATAGTAATCCATGGTATGTATATAGTAAATAATCTTTTTCTCTATTGTATAATCTAGGACAATAGAATGTATAATTATATAATTTATTCATCTTTAATGTATATTGTTAGTCAAGCCAGTATAGCTTGGCTATAATTTTAGGTAGTCTCTAAAAACCATCGTTTAATTTTCTAACCTTATAATGATATGTTAACAGTTAAGAAACTTGCACCCAAGATATTAGATAATAAAAAATACCTCTTCAATAATGATACCCAGTTGACACATCCTGTATAAACTAAATGAAGTAATTAAAAATTTATATATATATAAAGTTTAGGTTTGAGTGGTGGTATACCTGGAGACAAGGAAACGGTCACATTCACGAATCCTTAAGCATTATTTTGGTGTAAGCCTTGTGTTGCGTCAGGGCAGGCGAGTGAAGCCGTAAATGCGAGCAAAACAGGACTTAATTGACGATATACAAACTCAGAACATGGAGCGAGACAACGTCAATGAGAGACCTGGGGGAACAGACTTGAACGCAGACTAACGGCAGAAAACGTAGAACAGCTGCCAGACAGAAGGATTTCACATGGGGTTAACGAGGTAGGCATGGTCCACGAGAGGGCTGGATGGAGGGGTGTGACACCTTGAGTCAACAATGAAAAGTATAAAGGTTTTTCGGTAGTTACTCCTTTTTTAGCTTCTCAGACAAAATAATAAACAAATCTCCCTTTTGGGTTGTCCTGTCACAGCTTTTGCTTTAACTTCAATGCATATTTTCCGTCCAATACAGCCTCAAGTGTAATTCAACATTTTTACAATGTTATTTCACATAGCTATAAAAGCTGTCAACATTTCTTTGTGCGTGAATGTGTTTTTAATAGAACAAGGACACTTTTTTTCCATTTTAAGGTTTTTAAATAACCAGCCTTTATCGCATAAAATATACTGAATTAGGTTCGACATGATGATAATGATGATATGGTTGCTTTGCATATGAGAAAACCAGCAGAATTGTAAATGGTATTGTTCAGAGAACATTATAAATTCATTTTAACTATGATGTACTTTTTTGTCTTAATCTTCGGGATTGGAGATGTTTGGTGGAATTTGAAAAAAAATGTTAATGATGAAAAATGGTGTATTAAACCTTTAATACCTCAGGGCATTAAGATAAAGATGGAACTGAGTTTAAATGTCTGTACAAAACAGAAAAGGAGCAATTACGTCACTCTGCATTCTCCATTTCATATCAATAATTGGGAACAAGTTACTTTTTTTGCTGTGTGTGTGGATACCGTTTCTTAACCTTCATAAAACATTTAAAAGCATTTTTTTCACTCTTTTTTTGAGTCAACACACATTATCTTCACTAATAACAAATTGAAAGCTGTCATACTTGCACACTAGAATCTTACCACTACCTGGTGCTCTTTCACCTGTTGTCAGAAAATTAAACAATTTTTTTTTTACTCAGAAAAGCAATGATTTGTAACATTTTCTGAAAAAAGAAGAAAACTATTTACAAGAGTGTGAGAACAGTGAAGGTTTCGGTGATGTCGATCAATCAACGAGGCTGCTATCTCAGAATCCCTGTGATGCAGATTGATCTTGTCATGAGAAGGATTCAGCACACTCATTTAAGACGCTCAGTTTATTGGCTTTTACAGGCAGAGCACCCCCAAAACCACAATATCAGGATTTCCGCCTGCTAGCCCCTTATGCAAGGCCCGTAGCCCCAAAGGAGAGGAGCAAAGTTCGATATGAGAAGACTGAAAATTGTTGTATATCTAATAATTGCAATAACGACATGCCATTCCCTGATACCTGATCTGGAATATGTTTACCTGAACTTGAAATAAATTAAACTGTTTTTTTTTTTCCCACGTGAAGTCATGATATTCCATTAAAAATTTAGTAAGGACATTCCATTGGGCAGTTTTGATTTCTGGCATTTCTGAATTTAACCCAGCTAACTGAGAAATCATGTTTTGTGGAACACCCCTCTGAACCTGAATTTATGTTGCTTGTGTGGTGAAAAAAAAAAAACAAAATTCAGGTCCCATTTGTAATATTCAGCTCTTGAAAACTTGGGTTGTAAGATTCAGGTTAAGAAAATTCTGGTTGAGAAATATATTTTCAGAAAACAGGGAAAACATCAGGGATACTTTGAAAAAGCAAAAATGTATAGATATAATCGAGCACAATCCTGGCCAAACACAAGACAAGAAGATCACCATAATTTAGGTCATGATTGTTCAATATGGAGTATTCCTATTGGACAGTTATGACTTCTAGCTTAAGTCAACCCAGTTAACCGAGAAATCCTGTTTTGTGGACCCTCCCCAGCCACCCACACACACATACACACACACACATGCACTCAGGTGTAACATATAAATAATGTTTTTTCTGTGTGACTTCCAGAAATGTTTGTTCTTTTCAATTACTTCAAGCCATAAACATTGCAAGTAATAAATTAAATCCATGACGGATGCTCATACAAGAAACGACAACAAAAACAATAACAACAAAGCAACAATAATAATAATACTCTCCCTTTAATACAAAAGTCTAAATGAGCTCTCGTTTTCTCTCACGCTAAATCTCCCCCCGTTTATAAAAAGCTCAAAAAGCACATATTGTACGATAGCATCTTCTCTTCATTGTCTCCCTTGTAGGATCATTTAACAGGAGTCCCTCATTACACAATTTGCATTAGGTGGCATTAGTGTGAGGATTAGGAAACATGATTTACACTTGCCAGACACTCTTCATTTTAGCAAATGAGTTTCTGTTCCCAGTTGAACGATGAAGCATTACCCCCCCAACCCACACCCCTTAATCTTATTGAGCAAAAAAGCTTCCAAACCTATAACTGTGGGGCCTTGTTAGGGCAGCCCCCTTTAAGCCAACAGACAAAAATGAACGTTATATGGGCTGTCGCTTGATTGTGTTAATTAGAAGCTGTCAGACCATAATAAAGAAGAGGGGGTTTTGAGGTTTGCTTGAGGTACTGCTTTTTATGTATAATAACTGCTGCCGTTTTTGAGACAATACGCAATTTATTTATGGCAGATGAAACATTTAATTTACTAAGCACGTCCTTAATTTAAAAGGTTTATGCAACATGACGTTCAACTGAAGTTCGATCGTTATCTTCTAACCAAGGATCACAGGCTGTGATTTACAGGAGGTTGGGGTGAAGGAAAGTGGTCATGCTGGTGGCGGTCACCAGAAGACGAATGAGCAGAGAATGAATGGCATCGCCCTGGGCATCATGCGATAGCACATTTAGCCAGGGAGATTAATGGATTCTTCTGCATGGCAGAGGAGCGACTAGGGAGCTTGGGGTGTAATTGGGTTGGGGCAGGAGTGGGCACAGACAGCTGCTCACAGCTGGAGCCAATCACACTTACCCATCCGTGCCAGGCATCCAGGAATCATCCAATCATTCACCTCCTGTAAAAAAAAATGCATCGTTGTCCTTCACATTAACAGCAAAAAAAATACACTCTTAAGATCAACATTTTTTAAGGTAACTACAGTAACAATATAAAACACTTGTCTTCTTAAGGAATAATGTTTCAATACAATGATAATCATCATCATCGTCATCTTCCTCATCATCATTCCATGTATTACTGCTGACATATGTGTAACTTTTACTTTCACTGAATTTTTTTTGTCTTTGTTGTTGTTACATAGTGTACTACCAAACATATTTTAAAACAATAAAATAGTATATCGGTAAATCTAATTTGCACCATTCAAGGACAGCTAGCCTAACACGATTTTTAATATTGTAGCCTAATAAGATTAATAAATCACATTGTGCATGTGTACCGTTCTGCTCAACTTCTTTGACTGGATCTCACAACCCATTAATTCTGTTAAACATCCTTCCATCCATCCATCCATCCATCCATCCATCTTCTAGCTACTGGCCAGGGTCATGGAGGGTCATAGAGGGTCATGGACCCTATCGTAGGCAGCATAAGGCTCGGGTGCACTCAGGGCCAGAGACAGGCGTCTTCTCCCAAGGCCCCTGAATTACCAGCTTTGGGGAGAATGTGACATGACAGCAGTGTTATAATTTAAATAGCTGGATAAGATAACACTCGTCAGATTATTAACCTTTAATTATTTAAGGTTATGCTATTTTAAGACAAAAAGGGTCAACTGATCGTAGAACAACCAATTATTAAGGATAATGAAAACCATTATAGTTAATTAACCATAGACTAATATATCAAGATGAGTATAAACAGGCAAAAAACCTTTAGTATTACACTGAAAATAAATATTCATTCCAGTGTATGAGTACAGGAAGTAATACAAGTGAAAAAAAAGAGCAGTCATGGTACAGTATGTAATTGTCTACTAAATGAATGGGTTGATCGCAATCTGCAGGTGAGACCCATGACCCAGCACCCAAGCTGAGCTGGTTCACATTTTCAGTGAAAAGACAGCAAAAAGATGCTATATAAACCAGTAATGACACATTTTTAAAAGAATTATAATTCACAAATACTGCTAATGTTGAAGCAGCACTGACCCAGAGGATTAAGGAGTTGCCAGCGTATGATGTTTTTATAAGGAAAAAAATACATATAATCCCTGCAACATGAGGGTCGCCAATGCCTGATGTAGAAGCTCATGTATCCTCCTTATCACGATTCCGGGCGGCTCGGGCGCGAGAGCGTGGCATGGTGCACAATAAGGGTGGACGACCACTGGTGGCTCCAGGAACACGAAAAACAGGGTTTATTAAATAAAACGGAACACACAACAAAAACCAAAAGTGGAAGATGCAGGACAATGAGCAATCAGGAAACACACAAGGACAGGCACAAGAACGGGCAACAGGTGAAACCAATAAAATCAGAGAACTGAACAGGGAAACAGAGACCTAGACCAAGGAACAGGGAAACAGAAACTAACACTGGTGAATACAGACAGGTATAAACACAAGCAAGGGCACAAGGGAAAAAACCAAAACCAACTACAAAATCAGACACCACAACTAGAGACACTCAACTGAAACACTAGGGAGCCAAAATACAAAAGCAGAGGAGGTGGGATTCAAACACAGGACAGAAGGGAACACAGACAACTGGCTGCTCGATGTGTGGAGCCACAGGACCAGAGAGTGAGGAGGGAGGAACACAAAGACTAACATGAAGGACGGGATGACCAGGAACACCTGCTGGTCAAACGGGGAAGGGACACAGAGTGAGACAACAGGGACTGACCATGACACTCCTCACATCTGCTGTAATGCCTGTCCGAGACTTATACTGCAAATGGCCTGAATGGGATTTCTGTTCAACTCACTTTGAGGATCACTAGCCTTTTCCTTTACTCTTAATATTTTAAATAATACTCACAATACTCACAGGTATCCTCACATTAAGTGCATTAAATACATTGTGGTTTAGCTTTTGAAAAGAATAGTATTTGTTACTGAGAAAATTATTTGGCTCATATGCATTCTGATTTTTAGCTATATACAGACGCACAAATGAGGAGAAGCTCATTTGTGTTAGTAGTTTTTGGACCAGAAATGCCGAACATTGGTTGTAGTATTCGAATCCAACCATATTGTAGTTACTCAATGTTGTATCTGAATTGAAAGCATTTCTATACCCAGTCTAGACTAGCCTAGTTTGTCTTGATTCAAACTCGTAATTTAAAATTGACAGCAATGGCAGTCATAGGCTCTTCAGACATACCACAAATCACTTTTCTTTCTTTGTTTTTCATCCTGATTGGCCTAAACTGTTATGTCACTTGTTGAACCAATGCAATTTGTTGCATTCATAAAAATATGGGATGTGATTTGTCCAGCATTTCCGAGCCGCACAATTGATTCAGTCTTGACAGACTCAGAGTGCTCATCTTGACTCTATCCTTCATCTCATCCCCATCACTATATTTTGGCATTCATCTTATAGGTTTTCCCTACTCTGTAGGATTTTTTTTTAATCTACTTGGGAACATTCTACGTTTTATAGCATTCAATTATTATCAGTCTTAAGGTTTATGTTTATGTTTCTAAGGTAACTGTCTGGCCTGATGCTCTATTAATAGTAATTTGAAACATGTTTAATATTATTATGCCTCCAATAATGAAACTGAACTTTTCATTATTGAACATGAAGATCTGGTTTGTAGAGCTGCACTTTCGACGTGTTTTAATACTATGCCTGCTTGCATGATTATCCAAAGTCCTTCTTTTACAAACAAAAACAACCCGCTCACTTTGAAAAGGGCTGTTTCCTGTGGAGTGATACATGTCACATGCAATAGATACCAGGAAAACAAGCAGTGGATCCAACACAAGTTGTCCACAGCTGGTTGGAGTCTAGCCAGCTAACTGCCATGGCTGAACATGTCTGCTGTTAGCCAGGAATCCGCCGCCTGCTATTCCCAATGGTGCAGTCTAGCTCCCTGCAGCGGAGCACTTCACTGGATGTAGAAAGAGCCACAGCGGAAATAATCTGACAGTTTATTCCTCATGCAAGTCTCAGCTGTGCAGTCCGAAGGGGGAATTTGCAGGGGGGTGCCTGCCTGATTTTCCTTATAGAACAAACACTACAGATTAATCAGACTCCGTATTTAGCTCACTTCACAACCCATTCATTGAATCCCCATGCAATCAAATTCACTATTTTTTGACAATTTATATATTTCTATAATTATAGGAAAAAAAAATCTGACAGCACGAGGCAAACTAAGAATTATCACAAGAATGATTATAGTTTTGGGAAAATTTAAGAGGAATGCTTAAATGTTCTTAATTATTTATTATTTCATGCAAACTGTTATAATCATTTTCTATACAGTATGTGGATGTGTTGCAAGGTGATTTGTGTTTTTGAGTTAACATTGGAAGTACCATATTCTCGGGTAATAAAAATATATTATTAATAAAATAAATCCTGATTCTATATCACAGTTCATTTAGTTCCATTTGTAACCAGGAATTGAGTATGGTAATACAACTCTCCTGGCTGCAATTGTTGAGGGGGCTTTAGTTTGTCATAGTTTGTAGTGTTTGATGGTCAGGTCCACCCTGGTTGACTGCTCTGTCAAAAACTGTTTCCTGAGAGCTTGCTGGATATCCACAGTTTGAGATTGGCACTAAGTTCTGTAAGTGGTGATTGTAACTCTGATTGGGGAGGAACAGATTGGCAGTATTGTGAATCTGTGAAACACACATTGCATCCTTGCTGCCTCCTGCAGAAATGTGGTCAGCTGATCATTATAGAGAATTGGCGTGTGATTATATTACTGCAGATCTCAAACCACATCATTAATTACTCTTTGAAGACCGGTTGCATACAGACAGTTATTCCATAAAATTTCCAGTGACTAAAATTCATGCCCTGCCCAACTGTGAAACTACAAGAACAAGAGAAAAAAAATTGACATGCCACAAAACCTTATGTATCATCCAACATATATATTTTGAAAAACTTTGTATTTCCACTAGTTTTAAATAATCAGCCAAACTAAAATCAAGACTGTCCCCTGGTATTTCTGAATGCTGAAGGAGAAGTCTTTTGGCAAGTGGTTAATTTATTGCGTTGATTGATTAGGAACATTTTAAATGATGTGAAAGGCACGATAAAAATGATGAGTATCAGATTCATTTACTATCTGCTGCTTCCAGAAAACACAAAGAAATGCTGGCATTTCCTTTTTTGGGGTCTTTGCTCACTTTTTTGACTTTCATTCTCTCCTCTAAATCCACTTATCTCTTTCAGCTTGAGGCAGATGTAGGAAACAATGTAAATTTATTTTTGACATTGGGTTAGTCATTTGCAAGGCAAATGAGTACTGCGTCACTCAATGCTAAATGCTTCACACATTGGTTAGCAACATCAGTCTTTCTATAAACAGCTGTGACCCCAGGCAGGAAGTCAGGCATCCTACTTCCTGTGGCAAGCTGTGCCGTTGGCTCTCCTGGCCAGATCTGGATTTCTAATTGGTGTCCTCTCACCTTTTTATATCAAGACATTCCCATTTGACAGTTTTTGGCAGCCGGAAGAATGTCCTTGAAGAACAAAAGTTATGTCTGAGAACTATAAAATAACTCCTTCATACGATATACCTGTGGGTGTATGAAGACCTCATGGAAGGGTTCTTTTTTAAGTACTCAATAAGGAAGGTTAGGTAAAATAAAAGATGTCTCAACTGAATAGGCCGTGAGAAACTGTGTCATGATTGTAGTCTCCGATAGGTCTAAACTATTGAACTTTTCATATTAGGCCTAAATTAGTTTACCTTTATCTCATCTCATTAAATCTGATATGCTGAACTGGTGCCTTTATGGGTATGAAAGAAAGGAGATATTGGAGATATTTGATATTTCAAAGCAAGATGGGTCAATATTATATTGCCTGTGAATGTGCAGAAATCAGGTTATTTGTGATGAGCAAGAGAAGTTTTCCTTAAGACAGAGTTGTCTTTCAACATGTAATTTACTGTAATTTTTGTCAAATGAATAGAATATACTTTTGTACTATCCTGAACTGTTTTGCATTTGCTTTGAGGCTGGCCATTCCCTTCTGACCTCTCTCATTAGCAAGACAGAAATGCCATTGACCAGATATTTTTTGTTATCGCATCATTCTCTAGACACTAGTGCATAGAAATTACAGAAGGGTGGCTGTGTCTGAGATTATGGAATTGGCCGTGTCTGGCACCAACAGTACAGGAATATTTAAAATCACTGAGGTCACTCATCTTAGCCCTCAACAGTATATAAGATGGAGAACAACACATTGGGTGGGATGTCAGTCTATCGTGAGGAAAACACACACACATACATTTGTATTCATATCTTTGTGAGGACCGTCCATTCACTTCTATAAGCATAACTCTAATCCCAACAATGACAACCGTAACCGCCACCCAGCCCTAACCTTAACATAAGTAACTAAATGGGATTGTTCAGTGAAGGTGTATGTACAAACCGGGGGGGACTAGAGGACAAACCTTATTTTTCACAATAGTTTTCAAAAAAGTTACTGATATCTTATTAGACTTCAAGAACACAGCTTTCTTTCGAAACCTCTCCGCAGTGCCATTCCAGCCATTCCATGTGTTTGTTAAACTTTATCACCAAGTCACTTAACTACTGTAGTTAATTAACTGCTGGGTGGTATTGACTAGCCAATCAAGTTTGGTACAGTTTGGATGGATTACCTACATTGGAAGGTAATTGAAAATTATAATGTGCCTTTATAAGAGTTTTGACATGCCTGAGGTGACAGTTTTTGTCAGTTCAGGAATATATTGAATGAGGACTGAGTATGCCTAAAGAGTTCATATTAAAAACTGGTCATTATATATTATACTATATTATTCATGCAGTGATAGCTGAGGCTACGTAATAGGACATCCAAAGGGTTATATGTAGCTGCAAAATTGACAGCACACAGGCAAAGGGTCATTTTCAAGAGCCTGTTTTGGGTTAGGGTCAGCATCTAAGCAGCTGTTCGAGCACACTGGGAAGTGGCCCTGCCAACTAGACCATGAATATCACAAGTTTGAAGAATATGCAAAGTCTTTGTAGAGGTAGTAAGTTTGCTTTGAGATTCAGCAATGAATATTTATGATGGCATTAGCTTTCTGACATCTAGATCAACTACAGTGAATAAGAATGACAGTAAAATTCAATTTATGATGACAAATGTTACTTTCTGAACACAGATGTGCTTTTAAATGTTTCTTGCTAAATAGCAGTAGACGTCCAAGCACCTTACAGTAGCTTCAAAATTCTCATGATACCCTAGTTTCTTGATTTATATATTTGTGATATTGCTCTTTATATTGTTATATTGTTCAATAATTACCAAACAGGTTTATTTTACCTACCATCTAAACAAAAGAGGAAAGCAGTTAAAAACCGACTTCAATATATATATATATATATATATATATATCCTTGTAATATATAATCGTGATTAATCAAAATTAATCCACAGCAACCCTGTGATTAATTTGATTAATTTTAATCATTTGACAGCACTTATATATATATATTATATATATATATATTAAAATGCATCTTTCTGAACAAAGACCATATCATTTGTTACTAGTGCAGATAGCAGCTAGGTTCATTTTGAGATTGGCACGTTTAAATGACTCCTATTTCATTCAGTAACTTCATTCAGTTACTTACTGTAAGTCAAATATATGACCCCTTTGAACTTGGGGTAAAATGTTTAGCCAGGAAAGGATAGTCTTTTTTATTATTATTGTTCAATACAAGTAACATATTGACAGTTTTTTTTTCTTTTCTTAAATACGCTGTAGGTTCCCAGGTAATTAGCCCCTTTATCAGATTCAAGCCAGATGGTGGAAATATATGAGCAACTGATTATTCTATGCCTTAAAATGTACAAGCAATTTATATGAAAGACCAATAATAAGATATTTCACACTAAGGTACAGAATGTAAGCAATAAATACATTAAATGCCGGCGCACACCAAAATAATGTAGCTATGAATCATTGAATGACACTGATTGGGTACAATCTCGATGACTCATCAGGTGCCTGTTAGTTAATAATGTTAGCGTGATTGTTTTGTCTTTATACACAAACACACTGAAGAAAGCAGAAAACCGAAACCTTTATGTGTGGAACCTATGGTGGTAGTCTAATAAAATACCACAAAACGTCAATGTTAGGAGCCAATCCCTCTGATTTAAAAATCTAATAAAAGAACATGATTAAATAATATTTTTGAAGCAATGTATAATATATGATTTGTTTATTTGTACACTTCAATGATGGGGGTTAAAATAAATAACCTCAGCTTTGTAATGTGGTCTATGTATGTCTTCCCCAGAACAAAGTTTCCTTCCATAATCCAAAGACAAGCAGTCAAACTAACTTCTGTTTCTAAATAGCCCATAAAGTCTGATGGAGTGAGTGAATGAGTGTGGGTATCTGTGGGTTATATTACATTGTGAGGACCAAATGTCCCCAGAATGTGATAAAAACCTGTATTTGAACCTTGTAATGGCCATTTTTTGATCACCACAAAGGGAAACTCAATTTAATAAAAATTAGTGACTGCAATCAAAAAACTAAAGATGCCAAAAGTGTTGTATTTTGTTTGGTTACTGGGTAGTTAAGGTTGCCATTGTTGTGTGTCTATGTATATATATATATATATATATATATATATATTGTTGTCAATGGCACACACAAACATATATTGAACAATACGCATATGTCAGTATCTATATAAAAATGTTAGCTGTATGTTATGAGAAATGTTTCTGTATATGGGTGTATATTTAAATGTTAAACCTCCCTTCTGAGAACAGTGATGACAATGGAGAAGTCATTTGAATGGGCCATCACAGAATGTCTGAATGTTGCACCAGTCCCCGAACGTGACACCTTCCGCTGAACAAATCTGGTGAGGCAGATCGCAACAGGCACAGCAGGTGGCTTGCCGCTTAAAAAAAAGGCGAGAGAAAAGTCTGGCAGATAATCCTCGAGCACAATTATGCATATCTGTAATAAGAAAGAACAGACAGGCAGGCTCCAAAGCAATAGTGACAGAAAATTACCTACAAGCTAAAGAAAGTTTCTCTTATTTTTTAAAAGCATACTGTACCACAAGTAATTACTGTGTTTGGATTTTCACACTTATTCAAGAATCAATATGTTCTACCTGAGTGCCTGCTGAGTTCAAGTATGATTCAGTAAATGAAAACATTTATGCATTGTTACTACAGCAGGTTAAGATTTCATTCAGAGGAACAAAGGAAAAATGTAAATTCTGAACAATATCTATTAAATGGATATAACATTTTTAATTGTAGCAACTTGTAATAATTATGAAATATATTATTTAGTAAAGTACAACATGCACTCGTGAAAAAGTCACTGCATACTCAACAAATTGTTGCAAAACATATAGTAGATATGACTGGTGCTAAAATATAGCTAGGATGTGCAGAATTTTCTATTTCAGCTCAGCTTCTAATTGGGCTTGAAAAGCTATTGGCTGAATAAATCTGCAGAATATCAAGTTAAGTCAACTGAAACTGTCTATATACTGAAAACTGTCACTAAAATCCCTAATAATAGATGTGTTGCTACAGCTTGAATTACCATATTATTTAATATCCATTAATTAATGTTACATCTGGGAATTCTATCTTCTGGGGTCCCTGGTTTTGGGAGCCCTAGGTGGCCTCTTACTGTACACTTTCCTTATGGGAAGTCTGCCCCTATGCTACCTGAAATATAAGTCTAGCTCAGTATGAGGGGTTAGAAGATGGATTGATGGATGGATCGGAATTTTCTGTATTTTAATGGAAAAGTATATTTTAGGGTGATAAACATAAAATAGACGTTTAATAGCGCAGGTTGGTATCTTCGTGAGAAGAGTGTGATTGTCTCACTTTATCGAGAAATGCAGGTATGCGGGTAATTTAATTTAATAGAAGATAGTCTCACCAGTTTCACTTATGTTACTGGAAGAACTTACAGTATGGTCACTATTGACAAATAGACAAAACAATAGCAAGAAATTAATAAAAGATACATTATTTTAGGCTTTTTGCTTTCTACAATGTCACTAGCTTGTCTATACGTTTGAAGAATCAGCCTTAGTCTGTTGCCCTTGGTTGTACTTTTTCCGGATCAATGTGCATGCTCCATCTTTATCTTCTATCAATTTACAGCTTATCCACAGTCATTTTGTGTACGTTTTCCTCTGATTCAGGCCACATTTCATGAACTGTTTCATGAATGCTATCAATAATGGTATTATTCTGTCTGGACTGCTTCATGTAATCAAATTTCTCTGTTAAGGACAAAATGCTCCATTCATTTTAGCATTTAACATAGGCACCTGTCACCTCCCTAGCATGACCCAAACATCCATGCCTGTTACCCATTTGTCTTACCTCTCATTCCTAACCCTCATAGTAATCACTCCCAGCTGCCTTTCATCAGCTCCTTTGTCAGTCTCCTACTGTATATATGTGCTGTGCTCCCCAGTCCAGGCATTGACATCGATCCCTTGAGTTTCCTGTGTCCTTCCTTGCTGCACTCCTCCTGTCTTGATCCCTTGTGATCTGGTTTATGTCCGGTAACCGCTATAAACCCCTTTGTTTTTGCCACAATGCCTGCCCTCGATTCCATCATCCTTCATGTTGTGACTGCACCTTTCAGGTCATTCAGTTATTCTGTGTAAAGGGCAGGACCCCAAGGGTTCTCCTGTTAACTGACATATTATTACATATTCTTATGTTGCATTACCTAATATATTTTGTTGTTCCAGTAATGGAAATGCTGTTGTCATCGGTTTTCACTTTTGGTGCGGTATTATTAGTTCCAGAAATCTGTTATATAGCAATCTCTGACTAATCACAGCTGACAATCTGTAGAAGTTAATCATATTGTAGTTTAATTACTGCAGAAGAGCTCTTAATGCAAAAAAAGAATGCCAGACAATATTAGGAAGAGTTAATTTTGTTAGGGAACATAATAATATTAACAATGGCCCATTCTGGATAAGCATGGAGAGATTGATGTTTAATGCATAACAGTATTAGTAATGCATAGAACAGTGCTAGTAATCTTTAAGTACCGTCATTGTTCTTGTACCCAGATATTGGAACAACCATTAGTCTGGTCTCTACCGTATTTATGCAAATCATGTAATTACAAACTCTATTAGATTGCACTTCCCAAGCAAAAGCAAACTGATATAATAATAACACTAAATAAATAAAAACTCATTACACACGTATTTTAAGTAGTTAACTATTCTAATATTGTGATAATATAGTGAAGCATTAAGTTTCAAGGAGATACTTTTACAGCCAAAAAAAGTTGGGTGGCTTGAGAGTAGGCTTACCACCTAATCTATGTCAGGATGAACACTTTGAACAAGTTCAGAAACCAGTTACCATTTCAAGCAAAATGACCTGGACTTCACTTAAGTGTCGAGTTCTTGCTGTGTGCTGATTGGTCAGTCTCCTATAATCATGCATGAGTCACTAATGTTAACCCTTATATAAACAGCCCCCCCGTGCTTTCTGACTCGCACATTTATGGGAGGACAATTTGTGAATTTGTGAATAAACTGGTATATTTATGAAAAGATCTCAAAATATATAAAGGATAAATGAATCAATATGGACTTTTCCTTGGATCGCTCTAGGTTTTTGATGAATACCCTCAACACACCGGCAGTGACCTCCAACCTCTCAAGTAGCATTGACCTCTAACCTACACATAATCCATGTCAGGGAGAACACTTTGAGCTACTTCAGGCTTCACAAACTACTTTAAAACTGAAAAGCACCTGAGGTTGGCTAAATAGTTCAGTTTCTATTGTGCTTTGACTGGTTGGTTTCCTTTATTGAAAGACTCACCCAGCTGTGTCACATTGCTGCACGCACAGGTTGCAGTGGCGAAGAACCACCCGACAAACATGGGAGGCTGGTTACCTCCGTGGAGTTAACATACAGCTTGGGGTGCATTAACCAGTTCATATGGTGTTTACCACAATAAGTACCTATCTTTCACCAGTGATTAAACATTTTAATT
Organism: Mormyrus proboscirostris; assembly: GCA_026779585.1. Taxonomy (NCBI): domain Eukaryota; kingdom Metazoa; phylum Chordata; class Actinopteri; order Osteoglossiformes; family Mormyridae; genus Mormyrus; species Mormyrus proboscirostris. Next base: position 24,074,510 of record JAODKF010000002.1, on the reverse strand, counting down.
CGTATGTCTGCAAACTAAGGCACTGCTATTATTTGAGAATAGTAGTGCATTGATATGAACATTTTGACCAGTACGAATAACCAATATCTTTGTCTAATATTGGCAATGCTAATAAACAGATAAATCCTAAGTCGATGGCTGAATGTTGGGGAGATAGGATTGTTTTCTGGTAGTGAAACTTGCCAAGCTTGTCGGCACAGAGTAGCAGAATGACGTTACATAGATTTTTATTCTGTGAAAAACAAGAGATCGATCTGTCGGCCAGACAGAATGATGAATCATAAGCCTACAAGTTGCAGCTAGTACTTTCAGGCCACTTATAAGTGGGAAAGAGTCGACAAAATTCCTTCCTCCACTATGGAAAACAACTGATTCAATGCAATCATCCTGATGTCAATATCTTTAGTTTAAAAGAATACCAGCAGATACCAATATAGTAACCGAAACAAGTCCATCGCTAAGACAATAAGTAAGTTGTTTGTTTGTTTGAACTTGAACTTTGAGTTTTTAGGTATAGACATGACAAACAAGTAAGCAAAATGTGTAGGAATCTTGGTATAAGCAGGTCAATGTACTCCAGAGCCATGTATGGTATGTGTTTATGTGCAAAATGAATGAATGAATGACTGACTGACTGAATTTATGAATGAATGAATAAGTAAACAAACAAACAAAATATCATGAGGATTATAATCATCCCCTGCTACTTAATCTCTTGAGCAGTACTGTAACTGATCACTCTATTCTGCTGATTTTGACGTGGTACATTTTTCCTAAAAATTTGCAGCAATATGCAAGAATTACCATAATAATGCTTGCAAAATATTACATATTACAAACCTAAAGATTCTAAATCATTTGTATACGTTGTATTACCGAACCTGTCGCAAGCACCCTAAAGTTTAAGGGGTTTAAAGCTTTAGCGCTTTAAAAAATTGAATAAAAGATTAAAATTTAAAATAATCCTTAAATCGTTTCAGTACGTCTTCAGCAAATAGCCATTGTAGTCATTGAAACGTTTTCTTGATTGTTTGACAATGAAAAACAATGATTTTAAGAATAACACCAACAGACACTGAACACATTTCCGGGCAAAATCCACTGTATAAGGGATTCAAGAAATATCCTTCTGTGTATGACCTGATGTGCTGAACAAGAGTACCTGCTTTATGTTTGTGTTGGCCTGCTGAACGATAGGAGGATGCAGGCTTTGACAGAAGAACATACACTGACCTTCAATTAGACTGCAGGATGACACGTCTAAGGGGTGAAAAGTAAAGATGGTGAAAAAAGAAAAAAAATCAATAGCTAATTTTCTTCTCCTTTGTACTGGGATTTTGATGTTTGCAAAGATAAAAGTTGACAAGACATTGGAACTGAGTATTCTAACAACTTAAATTACTTTAATATTGACGTTTTATTAAAATCATCATACACTGTTGGTTTTTTTGTTTATAGTTTGGATTTTATTGCAATAGTTTTTGCACTTTGATTTCTTTATATTATACGCAGAATGTGAGAGGATGAAAAATACATACAAGGCAAAAGTTCTCTGGGATCGTAAGAACACTGTGCAGAAGGTCATAAAAAAGGAAATGGGACTGGATTCTACTGATGAAATACATTTTTGTTCTCTTTATGTTTATATTTGCTTCACTGATGTTCTGCACAAAGGGTTTAGCATTTCTAGCTTACGTATTGCTGCTATAGCGCGCCTTCTCCTGAGCAGATGTAGGACAGGTAGCCCATTAGTCCCTTAATCAGTAGGCTATCTGATGCTTCGCTAAGCCAAGCGCTGCCCTTTCAGCAGTGTCCTCAGTGACAGCCCTGTGCCAGCGACAGTGCTGAAATATTATGGGTAGGACGGTGAAAAATGCTGACTGATGTTTTTAAGGGGTTCTATTTGGTTACACTATTCATGGGAGAAGAGGAGAATGTTAGAAAAAAGAGAAATAAGGCTCTGTGTTCTTTTATTTTGTCCAATATCTATGCAATGTCCTTAGAGTCAATAAGTGTGTAGGACATTCTGGGACCACTTTCATACATAATATTTAAACATATAATAATAATAATAATAATAATAATAATAATACAATTATTATATAATTCCTTCTATACTACCCGCACACCCCACTCTGCTTTCTAATTCTCTTATAATTCTTGTATTTTTTTAAATGCTATGAAAAAGTATAATCTTGATGTTTCCTAAATGTTCTCTGGGACTGTTGGCAACCAGCAGTCATAAATGATGAAATATGAAAATTGTAATGTCTAATTGAATAGACTAGAACACCTGCTTGTCATTAGGAATTTATCAAGGTTAATGATTTTCTAACTTCAACTGCTTGTTACATTATTTATTTACAGTCACCCAAAACACCTACAATGTAGCACAAATCTCTATATGAAGTACCGTCCCTCCCAGATTGCCCATAGTGGCTATTTGAGTGCCTGGTGAGGGACTGACATTCCAGCCAAGGTGCACCTCTCCCTTGTGCCCCTATACTACAGAATAACCTGACCAGAATGACCAGTTGGAAGACAGATGAATGGAATATATGTGGATATGAATTTAATGTGTGTGCTATTGAGAAACTGTATGAAAATGCCTAGTGCAATCCCTTTGATCTGCCTCTATATCTAACTGCATTATCTTCTAGCTGTTTTGCCATGTGCCTGAGCAATAAAAATAATAAATTTTGTAAAATAAAACAACAAGAGTGTGATCACTTAGATTTGAATGTTTATGAATGATTAAACTAGAAAGAAAACCTACAAATATTTGCAGGATGGTGTCAAAATAAAAGTGCTGTTACAAAGTTAGTTTTACCGTATTTCCTCAAATAAAAACCGGGAATAGATTAAAGACCAGGTCTCAAATAATAGGGCATGGTCGACATGGACAAATAAAGGCTGATCCCCAAATACTAGCCAGGAAAAAAAAAACAACAGCGAGTTTGGGGGCTCATTTATAATAACTTTGTACAAATAAAATAGACAAGAAAGATCCATATGCACATTTTTACAAAGATCTTGGGATATATATATATATATGAAACAACATAAATAAAACATACCTTAAAAAGGTTTTCACATTTACAAATAGTCCAGAGGAGTCGTATGAATGTTTTGGCAGAAATGTAAATGACATGTAGAGTTCAGATAGAAGTGTGCATCTAAGTCATACTATACACACATTAAATTGATCGCATGTATGATTTACATGACATTAATGAAAAGTTAGCTTCTAAGAATACGCATTTAGAAGCCAATTACTGCTATTTGATTAATCCATTTGTAGATGTTGTATTATCAGTGTGATGTAGTAACAGAGGGAACTGTTACTGCATTACCTCTAATACCTCTAATACAGGCCTGCCTCAAGTACATTCCTGCCTCTAATACAGTCCTGCCTCAAATACAGGCCTGCCTCAAATACATTCTTGCCTCTAATACAAGCCTGTCGCACATAAAAACCTGTTACTACGGCATAGGTAAATACAGTAAAGGCCCTGGCCACTATTTGAGGAAATACGCTATACGCATGTCAGTAGGCAGATGTTTTAACTTTCGTTTAGGACGTCATTATAACCCTCACCTCTCAATAAGACTTTCAAACAGAAACCATGTTAGTTACCTTTGCTAAAACACTGTAAGAACAACTTCATCACGGTTCTCCTGTAAGAAAGTAAGTTGTATGAAAAAAGTTATATATCAATATGATTTCAATATCAAATCACATTTTGCAAGTACACAGTGAGGCATCTAATTTGTGTTAGATGTATAATATATAATCCATCAACGGTGAAAAGAGAGTGCGCTATGCAGTGTTTATCTTCAAAGTGATGTCAGTACTATCTCTCATCACTGCCTCCCTAAGCTCTTAATGTATTGTTTTTTGAAGTGCTTTGGTGACAGCATCTGTGTGCCAGCTACCTGCTTTCATTATTCCCAGCAGTGTTTAATATGGTGCAGTGCCAATCAACAAAAGCTCACCACACAGCTCAACTGTTATTGCTTGCGTTCAGTTTCTTTTTTTTTTCCTTTTTATGCGCCCCCACCCCCGTGATGGAACTCGAATTAGTTTCTTTCACTATGGAATTTAATTTTACGTGCGACCCTCCACAATTTGTCCACTGCAACACTGAGCTATCGCTAACTCTTTTGAACTCACGTTGAAACCACCATACATGTGGCGTGTTTCGAATTTTAAAATAAACCCTTTGATATGAAATTTAAGTACGTTAGACATCTGCAATGTCTGATTAAAGACATTGAAGACATCATGATCAGAGCCTTGCAACAGATGCTTTTGCTGCTAACTTGGCCGGTGGGCCGCTAATGAATCTCAAATCTTGTGCATAATAAGTGCCATATGTAAAGTCCAAGGGTGTAGTTGTTTTTGCTCGGCGACACCCAATGGAGCCCCCAAACACCTGCTCAGTGTCAGATGTACGCACCCTTTCCAAGTGGAGAGATTTAACTTCTGTGGTGCCAGTAACATGAGAGCCTGGTTCCTTTTTCAGCTACGAAGATAGATTTGCTCATAAGAAATATAGTATCAATGCATGGCTGATAGATACAGAGTTAACAGGGACTGCTGTCCATGTGTTTTGTGAAAGCAAAAAGGCATGAGAAGCTATGTAGAAAATATCATGATTGCTAATGATTATTAGGCACATGTTGGATTTAGAATAATTAATAACAAACTTTTTGATGAGTCCTATCTATAATATATTATTTCACATTTAATTCTTATCTAAAAAATGAGATTTAAATCTATACATATACACCTGCTATAACTTTTTAGCCATTACAGAATTGTTTCTGTGTTGTGTAGCTTTCCTCCAGGAGTATCTAAGTGTACGTAGTATAATTGTGTGTGTCTGCATGTGCCTTGTGATGGACTGGTATCCCATGCAGGGTGGACACCAGCCTTGTACCTTATGCTACTGTAGACAAGCTCCAGGAACCCCTGCAACCCTGACTGGATGGATGGATGGATTGGTTGGAATTCTCATTTACATTAGAATCCACATCTTGAATTGCACATATGTGTGGATAAAAAACTGGCCATAACATAGATTAAATATTTTTAAAACCAGATATCAAGCTATAAGTTATTATTATTCAGATAAACACTGGATAAGCTTTAGAAGGTAATGAACTTGAACCGATTGTCTAAACCTGTTTTCAGTGTGCACACCAAAGCCCATAAGCCCATTAGAAAACAAATGAAAATAAGTAAAAAACCCAAGATACATTATATTTATGAACTGCTTCATAACTCATACATTTATGTTAATAACCTAGTAATGGTTTTTCAGAAGTTATGAACTAAGCAAAATCATGTTTGTGTAAAGCCAGGGGGTTATGGATGTGTAGGAAAATCAGTTGACACTCATTCATTTCACCTGTGCCTTATTCAACTCTCTTCTGTTTTCTCTTGGATACATAAATAAACCAAAAGCAAGATGGTCAGCACTGCATCCACTTGTAATCTGCTTCATTTTCCTGTGTATTACTCACTGTGTCCACTTGTAGTCTGATTCATTTTCCTGTGTGTTACTCACTGTGTCCACTTGTAGTCTGATTCATTTTCCTGTATGTTACTCACTGTGTCCACTTGTAGTCTGCTTCATTTTCCTGTGTGTTACTCACAGCGTCCACTTGTAGTCTGATTCATTTTCCTGTGTGTTACTCACTGTGTCCACTTGTAGTCTGCTTCATTTTCCTGTGTGTTACTCACTGCGTCCACTTGTAGTCTGCTTCATTTTCCTGTGTGTTACTCACAGCGTCCACTTGTAGTTTGCTTCAATTTCTTTTGTGTTACTCACTGCGTCCACTTGCAATCTGCTTCATTTTCTTGTGTGTTACGCACCATTCGTTTTTTTCAAAGCCCATCTCCCCCCCAAAAACGCAAATGAAGTTACTGCCACTTACATTCACACATAAAGCCGTTCTGTTACCTTCCAGAGCAAGGCTTACACTTTGATCATAATGCACACTGCAAAGATTTCATTGTGTGCCAAGGAATTCCATGCCTGCCATTTCCCCCAACGCTAACATTATTTGATAAACATCATGAATAATCATGATTCTTGAAATAAGATGTTTTTTTTTTTGTTCAGATTTAACATTTAAAAAGCTATTAACTTAATTTATGTATTTATATTAATATAGGTAAATTGTTCTCCAAAAGTCATTAAGTCAATTAAAAATGTTGTTTAATGGACACCAACATAAAATGTGTTCCAAACCACTGTTGCATTGCATTGTTGTGCTTAGAAACATATCCTGTCACTTGTGTGATCAACAAACTGTTGTTCTTTTTGCATTTTGCATTCAGAGGTGAATGATCACATAGTATATTCAAATATTTAATATGTATTGATAAATATTTTTTTTTAATATGTCCTATTGAGAATACAGGGAATTCTTTTGTAAGATATTTTGCAAGAATAAAAATGTACAATGATGCATTCTTAATTGCCTGATTCCCAATTTATCTCTTACTTATTCTGAAAAGTTTAATAAATATAAGTATTAAAATTTCCGTCTTGCATTTCTGAATATATTAATTTATTTATGCTTTTTTCCGTTTTCTGCAGTATGCCTGCAGTTACATAAAATTTCAATTTCCAAGGACATACATGTTTAATGGGTTTCTTCCTTAATCCCTTAATACACTTCTTTCTAAAAGGAAAGTTGTTTTACTGCAGGGATGGCTTTTTAAAATTAAATGAGAATTTCCCGTAGCTGCAGAAGGAGCCCTAGCACTATGATCTTTACTTGTCTTTGATTAACCTGCATCGAGGCATGTTCACCAAATAATATGTGTAAAGTGACTGAAATATGTGTTTGTCATATAAATACTTATCAAAAATTGAAAAATGACTGATTTTTAATGAAAGACAAATAAAAATATAAACTACATCTCTATGTCCAGAAGGGTAAATAAGACAGAAAATGGCTAAACTCAAAGGACTAAACTATTCAATTATATGTAAGCAAACATAATCAAAAACTGCAAACACAACAACAGGTTGAATTGCAATTATTATTATTATTATTATTATTATTATTATTATTATTACTACTATAGCCTGCATGGATTAGCATCCAATACAATGTTCCTGTGCCTTGCCTGGGAGACTATGATGGATAGATGGATGGATGGATGGATGGAAAACAAGAAATACTGACCTACAATAAAACATAAATCTAAATTGTCTGTACTGATATCAACTTTCTTGAAAGCTACAATATGTGGACAAAATTCATTGAATCATGATGACATGAACGCCAGCCTGTCCAAGATGTATTTCTAAAACCAGGTATTAATACGAAGTTGTTCCAGCCTTTATTGCCATAATAGCCTGAGTTCTCCTGGGAAAGATGTACAGAGTCAACATATCGTTGTATGGTGTATGAAATTTTTAACTCCCCCCCCACCCCCTTCTCTAACTGCTGTACAATCCTTCACACTAGTGAATAATTTACACTACTGTCAACCATCCAGGCATGTTCCATAACCACCTATGCACTAAGGGGTTGCAGTGACATAGACCAACAAAAGTCCAAGAAATAGGCAGGGGATTCCCTGAACAGGATGTCAGATCATTTCAGGGCAACCACTCACACAATATGAGCAATATTTTGCAGCGATTTGTTTTATACTGTACATTATAATAATCAACCAATATTTAACAGTCTGACTGCTTTCTGTTTTCCTCTAGTTTTCTGTGATGGGTGCACCGGAATGTGCCGCGTGAACAGCATTCAGCGCCGCACCACCAGACAGCAGCCACCGACTGTGAATGCGAACAGGACGCGGCTGGGGGCCACTAATCACTGCAGAAAGGGGGTGGGACTGTCACCCTCAGAATCGCTTAAAGCTCGCAACAGCGGTAAATAACAGAGCACGCTGAAAGTCACCCGTTTCTTCTTCTTCTTCTTCTTCCCTCACTAATAAACAGCCCCAAGGATGACCGCCCCGAGGATGACCGCCCCGAGGGGACTGCCATCTCTCGACTGCTCCGACCGCTGATGGAGGACTGTACCCAGCAGCTCAAGAGAAGAAACAGACCCTGATTCGGGTGACCATGAACCCCATGTTACTCTCAACTTACCACCAACTACCTGCATTGCTTATTGCATATCTGCCAGACCCAAATCCCAGTCTGGGCGGCACCTACTCCTGCTTCCCCTCTAAATAAACAC
>JAODKF010000002.1:24045078-24066260 GCA_026779585.1 Mormyrus proboscirostris | reverse complement strand
CCCGGCATCTCTTGTTCCCCCTTACCCACCACAAAACCTTATTTATTGTGGACAGAAGGGATACTCAAGATCAAAGAAGTTATACTATTTTATTGATACTTTATTACTATTATTACAGCCTGACTCCATTTCGCTCTTAGCATCACAATACGTAGTATGACACCCATAAAATATAATTATTTACTAAGTAATATACATTCTGGCCATGTTAGCCCCCTCTCATATTTCTGCAGTGCCCACATCGGTGTACAGAAATTTGACTTTGGTGGCGTTATTACTGATGCAGCATGCCAGATAAAACACGATGCTTACATAATGAATGTCCATTTATTTAGTGGTGCCTAATTTGCAAACAACCTCACTAAGGTTGCACTGATCTGTGTAGCGCTTGTACATACAGATAGGTTCATTAAATTTGTATAGCCAGTAAATATACAAGCAATGGCTGCCTGAAGGACAGCACTTATTTCGGATTTGAAAATGCTAAAATTGCTGTGTATTATTCTGCAAAAATTTTGCTTATCGAGATGGGTAATAGTATATGCCCTAATTGTTTATTTTCCATTAATTACATGTACAATTCTGAAGCTTCCAGTTTATGGAGGGTGAAATATAGAGCTCGATGATACTGGTGAGAGAACATCCACAAATGCACACAACGCTATTACTTAAACATTTACCCCTCGTTAGGCATATTTAAAATAAGGAGAGGTCATTGACATTTATTTTGTGAAAACATAACTCAATGTGCTCATGAAGCTGTTTTACCTAGGAAATAATGAAATGATGCATGAACTACCCAGCTCTGATTCTTTCTGCATCACTCCTGCACCTTGCAGGAGAAAGGGCTCCCCTTTTCTGTGCATTTATCATTTGTAATTAGGCTGCCACTTAGTGAGGTTCTGACTATTAATTAGCCCTAACAGTGAGATATGATTTTTGAAACATACCTGCTATTTTTGACATGCATGCAAGGGCAATTATAGGATTTGACCCTTAATGTTGCTCAGACCCCATGAATTATGGGATGGAATTGCTAGATATATTTAGAATAATAATTTTTTCAGTCGGAATGAAGCAAAAATAAAATGGCTGAAGTCTTCCTAAATAGGCTGTAGAATTGCCTGTGCATGCAGGTGCCACAAATGCTCATATATAGTAGGAAAAATATCCAGTATGTAAAGCCTATGCGTGCCTGATCTGTACATTGATTTCATTTCATCTCTTCAAAGCAGACATCAAAAATCTCCTATGCCTAAATAGCACTTCCGCCCTCACCAGATTTGCACATGCATAAAAGATGGTAATAGGAGTTGCGGAAAATGAAAGTGCAACCAAATGCAACAGAAGCATAAGTGTTCATGAATGCTGACAACCATTATGTTTAAAACTCCTGCCAGGATGTTAAGGGACAGGCAGCTTGAAGTGTATAAAAAGTGATTGTGATAGCTGCACAGTGACTGGATGCAAAATTGATCAGAACCTTGGAGAGTTGCTGTCTCTGAGTGCATGTCAGTCTGAGAGGAGCTCAGTGACGCCTCTGATTCCTGGAGCGTGATCCTACACATCCAGGGAGGGAATTAGCTCTAGCAGCGGTGGAGGGAGCCAGCTGTCTCAAAGGAAATGGCTAAGCAAAGAGCCTGACAGATTGATGGTCAGGCATTTTTTTTCCAACACCAGCAACCATCTTGACCTTAGGCAGCATGCTGAAAGTATCACGTTTTACGGCCATGTTGGGTGTCTTTATTTATCTATGTTTATTTACTCTTGAAGACACTACCTTTAATTAAACGTTATGAATTAAACTTTATGAATACACTACTGCTAATCTGCTAATGTCATGTTATTGCGTTCAAGTTGTGCATACAGATTGGTGTATTAAAGACATACATTTTATTTATGCTTATACAGTAGTTAAGGGACTCCTTTTTTATACAGATTAATAACTTAACTTGTCAATTAATAACACTGTCCTTAATTGACATGGACTTATCTATAAAGCACTCTGTTCTTCTATATATATATATATATATATATATATATATATGGCAGGTTGCTGAAAGAAAGAGTATTTTTTGTGATATAGGATAGTATTTAGCCCTTTAACACCTGTTATATTGAAACAGATCAGCCACTCTGGCCTGCCTGGTGACCCGTTCAGCATGGACAAGCAGTGTATTGCATGCTGTCAGTAGTATAAGGTTACTGTGAAATTTATAATGTTCCAGTTATGGTGGTTAGTGCATGTCTGTGTCTGTCCGATTTACACAGAAAATAAAACAATCAAAGGGGAACTGTGAGAAGAGATTTTTGCTGGCACTAATCTGTACCTCTGGAGACGGTTGCCTGTTGGCTCAGCTTCAGTTCATTCGCTGACTGTTCTTTATAAACATGGGCTTTTCTTGACAAGTCAGTGTTAAACAATTGGATACAGATTTCAAGTGTATATGACTTCTCTAGGTAGAAATTACTTTCCAAAATTGTCTTTATTTTTTTTTTTTCAAAAATGTAATATGTTGTGTTATGAAAGAGAACATTGTGGGATTGTTTGTACATTAAAAGTAATGTAGAGAAATCAGCATGGTTACCATACTTTTTCAAAGCCCGCAACAGGTTTTAAGAATAAAAATTTCAGTTTTCCACCCTTACATAAGGTCATAAAGACATTGACTAAACATACAATAAACATGTAAAGCATTTACAGTTATTTCTTTAAGAATGATTACTGTTCGATATCTCATCTTGATATCTAGAGAGAGAGTATTTATACATTATTGGCAAACTGGGTCTAATGATCTTTTTATTGCAATACTTTGTGCTTGAGTTTCATGGCAGAAAAAAAATGATCAAGAAAATTTTACTGACCAAGGATATTTTATTTGGTTCATGGCTATAGGAGCTTTGCCTTACGTTTCTCAAGGGTACAATCACGGAACCCCTTATAGGTACTAAACCTACAACCAATTGGGCACAGGTCCAGTATCTTAATTGCTGTATTACCTGCTGCTCTTGGGAATTTAATTGGAGCAGCACCCATGGCAACCAGCCAAATGCCCATGGACCACAAAGATTATTCAAAGAGTTCATTAGGTTTAAAGCCAGAGGAGTCAGAATGCAATATCTTGCTGTCTACTTTGTTGAAACCAGGTGGGCATTACCATAGCTGATAGTGCTTAAGGGTCAAACAGCTTATTGTAATACCACTGCTTAGAGAGAAAGAGCATTTCAGTGTCATGTAATGAGATTTATGCTGCAGACAATCTCTGCCTAGTCTTTTTATTGTCAACCAAGGAAAGCTATTGCAGTCTTTGAAAATTCCATTTTTTAATTTAGCTAAGACTATATTTTCAGCCATATGCATTTTGACCAGTTAGAAATTTATTTTTATTTTTTTTACAGATTTACTCATTAACTGAAAGATGCCAGTGACAGAGATATTTAATAAACCTATCAAAGTTAAAAGACATCCGACCTAGAAACTGTTTAGAAAATTAACCTTAATTTTAAGTTTTTTCCACAAAACACCAGCTTTTTTTTTTTATTTTTACAAAGTGCAACAAATCCAAATCCAAGAATATTGGACTTAATACAGCACTTAGAAGACTTAAGAAAGCAGTTATACAGCACTTAAAACAGAGTTCCTGTGTCACTCTCTGGAAAAGAACAAACTGGTTTTTCATTAGTATTGAAAACAGTGGTTAAGTCAAAATCATTAATTATTGCAATATACAAAAACATATGTTGCGACACGTGTTTGTCAAGTACGGAAGATTATACATATGTGATAAATAGCCAAAGAAGGATAATCGTTTCTGACCCTGTAGCTTATTATTTGATCAAAATGTCCTACACTGATACACCTAAAACAGAAGGGAAATATTGAGTTGCAGATCAAACCACAATACTGCACTTTGTGTCTTTGGCATCAATGCAAACTGTAACAGCCAGAGTTTGGAAATTATGGCAAATTACTTGTTTACATGTGACCGCTCACCTTGTAACATTCAGCTACCAATTACTGGAATATTTCGGCATCATTATAACAGTGCTACATTTGGATTATTAAACTAAGGCAGCATGGGCATTATTCTTTAATGAGTTCTCAGTCACTGCTGTCAAAGGGCTGTTGTCTTTGACAACTCATTACACAGATCGTTCCCGCTCCTTATCGGCTAGATTTCAGACCCACCTGCTGACCTAAAAGCCTGTCAACGGACATCAAAAATGACCTTTTTCCATCATGGGGAGAGACAAGGAAACTTGCTTGTTTTCCTTGCAATTTAAATAAAAGTAAGCAATTGTCCAAAACTTGGCACTTGTTGTTCCAGTGAACAAAGAAGAGCTCAAACTGATTGTTTCAGAAAAAGGAAAAGCGAAAAAAGAGGTTTGAAAGACTGCAATAAAGCAATGCCATTTTATATAGCCACAGGAGAAGAACAGGTGATAAATTCTTTGATTTTTACAATAGCCCCACTGAGTGAAAGAGCAGGTGCTGACGTTTATTCCTGCAATCTACTTCAGTGTTGTAGTAATCTGTACATTTAGTATCCACAAACGACACAACCATTTCCTCCCCTTTTCTGCACACATAATTGCAATTGATTTCCTTGCTTTTTGTCTTGCTCACTGCTGTCCATTCTTGGTCGTAGTTCTCGATATTCCTAGTGACAAGTCATCTGCTCTCTATTGTGCAGAGTACTGAGCAATGTGATCATGCTCGTCACACATTACTTTGACTCATCACTTTAGAGATCAAGTCCATTAAAACCCTCTCTGATATAGAGGGGAAAAAAGACAACAGCTTAGACCTCAGGACTCTAAATCGCTGTATACCCATGACTCAATAATACGTTCGCTGGTTCTTTTTAAACTATCACATACAAGTATTGATCATAATGTTATTTTGTCGCGTGAAGCCAGATTGCTGCTTCATACTTATCTTAAAAATCACAATTATTTTTGAAAAGAGCATCTTTCTCTTTTAAAATTGTAACCCAAAATTCAGTTGATTTGAAGATACTTTTTCTTTTAAGATTTAATAATATAGAGTGACTGCAGAAAGTTCCTAATGTACATATTTTTTTTTTTACTTCATCCAAGTATAGAACAGTGTAGTTGTTGCATCATTACACTGCATTTATCTTGGATATCCTAATGGGGAGCAAAAAGAAAATAATGATAATGGTCTCTCACATACTGTACATAATAAGGAGCATCCTTAAGTGCTATGGTGTAGTCTTTTTATGCACTCATGCATGTAGTTGCAGCTTAGGTAGAGAAGTAAGGTTCAAGATATATTCTAGGGTTTTCTTTTAGGATTGCTTGGTTACATGAATTATATGTAATTATTCTGTAAAAATAGAATTTGTGTCATTAAATATAATGTATTCCTGTCATCCTATTCCCAATTCTGCCTAATGTAAAAATATAAATATAAAATACAAATACAAAACAAAATTTGGAAAGAAAATGAAAAGTTTTATTTAAATCATATGCATGTGCAGTGTATTAGTCATTGATTGGATACTTTGCATCAATTAGATTTATCTTTATCATTTGTATGCAAGCAGAAATGGCGTAATGAGTGATTTTATGAATATGAGCAATCGCATTGCCAGTGCTCTGGGATTCACATTTGCAGGGATATGTTTCTCGTTTTTTGTGGCTTTCCAATGTAGCGTTTTTGCATGTATCATCTCTCAGTGTTACATGTAATTGATACATATATCAATGGAATGTTAAAAGTTCAAAGAACTGCAAATAAATGTTTGCATCATAACATACACCACGCTAATTATACAATGGCTGAGGTAAACTTTAGAGATGGGAAGCAAAAATAGCTGCTTTCAGCGATATGATATTCTTAGGCTGAAGGGCTGAGCAGCAAGATTTATATGATATATTAGAAGCACATTTTCCAGAGGCATATGATTGAGAGTGTTTGCGTTTGCATGAGCTTCCTCTCATTGTTTCAAGATCAGGAGTTTTGGTGAGGTGGGTTCTATTAATTATGATTCCTAGGACAGGCTCCAAGGTTGGTGTGATCCTGCATGAACTAAGCATTTGCACAAAACAGATGGGGAGAGTCAGATATATGTAAATACCTGCTTGTCTATTTATTTGTTTGTTTATGTTTGTTTTGAGGTGTGATGTGTGTGAGCGGTGAGTGAGCCCTGCGATGGCTCAGTGCCCCATCCTGGGTTATTCCCTGCATCACACCTGTTGTTTGCAACTTCCGGGACAAGCTCTGGACCCCTGTGACCCAGGACAGGGCAAGCGGTATAGAAGATGAATGCGTGAATGGGTGAATGGATGAATGAATGAGTGTTTTGACAGATTTATCCACATTAATTGGTCAAATTTGTACTGTTTAAATACAGATATATCAGCTGTTTCTTCCTTCATAAAGAAAATACACACAAGGTTCAATTGAACTGCAACAAAGGGATTGTGCAATATGGCTTGTTTGTTTGTTTTGTTTGTTTATTCATTCATTGTTTGTTTGTTTCATTCTTCCCCAAACATGTATAGGTTAAACTAACTGCATTTTGGGTTGAAAGTACAAAACATCAGCTTTACAATGTTGCCTTCAAGCAGCTGGTAGTTATTAGAGACACAATGTCACAGTGCGCATGTATCTATAGTGTTTTTTTAGGACCACTGCTGTTCCATATTTACATAAACGATATTGACACCAATATATAAAGTAAATTGGGTAAATTTGCAGATGACACCAAGGTGAGTGGTATAGTAGATACTGAACTAGTTGCACAAAAACTACAACCGGATCTTGATTTAATTAGTTACTGGGCTGATACCGGGCAGATGAAATTTAATATTGACAAATGTAAGGTAATCCGTGCAGGGAGCAGAAATATAAAGCACAAGTATGTTTTGTGTTCCACTAAAATATAGGAAGCTGACCGGGAGAAAGATTACTGTTGATGCTTGCATGTCCCACTCTCACCAGTATGGGGAAGCAATTAAAAAGGCCAACAGCATGTTGGGTTACATCTCTAGGTGTGTGGAGTTTAAGTTAAGTGAGGTGATGCTAAGATTATATAATTTCTTAAAGACCCCACCTAGAATACTGTGTGCAGGTTTGTTCACCTTATGTTAAAAAGGACATTTCTTCTGTCTCTCATACAAAAAAGGTGCAGCAGGCAAATCTTCAGCAGAACATCAGGACAACTAACCAAAAATTGACTGACCCAACATGATGTACAACAGATATTGTGTAGGTGTCCAGCATCAAAAACAGCCAGAGGAGGAGCACAGAAACAGCAAAAGAAACAAAACACGTACGTCATGATCTGAAGCTGGCCAATATAATATGTGTGCAGAATATAATAGGCAGCTTATAACAATTCTCGATAGATGAGAAAACATATTTCAAAGAAAACAGCTTGTTCACTGCTGTTTTCCCGGTCTGGTGACGGAGAAGAAATGGTTCACTCAGTCTTTCCCTTAGGAACAAAATAAATTCATTCTAGTTTAATGTTTACTATTACTTACTTTGCCACATGACTTATCAACAGGACAGGACTTAAACAAGTGACAGTACAATTCCAAAATAGTTTTTTAGGAAGTCATGTTAACTATTGCCATAAAATTGAAAAGAATCAATGTCCTCTTTTCAGAAAATAGGTTAAATGTAGCTAGTGAGGATAAAAAGATGTGAGTGTTGTGGTGCTAATGTGCAGCTTGCCTTGTAATCAACCCAACACACCCAATACACTGGAATTTGTCCTTTTTCAATGTTACGACCGCTAGTATATTGCTTTTGCTGTTTGGGTGTTTGTGCCAATACCCCAATACACTGGAATTTGTCCTTTTTCAATGTTACGACCGCTAGTATATTGCTTTTGCTGTTTGGGTGTTTGTGCTGGTGGTGGGATGGGTGTGTCTTCCCCGTGCAGGCCCCGCCTACTGCCACGTGTCCTGCCTCCCAGTGGATGATCACTGTATTGCTCCGGCTTCCTGCGTTGGGATTGGTTGGCTGTACTGTACATGGGACCACTTTTTAAGGCCTCATCCCACGACACTTCGAGAAGACCTGCTCCGTTGTTGTTTGTACCTCTGTGTGTGACTTAATTACCTCTGTGTGTGAATTAAGTGATTTTCTGTAAATTACTTTCTTCCTGGCTTTGACTATGTGTGTGTTTTTGGTTATATAACACTTGTACCCGTGGTTAGTAGGAAGTCAGTGACATTTTTGTTTATCTGTTTTTCTCCTGGTTTTGGGTTAGATAGGGAATGACGGTAGATGGTGTATATTTATTTTCTTTTCTTTGGATTAGGTAAGTTAGTCTATTTGTTAATAGGTAGAAGGAGTTTTGTTTATTATTTTGGCATTGCCGGCTTCTGAAGATTTTAACCACTTGGTAACAAAGATAAGAGCAGTAATTAAATATACAGTAAACATATTTCTAGTCTCATCCTCTTTTGTAAAAGTTGCGGCCCGACCTAGACCAGCTTGTAACATTCAAAGAGTGTGATATGACCTTAGCATCAGCTAATTGATAGATGACCAGAGATTTTATTTTTTTGATATATAGCAGAATTTATGATTTTTTAATGATGACAGGTCACCAAAATCTTGCAATACCTATGCTATATGTTTGGCTGTTGGCATGACATACTTACTGTTAAATGCAGTGATTCTTTTTTTGCCAGAAATAAACGGAACCATATCATTCAATTGTTTCAACTTCTATGTTCATATAACGATCTTTTTGGATGCTTCTTAACCGTACTTGATGAGCACTGGTTTCAGTCATGCTACTCTGTCATGAATCCCATTTTTGTCCTGTTTCCTTGTCATTGTGGAGTGATAAACATTTGCCTTAAGTGAAGTAAGACAAGGCCATTAATATGTCTTATGATATTTTGTGACTTCATTCACCATTCTACATTGTACCCGTAGATGAGTTGGAGCTTCCAAAACTTTGAAATGATTTTGCCACATTATTCCAAATAAAAGTTATTAACTTTTTGTTCCCTTCCCAGATTTAACAAGCATGATGTGCTTGTTAAACCTCTGTGCCAGCTAATTCACATTGATGGTTAGGGTCAGAATTACTGTGATTTATACTGGGCAGGGCTGCCTGTAATAATAACAGACGTTATCCCTTTAATTGATTAAAGGAGATTGATTTAATTGAGGGAAATTCCTTTTCGTACACAGATACTTGTTACTTAGCATTAAAAATGTTGAATTCTGTTCATTAAATAAATTAAATTTATTTTCTCTGGGACCTTATTTCTAGCATTATATACTCAGAAATATGCAATCAGAGGAAATCAGAATCAAGGTGAAAAAATTTTCATGGCACTATATAGTTTTTTTTTCACCTTTCCTCATTATTTAATCTCCTTGTCTATGTCCACCTGATGTACCTCTTCGCATTTATGATTTGTGATGAATTTGCTAACATTATACCGTGTGTCTCCTCTCGGCCCTCTATACCTCTAGGATAGGGAACATTCCTGGTCTCATTAAATATTAACACTCATGTATATGCATACCAGTTTTATTGCATATGTAACTATGGAATTGCACCCTGCAAGGATACAGAGACAGAATAAAATGTACCGTAGTGTTGCGGACAGCAACTAGAATGAAAATCCATTGTGCGGAATTAGAAAATGTTCTGCCTCTTGGTTGTAACAATAGTAGTGAGTCATCCTAGACATTCCCAATGACAAAATATGATTTTTTTAAAATAATCTAATACTTCCATTATTTATTATTGCTTTTTGTGTCTCAATTATATTTTAATTTTTAGGATGTCTAACGATGAAATGTCTTGTTTATGCTGAAGATGAAGCACATGTGTTTCACTATAAGCATATAGGTGTCAAAATTAATAATTCTCTCACCTACATGATTAATTGTTTGTTAACTTTTTTTCATAAATTGGTGCAAAAATCTATCAGTGACTAGAACTATATCTGTATACTATTGTGGCAGCATAGCAAGGGGCACTAATGTGGAATACATTCAACTGATAATGGAGTGTGCTCATTATGACATGTACATTCTTATTAGGAATGCAGTTGTAACTAGTTATATTTCCATTGCAACTAGTTCAAAAACCATCCATCCATTCATTCATCCATTATCATCCACTTATCCAGGATCAGGTCATGGGGGCAGCAGTCTAATCAGGGATGCCCAGACCTTCCTCTCATCAGCCACCCCCTCCAACTACCCCGGGGTAATACCAAGGTGTTCCTAGACCAGCTGACAGATATGATCTCCCCATCGTGTTCTGGGTCTGCCCTGGGGTCTCCTCCCAGTTGGACAGGCCCAAAACACCTCCCCAGGGAGGTGTCCAGGAGGCGTCCTAGATCGATGCCCCAACCACCTCAACTGACTCGTTTGATGCAGAGGAGCAACGGCTCGACTTCGAACACCTCCCAAATATCTGAGCTCCTCAGCCTGTCTCTAAGGAGGAGCCCGGACACCCTGCAGAGGAAACCCTGCTGCTTGGATCTGCATTCTCATTCTTTCGGCCACTACCCAGGGCTCATGACCATAGGTGAGGGTACGATCGACTGGAACATCGACAGCTTCGCCTTCTTGCTCAGCTCTCTCTTTAGTACAACAGAACGGTACAGCATCCGAAATACTGCCGACGTTGACTGCTGATCCATCAGTCGATCTCCTACTCCCTTCTTTCCCGACTTGTGAACAAGAGATAATTGAACTCCTCTGCTTGAGGCAGTACAAGATATTTTGCCATATCAAAGAATTGTATCACCAGGGCTACCCATCGGACAACGCAGTGGCATGCTAGCCTGATGCATAAATAATGTAAATAGCTGTGTGTATTAATTGTGTACGTATTGTGTGCATGGTAAGGATATGTGTGATGTTAACTGTTGTAAACAACGCGCGTGCAGCCAACACGCTGGCCAGTGTGTGTGAGTTGTAACAGTGACTGGCGCACGTCAGTAAAAGCCATTTTATGCTTTTACTGTGCTAGTCTGCCTCATCATTTACTGCGCTCAGTAAATTCATCATGCGCAGTGCCCGCACCACAGTATGCATATAAGTAAGTTAAGAGTATATAATTAAGTAACTACAATATTGCCTCTAAACAATTAAAATGTGAGTGATAATGAACCTGTATATCTTCTTGGTGATTCCTTACCAACCTACTGTACAGAAATAGATCTGTTAGAAGAAATATAATCTGCCACACTGTAATTTCATTTCATATATGCAGATGGAATCTGCCACTGTGCTTCTTGTATATTAATCAAAAAAACATATTTATGATTAGTAATAAAGATCCTATATTACATTCAATCATGATACAGATGAAACAATATTTTTCTTCTATTCAGACGGATGAGCCCTTTAAAAACATTGTTTAGTTATGCATAAAATTGAACTGCTGATTACAATAAATAATACATTTAAATTGACAAGTTTTCATAAAAGCCAATGCTAAATTAAATAATAACAAAACAGTACACAAGAATAAACATTTCACTTCACTAATCTTGCTACTGGGGTCCACATTACTTTGGAGGCGACAAGTAAATACAAGTTCCACTTTTTTTGGAGTTGGTATTGATTGTCTCACTACATAATTATGACAGCGAATGCAAAAGCTACAGAAAGCAAATTCTGGAAATAAAGCGAAAATTTAAAAACTGCAGTGGATGTTCCAAATGTAGCACGACCCACAGAAAAAGACATATTTGGCATCAATGTAGATTTTTTTTTTTTGGTATGGTATTGGCAATGTTCTTATTTAGCAAATATGCATTATTATAATTTATTGTTTTGAATTCACTAGAAGTTTCAGGAAGCTGAGCAAACAGAAAAAGTGATGACCAGCCACATATGCAGACTTTCCTTTCAGAGCATGTGCAGAAATGTTACAGAATATACTTTCCGTTTCTAGTATGACATGGACAATGTCGCTGGTGATGGGGTGTATAGGTACGTTCATTTTACCTGTTCTTTCTTTATGATCAATATCTTCCATTTGCTATTTTCAGTAATCTAGCATGTCTCTTCTATC
Organism: Mormyrus proboscirostris; assembly: GCA_026779585.1. Lineage (NCBI taxonomy): Eukaryota > Metazoa > Chordata > Actinopteri > Osteoglossiformes > Mormyridae > Mormyrus > Mormyrus proboscirostris. The sequence continues at coordinate 24,054,219 of JAODKF010000002.1, read as the reverse complement.
AGTAGCATCTCCTAAGTCTTTGTACATGTGTTTCTTGTTAAATTTCCCCATTTTACTAGTCATGTCTCCATTTTTTGTTTTTTTTTTTTTTTTACATTGATCCCTTGTCTGACCTCTTTCCCAGTATCCCCTGAAAAAGGCAATACAGAACTCTAAATTAATTAACCCATTTTCACATGGTTCTATTTATTGTCTGGCTCTCATAATATCACATTAATTATTGATTTATCTAAACACCTAACAGCCTAAAAATTAAATAGCTGGATAGATGCAAAAACCTTCCAGTAGAAATGTTATACAAATAGGAAATTGTTTCTTAATAGCCTTCTGTAATATATATTAAATGATGATGTCGCAACATGTAAATATCTGCGACACCAAATACACTATTATCATCATATGAAATATCTGTTATATGTAATGTTTCCTTTTCGCATTAATTCAGATTCATAAAACTGAGACAATATACTGTAATTGTCACGTTCAGACTGGGGAAGCAAGTGCAAGGAAATGAGGAAGAGGGGAACAAGAGATTTATCATAGAGGCAAGGCACAGATCAGACGTAAGACTTCAATGACCGGACTGGGGAAAACATACCTAACGCAGACTTAAATACATAGGACTAATGACAGAAACAAGAAACAGCTGGTAAACACAGGGAATCCACATGAGGTTAACGAGGGGGTGTGGCACATGGAAGGAGCAGACGATCGGGGCAGGACAGTAATCTTCATAACACATGTGCGACACTTCCCCCACAGTGGAGAACACCTTTCGGTTTGCTAATTAGCTAATACAGTCTAAAGATTTTGATTTGTTCTGAGGAATCAGAGGGTAATATTAACAGCACCCTTGAAGAAAAAAAAGAACTAGTTCAGCAGTGTGGGCAGATTTTGGTTTCAGAAAAAAATATTGCATCATTGTTGAGAACAACTGGCCAGTTTGTAGAGCACGTGGTAAAATTGTAATTGTGAAAACATCAAGCCTTATGCACCACCTGAGAGAAAAAACATCCATCAATCCCACAATGCAAAACCTGAGTTGCCTGTAGGCTAAGTAACCTACTAAAACAGGGGTCTCAAACTAAGCACTGGCTTGGAGGTTTTCATATCAAGTGGGGAATTAGATTATTTTTCTGCACATTTTCATATTTTGTGAGCTGAAATTTCTACATTGTAATTTATGTCACAGAAGCCTCTGCCATATTTTTTATAGATTGATACAAGTGCTTATAAAAAGGGGTTGGGCAGTATTGGTCTTGATGGTCAATACCTTTGGAAGAGCAAACTGTTCCAAAGACCCACAATCAATTCCTTGGTTGTTAGGAAAGCCATGATTCAGGAAGCTGTGGGCAAACTAACTTGGATCAGTATATCATCTGTCTCATATGCTCTCAGTAGGTAAACAGTAGGTGTTCCTGGGGTAAAGGTCTGAGATGTTTAATTAATAAACTTTAAAAAGATTTTTATGATATTTGATGTTAATTCTCCAGGTCTGTAATCTGTATGGGCAGTGAATCACCCCTTGACAAGCATCAGTTCTACGCAGGATGTCTTCCACAGCTGTCTCACCTTCTGCAAGCTTCAATAAAGGGAGAACGTGCTATAAAAACTCCATGCAGCTGGCTGGCACAAGCTTTGAGAACCCTTGGGCTAATCATATTCAGGCCCATTGCCTTTCTAGTGTGGTGCTTCCCTAGATCTTAACATTAGTCATTCTGCAGTGATGTACTGTCTGTGTTGGGAGTAGCAGAAGAGATATTGGGGTGGTGACCTCTGTGGCATGGGGGAGAGGAGATCCAGCAGGAAGATACAGGAAGAGGGTTTGTGGAATAGTTACAGTTAATGGTAGGATTAGGACTTAAGGTTAGAGGTAGAAAGCATGGGTCATGGTTCAGGTTGGTATTAGAGTTAGAGCTATTGTTAGGGTTGGTATCAGGGTTAGGGTTAAGGTTATCTTAAAATGTATAGTTATGGTTCAGATTGGTATTCATGTCAGAGCTACAGTAGGGATATGGTCAATATTAGGGTTGGAGCTAGAGTTAAGGTTTGTAATGTGGTTTTGTTACTCAAAATGTACACACAAAAATTAATAAAATTTCAGTCCCTAAATGTTTTTGCAGGATGTGCCACTAAACATATTCTAGAGCATTGTCCTTAAGCTATCTCACAAAGCTTCCTCAGCCTCCTTTGTCCTCTCCCTCACAGTCACAGTAGTCGCAGGGAACTTCTGGATGGTGGGCTTCTATTTGGGGATTAGATAAACCAAACTGTGGTCTGATCTGCTCGGGGGTAGCAGAGCAACAGAGCTATAAGCGTCCGTGACATTTGAGTAGCTTTAGTTCAGGGTCTTTTTCTCTCTTATTGGACATTTAACAAATTGAAAAAAGTTAGTCAAAGTGCATGAGATTACAGATGCATGAAAAAGTATGTGAACCCTTTGGAACTACCTGATTTTCTGCATTAATTGGCATGAAAATGTGATCTGATCTTCATATAAGTCAGAATAATGAAGAAACACATTCTGCCTAGATTAATAAAAAAAATACTATATTCTTTTTGTACATACTGAATACACCATTCAAACATTCAGTGCAGATTACAAAAAGTAAGTGAATATGCAGATTAAATAACTGGTTGAACATCCTTTGGCAGCAATAGCCTCGAACAAGTATTTCCGGTAGCTGCGGATTATACTTGCAAAACATTCAGGTGGAGTTTCGAACTATTATTCCTTACAGAACTGCTTCAGGTCAGCGATATATGCTTAGGATGTCTGGTGTAAATGGCTCTCATGAATCCATTACACAGCATTTCATTTTAGTCTGGGTTTTAACTGGGTCTCCCCAAAAGACAGATTTTCTTTTTTTGAACCCACTCTGTAGTAGATTCCCTAGGATGTTTGGGGTCATTGTCCTGCTGCCTCAACCCACTTCTCCTGAGCTTCAGCTAGCGCACATCCATCCTAATGTTTTCCTGTAAGATACCTTAATAATCTTGGAAATTAATTTTCCCCTTGATGATGCTAAGCTGTCCAGGCCTCGAGGCAGCAAAGCAGCCCAAAAATCATGATGCTTCCTCCATGTATCTCACCATTGGGATAATATTTTCATGTTGGTACCTGCTGTGCTTTTTCTGCAAGTGTTGCATGTTCTTCTTGAACAATTCAACCTTAGTTTCAAAACCTTTTCCCAGTAGCAAAACCTTTTCCATGTTTCAGAGATGTTAACCAGTTCCAATAACTCCTTCAAACTCAAAATGTTTGAGCATTTTTATTAATTCAAAGTGGCTGTAACCCAGACCTCCAGTCTTATTTCATTAGTTGGACTCTAGGTTTGCAAACTCCTGACTCCATTTAGTCATTAGTCTAGGAATTCACATACTTTTTCCAATGTACTGTATGATGTGAATGTTTGAATACTATGTTCACTGCCTACAGGTACAATGCAGTAATTTGTATGTTATCAGTTAAAAGTTATAGTCAGATTTAATTTGGTTTAATCTGACAGTTAAATCTTTTTCTTTCTTTTTTTTTTAAGGACACAGAAAGACATACACTGTCACACGTACAGCATCTTTGGATGCCTAATTAGACTCCATCATTGAGACAGTACTGTAGGTGGTTCCTTATAGTAATCCTACACTAGCTAGATGACGTACCTAGGCCTCTACAATTACAGTATGGTCCATACGTTTTTGGACAGTGATGCAATTTTCATAATTTTGGCTCTGTACATTACAATGATGAATCTTAAATGAAGCAATCAAGATGACCTTAACTGTAAGTGTAGACTTTCAGTTTTAATTCAAGAGGTTTAACAAAAATATTACATCATCCATTTACAGTAGGAATTGCAGCCATTTTTTATATAATCCCCTAGTTTTCAGGGTTTCAGGGGTAATTGAACAAACTAACAATATTATAGCTATAATGATCATTTTTAAAACTTGGTTGAAAATCCTTTAGAGTTCATGACGTGCTGAAGTCTGGAACCATCTCCTGCTGGGTTTCCTCACAAGTGATGGCTTGTCTTTCCTGCAGCTGTCTTCAGTTGCTGCTTGTTCGTTGGTCTTTCTACCTTCAGTTTTGTCTTCAGCAGGTGGAATGTATGTTCAGTTGGGTTGAGGTCAGACAACAGACTCTGCCATCAAAGAATATTTCATTTCTTTGCCATGAAAAGCTCTCGGGTCGCTTTAGCATTCTGTTTTAGGTCATTGTTCATCCATGCCGAGTCGTGGCATCTTATCAATTTTGCAGCATTTGCTGAATCTGTGCATGTAGTATAGCCTTGTACACTTCGAAAATCATCCTGGTTCATCCCAGTTCCATTGGCAGCTGTACTTGCCACGCCATGTCATAACATAACCATGTTTCACAAATGATGCGACATGGTTTGGATGATAAGCCTTTCCTTCCCTTTTCCAAACTCTTTTCATCTGTACAAGGAATTATTCTTCAGCCCCGGGAAAAACTTTTTTAGATGTTTTCTGGCAAAGCCTAATCTTGCATTAATATTCTTGTGGCTTTCCAGCGCTTGGCACCTTGTGATAAACCTTTTGTTTTTCCTTTCTGGAAGAATTCGCTTGATTGTAGTCTTTAGCAAAGTGTGTTCCTTCTTTTTAATAATGTAACTAAGGGTTGATTTTGTTGATGTTTCTGCTATCTCTCTGTGGGTTTGTTTTGTTCTCTCAGCTTAAGAATAGCCTGCTGTACTTGCATGGACAGCAATTTGGCCTTGAGAGTTCACAGCAGCAGCTTCCAAATCCAAATTCAATGTCATACAATTAAACTTACCCATTTAACTGTTAATAAAATTATAGCAGACTGCCTACACCTGGCTATGAAACAGCCTGTTAGTCATTTGCCCAATTACTATTGAGCCCTTTAAAAAGAGGAGACTGTAGATATAAATGGCTGTAAGTTCAACATGACTAATTCTATATTTTTGTCAAACCCCTTGAAATAAAGTTCAAATTTACACTTCAATCACATCTTTATTGTTTCATTTCAAATCCACTATGGCAGTATACAAAGCCAGAATTAGGCAAATTGTGTCACTGCCCAAATACTTAACTGAAATGCATGTATGCTGCTTTACAACATCTGTTTTTGAAATAAAGAGCAAACCACCCCCCGCTATCTTTTTCTAACTGCTTCCTCTTGCATTTCAATCTCCCCACATAAAATAAAAACTAGTCTAGTGTCCCTGCAGAATTTGAAGATTTAGTTCTCAGCCAAGTCTCCATAAAGCACACAAGGGTACAATGTCTGCACTCCCCGTGGTTCCTTAAAATGACTGCAAGCTTGTCCATTTCAGACACTAGTGACCTCATGTCATAATGGAAGGTAAGACTTGTGTCAATTGCTATTATTTTCTCACACAACCTAAGGAGATGTTTCAGCCTAAGTGCAGCTGCAGTTTGTGGCTCCTGCAGCTGCTGCCTTTGGCACCTGAACACCAAGAATTCATGACAGCTCCTGCCCTTGTGCACCTGAACACCAAGCATTCACGACAGCTCCTGCCCTTGTGCACCTGAACACCAAGCATTCACCACAGCTCCTGCCCTTGTGCACCTGAACACCAAGCATTCACCACAGCTCCTGCCCTCAGCAACTTCAAAGAACAGTCAGAGCACTAGAAAGATGATAAAAACTATCCTGCTTCATACCGTATTCATTGCAAATATGTAAATGCGAAAGCCTCAAACATAAAGATAAATTGCAAGCATAGAAAAGAAACAAAGTAATTCATAAAAAAATGTTAGTAGCAAAGTTGAGTGGGTAATTCTTTTTACTTTGGCATATTTGACAGTGCATTCTTTTTTCTGCTTTGTCATATTTTCAAAAGAGTTGTACAAGTTCAAAACAATACCTAAAATGAAAAATTTAAAGAAAAAAAAAGCCCATACTGTAAAATTATGTCAACCTTGTCATGGAATAAGGTCTAATCTGGTTTCAGTAATCCAGAATTCATGTAATTTCAATATTCCACCCCATGTTCCCAATTCTTCTACTGTTCTCCTGGTTAAGGTTTTGGTGTTAGCATCACCAGCAGGTCACACTAGACCTCTTATTGCCGCGGCCACAGCCTCCTCTCCACCACACTACCAATTTAAAACTCTACGCATCCCAAACCAGCTGGGATAATCCCTCCAGTGTATCCTGGGTGTTCCCCAGGGCCTCTGCCTGTTGGGACGTGGCTGAAACAGGCCCTTTGGGAGTCTGGACATGTCTTTGATTTGTGTTTAAATTATACGACTTGTGTGTCAGTTCTACATTACATCAACCTTTAAAAATCATACAGTGCTGTACATGTATATGCATATGTTGCAGTGACAGTGGCGACATCTTCATTAGTCAAGGCCACAGGCACAATGATGCCCAGAGCCCCAGGTACTGTGTAATGTCTTGTAGTTTGTTTGTTTAATTTTTGTAGTCAGCATTATCAACTTAGAAATTCAGATTACGTTTGCTTAGAATGAATTACGTAATTAATAGAAACCTATATCTTCCAATTTGTGTACTAATTTTGTACAATTTTTATGCCATTTAAAACAATTAATTAATAGAAACCTGTATCTTCCAATTTGTGTACTAATTTCGTTCAATTTTTATGCCATTTAAAATAACTCTGAACATCTCAGAAGCACAGAACGTGAGGTAAGTCCATTTCCACAGACATGGACTTTGTATTTCCAATCCAGATTGTTTATCTTCGCTCACTTACCTATTAAACTGAGAAATTCAAAAGGTTTTTTTTTTTTTACCACATTCCCTCTCCTCCCATTACTACAGAGCAGTAGGGCAATATAGTGTTTATGGAACAAAACACAAAGAAATCTGGTGGACCTGATCTAGGCACTTATGCTACACTGTGCAGATCAGCTGTCACCCACACTAACAAACATCTATAAATGTAGTCTATGGTTCATCCTTGTTTTCAAAAATCTCTTCTCATTCCTGTGAAAAAAAAAACAAATAAACGAAAAATGAGAGCCTTGCATGAATGACTCTGAAAGTACTAACTTCTGTCATCATGAAAACCTTTGCAAGTCCCATCCTTTTCCACCTAAAAAACACAGCCAAAGACCCTTTCATTATAGCATCAGAGGGCACAGAATTCGTGGTAAGATGGCATGTTCGTAGATCCAGGCTTTGAATATACCAAGCAGATCTGACTTATCAACTTTTGTGATTCTGGCCTCAAGTTATTTGTTGGTCTTCTGGATGATGGCAGAGTCTTTCAGGCTGGAGTCAAACATCTCCCCCACACTACTAACTGATTGCTCTGTGATGGACAAGATAGTTTCTGCTGGTGAGGAGTGGATTTTGTCCACCACCTTCCTTGTCATTAGCACAGTGGACTTTGATTTGGCAGGTTAGAAATTCATCCTTGCCCATGTGATGAGATTTTCCAGGCCTATCAGTACCCATCTTCTGCCCAGGCCAGATGTTGTTGTGATGGTGAGGTCATCCATGAATGCTCTGATCGGGGGCTGTCACATGCCAGCTTTGGTCGGTGGGCCACTGCACTCTGCCTCAACTGATTTGACCACTACATCTATAGTAAGGGTGGAAAACAATAACTGAGATGATGCAACTGGTTATAGTTCCCTTCTCTAGCTGATGCCAGTCAGATATTGCCAACCCAGAAGTAACCCTCAGCCCGAACTTGGATAAATGTATAATTGGACAGGTCCTGCACATCAGCTGTCTCTATTCACTCTCAAGTTCAAATTGCATTCCTTATTTCATTTGTTCATTTGTTTGTTTGTTTGTGGATATGCACCTATGTCCAATGCTTTGAGGTGCCACACCACTAGCAAGAAAAGTTCATGGTACTTTTCTGTCAGATAAAAATCATTCTGATTCTTTGACATAATTTCTATGGAATGAGGCGACATGCCTCTGTGTAGATGTAATATGATTTTTCTGAATCTGCGGTTGTTGTTGTGCTTTTTTGATATGTGTTGAGAAAATGTTACGATTAGTGGCTACGTCAGATTTTCGCTACTGGCCTTTAATGCACGACACAATGTCCCTGACAGAGTGGTATCTCAGACAGTACAAATAATCACAATAATGCAAGCAACATTCAAAAAAATAATGATAACCAAAATCGTCACAGAATAAAGTAATGACCTGCCCAAGCCAATAAAACTGATTCCATGCATCTTGGCATAGATTGTACACGTCTGAAACTGTATTAGAGGATGTGACACCACAGAAAGTCCACTATATCCACAACGGAGAATAAATCGTTCATCCGCTCCCGTGCTGATATCTTAAATAATTTGTATTAAGCAAAATCCTGTTTTTCTCAATTTGATATGATAAACCATTCAAGCAGATTCCCGAATTTTACAAAATGACCACACTGATTGTAGATGACGTGACATCGCAGTGCTGTATAACAGCATTACAATAATGATACATAAATAAAAATAATCATTTTTATTTCAATATGGATTGCATACTTTCTGTTCTATGCATGAAATAAAAGTGAAACATATGAGAACATTTGCAATGAAGTAAAACTATAGGTAAAAGAAAAATAAAGAAACAGCCGAATGATTCTGTAAATCAGGCACTATTGAAGAATGTACACTTTTCAGGTTATTGAACAAGGCTGCAGAACCCTTTGAAATTATCTGGATTTCTGCATGAATGTCTCCTAAAATGTGATCTTCAGCTAAATCATAATAATAGAGACAGTCTTATTTAACAAACAGCACACACAGCATTTTATATTACTATATTAAATTAAAAAATGATTTGAAAATCAAGGTCATTGGAGGAAAAAAGCATTTGATCCTCTGGGATAATGACCTCTTGAAAAGAGTCGTTCCGATCAATGCATCTGTGAGTATAACCAGTTCTGTTTTATGAAGAAAAACACAAAATTTTGATTACCTGCTATGTGTTGTTACTGTCATTGCATTATAAGTCTTTCTAATACGATACAAGGTGAGAGAAAAGCTGTGTCATGTGTTCACATTCTCACATCTGCAGCAATAACATCCTCACATGCATCAGACATAACCTTCTGCAAAGACATCTGATTGTCATGCACCATCATGCAGAAACAATCTTCACTGAGGTTTATAAAGGCACAATAGGGAGGAAGGAATCATCTTGGA
>JAODKF010000002.1:24002345-24041451 GCA_026779585.1 Mormyrus proboscirostris | reverse complement strand
AGATGGGGTACCAAACCATCGCAGGGCACAAAGCAGGGAACAACCCAAGATGGGGTACCAAACCATCGCAGGGCACACTCACACATCATTCACTCAGACAAGCACACCTATGTATATTTGGTAACTCCTGTTACTCAGTTTGCTAGTAACTCAGCATATTTTCGACTGTGTGTGTCATTGGGTGCGTCGGTGTGTGTGTGTGTGTGTGTGTGTGGGGGTGCTTGACCAAGCACAAGGGCAACATGCAAACTCCATACACCAGGACAGCTGAAGTCCCAGAGGTGAGAGGCAACAGCGCTAACCACTGCACCACCATGTCACCCCTGGTTCAGCTCTATTCACGCATTTAGGTTACTTTCTCCTGGCCTTTTGCTTCTTTGCTAGTTTGTTTCTTGTTTAATTTGTAGGGGGTATAATTTAGTCTTCGTGTATCTCTGAGTTAATAGATAGGTATCCATTATCTCAGAGAATTTTTTTTTTAAATTTATGTGGTTACAAAGAAATAAAAAAAATATATATAACCAGTGCCCTCCGCAATTATTGGCACCTGTTCTAAAGATTTGTAACAGGGGTTAGTAAAAATCCACCCTTTGGTGAAGTAGTTTCAAATCATACTGAAAAAATGAGAAAAATCCAACCTTTCATTAAAATAAATTCATTGAAAGAAAAACAAATCCCTCATTAAGAAAGAATTATTTTCAACAAAAACACATGTGCCACAATTATCGACACCCCTGGATTTAATGCTTTGTATAACATCCCTTTTCCTGTATAGACTGAGTCTTCTCCTGTATATGGTTGGAGAATACAGAGCAGGGCATCTGAGACCATTCCTCTTTACAGAATATCTCCAGATCGTCCAGGGCCCTAGGCCCTTTCTCCTGCACTCTCCTCTTCAGCTCAGCCCATAAGTTGTCAATGGGGTTCAGGGGACTGAGAAGACCATGGCAGAAGCTTGATTCTGTGGTGAGCTAACCATTTTTGTGTTGATTTGGTCATGTGCTTAGGATCACTGTCCGGCTGGAAGATCCAGTGATGGCCCAGTTTTTGTTTCCTGGCAGAGGCAGCCAAATTTTGATTTTTAATGTCCTGGTATTTCATGGAGTCCATAGTGCCATGTACCCTAACGAGGTTTCCAGGGCCTTCGGAAGAAAAACAGCTCCACAACGTCACAGAATCTCCACCATATTTTGCATTTGGGATAAGATTCATTTCATTATAGCCATCCTTCTTTTTATGCCAAACCCATCTTATGATTATTGTCAAAAAGCTCCATTCTTGTTTCATCATACCATTGAATTTAGTTCCAAAGTTATAGTATTGTTTCACAAACTCCAGGTGTTTACATTTGTGGTTAACTGACAAAAAAAGCTTTTTTCTGGCATACCATCCAAATAATCGGTTATCATGAAGGGGCCATCTGATAGTTTTTTCAGAGACGTGGTAACCTCAAGATTTTGCCTGGTCTTGTAATTCTCCAACAGTCATCCTTGGGATTTTTTTTACCTTTCTTATGATCCTCCTCACTGTACGTTGGGGGAAAATAAACTTGGGTCCTCTTCCAGGCAGGATTCTAACAGTTCCAGTTGTTGTCCACTTTTTTTTATTATTGCCCTAACAGTAGAAATGGGCATTTTAAGGCGAGTAGCTATTTTTAATACCCATTCCCTGACCTATGAAGGTCAACACACTTCTCCCTCATTTGGTTTGTATCTTCTCTTATCTTTCTCATGTTGATGGATGACTAAGGGAATTTGGGCTCTGAGTCATCTCATGTTCGTATATCTGTTAACCAGGAAGTCATGGATTACAGCTTGAAGGTTCCTATTCACTCCACTCAACTCATAGATGTAGAATTTACAGGGAAACATGCTTCAGTTACATTGTGCTCACTATGATTTCCATGGGTGCCAATAATCGTGGCGCATGTGTTTTTGTTCGAGATAATTATTTCTTGATGAAGGTTTTTTTTTCTTGGAATAAATTTATGTTAATGAAAGGTTTGATTTTTCTCAATTTTTCAGTGCAACATGAAGCTGCTTCATGGGTAGATTTTTTCTAAACCTTTTTACAAATCTTTACAAGGGGTGCCAATAATTGTGGAGGGAGCTGTACAAAACAACAATAAATTAATTAATTAAAAAAAAAATAATACTGGAAATTCACAAAAGAAACACGCAGAAAATGAATCATTTAATTTGAGGAAATGAATGACTTGAGAGCAAATTGTGCAGATAAGTAATTTCACTTTCATTAATTAATTTGTATTGCATTATAAATTTTAGCACATAAGCATTCATATTGCGGCAAGCTGTATCTCCATATAAGGACTGGGTGCCGTAGTGGAAGCACAAAGTCTTATTTTCAGCACATGAACATGTAGCAGACATTCTGAACGCTAAAAACATAATAGTATAGAAAAGCACACTTCAAATAAACAACACATTTCTGCCGTTTCTCAGAGATATTCGTTTTACCCCTTAATTCATTTATTGTCCATTTTATTACCTTTTCTATATAACTTGTAGATCATGTTGCAGATTATGTCATTTTGCGATTTAAAAGATTTAAAGAAACAGAACACGAGATGATATATTTATATGTAGCCAGAAACCTCAGGAAGCACCACCTTAACTCATCGTAGGAACAGCCAGTAAAGAGCTTGAACTTGTGTGTTATGTCCTGCTCTGCCGTATCCTCCTGTCTCCTCCCTGGCATGGTTCTAATAAGACACACCTGGTGCTTGTTAGTCGTATCTCTCATTCCTGCACTTCCGTGTTTCAATCCAGCTGCCTCTCATTGTGCTCCCTTGTCAGTATATAAGTGCTTCCCAATCTTGTCGTCCCCAGTTCTGTGACTGAAGATGTGTCCCTCTGTTGCCTGCGCCCTATCCTTCCTTTTTATTCCCCCTTGATTCCGTTTATTTCCAGTTTTGTTCCACACCATAAATAAACCTTCTTTTGTTTGCCTCGATTCCCGCTTCCGTGTCCTCCCTTCCACTCCCACATGACAATATAATTTCTAATATCACCGTAGTTAGTCTGCTAGCCATAGTGGGTTGGTCATATTTGGGAAACTGGCATACCTGATTGAAACTTATGCCTGGAATTGAGTACTCAGTCACCATGTGACCCTAATACTTGCAGTTCTTAGGACCTTGATTGGTCAGCAGCATGAACATTAGTTAGATGGTAGCAATAAAAGTGTCCTTTTTTGAGAATGAGTGGCAGAAATATTTTCCCCTATATTTTCACCCCCATGACATGCGGTTCAGCAGCTGGTTCCCAGCTTTTCCAGGATTTTGCATCTGCCTTCTAAAGATGACCATTTTTGAGTCGCTCCACCTCACTCCAATAGCATCTTTTTGGAATTAAATTATTGCTAAGTGGTTCTGCTTTAATTGCACAAGGGAGTCATTTTTCTTGCTTTGGAAAGGGTCAGCAGTAACTTTGATACGGAATTAAATATGTACAGTGTACGCAATCTGGAGGTGATTCCACCTTGGTGGCCATACAGTAAAAATACATGGCATGAACAGAGTCTGCTTTAAAACTACTGTTGTGTGACAGGTCAAAAAAGTCAAGTTTTTTAATTGCATTTTTGTCGTTTGGTCTTAATTTTAGTTTTGGGCTACATGGGTACATAGCCAACTTGCTGGGGGTGGCATGGGGCGGCCACACAAATAAATCAATAAATAATTGGAATGGTGACATTTGCGCGATCATTTTTTTTATTGCTCATTTGCACGTCAGATCAATGATATTATGTCACCGTGTGGGACAATTAACATTATCAGAGTGGGACCCCTGACTGTAGTTTATGAGCTAGTCAGGCTACCACTCAGAAGTATGAGATGGAGGGGGGGGGCAAGGGTGGCTGACCTCAGGTCGCCCCATTGGAGCCCCAAGGTACTGTAGGTGGAACAGGGGAATCTATACAATAGCACACCTGTAACTTTGTATAATACTAATGCAGTAAAATCAGTCACACTCTGAAATTCTACCAAATGAACCAGAATTTGAATTGGATTAGTTTTGACTCACAGTTGACAGTTTTGGGGGATGGGTAATATATTGGTGCTCGAGTGGCAAATTAAACAGTTGTAAGAAAAGCTATTAGGTAGCCCTAATAAAGGAAAGAATAATTGGAGCGACACACAAAAAATAAAGATATGCAGCTATTTCATCTCTCTGTGAGTATAATATTATGTATGCAATGAAATGGGCTAGTATACTGTACCAATAGTATGCTTGTTAACTAATAGGATAATAGTGTAAAAATTAGATTATCTTTTTCATTTTTAATTTATGTACTACAATTTGTCTCTATTTGCAATCGTTATGTTTTGACATTTATGAATCTTATTTTGCATATATTTTTGCATTTACATGGCTTTAGATCTTATCTTAATTATTTTATTATAACTGCAACTGTCTTAATAAAAATCTCAGTTTATCCCGAATGTTGGGAGATACACACTCAACTTGTCCAGGGTTCCATACATAAGAACGTAAGAACATAAGAACTATACAAACGAGAGGAGGCTATTCGGCCCATCAAGCTCACTTGGAGAGAACTTAACTAATAGCTCAGAGTTGTTAAAATCTTATCTAGCTCTTATTTAAAGGAACCCAGGGTTTTAGCTTCCACTACACTAGCAGGAAGACTATTCCATACTTTAACTACACGCTGTGTAAAGAAGTGCTTCCTTAAATCTAGTTTGAAATGTTCTCCTGCTAATTTCCACCTATGGCCTATTTGGTTGAACAGCATCCAAACCTGTTAGAAGCTTATAGACCTGGATCATGTCCCCCCTCAGTCTCCTTTGCTTGAGACTGAACAGATTTAGCTCAGCTAACCTTGCTAGAATTGCTACTGTTTCTTTCAATAATTACCCTTTTGATATGTCTTTTTAACAAAGCATCAGCTATACTGCATTGTAAATATTTAGATGTACTTTTTGTACTCAAGTTTGAATAATTGTCACTTGATTGCTGAGCTGTATAAAACTTGTCACTTTAATAATTCTGAATGTTTAATACTATACCTTTTGTTCTATTAACTAGCTATTCTCAAAGAAGTGTCACATTCTGTGAGTCCTTTCACTTCTATTATCATTTTAATTAAAAGGCACCAATATACACAATAAGGATGCTGTAAATTGTCCGTCTTATGTGACACTTATTCTTTTGAAGCACACCATTCTGACAAAGGTCTTCTCTTCTGTTGTGTCCATGATGGGAAAATAAAATCCTGAATGTCTCCCACATAATAGATTAAAGAACTTTTCTCTTGGATGTTTATTCTACAGCCTAAATCTAAATTTATAATAATTAAACTTGGTAATGTAAATGGATATTGATTAATTGATTAATTGAACATGCCCCGAGACTCTCTCTTGATATGTTGATGGTTATTTTAGCATAGAATTAATGAAACAAAGACCACTAAATTCCCTGTTGATGTGTCAATTACAACATGAATGCACAGTCACTGCCGGAGTATGAAGAAGCACAGTATATTTTCCTACTGCTCTTAATGTGTAAGATTCTGTTATCCGATTTTAAGGAGAGACACCAAACCAAAAGCTTTCTTTGCAGGAAGGAATTCATTTTTTTTTGGTGTTCAATGAAATGTTCATTTAATCTTCTCTCAAACATTCTGTGTGTGACAGAGGTTTATACAGACACTGCTACAAGGGATATTGATTGGTCTCAGCCAATCAGCAACCACAAGACAGTGATGGCCATTAATGAAGGACTTTTTATCACCTTGATCACCTTGCTGTGTCCTTTGTCTATCACAATTGTAAGGAACTTGGCTAGTTGAATGGCATCAGCTGATGACTGGGTGGTTTCCTGAATAATATTAACTTACTATAGTAGGGCTTGGTGAGGACTGGGTGGTTTCTATTAGGCTCACATTAACTTACTATAGTGTGCTTAATTACAGGTGGAGTTTCTGCAAAATCCTACAAAAAAAGTCCTAAAGATGGTAAATGGCAACATTATGTACAAATTGTCTATGTATCTTTTGAATGATTGGTAGAGGCATTTATTCCCGATCATACTTTAATTAATTGTATTTCAATTCTAATGAATCTTAATGAATATGACCTCAATTAATTGTCTCACCTTTATTGAAACAGATGTGTCACATTGGCCAATACATATACATATATGTGCACAACAAACACACCTTTTTTGAAGATTTTTAAGTCCTATCATGCATTCTATAAGCAAGAAGAATGACCTTTACAATATTTGGGAAGAAAAATGAATAAAGGAGATTCCAAAGCTTAATTGGTGAAAACCAGAAATACTTACATAAGTTTCTCTTTGAATCCGTTTCCCAAAAAATAAATAAATAACTGATTGAAGTGCTTCATGTTTTCCATGTGTTTTGTTTAATCTATTTTCATAGATAAAATACTATGTAATCTTCTATACTTCTTCTCTAAAGGGATTCTGATTTAAGAGCTCTGTCGATTGCAAACTATATGTGTCATTGACTAGTACAGTAGTTGGGAAAACCTCACCTTTCTTTTAATTAATAGAATGCAAATATTTATCCATTGTCCATTCACACGCAGACGGGGAGCAGGATTTGAATGCTGAGCTCTAGAGGTATCAGGAAACATTCTTACCCATTGAGTCAGCATGCTACGTAAAAATCATATACTGTAGAGGTGGAAAATCCCTGTTCTTTTGAAGATACATTAAAATGACTGAATATAACAAATGTATTTTTTACTAAACAAATAAGAAATAAGCAATCAATTTTATATTTATCAAGATACACAATATTTAATGGTTCAAGTAAAATGTCATGACAAGAAAAGAATCACATTGTCTGATTATGAAAAAGTGATCGTCCACACAGTCACTGATTGTGGATTAGATATTTTACAAAGGAATAAAAGCATATTCCTTATTAAATACATCAAACTGTTGACTAACAAGAAAAAAACTTCCTTCAAAGCAGTTGTGAACTCCACTAGCCAATATAAATAACCATTTATATTGATTTACAAGCAGTTATAGTAATCAAAAATCTTTTATGATCATTTTTGTACAAGAATGTCCTGTTAATCACCAACTAACAATGCCTGCATGTATTACATACACGCACCTGTACTTTCACGCCCATACATATACAAATGCACACACACTCACATTAATATATGCATATTTTTCAATGTAACAGCAAAGATTGTCTTTTAATCAAATACGAATTTATCAAACCGTTGCTCTTGTAAATAATTTCAAATTTGAACCACTGCAAAGCAACCATTTTCCATCTTGTTTTTTTCCCCATCTCTATGTGCTATTTGTTTACATATATTACATATATATGAATCAACAGTATGTGCTAAAATATATGTCTTTTTCTGTATATCTGCTTCTAAAATACAGAAATGGATTCAGTCTTTGAATTACAATTACTCTTTTTCTGCACAGGGACATAACTAGAATGCAATTTTAGGGTGGCAGCCACATAGCAATTTTTTTCAGCAGCTGTTGGACACAAACTGAGTATTAATAATAACAGGTATAGCTTTTGGTTGCAATTATCACATGCAGATGACGATGCAGGACAACTAATTAGCAGAATATTAACCACCTAGCGCAACATGTTATGTAAATTTAAATAAAACTAGAAAAGAAGAGCATTATTTGGAATTTACATTTTTATATTATTTTATTTGTTTGCTTTCATTCACATCCAGTTTATTCTAAAATGTGGCCAGCAGGAGTTAAAAAATATAAAACATGAAGGGATATGAATATGATCATGCGTATTACAAACATTATAACTACTTGTCATCACAGAAGTGTTTATTTCACTGCGTTTTCTTTTTTGATACAGAGAGCTCTTTGACATACAGGTGACTGTGTTACAGTATGTGTAAACGTGTAATTAAAATTCTGAATTTATAATATTCTGAATCTTATTAAAATTAAAACTTTTGCTGTGATTACCTTACTGGAAAGATGGATTTAAGAATTTCATTCATATTAAATGTTAGGTGCTAAAGTTAAAATTGATAATTTGTTTGAAAAATAAATGTTTATAATGTTTTTATTGATTTTTTAACCGAAGTTTAGCATTATGAAATGAGAGTGAAATACTAGCAAGCAATAATGATGACTCCTGCTACACTCTATGGTTTTTTACCTAATGTTTAGGGCATTAATGCTGTTTGTGCAATGTAGTAATTAGAGAATCTTCTATGATTCAGTAGTCCAGGGGTAGGCAACCCTGATCCAGGGCTGCCAGTATCCAGCAGGCTTTCCATGTTACCTGGTTTCTGATGAACCACACCTGATCTCAGGCAGATAGTAACTCATCAGGTAGGACAGAAAACCTGCTGGACACTGGCACTCTAGTATCACAGGGGTTCTCTACCTCAGCAGTAGTCAGTACTTATACGTGGTAGTTTTTCATTTCGAATCAACTGTCACTGTCAAATTTACAAAATTTAGAAATGTTCTCTTTATTAAAAAGAGAAATATAATTACTAATTAATCCAAAAATTAAGATGTAAAAAAGAATTTCACCTTATCTACATTATACAGTATAGATATGGCTAAGCACAAATGGGGTAACAATATCAGATTGCTTGTCTATCCTCATCTCCATACCCACATCCCAGTTTCTCCTGAATATGATGATATCCATCTTTCACACCTAGGAAGATGCCTTGAGGGTGCTGGCTCAGAGACTGAATGGCTGACAGTTTTATACTTGGGGTTAGTGCATGACCTCAATAGATGTATGGGGGGAGCTTTAAATTCAGGAGAACAAGCATATTTTTATCAAGAGCTATAATAATAATAATAATAACTATTATTATTATTGTTGTTGTTGTTCTTGTTGTCGTCATTGGTTGTTTTAGTGTTGTACCCCTTTTCTGCTGAATTTAATTTACCTTGGTAATATTCCAGCAGTCTAGCCATTCCCCATAAAGATATGGAGTAATGTTGTGTTTTGTAGGTAAGTTGTCTGTAGTAGGACCAGCCTGGCATGACTCAGATTTTTAAAAAAAAAGAAAGAAAAAAAACTTCGATACTGAATTTAAGAAGTGATGCTTTGAGTCGTGTGTGCAGATGCCAGACTTCCTTGACAAACTCCCAGCTGTGTTATTATTCTCCTGGATTAAATGTGTTAAACAATTATAAGGTAGTTGGGGGAGTAGCTGGCAATGCAAGTGTGTCATCATGTGGTTCAGCAAGCGACAGAGCAATCCGGCCTTTACAGAGTGCTATTATGAGACACATAATTTCGGTACCGTTCTGACTAATTTATAGCAAAGCAATTTCTTAGATCACTGACCTGAAGGCCTTGAGTGTCAGCAGAATACACTAAATAGTAATACCACTACTGGTGCAGCATAGATATCTGAAATGCAGAAATTCACCACCCTACCTTAAATTATAGGGTACATTGTCCAGGGACTTTATCTGAGATGCTGTGTTTCTCTTTTGCAGTGCATTAATTTTCATCGCAGGTGAATTCAATCATAGGTGAATTTAAGTCTGATGAAAGATTATCACATTCTAGAGTGCATTAAAATGGTGTATTTTTCTCAGAAAAGAAATCACTAATAATAAAACAACAACAACAAAAAGGACGACAATAACCATAATAATAACTAACACTTATTAGTAAAGGGGTCACTCGACCCAATCAACAATAAGGCTAATGTTTTTTTTAGGCTGGGGACATACTGGTAAGCAATGTTTTATTTATTACAATGATTATAGATGTTAACAGTAATGTTGAAATTAAGTTTTATGATTAATGGAAATTTGATTATTCTTTAAGTGAACAATAATATATATTTCAGTAGTGAGTTTGAAAAGAGAGGAGATACAATGCAAATCATAGGATTAAAGTGGAAAATAAATAAAGGCCAATTAAACTCTCACTCTTCCGCAACTATGTCCATCCTGGTAATTACAGATCAAAGTAATTATACAATGGGGAGATTCTCCTAATTGGTTCCATAGAACTTATTATGATCCAAAAATTGTACACAAAGAAAATCTCATTAAAAGGGAAGTAAAGAATCCCAATTTCTTTAACTTCCAATGTACTAATAAAATGCTCTAAAAATATGCAGGACTGGGGGTCAGAAATAGATGCCATGGTGATAATCTGAGGTTAACTAGTCAATTCTAATTGCAAAAAAAAAAAAATACTGTTAACGTGATTTTCAGTGGTTTGTTCATAGGAGAACAAAATATAGACTGGTATCTGCAATCACCAGGGCGACAGGGCTTCTGTGCTTTACTGAATGCCCCGATGCGAGTCACAGTCCCAGCGGAGAGAACAGCCACACTGTGCTCAAACAGTGCTAGCAAATTTTATTTTGCCTTATTTATTTGCAGTTTGTTTATTTATTTATTTTATATATTTATTTTTTTTACTAAAGATTCTTTAAATAGCTTCCAGCCATCCCTGCAGGTATTTATCTATTATGATGTTACATTTTCAAAGGGCCATAATCACACACTGCATTTCAGTCTATGAGTATCTTTAAAGTAGTAATCATTAAACATTAAATGAATGAACTCATATAGTACCTTTTTTTCCTCTTTGTAAGACGAGGAGCTACTTTGGTTTAGAACTACTTTTTATTTACAGGTACTTACTTTATGGAGCATGATATACAGTATACAGCACTGTCTTTTATAGTAATCAATAACCTTAATATAATATTCATCAATATTATAAGTTTAAGGTTCTTTTTTGTATTCCCCAAATATACACAAGCTGGTATGTGGCACAGACATGAAGGGACAAGCCACAGGTAGGGCACTGCCCACCAATCACGGGGCGTTTTATAGCTGATGCTCATGAATGAAGGCGCTGGTGCCCCCAGTGGCCGGTGACTGCTGTGCAGATGGTGTGAAGTTTGCCAGGGGGATGACCTTGACGGGGTCTTCTTTGCTGCTGCAGTGTCTCTCGATGGTGTTGTAGAATTGGGGCCGGTTACTACCTTTGTCCAGTTCATCTTTAGGCATGGATCTGCCGAGGGTGTGGCACCCATCGGACTTGGTTCCACAGGACCAGCCCTGCTGAAAGCTGAAATTTGGCAAAGTGGCATTGTGGGGGGGCTGGAACTGGGTCAGCGCTGGGGGCATCCAGCAGCTGTCAGAATGGCCAAGGATCAGGCACTCCTGCGTGCAGGTCTCCGATGCTTCTGCCATGGCCCTCTGCAGGTTCACCTCGATGGCTGCAGAGACAAAAAGACGAACGGGGGGGGGAGGGGGGGAAAATCACTCACCGTTTCTTACTTTACACACCACATCGCAAGATATTTTCCTAGATTATGGGGAAAAAACACGGAATCAGAGTAGTAATCAAGGTTCCCACTACATCCACCCAGCAAAGCAAATGAAAGGGAAAAAAAAAGAAAGACTTCCATGAATGCAAAAATGCTAATTAGGAGTGAATCACTGAATCCACATACATCTGCCTTTTATAAAATGTATGGTGAAAAAGCATTTTTTAATCCATGCCACTTTGAGAAAATGCAGTACTGTACCTGTATGCTACATTTCCAGTGGAATTCCCATGGTTCCCACTGTTTACGTACAGTATAAACTGTAATTCCCTGTAGCTTAATTAAATGTGGTGGTAAATAAATAAATAAATAAATAAATGAATAAATAAATAAATCTCATACGCATCTGACATCATCTTTACTATATTAAACATTTAACGAGAAGCTCAACCAACCGTTGTTTATTTTATTCCCTATCACACTGTCAGACCCAGTTATTATCTTATGTTGTTATCATTGAAACTTTGACTAATCCTATCAATTAATATTATTTAGAAAAGATCAGGATGTCTTGTATTACTCATGGTATGATACATGCATAATATGATCATTTGACTATATAAACACACAAAGACATACTCTCATGTGAAGTGAGTAATGTTTACTATCTTATAAAAACAGTGCATTGTAGGCACTTTTGACGGTGGACAGGGGTCAGCAAGGTCACTCTGACTGGCCTGCGGCTATTCGGTCCCATACGCAATGCAGCTTCATGCTCTGCGTGTTGTGACATAGTACTGCTGTGATCATCATCAACATTATCTACCATTTTTGCCACAGTATGCCTTCTGTTGCTTTGTACTTGATGGAGTAGCCTTCATTCACATCCAGCTTTTTTTTCATTCGGTCTTGGAAATAAACAAACTTTCGGCATGGGCTAAGATATGCCAACATTTCATGGTGGATCACTGGAGAAAAGAGAGTTGTATCGATGAAATCAAGTTTTAAAATTGATGGCATTAAAATAAGAGTTTGGAGTGAAAAGAAAAGAGATTGATTTCATAGTGCATCATAAGAACAGTGAAACATGACAGTGGGAAGATTTAAGTCTGGGCGTGTTTTTCCTACTTTGGAGTTGGACACCAGCCACTGCTTCAAGTTTTAACCTCTGCTTTAGATCTTTGTGGGGACGGATTCATACTGCAGCACTGTAGTGATCAGAAACAGAACGGAAAACTTAAGGAGAAGCCCAAGGAGTACTGACTGTCATGGACGTTGCTCCGCAATCACTTGACCTCAACTCAATCACTGACAGCTCCCTCTCAGTAGGTTTTCCTGACCAGGGCACTGAAGACATTTTTTGGGGTGGGGGTGGGGGGTTCAAACCCATTATTTTACCACACAGCCACATGCCAGCCTCAACCCCATCGGATACTTATGGGGCCACTTGAAGACCAATAAAACACTTGGTATCATCTATAGATGCTCTGTGGAAGATTCTCAGATCATGCTGGGGCAACATGGATCACTAGGTTTTGCACAAACTGGTGGAGTCACTGCCAACTCAAGTGCTCTCTGGCATTAAATAAAAAAAGGGGCAAATACAAAAAAAAAAAAAAATCATAAAGTCATGTTTTTTTTCCCTAAGATTCAACTTTTCACAGAAATTGTTATACTGATAATATAATTCTAATGGAATTTTTAATATTTAATTAGAAATGAATGCAAAACAATAATTTTTCACTAGTGGTGTCAGACCTTTTGACTGCGCTGGCTGCATATATTCTTCATGAAATATATTTATGAGGGAATGCAATATGGGCCTGTATGCACGCCTTACAGCAAAGGCAGGATTTCTCTCTGCAAGAGAAATCACACAAGCCATCTCCTCTCATTAAGCCTCACCTGACATCAAAAGTAAAACAAGTCTAGAAGAAGGATTTGCCATGCAGTTTTTACAAATAAAGCCTGTCAGCTTAGATAATTATAATGAAACACAGTATGCTCAAGGAACCTATTAGCCTTATATTTCTTAGCGCAATAAAAAACAAAACAAAACAAAACAAAAAAAAAAAAACCCTCTTGGAACATCAGTTTTGTCCTTCAGGATTCTGCTCCAAGCTGTAGCGTAGAAATAATTTAAAATATTACATAAGCTATTAATTATAAAGTGCTTTGAGTTTTTTGAGTTTGCACCATTGCTTGTTTCGCATGCTCTACCTCACCTAATTCTCTGCATGTCACGTCTCAGAATGAGAATTAAAAATCCTCTTGCAAAGGACTGCATAGTATTTAAAAATGATCTCTAAAGAACTGTAGTGCCATTTTAAGTCTAACAACACAATATGCTTTTTATATATGTTGAGAAATTATGCAAATATTTTATATGCCATGTATGAAACACATGTGAATGATAAGTGACTCCAAAGCACATGGCATAACATATTTGGCATGAACCTTTTATTCTCAATTAAAGTCTGATTTGCAGACTGTAATTTGATTTGTTCGTTGAGAACTCTCTAGGCTGACAGTCATCGTGTGTGGAGGGGATCAGAACCGATGCCGCAGGGAAAAGTAAGTCGCCTCCAGGAGAATTAGGATGATGTCTGGCCTCTCGCTGGGGTACTCAGCTGCAGAGGCAGTGAATAATTCACCAGAGCACTAAATGTGTCACCTTTCTGAGGGTCACTGACTTCATTAAGGTAGAATGGTCCTCACTTGCACGCTGTCCAACAGGCAGGAGGCCGCTGGCATGGCACGACAGGTAGCGCTCGCACGACAGCTGTGCTCTGCTTCTAAGTTATCACAAGTCAAACTCACATGGAGAGTCTTAGGTGCAAACATGCAACACCAGACGGTCGCATGTGGATACACAATATGATGTGCAAAAATCACACATGGAAGCCTTAACTTATGCTCCAAATGTGGCATACCTTCAGTTTCAGCTTTACTAATGTTTCAAACACCGAAGATCAGCAACAGAGAGAGCTGTAGATCAGAACTGAAAATACGTGGATCAGCCCACCCCTGGTTGCAATCCGTTTGCACATGTTGTGCATTTAATGTACCGTGAAGCAGATTGATCCACATTATGTTGTTTGGAAGCCCTTTTATTTAGATAATTGCAATCCTTAAAATATAAGACTAATATCTCAAAATTACGTATTTGGATTGGCGGGTTTCAGATTTTTGTTACATGATTCTTTTCCAAATGAATGATATGTGTTTTGCAGTACTGACCACCGACAGTAAGTTAGAGGACTCACTAAACATTGTCAGAGAATGGAGACTGCTGAGAAGCTAGGCTAACCTTTGACAGTTATGCAGCTATAATCACACAGATCAACATGTTAACACGTTCAGCATGGCTATCTGTGAGACTGTAACAACAGATGATTATTGTTATTTATAAATAAGGGCTCAACTTAGTGATGACAGCACTTCATCAAGCTGCAAATGACAAATATTCTCAGACAATCAACTTGCATGTAAATTTTGGACGATGATGTGCTGATTTATTCTCCAACCTTTTACTGTACAAGGAGCTATTTTTTTAAGTAATGCTTAGTGTGTAGGGCATGAATGTTTGCCACTGTCTGCTGTTAAAATACATTTTATATAATTTTCAGCCAGAAGCCAAACTGTTATTCTGTTTCGTATCATAATTTCTTTTTTCTGAAAATATGCAAAGATCATACTCTTTTGTAGTTTAGAAGAAATACGTAATCTATTCATAATGACTGCAATGTTGAATGATTTGAATTGCACTTAGATTGGCAAGTGTCAATTAGTAAACATAAATGGTTTTGTCTAATGTAGGTAGCTCAGCGGTTAGGAGTATGTAAATGGAAGGCTGTGTGTTTTAATACTGTAGCTATCAGAGGAATCATTTTATCTCCTCCGGGCCCTTGTGCAAGGCCCCTAACCCCAACTGTTCCAGGGACACTGGCTTACCCTGTGCTGTGACCCCAGAGCGTGCTCTCAACTGCATAAACATCTTTGTCTGGAGAACAAGACAAGATACACAAAAACAATAAAAATTCTCCCTGGGGATGAATAAAATACATGCACTCTACATTGCTAATTCAATGCTACTTTTAGCACAACATGTTCTTTGAATCACCACTTATGCAGGCCAGTATTTACAGTTAAATAAACAACCGTTTATTTAATGTTTAATTTCTTATGTGACTGTAAAGGATTTTAGAAATATCTGTCACAGCTAAACGTGTTCATTAAGTTCTGTTCTCAGTACAGAACCATTTTCATAAAACGACTGAATATTTTTCTTTTTACTGAGGAAAGAGGCTTATTTATGCCAGCCGTTTTGTTATTGCCAGTGTTAAAGTATCTGTGCTATCCCAGTGTGTATACTGTTCCTCCACTAGGCCTTTTGCTTTTAAGATTGTAGTAAACTCTGGTATTCCCTAAGTCTCAGCTTGGTGGAAGCGGTTGCCTAAGGGGTGCGTGGCTGAGGTTGTGACAGAGTGAGAGAGAGGGAGACCATGTGATTAACGATGTCTCGTGCTGTCCAACAAATGAAATTTGAAAAGAAATAATTGAGTTTGTAATTACTTTGACTTTATCATTTCATACCCCCCGCCCCACTCCACCATTACATCTGGACAGGCAAATGGCTAGTCATTAATAATAATGAAGCTGTTTAACCCTATGGGAGTTCTACAAGGAGAAAGCCGCCATTTTTCATTAAGGGAGCTTGCTCAACCAGCAACTAAAATTAAAGGCCAATGTGTCATTTTCTCAAGTTTCAAGAATGGTCACTTGCTACAATGCAAGACAAGGTTCATGAGATATGACATCCCACACAATATTTTTTGTACGTTTACAGTTTTACAGTTAATTGATTGAACTGCAAAAATAAAATTTATTTCCCATTGTAAAATTAATTTATTTGAAAATTCGATGGCTCATTCCCTTTCCTTATCAGTTTTGCAGATGCTAATCCCTTTACATTCAATTAAATTAGCATAGGACAGATGAAGGTGGATAGAGTTACAGCTTTCTAGGTTCTTTTGAATTTTTATGTGCACATTAAATCAACATACATATGTCACGGTCACGTTAAAGAGACTTTTCATATACATTTCATATACATGTGCCTTTCTGTCTGACATATTGTCAGTTTACGTTTTTGAATATACAGAAATCCTTCACATTGGCGAGGGTTAGTGGCAACAGATTCTCGCAAATGTGAAAATTCACAAACTACACTTAGAACCCCCTAACCTCAACTTATAACAGTCTGCTAGTCCGAAAGATAACATATGAAGACTATTACCAATATCTAAACAAACAGTACTGCACTGAAGCGAGGCGGACTGTACCATTAGGCAAAATAGGGTATTTTGAAGACAGAATTTCCAGAAGTTACATTTAAATATACTATATCAATATAAATTATAGCAACATGTCTATTAGTGTTAACTGGCAGTTTTAGCCAGATTTCAGGATAGACTAAGTTGCTGCTCTCGCAATGCTTTGATTTGCTACAATATTTTATCTTATATCGCTGGTGCCGGTGGTGAAATTTGCCAGCATTTATTAGTGAATTACGAGTATAAGCCGCAGGCCTTAAAATATTAATTAAATGCTGTTCCCCCTTTTGATCACCCAACACCAAAAAATTAACAAAAGGACTTCATTTTTTAGGGGTGACGGTGTAGTTTTGTACGGAATTATGTGTGAAGTTTAACCTAAGAGCTTTTGTGTCTCCTTTGTCAGTTTAGCGTAAAGGTCCCAGTTCCAGTTGTGTGGTGTCACACGAAAGTGGCCAAGCACTACAAAAGTTCCTGGTCGAGATAGCAAAGGAACCAGCTTCCAGAACTTTGGTGTGAAAGCACTCCATGTTAACTTAGGGCCTCCATAGAAGTTAGTCCAGGTTTGGTAATGTAAATTTTGCATGTCAAATTTCTTTGTCATTTCATATTTAAAACCTTTTTATATAACATACAAACCTAAATTATGCCCATGTATGTATGTACAAAGGTACTACTGTCATTGTTCACACACCACAGCACACAACAATGAAATGTGTCCTCTGCATTTTACCCATATGTGACAATGTGACATAGCAGGGGGCAGCTAATTCAGTGCCCTGGGAGCAGTGCTTGGGGGCGGTACCTTGCTCAGGGTACCACCATGGGCTTAATTGGCTTAATGGACCCATTATTAAAAATGCATAATTACCAGCACTGGAAAATTTAGAATTTACTGTAAGAAATGCCAGATTCCATGGTCACAAAAACAGCTGAGACGTGAATGAGGCTGGTTACCAAGACAAAGGTGCATGCTATACCCCAGCCAAGACTTACATCAATGAATAGTATCTATCACTAATATATATATATCATACGTTTTTATATGATCCGAATCATTTTCAGTGATGTGTTTTGCTTAGGTGTCGTCTTCGAGTCTCTGAGATCTTTCAGCAAGCTTCAAAACTTTATTCCTGTTTAATTGTTCACAACCAACTTGTGAGCAATCAAAACCAATCAATGTCAAATTCATGAATTTGAAGGGGATGCTGTAAATACTAGCTATTCCTATCTTGATCATTTTAGTCAATGGCAGAAATTCTGAAGGAAATCTTCGTGTCTTCGTGTGACAGGGCAATAGTAATATCCATAATGCCACATGTATTCATTTTATTGCACGTTTTACTACATCTCTGGGCTGGCTTTGATCTTAGTCTACCTATCCATTATCCTTTCCAACTAAAACTACATCTGCGGTCACAGACGGTATATTTATCGAAGCTTTAGGTGTAAACCAGGGTGCACTGTGTATGGGACCCAAATGGTGTAATGGTTCATTTAAATAACATAGATTTTCAAATCCCAGGAGTAACCACTAGAACTGCTTTAGAAAATAGATAAGCACA
The DNA here is from genome assembly GCA_026779585.1 of Mormyrus proboscirostris. Classification (NCBI taxonomy): domain Eukaryota; kingdom Metazoa; phylum Chordata; class Actinopteri; order Osteoglossiformes; family Mormyridae; genus Mormyrus; species Mormyrus proboscirostris. Next base: position 24,023,257 of record JAODKF010000002.1, on the reverse strand, counting down.
TACAGTTTGAAAGCAAGGATCACCATTCACAATCTGTTCCATCTTAACTTTAATAACATGAGGAGTAGTATTTTATTTGATTTTAGCACATTTCAGCATTTTTAAAGTGCAAAGGTGAAGGATCACCTTTTTCAGGTTCTGCAAGCTAGCAGGCAGCACCCCATGGTTCCTTTCAAAAGCCTTTGAAGATTATACTCTGGTAGATGTCAGCACTTTGGCTAGATGTTTTCCAAGCGCTTGTCCCGGACAGGGTCGTAGCAGGGAGCTAGAACCAATCCCAGGCATCCCAAAGTAGGGATCCAAGTCTTATACACCTTGGATAAGATGCCGGTTCATCACAGGGTACATACAAGCGCGTACTCACACTCTATGGGACCGGAGAACAAGCAAACTCCACACACAGAGCCTCAGATCCGAAGCTGTGAGGTAACAGTACTACCCACTGCGCCACTGTGCTGAATAAATTGGGATAGCAATTAAACGTATTAAACTTATCAGTATATCAGTAAATATATCAGTATTTGAAAATAGCAGAAAGTGGGGTTCCCTTCATAAATAACTGTCATTTTTTGCAAACAGACTCTGCTATACATGATAAAATACTGCATGATTTCAATAGGAAGTTTAATAAGACAAAGTTATTTATACTGAAGCTTTTCTTTTTCTAATGTCTGTCAACAGCAAAGTCCTAGCTACAGAATGTATCATTTTTAATCGTAATCATTGACTTTTTGGGCAAATGAAGCAATACTTTATTCAAACGCTATTACAGCGTGAAGTGTTCCCATTGAACCTAATCATTTCTGTTTCCAAATACACATTTTCAATAAATGTATTAATATACATTAATGAAAAGACTCTATTGTACATTTTTCAAGGTCAGTCAATTTAAAATATATCTGTAGGATTGATTCTGCCTGAGGTTTCCACACTCTTCAGCTTAAGATGTGTTATATTAAAAGTCTTTCAAAAGCAGCCTTTCTAATCCAATTTGCCGCTGTAACACAGGCCTTCTTGTGCAATCCTAAGTCTAGCTCTCAGCAGTGCATTACTTCAAATAGCAGGATACAGAGGTATTTTCTTGTGAGCCTCCTCCCATTTTTTCTTCTGCCCCTTATCTTTTTCTCCCTTTCTTGCCAGTGACCCAACAACACTGAAAGTAATTGCAGGCAGAAAACAACATTTAATGATTACGTTATCCGAGAATCCAACAAAGAGAAGTCACAGACCAGTACATCCAACAAAGGGGGAGGACTTTTCCCAGACACACCACTTTCAGATAACAAAGAATATTATTGACTTTGCCCAGATTAAAATGCCAAAACAAATGACAATACAGCAAGAAGGACAAAGTAAAGAAAGAATGAGTGTGTCTTAGACACACTCTCTGTCAGTGCTGTATCGTTCAGTGTTGTTTCTTTAAAGTTTTTCCTCTATACTGTATAGGATTACATAGGATTTATTCATACTCCATATTAGCCTATGCTAAACACGTTTAACCTCCTTGCAAAGTATGACGTATCCGGCAAGTTTTCCATTGTGTGTGTTTCTTTGTCTTATGCTGCTTCTGGTGGCTTAGATTATATGTTCCTTGTTATTTCTGTTGAACTAAACCCTTTTTTTTGATAGCCGGAGTCCTCCAAGAAGGCAAACTTGTTCTCCATTAGGAGCCTTGGAGGGGGGTTTGTCAGCAGAAACACAATCAGCGCTGCCCAAATACGCAGCATGGGATGAAGAGGCGAGCAGAGCAAACACCATAACAATCAGCAATCAGCACTGATAATGATAATGACACAGGGCGCACTACAAGATCCATGCCTCGCGTTTCTGTTACAGAAAAGAGCTGTTATTGTGCAAATATGATGGTGTGTGGGGGAAAAAAATATATTTGCAATTTCACCGAAGAAGAACCGAGAATACTCCACGTTATGTCTTCCTTAATGCATTTTAATGAAAATGCACTATTTTAATCTGTCTCAGGGCGAATTGTTTCTTAAAATTAAAGGTTATTAAAAATACAATGTAATTAAAAAGTCAATACATACAGTACACCCTTTGCTTGAAGTTAGAAACGTAGGTTGAAATACAAAAAAAACTAAGAAAAAAAGAGTAAGATAGCATCTCGTTTAGAGAATATTCAATATAGTTAACAAGATATAATCATCACTTTTTAACATTGTAACATTTCAAGTTATTTTCTTTAATAATATTATGGTAAGAACCCTTTCTGCATCATTTTTAGTTGACAGTAATGGATGGAGCGAATCTGAGAGATGTAAATTTAAAGGAGATCTATGAAGTGAAATGCCTCCAAATTAAATGAAAAATATTGATAACTCTGCAATGCAAGATGCTTTAATGAGCTCTAATAATGAAGAAGTTAAGTATGTCAGAATTGTAAAGCAGTGATATTGCGACTGGCACAGGTCAGGTCAGGCCAGGCCAGGTCATGTCAGGTCGGGGAACATACACTGGTACAGCGTTTTGCCGTGGCCACCACATGACAAAACTTATTGGGATCCTGGTTGGTGACCCTCCCCCAGGCTGACACGTGGCCCAGTCTCACCCTACGGAGATGGCCGTCTATCTGCTGCATCCAGGAGTTACGTGACTGTTCCCTTAGCTTGGTCTAGCCGCTCATGTCCTCAGCAATGAGGATCCTGCAAGCCGGATCACCCTCAGGCGAATGTGTGACATATCTCTGCCACTCTTTTCAAAAGTTATTATATATTAACTGTCTACTAAAAATGTCAGGAATACTATAAATGCATTGCAACATTCTATGTATAACAAATCAGGTAAGGAAACATAACAATAATGCATGCAAAAAAACAAAAAAAACATTTATTGCAGTCCAATATTGCTTAGAGTGACTCTTATAATTTTTCACCAGGACAAATTGATTGCAAAGTGGTGAAATATGAGAAAATAATTTACATAATGTTAAGAACTCTATAGTAACATCAGTCATTTTAAGAAGTGTATTGTCAATTAAACTCCGGCTATTTTGTTACTGCTTTGCAGTATATGAACTGCATGCAACTGTTACACAGTTGGGATAACAGATCAGCTAATACATTTAACTTTGAAGTTTTATCCAGTTCATGATACTCAAAGAGTCAATTTAAAATTAAGATGACATAGCAGTAGTACAATATTGAAGATTCTGTGTTTGCAGCATTTAATTGTTCCATCTCCTAGGGAAGGGTGGCGAAACCATTGTTCTTTTGCTGGACATTCAGAATTTGAATTACAGTATCTCAGGGTTAATACACACCAGACAAAATCTCAATCTCAGTATCAGACTCACGATCCCACTTCACCGACAATTCGATCAAAATTACAAATGGGCCGCAGTGGCCAGGAAATAATAAAATGAGAGTAGGATTTTCATTGCTAGGTGGAACTGATTTTACTGTGCATATGACAAACTCTGTTGAATCTGGAGCAAGGTATTTATCACTGTGGCTTTTATAATTGTGAGGGACCAAGCAGTAAGGCAACACAAACACAGGAGCGTAACTAAAGAAAAAGGGCTAACAAACAGTGACAAACTCAAGACCTTAATAACTGGGCCCATAAAAGAGGTCAACAAAAATGAACAAGCAAAATATAAACTGAAAGAAACTGACGTTTTGATAAGGAGATATGAAGGAACATATATAGTGGTTTGACCAAACCAATCGACACACAAAAGGGGTAATTCAAATAAACACCACATATACTGTAATTAAACAGAGCAAAACGTAACTAAACCCCAACTCCCCCCTCTTGCCATGACAGCACATGGTTCACTCCTGCTTCAGGGGCTGTCCTTTTAAGAGATCTCCACCCTTAGCCACACCTATATGGTGAATAGAAAAGACCATCCCCCACAACCAAAGCAACTGTAAACCAAAAGATTAATTTAGACAATCACTGCACACAACCCTACAATATCAAAATATGTACACTACACCTAACACAAAAGGCAAAACACATCAACTAAGACCTATGACTTATTACTGTAAATAAAGCAAAGAGCATACAAAGTAGCCAAATAAGGAATGATGAGTGTTTCAGGTCTTACTGTGTGGCTGTAGCCATCACAAAATCATTAACTTGGGTAAATGGAATATTTAGCCATTTTATTTTTATGGCATGTTGATGAATACTGTTTAAGTCATTTTAGTCATAGTTAAATACTCTTCAGGAAAATTACATTCTTTGTGTATCAAGTCAAAGAAAATAAATGGGCTCATACTAATTGACAACACAAAAGACTAATTCTTTTATTTAAAATAAAATCAAAACCATTACCTAAGTAACACAGTGCATAACAAATGTCTTTGAAGTTAAAAATGGGTCAATGACAACTCAAATTAGAACCATTTACCTAAAATCTTTGACTAGCTTGATTTTTGTAAGATCCAAATCTCCTGAGCTAAAACCTAATTGAGCCCTTATTGTGACTCTAGGGTAAGATGGTATTATAAATAAGATTCTAAATGAGCTGTTCTTCACACGTCATTAAACATATCATCAGATGCTATATAAAGGGGGCGGGGCTTGAATTTGGCTACTGTGAGCTATGGTGAGCATGGAAAGATTTCTGCATAAATAGTATCAGTATAATTGATGTATATTGAATTCCCTCTTTGTTCTATAAGAGATTAACATTGATTTGATTCTGGTAAAATAAATATCTCCTGAAAATATGGATAATACAAAATTCACAGCCAAACAAGCAACTTAATTTTATGGTTATGTGTAATCAAGTCAAAAAAATGAAGCAATGTTAGGCTTTGTGCTTTTTATGGGCAACTAGAAGAATTTTGATTATATTCACTTGTAGTCACAGCGTTTAAATTGACACATCCCATTACCTATTATTTCATACATTAAAGAAAAGGCAGTCAGATTATTGAATTGATTGATGCATTTTATAATAAATATGGATTTCACCCTGAAGTGTCATTCACAATTATTATTAATATTTGCCCAGTTTAATGTATCTTACACTGTAGGAAATCCTAAATCCTGCAGAGCAGTTTTCTCTCTTAGGAGTGCACCAGCTGCTCCTGGCCCGTGGTCTTTAACTGAATTTCCAGGTAAATAAATTAGTCAAACTTGTAGTTTCACTGCTACCAATTAAGTGATAATTGCACTCAATTCCTTCTAGTTTGCCTTTTGCAATAAAACAACCTAAGTCCAATTTTATCCTTTTGCAGCATGCTTATTCACGTAACAAGAACATTATGTCCTGCATATCTTAAAATTTCAGGTAACATTTTTGAAAAGCAGATGCTTTTTAATGCATCTCAGCGAGACAGAACAAATGAATAGAGAGCAACGTACATAAGGTAACCACTTATGCTGTTTTGTGAGTATACAGTATACCTGAAGAAAACGTGTCTGTGACTAATGCATTTGCAGCTGGGAGTGTTCAAAAAAGCCTCTTATTCTCCTGGATTTAATTTACCAGACTGAACCAATTCTGGTATAGAAATGGCATCCTTTTATTAAAATAATAAAAAGAAGAAACTTTTTATTTGAGTTTCATGCAGTGAAAATTAAAAGGCAACAGAGAGGCTACATATTGCCTCTTATTTAAAGACAACCAACTGCAATGTAATTGCAATTGTAAATGTAAATGTAATTGTAAATCCAATGAGTTGCAAAAAAGCTTTTTTTTAACATAGAGGTGGAAATGGTGATGTCATTGCATTACTCTTCAACAGAAAGTAGTTCTATTGTTTAAACCACCCATTGTAAGAGACTGCCTGATGTCAGAGGAAAATAAAACATGACGCACTAAAGCTTTGATGCAGGAGTCATTAAAGTTAGTGTAATGAAGTACATCAGGAAAAAAATCTACAGCAGTAGAACCCTGGACGGTCCACGTGTTTGCTCCCTCCCATCTCCCAGCCAATCAGGAGCACTGGGAGCTGAGAGGAAGCAAAAACGTGGATTTTCCATGGTTCCCCGAGGACTGGGTAGGGAAACACTGATTGAGAGCATTAACACAGTGATTGAGAGCATTAACTGAAGAAAAAATGCAAATATGAATATTTGCAGATAAATATTCTGAAAAAAATATATAATTACAGGTGACACCGGTTCTTATCTGATAGGTAGGTATACAGAGTGGAAGAAACATCAGTAGCATTATAAAATCAAAAATCCTATGGGAAACATCATTTTCCTTCACAACAAGTGGCAGAGAAAGGCGGGTCAGAGTATGATCAGCACTTTGATTGGACTATGCATCAACTCCGCTCAGAAATCGACCCCCAAAAGCCAAGCCCTTTCCAATTTCCTCCAGAGAGGCCAGGCAAAAGATCAGTACTGCTACAGAATAAGTTCAAAGTCAACTTATCGAGCATTGCAGGTGTGTTGTGTCCGTTTGCAGTTTTGAAGAAAAGTAATGTGTGGAAGTGCTGTACTGTGTATGTGCGACAGAAATCCATAGTTCTGGATGGAAGAAGAAATCAAAATGTCAAAGTTTCTCTTTCTCATTCACTCTCTCTTTCTATCTATCCATCTTCATAACTATTTTTCCAGTATTGGTCATGGTATGCCTGGAATCTAAAGCCTGTTCCTGGGAGATGATGGGATGAAGCAGGGAACATTCTTTGCATGCTCGCGCGCGCACACATTAGGTATCTATATCTTTGTGAGGACCATCCATTCATTTCTATGGGCATAATTCTAACACTACCAATGACCTAACCCCCACCCAATTCTACCCTTAACCAAAAGAAACCAAAGCAAATATAAGACTTTTGACTATTTAAGTTTTTTGATTGCATTCACAGATTAGTATAAACTTGAGCTTTTCCTTATTGGGACCAGAAAACGTCCCCCACAAGGTCAAAATAGCAGTTTTTTTTATCACATTGTGAGGACATTTGTAATACGGTGGTACCTCAGAACTCAATCTTAACTTAATCTGTTCAGAACCCAGGTTCGAATCCTAAAACGTTCGAGTTCTGAACCAATTTCCCCCATAAGAAATAATGGAAAACCAATGAATTGGTTCCAAGCCCCGCAAAAGTTGCACCTAAATATGTTTTTTTTTTATTAGCATTTAAGCACAAAACGGACAGGATAAAACAAAAAGAGCACATACTGTACTAAACACATCTAAGCACATGTATCAAAACAGTAATTTGTAAAGTAAGAAAAAATGTATCAAAACAATGTGTAAAGTAAAAAAAAAAAAAACCAATGTGTCCTGTCCCGATCGCCCGCTCCTTCAGTGTGCCACGCCCCCTCGTTAACCTCGTGTGGAATCCCCGTGTGATCAGCTGTTTCTACTTGTTGTCATTAGTCCTCTGTATTTAGTCCGGCGTTTCAGTTTGTTTCCATTGTATTGACCGTTTGCGTTTTGCTTGCCTTACCTATAATTAAACCCCGTATTCCCCGATAACCTGACGTCTGCGCCTTTGATCTCTGTTCCGTCCCCGCTTGGCACGACAATATTATTCTAATTGAATGTATTAATGGTTCATTATTAATTATATTTATTATTTATTATTATATTTAAATAATATATTTATTATTTATTTTTAAATGTATTTTATTATATAATAATAATTATTGTTACTGTCTATCATTGTCTAAATGTATTTTTACCATCTAAATATATGTATTCAGCTAGTGTAAACATGCACCGTACTATCACAGCGAATGCGAGGCTGACACTGAAGCGTTACGCTTTGTTTCGGCTGTGAGACGTGCCTCGTGACTGATTTCCCCCCGCGTACAAATTCTTAGTGTCGGCGTTCATGGGTCGACTTCTGAGATTCAGATCAAGTTTTAGATCTTTTTTTTTTTTTTCTTCAAACTGGTTGGTTCGACTTCTAAGAAATTTGAGTTCTATTGAGTGCGAGAACTGAGGTACCACGGTACAGTATATACATGTCCATGCATACACACAGATAGCCGTTCACATAACTACATGTCTTTGGACTAAGGGAGGAAACCGGTTTAAAAAGGTTCACCTTCCATTTGTATTAGACAACATAAAGGCAAGTCAATTTATTGTTCTTTTAAATAGAATTCCCTTCCTTTTTACTTGAATTGCACATGGTAAATTTCATGTCAATAAATACAATGAAACGAATCTGCTTTTATGGTAAATTTATGGTTTTTGTATAATTATTGAGAAGAAATGTGAGCAATGGCTCCATAAAAAGACAAAAAAAAAAAAAAAACAATTTGAATTTTGAAAGGCCATTCATTCCCAGAGCAATGGCTTTCTGTGGATGAATATAGCTCTGATGCAAAATCTGAGAAAGCCGAAATGGAGTATTATGCACAAAGGTCCCCGAAGGGCAGCGGCCTTAGAGCAAGATTCAGAGCAAATCACCCCTAGGCCTATGCTCAAAACACTGCCCCAAACAAGCTGACCCAGAGGTCCAAGCATTTTTGGGGTATTACGTATCAGACATTAACAAAATATGCATCTGATTTGTGTCTTTGCCTGGACTGTTTCCCCATGTCTTATTTAGGCAATATTCCCGGGTTATTGTCTTTCATCTGGCCTGTTTTTTTTTTTCCTTTCCTCCCTCCTCACTCCCATGGAAAGCAAGGTCTGTCACATTTTCTGGTTGGCATCTCTTACAGCTGTAATGTCAAGCCCCATTAGTGTGGCTCAGTGATGGCATGGAAAGACATAAACTCCACAGACCAAATGTCAGAAACTCATGGGGCATTTTGTCATCAGATTGCAGGGCCGGGATCACTGCGTCTTCCCAGTGTGTCGCATAGCCTGCCTTGTGGCTTGCGCTTAAGCCACAGCGTGCGATGCCGCGCATAAACATGTTTAGCATTTTATTAGCAGTTTGAATGTATGAAGGCCAGCACATTATCTCTTTTGGCCATCGTAAATAAATAATTAAATAAATATAGAAAGAGAGTGAAAGAGCGAGTTCATAGCATTAATGGCTGCATGCTGCTTTTGTGCTTCAGACATAAAAATCTGTCAAAACTATGAAGCTGCTGTAGCTTATAGTAAAGGTTAGCAGTTTGACATTTTTCCTTTGGTTTCAAACTTGAGTATAATATCCAAGGTGACTCTTTAAAAATTCCCCTTATTCTGCAACCTTCTGCTTTCGACTCTCATATTTGATAATAAGATAAACGCTACTGGTAGTCAGTTTTGCTTTCAATTAAATGTGGTCTGCACTGGTGACCTTGGGCAGAATACAAGGAAACGCTTTATAGACTGACAGCCTCTATGAACAATTATAAAGACTTTTAAAATAAAACAGTTTCAGGTGAACCATACCCCAGATACAGTAATTATACATGGTTTCCTCATCTAGTTCCCTTAATATTCTAGATGAAAGTGACCTGTTAGTTCTCTAATAAATAACAATCATGTCTTGTTATTCTTGAAAGACATTTACATCTGCATCTGATTATTGTACACCCATAATGTTTTTCAGTGCTTGAATTGGAGCATATACACGGTTATATACAGTATGACAGTGGTTTTTGATATGGACAGGACAGACCCTTCTACTGAATATATTAAAATGTAAATAAAGTGTGGAAAACAGTAAATACCACAAGAATAATTATACCGATTTTGACATGCTGTGCAATCAAAGCAGCCACAGAGTCAATATGGTGCCAATCAGTTTAGTGTTTACTCTGTGGGCTGCTGCTTTTCATTTCAAAAATCACAGCAGAGCTTCTGCCATACAGCTTCAGTCGATAGATGGACCTGATGGAAAATGTTGATTGCTGACATTTTCCGTCACCCATGATCTGTGAAACATGTAATGGAAGAATGTAATGAAAGGGTGGTAATGAGGCCGAAGCAGAAAGCAGCAGTGATCCTTTCGAAGTTACTTGGATTTAGTGTTCATTACCACATGAAATATACATATGGCTGTGTAATTTCATACACATGTTCAAAAAAAAAAAGAACCTTTTTAACTATCCAAAGACTGGCAATTATCCATTTCATCAACAGCATACTATAAGCTATTTTTTATACTTTATAGAAAAGTAGGACTACATTCTTTATTATGTGATATTGACAGAATTAATTGAATTCCTTATGGTAGCAGACTGACATCAGATTCTTTTTTTCAGAATTTCTTCCTTTCAGTTTACTATTGAAATGTTTTTTTTTTTTATATAAAACCGTGAATTATGGTTCTTTTCTTTATCTTGGTAGAAATATACAATTACCTTTGTTCCTTCATTGAACTTTCTCAAGGTGTAGCCCAGTAATTTAAAAAGAAAAAAAAAGAATGATTCGTTAACCTTGCTTGATTCAGTATTGTTCATTGAATATGTGTAAATTCTCATGCCATGCTGCTTCTATTTTAGATTCTTCCCTTCACAGTACAGGTCCTAAATCTACTATGCCCTGTTTATAACTAGTGTGGAAGAACAAGATCATTTGGAGAAAGTGTGATCATTTCAGTGGAAATGTGTTAATATGAATTTAGATTAGACATGGTAATGTTGAGCAGTAATAGGAATCTTGTAACCCAGAAATGTCAGGCACTTAGCTCTGCCATTGTTTTCCACAGGTCACATTTGTAAGAACTCTGATTTAATGTCTTGGTACAAAACAGGACAGGTCATGTGTGGGATGTCATAATAAGTTTCAGTAAAGGAGATTGTGGCAAAATGTCAGGGACGCTAATTAACTTTCATAATTAAAAAGTAAAGAAATACTGGTGAACTCCTCTTGTGATAGGACGGGACATTTCTGTTGAAAACATAATCAACTCAGGGGTGTTTTGAAAGCCTACAGTATATGTGGTTCGCATTACTGCGTACTGAGTTATGGCATTCATCACAGGTGACTCTCAACTTCTCCAGGGGGTGTAAGGTGATAGAGCCAAACCAGTATGAATACCATTTACTGTATACAGATACATTTTAGATCATTTGTTAAAAATGTAAATACATGTACAATAAAATATTACTGCACATTGATGTGACTAACACAAGCCACATTTTGAAATATAACGGTACAATATAATTTAAATATACTGAATTTAATATCTTCACAATATGGGGTGTCGTTGCACACCCATTACATTGCCTATGGTGCTAATTCGCATATATTTAAGTGGAGGGTGTTTCTAAGTTTCTCAGTGGTACTTATCATGTATAGCAGAATCACATCTTAACCAGTTTGTAATATTATTATTTTTTACATTTATTTAAATTATGGAATGGCTCCGGGGTTACTGCTTTTCATCCATTGCACGGCTCTGTAAGGGTTACAGTATAGTTAATTTTCTCTCCCTTTATATTGGCGTTAATGTTAGTTTGCTTTGGTTAATCTAGTTTGCTCCTATAGTTTATGTAGACTGATGTCCCTAAATTGCCGCCACTTTGTGTTTCCAGGATGGATTGACATCATGTCCAGTATCTACCTACCCTTGTGAGTCCTGGGGCATCTCACTATGACCCTGCATTGGCTAGGCATGTTTAAGAATGTCAGGATACTACACATTTTGTTATGTCACAAAATGGGTTAAAAGTCACACTGGTATTCTTCAGGGGATCAGAATGGCCAATCGCCCTCTGTGTTTTCTGTCATGCTGGCAATAAAGTCAAACAAAAATGGCAACAACAAAATAGAGGAAATATTTCTGACATCACTGCTCACTGGAGCAAAGGAATTTTGTTAAAAAAATTTAAATAATAATTAAAAAAATGTAAATGCCAACCCTGTCATTCTGAATGTGTGTCAAATGAAAAGAGGACATGGAGATTGAGGAGAACACAACAAAAAAAGTAATTGCTTGAGGGATGTTTTATCCTACTAATAAGAGAAATCTGACAATATATGTACTACCACAGATCTCACAAATTAAAATGCCAGATATTAGTTTTGTGAATATGTCATCTTTTCTGTTTCAGGAAAGGAGATTGCAGTAAAATGTCAGGGATACTAATTAACTCACAGAAATACTGATGAACTCCTCTCATTATAAGCTGGGACATTTCTGTCCCAGCATAGCCAGGAGTGTAGAATGGCGTAAATGCTATATAAAGCACCATGATACCTTTTACAACCGATATTTACTGAATGCTTACACATTTCAAATAGTCAAATAACTGACCCCCTGTATGGACATAATACATTTTCTACATTTTTATGTCAATACCTCATTTATTGATGTACTTTACACCGAAGTCTGCACTTTGCAGATAATACACCAAAGTGCCTTGTTCTAAAATATTAATTAATAAAAGTGTGAGCTGATGTGTCCATATTCACTCCATATTGTTAATTAATTCATAACCGCTCTGATCTGCCTTTGATGTTCCCTTAATTCTGAATGAGAATCCAAAATGAGCTGAACAAATGGGTCTGGGATCTATTTTTTCCATCTATAGAGATGGATTTATGTGGAACACATGAATTACTGTAATTAAATTGGTTGCCTTTATTTGTGCATGTGTATATGTGAGAGTGTGTGATTTAAACACCGTGAATCTGGATATAGTACTTTCTGTGAGACAATGAAAATCTATTGCATAATAATCACAATAACAATAATAAGGCGCAGATGTGCTGAATATCTGGACCATTGACCTCTCAAACTAACCTGAATGGCTTAATTTCAAATTTTCTCTATCCTCACATAACTTTATGAATGGATGAGGAAGTAATTAACTGATTATTGTGAATAGTCTATAAAATTGAATAGGAATGTGTTAGAATAAAGCCAAAACGCTACTATTTTTTCTTACAAGTCTACATACGTTTGTACATTTTTTAATGACATTTTCAAAAGGGGACCTGGAGCAATAAATATTGGAGTTTGAGTGTATATTCAGTCGTTAGAAACTGCATTTTGCTTTAGCATCGTCTGTTGTCTCTAGCTACAATCTGTAAGAGATATCAGTTTGATTGAACATTGAAGTTGTGTATCATTCCCCCTTCACTTTTTAATATGATAAGCAGAAGTACCAGTGGATTCTGCGGTGTGTAAGCAAGCAGATGCCACTCATATGACTTTAACTGTTCTGTATTATAAAAAATATCAATAATTAATTACATTTAATTACATTAGGAAAAAGGGTTGCTGTGGTGCCCTAATGGACATCACTGTTCCCTCTTACCTCAGTGTGGCTCGATGTGGAGTTCACATATTCTCCCTGCATCACATGGGTATACTGTAATTTCCACAGCAGTCCGAAGACGTGCCATTAGGGTAATTGGTGTCTAAGTGCATGATAGTGTGTGTATTTGCCCTTTTATGAACTTGCAACCCGTCCATGGTCTGCCCCATCCTTGTGCTGCCTGGGATAGATTCCAGGTGACCCTGACCAAGATAAGATGGATGGAAAATAATATCCATTCATGATCTGCACCTTCATTTATCCACAACATATAAAAAAGGATAAACACTGCAGTAAATGGAGCAAGTTTCCTGTGATCTTGATCAGATTGACTTTAATATTGCCTAGCATAGTTATGCTTGGGGCTCTTCATGTTCTACTTCCAATTCTCTGTATTACCAGTAGAGGGCATGTGATCTCTTTTCAGCCTGGTCTCTCCCAGCAGAGTCCTCCCTCACAGGGATATTACTACAGGCATTGAGCTGCACGGCTCTTCCCCAGACACATTCTTCACAGCTTTCAAACATCAAGCGTGACGACAACATTATGTCTTCATTAAAGACCTGTGTCGCATCACTGAGTTCAGCTGAAGTAGCATGTTCTGAATTGTTTCTTTGTTTACTTGTTTGTTTGTTAGTTTGCTTTAAACATTTTAAACTGCAATTAAAATTGACCTTTTTAGTTCTTTATTGCGGTGACCATTCTTAAGGGGTGAGCATATAGAGATTATATACTCGGTGAAAGTGCAAAAAACACGGAACACACAATAGATATCGGTAGTTCAGCTGGCGACACAACTTGACATATTCATCGGCACTATATGCAAACAATAAGAGCTGACAGTTGTGACACTCTTGCAGCACGGAGAGATGACAGCTAGGCAGTGGACTCTGGGCTGGGTGGAAGAGAGTGGTGTTTTTAACCTGCACTAGGTAAGCCCCACTTTGTCCAGTGGACATTCAGCAGTCTGTAAAGCTGGCACACACCTTGATATCCAGATACAGCAGCAGATGGAAGGGACTATATTAATGACTTGTGATAGCTTCAGCAGTCGGAAGAGGAATTGTTTGACATCTCACCATTGTTATGTAACAGCTGTTATTTCTTGAGAAAGCCCTTTCCGTCCACAATATTCACCGAGAAGGGGAAAAAAATAAAGAAAAAAAAACCAGAAAATTCCCTTTTTCTAATGAAAACACATCTAAGTATGCTGCTAATCCTTTACATGTTGCACTGAACTAAAAACACCCAGACTGGCAGAGTGCCCCACCGTTAAGGGGTACGTATCGTATAATCACATCCGTGCAGCCTATTCAGATGTACTCTATGGTTACAGTGAATGCTTTTGTGTGTAATTATAGCTCAGATTAATTGTTCTCAAAGAAGATTCCCTGGTTGGCAATGTGTTGTGATCAAGAAAAAAGCATGCCTGGTGCAAGATTATTCGCAAATGTACAAAGGAACATAGTGTTTACAATTAGATACACCATTTCTTTGTACTATTCAGCCAAAAAACAATGGGAATTATCTATAACAATGCCACAGAGGGTTTCTCATTTAGATTGTTTCACATTATACGTGTGTGTGTGTGTGTGCATATATATATATATATAATATATATATAAACAGTCAAATAATTGTATGATTATTTTGTGCATGCATGCATGTATTTCCAGTACACATAGTTCTACACAGTTCAACAATTGTAAGATTGACTTGCTAAGCAAAATCTTATTTGTGTTGAATTTTTTGCTTTGGTTCCAGCTAAGAACCTGAGCATGGATTTAACGAGGATCCGTGTTTCCTCGTGCACTGTGTGTGAGTTCCAGTGTTTCCCGACCCATAACAACTGACAATTTCTTCACGGCAAGCTGCTCATGAGATGAAAACCCCATTTTTGAACTTGTTAAAATCTTGAAATGTAGCTGTAAAGCTGCGGTATCTATTGTGTCAACCACACTGGTGGTAATTCTTAAAAGGAAGTATAAACACTCAACAGCCATTTTATTAGGTATACCTGTTCTCATTTTGCCAACACCCTGAGACTCAACACATAAAACAAGGTCAAGAGGTTCAATTTCTGTTCGCCATACCTTTAGAATGAGCAATATTGTGTAATTTAAGTGATTTTGAACTTGTTATGATTGTTGGTGTTAGAGATCCAGGCATTTCAGAAACCATAGCCTTCCTGTAATTTCCACGCAGTGCGGTATCTAGAGTTAACACACGAGGGAAAAAAATAAAAATAAATTCCAGTTAGTGGCACTTCTGAGGGTGAAAATATCTTGTTAATAAGCACGACCAGAGTGGAATAACCAGTTAAAGGCAAGAGGGAGGCTACATGTGAAAGAATGTTATGCACTGAACTTCATAAGCAAGGCTTACAGTACCATGTTGAATCCATGCTTCATTGAATTCAGACTGTTCTGTAGGCAACAGGGAGTCCGGTCCTGCCTGGAACTAGGCAGACCATATTTAATAAAATGGTCCTGGCCCCATGACTGTATAAGATGTATCCATTCCTGACCCCATGACTAGCAAGATGTATCCATTCCTCATTATCACAACTAGATGCTATTGTTTTACAAGCGGAATGCTAGCAAAATCTTGTGCATAACCTGTGGGTCCCACAGCTTTACTGATAATACATATACTGTAGGTAAAATTAGGGCGCATGTATGTTTGCTTTTCTACGTAGCTCAGTTCCGCTTGATATGACAATCAACATCCCTGCAAGTAAAATGTACTCTCTATATGCATAGTTAATTGCTATAACAAATGAATGGGGGATTCAGGTTATTGTATTGAAAACGGGTCTTTTCACACAGGTGTGGTTCCTGACTTAATTATGCAAATGTCATCCCATCATGCTTAAGGGTTATGTTTAAAATGCTGGGCCGGCCCATTTGCCAATTATTTTGGCTGTCGTGGCTAAAAGTGACTTTGAAAAGGGGGTCATTGTTGTTGTCAGGAGTTTCAAGGTGGAGGACTAGTCAGCCTGGTAGTGTTTAACGTGGATCGCCAGATTAGGGTGTTGTGGGTATGGAAGTCTGAGAGAAAATCCATATCATCAAGTGCAGCTGTAGACAAAAACACATTTTCTTCAATTGTGATGACTGTGCATCAGTTTGAGCTTTGAGGCAAAGTAAATCAATTTGCTGCAAATGTTATTCTAAGCCATGGCCAGGTATTTTCACAAAACTTTCATAAAACATAGTCAGGTTGTAGCAGGTAAACCCCCTCTTACACCAAAAAATGCACATTTTTGTAAGTTAAGTGTGCAACGGACATGGCAAAATCATAGCTGTGCACTAGAAAAAGTCAAAGAAAAATCACCCTTTATCCCATTCACAAAAAAAATGAGTGAGCATATATGTAACAGATGTGAAAAGAAGGATTCTATTCTCAGCCCTGTTATCATGTGGGGGTTCATGCTCCTGGTTCAGGCATACATAACACCGCTGGTGCAGAGGTAAATGGCAGTAAATACAAAGCCAGTGGGTGAGCATTACTTTCATCATACCAGTGGATTATTTCAGGATGACAGCGCCCCCATCCCTGGCTCAGCTGCAGTCATTGAATTGTTTCATAAGCATGACAATAATGTAAACCTGATGCCAAAGACGTCCCAATCACTCGATCTTGGCTATATGGAGCAATACAAAGTGATGCCTGGTCATTGTTACAAACACTAAATCAAAGTTCCAAACACTTGGAAAATGTGCATCATGGAATCCTGAAAGTTATCTGCTATCTGTTATGTGTGACGGCTTAACATCCCATTAAGTGAGTTTGCTTTGATGTTGCTTTTTTTTTGACAGCAACCTGTATTGGCAACAATTGATTGACGTTTGTCTTTCTATTGTCCTTTAAAATGTCAGCGATGATAGCAGTTTTAATGTTGTGAAAGAAAAATTAAATCAATGTGGGATTTTTCACATTTATCTGCTGCTAGGTGAATTAAATATTGAGGTCAAATTTTTAATTGTCTGTGTTATGAAATAATTAAAGCTAGATTAAATGATAAATGCTGTCACACTTTCAGTTATGCCTTGTGCCAGCTTGGAGGATGCTCTCAAATAAGCCAATTTAATAAAATTATTCATTTCCCTTAGGCAGAGATAAATAACATAAACATGACAATAACTGATGTTCATTGTATTTTTTTGTTCACTGGAATTTGAGATTTCTCAATATATCAGTTACATTGAATTCACCACATGTCAGGTATTGTGGCAGCAAACCGAAGTGGTTCTGCTTATTCAGGGATTGAAAGCAAATCTTCCACTTCCTGTTTTACTTATTTTGTTATTGACAGTTATCCTAGTGTCTCTCTGATCTTCTGATCTTACATAAATACAAATAAAGTACTTCAAATGCATGATGTTGTATACGATTTAGAAAATGTGGGATTTTTGTAAATAGATAGCTGGATGGTATTTATTAAATAGAGGGTTTGCCAGCCGCTCCGTCTTCTATTATCACTCCAGTCTGCTGTATGTAATAAATCTGAGCTGTGTCATTGTTAATATATAACTCGTTCATTATTTAACCTGTCATTTATTTATTTGTTTGTTTCATCTTTATGAACTTCAAGATACAAAGTACTGAAGAAAAATAATACATTTCTTGTAGATAATTTAATTCTGTCAGCAATAATAAGAGAATATAGACAATTAAGCTTATGACTGAACATGGACATATTGGAAATATGCATGTTCCTCCAGAAGCTGGAGTTTCGTGCCCTCCGTCCAAAGACTGGCAGTCTCCAGTGAAATGGACTCTCTAAATTGCCCTTAGTGTGTGACTGATTGGTACCCCGTTGAGGGTTTACTTTGCCTTGTGCCCTGTGCTTCATGGAATACCCTGCGGGCTGACCATGACCCTGCATTGTGTAAGCGGTAATGAGAAATAGATGGATGCATGAATAAACCAATCTAAATATACTGAATTATTCATTTTTCATGAAATCATCAGATAACTATTTGGTCAATTTCAACATCTCTTTTTTAGGAAAATTGTTTCTGGACATCGTGAATCTCAGACATGCACTATTTAAATATGACTAATATATTATGCGGAGTAACAACGACAATGTGGAACACAGGACTATCTCACCAATATAAAAGCAATAAAAATCATAATTCTGTAAAGAACATTTAATTTTACAGTGCAATATTTCAAAAACACACCTCTGGATTAGAGGTTTCTGGATTTAAATCATCAGCCAAGCACCCCTCCTATGGCTTTTGATAGTTAAATAAACCCAATGGCCCCAAATTAGCTATAAGACAGCTGTACACTAATTCAAAGAGAAAGAAAAAAAGCCAGATAGTATCCAGATAGTATCCACTGTCATGACCATTTTCTTTTTAGACTAACTAACGCAACATTTTATATGGCTGCATCTAAATTAACCTAAATAGGATCACAATTGTAAACTCTGTAATTTTCATCAGCGAATTGGCCTGTATTGGCACAGCACTGCATAATTCAAGCCAGATTCAGACTCTAAATTGTCCACGTGGAATAGTCCCTTGGCCAATTTACAGACCACACAGCCTGTGCTGTCTGCTTCAACCTGGGCTCATTCGGATTGTTTCAGAATACCTCACTGCAGCCTGTGCAAAATAAGACACACACCATTTCATCTTCGTCATACTGGGCTTCACAAGAAACCATGCCGGTACTATACTGTATGTGTGTGTGCAAGCGGGTATACCTTACCTTATGGGGACGAAATATCCCCACAACATGATAAATATTAGTTTTTTTCCCTTATGGGGACCAGTTTCGTGGATAAAAATCCGGTACTGCAATGAAAAACCTAAAACTGCAAAAACTCTTGTGTTTTGTTTGGTTACTCATGGTTTTGGTTAGGGCTGGGTAGGGGCTAAGGTTATCGTAGTTAGCATTTACATTTTTTCCATAGAAATGAATGAGCGGTCCCCATAAGGATATGTATACCCGACATGTGTGTGTGTGTGTGTGTTTGTGTGTGTGTATTGTTTGATCACTTTATTGATAACCTAGCTGCATCATCTGCCTTTACCTATTAAAACATACCCGTGAAATTGTTTGATCAACTTATCAATAACTAAGCTGCATCATCTGCCTTTAACTACTAAAACATACCAGGAAAATGAGCATCAGAAAACATCAAATCTATGACAAAAATAAAATCATTTTAAGTCTTTTAGAAATAAATTTTCAGATCATTTCCCCTTTCTGTGTGCTTGCAATAAAATAATTCAATTATTCATTTATTAGATTTTAAAATGCTTACCATTCTATATTTTGTGCGATTGTTTGGACATTTTTGTTTTGGCTGCCTGCTGAGCGTTGTGGTTTAATGATGAAAGAGACACAACTTCAAAGAGATTAGCACATCAGCCCAAGACAATGGATGAACAATAAGCCTGTATATATTTCTTCTAGCACATAATTTCTTGGGGTGAAGCCTTTGGTAATTTGACTATGTTCTTCCTCTGTTCATTTGTGGAGTTTTTAAAGGAAAATCCATTTAAGCAGGAAAACTGACAGTTGAGAAATCACATCCCTTTTAGTACTAAAACTTTACTTTTTAATCATGGCATGTCTTCAAACACTATGCTTTTTATTGAAATGGTGGAAATACAATAGATGCACTGAAACAGAGATCTTCCAATTCTGTGGGTTTTTGTGACAGAAATGTGGAGTTCCTTGTACTAGAACTAGATTCACGGCAGTCCCATGCTGAATTCTGTATCTCAGAGCTCGTTAAAGAGTCCCTGTCATGTGACGTGTCTCTGACATCCCCTCAGATGGTGAGAATAGGCCTCACTGGTGTTATTAAAGCTCATAGAACTTGACTTATCACTCCCATTGGTCAGTGAAGGGAAACCGTTAGGAATGAGAAGCTCTCAGGTAAATTGACAGGATTCAACTTAACGCCACCCGACTGCAAAGGTGTCTTTCGGTTGTTTTAGCTGTATGCAAATTTCACATTTTGAAAGTAACTTATATGCCACTGTGAAGAAAGTTAGAAGAATGGTAACATTCCTTTTGCAGTAGGTTGTTATACATTGTAACATATAAGAGTCTTTAAATACACAGAAAGAATTAACAGCAAATACATTCTTCTATGCAGACAGAAAGACGGTATTGAGAAGTGCCCACCCCCATGGGAATGTGCAGGCTGCACAATTTATAATGTATGATGTCATCATGGGCTAAACAAACATCAAAACAATTTATACTATAAAAAATCCATTAACTTGATTTTGAAAATAGCCTTTGAATGAGCTTGGATGAGAAGAGTGCAGATTGTTTTGGAAAAAGAAGTATAAAATCAATTGGATTCATTTTTATACATAATAAAATAAATACATGTGTGCTTGCATATACACAAGAAATTCATAATTATTGCATATGCATAAAAACTTACATATTGGGTTATGGGAAAATATTTTTTAGCAGACAGTAGGAGGGTTTTACTGTACCTGTACATTGTTGGGTGTGCAGTCTATAACCCTAATATAAAATCATATCATTATATATATATATATATATATAGTACTAATTGGCCACATTCATGAAAAAATTTCACCTGACAACTGTCACAATACAAATTTTTGAGCATACGATTCTAACATATTATGCAAAGCATGTTTGCTGGAAAATTCCTAGGAACTTCTTGTTATACTATTGCTCACTGTGAAAATAGATAGCAGCCATGGGTGATATTTCTTCAGCAATGGAGGCAGTGTGTGTGTGTGTGTGTGTGTGTGTGTGTGTGTGTGGGGGGGGGGGGGGGTCCAAAAAAAGAATTATGAAATGTG
>JAODKF010000002.1:23984974-24002245 GCA_026779585.1 Mormyrus proboscirostris | reverse complement strand
GGGGTGGGGGGGGGGGGGTACATTTGCATTGCGTAGAGGAAATCCAAAGTTAATTGCATCTATAGTCATTTGTTAGTCATTCTGCATTATGCACATACAGTGTAGGCAGGCTGACATACTCCATGAAACTGAAACCTGCCATGTCAGTGTTCTCCTGTTTACTGAACCACAGCTTATCCTTGCAGATTAAATATGAGCCACAGTTCGGTTCCTTTTAAGTGCACGGATTTCAAAGTTGACACCTGCATTGTAGGCTTTGTATATTATCATTTCCACATGCCACATAGTATCAGGATGAAGCTATTCATGTTAGTAATATATATTTTTATTTCACATTTTAAGCTAAATGTTCAAAGCAAAGCCGGAATCTTTGAAGGGAACGGAAGTTTTGTTTCCTCACAATTTCTAATCTTTGACAGGTGTAAGAGAAAGTGGATTCAGAACAGGATTTCGGGAGGTGGGGTGTCAGTTTGTTCCTGTCTTTTTTCCCCATGCTATGCACCCAGTTTCATATTGATGAGATCTGCAACAACTAAAATTGCTTGTCTTCTTTAAACATTTAACTTCCAAAGGCAGCATTCATACTCTACTCAAGTATTCCTCTTATCGGAATGCTAATCCAGAGGCAGTGAAGACCAAGGCAGATTGTACAGAAAATATGCAGCAGACTATTTTCTTTTTTTCTTAGTAATTTTAGACTGTATTTTACCAATGTTGCAGTGTTCTGTTTACATAATGAATTTTTAATATTACTTTTCATTACCGACTGCAGAATATTTTAATCATTACTTCTTTTTAAAAATTACTGCACATTCATTCCTAAACACACTTCTGTCAGACACAATGATTTAAGAGGAAGAACAGAAAGATAGTTAATGGATATTATATGCTTTCAGTCCTGGTACTTATCAATGGATGCCACACTATGCATGATATATCACCCTCTTATTACATTACATGACAGTATTCTATTAATGCAAAGCCTTTGACAAAAATGTCCCTTTCCCTGCTTTTCCTTCTGTGAAATTATATTGTGATTATTTAGTCAACAGGACTCAATAGAGAGACCTTCTTACAGAGCTTTTGCCTGAATGCTTATGGCAAAAGTGAACGATGCATCTTCCAAGGATTCATATTATGGATAGGGAAGGCAACTGCTTATCCACTTTTGCTCAGACCAAATATGAAGAATTACTACATGTCCTTTTGAAAGTTAATTATTTTGAGTGTTCCATGGAAAAGTATGCGCAATTTTGAGGAAATTTCGCATAATTGACTTAGCATTTTGAAAAGGTAAGTACTACATCGAGAATCAAAAGGAGAAAAATTCAGTTCAGCCGAGTGCTTTTAATATATACGGCTCCTTATTTGCCCGTATGAGAGATATGCATTTCATTGCAAAACAAGTAGAGCCTGACAACCATCATTCTAACTAACCTGTATTAGTAGAGTTGATTTCAAAAATGTGAAGGGTGGCAGGAATGAGAAAATCTAGTCCAGCCATTATAATGCTGTCATCTTGAAAAAAGAAGACAGAACGAAAAAAAAGCTTTTATACGTAATCTACAAGAACAAGGGGGTCTTTAATGGTAATATGCCCTGCATTCAGTATATTAAGAACTATTATATATCCATTCACATAGCTGAACTTTTGTCATGATCCCTATTATTATATATACATCATTATTATCACTTCAAGGAAATCCGCACTTGTTCTTAGTATTAATAGTAGTAGTAGTATTTTATTATTATTATTGCTATTAGTAATAGTAGTAGTAGTAGTAATGATAGTAGTAGCTGTAATCATACTGTAGTATCATCATGGTAGTAGTATGTCAATTCATTCAGGTGGGTCCCAGGTCTACTCCAAGGTCTCCACCCAGTGGGGTGTGCCTGAAACATCTCCCTTGGGTGTAATACTTGTAATACTCCCGACCACCCCAGCTGATCCCTCTCATTTGGCACTGGATCTCTTATGCGTGTGTAGAAGGTTCAAAAAGCACAACATCATCTCTATACAGAAGTGACGCCTCTTCTAGATCCCCATACCGGACACCCATCCAGCCATGCATGTTGAAAGAACTCTGTACTCATACAGGGGACAGAATAGCATGCAGCAGTGACTAATTGCTGCTTATTACTGTATCACCACCCGGGGGATTTCCCAAGAACATATGCCTTCTCCAAGTCTACAAGACACATACATACTATGTTATCCTATTCTCCAGAAAGTCATGCAGCTGTGTAGCGGAAAAGGAACTAATCTCCTGTTGCACGGTGAGGTCAGAATTGGTCGTGGTGAATCCTAGGATTTATCGATGAGCAGTGTCTTCTATCAAGTGTCGTGACATAGGATTTACTGTAATAGGGAGACTTAGAAATGTGATCCACCATATTTAGAAAAAAAAAACCCCGTAGTTTCTCATTCTGAAAAGAGAGTTAGTCAAGTTCAGTGGTACTGTACCTGCCTTCCATGCAGCAGGAGTGTCCAGGCATGTCAACAACATCATCCGAATATGCAGTGCTTCCGACATCTCTGGATTTCATCTACCCCAACACCATTTCCCCTATAGTGGCCTCCAGTGTTGGGGATGCTACTGTTAAACTGTAGCTATTCAACCTACAAATTACTTGTGATGAACAGTTGCTAAAGCTACAGCCAGGTTACTGTTTTAATATAGTAATTTGTTACAATACAGGCTACGGAGAAAAACTAGCTAAATGCATCAAAGTTATTTCATCAGTCAATACTTATTTGTGCTGTAGGATTCTCTTAAAGCAATTTAATTTAAAAATATGATGTTAATAGTAATATGAAAATCTATAATTCCAATGTAATGTCAAACTTTAAAAAAATGTCTTTGGTGTAAACGAAGAGTACTTCAGAATTACTGTGTTTATATTTGAGTATTCTGCACTTACCAGCATTATGAAAATTAGAAGGGGTAAAAAAAAAAAAAAAGATTTTGATAATATGTCCAAAACCAAAGTGCTCCATTGCATTTTCATGCATTGAAAGTATCTAAAATACTGTTTACTATTAAGTATTTTTCAACCCTTTAACATTAATTCCCAGAGTATTCAAGAAAAAAACACCTGCTTGCTGAAAATACCTCTCTTTGTAAAAGGAGGAAAATAATACAACATTATACAAGCATAATCAACTTATGTGATCTGTTTCAAATGACCGCAGATGTGGCTGCATATCTGCACTCTCACAACGGTCATAAAGTCGATCAGATGCATAGGCAGTAAGTTGATGACGACCAGTAGTATTTTTTAACGATGTAGCATTCTGTCACGCTATATTGGTATTAGCAAAATAAATAAATATATAAATAGTTACTGGAAAGGCTAGAGCATTTTAAAAGTAGCTGCACTACTAAGCTACTGGAAAAGGTCAGCAGCGTCACGAATTAATTGTGGTTAGTTGCTCCCCAACACTGGTGGCTTCTCACTACCATAGGGACTTCAGGTGAAGTGACAGACTTTGATCCACCAGAAGCTGCCAACACTGCCTCCCGGGGAGACAGCATAGCTATTGGGTTAAGGAGTTTTTCAAAGTATCCTTTCCAGTGCTACCACTAGATTTGGTCAAAACTTCACCTCCTTAGCTGAACTCAGCCTGAGGAAGATCCCTTCTCCTCCTCTTGAGGTGTTTAACGGTTTGCCAAAACATCTTTGCCACTACCTAACAGTCTTTCCCCATACTGTAGGCTCTCAGATCCCTTCCCATGCATGAGCTTTCACCTCCACCACTGCCTTCGCTGTAGGCTGTTAATACCTTTCAGCTGTCTCAGGAGACCCCCCCTGCTAGTGTTGCCCTTAAGGCCTCCTTCTTCAGTCTGACAGCTTCCCTCACCACAGGTGTCCACCAGAGGTTCCTGGGTTACCACCATGACAAGCACTGGCTGCTTTCTATCCACAACTGTTTTCAACAACTGAAACGATTGAGGACTCACTACCCATGACAAGGTGAGGAGTTTGGAGATCTGGAGGGACCTTGTAATAGAGTTGCTGCTCCTTCAGTTCGAGAAGGTGGTTATGGCATCTACAGAAGGATGTTACAAGGGAGATGCTCCAGACATTACCCACAAACAAAGAAACAAATGAATGCATGAATGGACAGACACAGAGACAGATAGATAGATAGATAGATAGATAGATAGATAGATAGTACATATAAAATACATCAGGTCGGAAATGAAAAAAAATTAATCCTTGGATCATAGTTTAGACGAATTTGATACATAGCATTTATTTAAAATACACTGGACTTAAAATAGTTGTCTGTATCATTACAGCTTAAAATGTATCAGCAAAATTCATGTGTTGTCCTTTTAAGCAATATAGGATAACTGACAGAAGATTAAACTTAGACTGAAAATCTATACTTCAATTGTATCTTACCCCTTATTAAATTTTGCATCTATGGATTTGGAAGGGCTCAGGAGTGCTGACATAACATAAAATCTACTTTCCCCATCAAGTCTCCTCTTCTATTGGTGATTTGAATGGCAGATCTACAGCTCAATGAGTCTTCTATAATTCAATATTTCATTATAATTCAATCCAATTTGAATGTACTTACCCTTTAAGAGGGGATTGAAATATTATATATTTCATTCATACCAATTTCTGGCATCATTACTATAGTGAGGAAATTTGTCAACAAGTGAAATAAGTAGTGTACATCCACAATCTAAATCTAGAAGCCAAGTCTGAAAATAAAAAAAAGCAAAAAAAAACAATGCTGGACTGTTTATGGCAAACAAGTAGTAGCCTGTCACCATAATTGATTTTTTGCGGGGGGTGTATAATGTCGTTAGCTCATACTACAAAATGTTTTTCCTTTCTGACTTTGTCATACAGGCAAGATTCTATATCCGTGCATTTTGCGTGTGCATTGTATTGAAAATCCCACAAATAAATCATATACAAAAAAGCAAACATAAGACTTTGCATGGAAACTTTATGTTAAGCACATGCAGGCACAAAAAGGGCATTTAATTAGGCATGTATCTTTATTAAGATATAATTCAACTTGCATTCATACGTTTTGATATCAATGCTGCTAGTCCTGGAGATTTGTTTAACATTAATGAAGAAGTCCAACACAGCTTTCATAGTGCTAGTAAGTGAAGAATACACAAAATCCAAATCCCTCCACCACACACACACACACACACACACACATATTCATTTTTAAGTTATATATGTTACCTATATGAAAACCTTCATGAAAGCAAAGTATTCACTGGTTTATTTGATATTTATAATGCTTTGATTGTTGCAACTGTTATATGAGTATACTGTTGGAGAATAATAGAAAAATGTGCCACACCTATAAAGCTGAAGTACTGTATTTGGAGTTCTGGATGTCAGTGCATATACTACATACCTCAAATCAATCAATTAAAATAATTGTAAAAACCCAAGAATGTCTAATTGGTTGAAAATGGGAGGGGAGCGATGATCTGAATAAATCCACAGATTATTACATTTTCAAAGAAAGCAATGGAGAAGTGAAATAATTAGCATGTGTCAGAATATTTTTCTAACAACCAAGTATTTCACACCATTATACTGCAATCATTTCTTTGCATAAATTTTTTTTAATTTTAAAAATAATATGAGGAAATGATTTAAACACAAATTGACAAGCATAGGAGCCATTATGTAGAGGGGAACTTAGAGGAGAGAATCGTAACTGATAAAGTGTGTACATTTGTAAATGGCATATATGGAATCTACTGCGAATCAGCAGCCACTTTTTACAGACAAGGTTAGGGTTTGTACAAGGTGAAGTATCTTACACAGAAATACTAATTTAAATGTACATATCAGTGACTCTTTGGAAGCATTCCTGTCTCTGAAACCTTTGTCAATACACACCAACTGCCATCAACTAATCAATAACTGCAATGTCTTTAGCATGGTCCTTAGACTCTTTTAGGAATCTTCTCTCTCGTGGCAAGTATGTCAATTTGTCTGGTGATTTATGATGTTGACTAATTAAGCTCATATCACCTAACCCGTTCTGTGAGATGTGGTACGGGATACTCTGGCGGTCATCTGCTCTGCAATGGGTAAAACTGTATGCAGGCAGAATCCCCCGGAGAAGACAAGGAAAGATGAGAAAATAAGTGGATCAAGCGCAAGGGCACACATGGGGAAGAAAACTGAAAATCAATGCAACTTTTCCTTCTACGGCCGCCTTTGTGGGGCAACCAGCAATGCAGAAATTGTACCCAGGTGGTGCATGACAGAATATTTAATAAAACATCAGATTCTCAGTTTTAATGATTTCATAATTTCTGGCAGTTACTGGGGTATGCAAAGCAATAGAGAGCAACATTAGAATTCAGTATTTTCACACATGCAACGGGTCGAGGCTTTCAGTGAGGAAAGTTACATTGGCAAGTTTGTATGACACACTGCAATAGGCAGAATGATATGAAGAACATCGGCACCCACCCATTAAGTGGCCTCCACAGGAAAATCCTCTGATTTATCACCCTGCCTGCAAGATGTCACCGTTTTGATGTGGGAGCTTTCAAGCACGAATAGCACTGGATGGCATCTTGTCTACTGCAAGCCTACACACAGTGCACTGTCCTAGCCCAAGGCAAGCTAGCACTGGACACCTCCAGCTGCCCTCAGACCTAAATTCAATCTGGACATATGCCTATCTATCTTTCCCCATCCCCCTTGTGTGTTTTTACGGCTGAGTGAGTATGATGCCTTGGATTGACAACCTCGCCACTGTTCAATGCTCATTCTGGTTTGCTGTGAGTCAGCAGTTCTGCTTGGCTTTTTTCAAAGGTCAATGCGCTGCTTCCAGAGAAAAGAAAAATGTTTACAACCCTTCTCATTACAGAACATTCTTAGCCTTAAAACCATCCCTAGAATATAAATTGAATATTGTTATTTGGGAAATGGCAAAACATATAAAGTGGTTTTGCCTCAAAAGTATAGTTTTCTGCTATATAATGTGGTCCCCTAATGCACTTCATGATGCATCTGCCAGCGTCGATGCGATAAACATGCGATAGAAAAGTGCTTTCAAAATTTCTTTGCTCATGTTGTAACTATAACAGCTACATCTGAGCTTGGTCTATGGGTCTCACTGTCACAAAGGAAACTGGTTGCTTACCAAGCAGGTCCGTTTTTCCGATCAGTCTGTCATGCTTATAATCTGAAAGGAGTATAGTAAGCCTTGAGAGGGTCAGACGTGAATTATACAGAATGCATGCATTACACTCAGTAAATACTAAATAAATACTTAATTTTACTATGTACACCTTCTTGTTAGTGCTCATAGCCTGTACATCCAAACAGTGAACGATCTGCCTACAAAAGAATATATACAGTATACAGGCAGGTTCAGCTCGTGTAATCTAGCATTCAGGCAGCTACAATGCTTGATTTTAAACGCTTGCTGCCAGACATTATGTTTCCAGACTGTGAGAAAGTCACCCTCTTGTGATTTTCACAAACTCTAGTGTCTAGATTTTACAGAGAAAGGTGCGACGTGCAAAGGAAAAACAAATATCCAACCAATGGCAGTTCTCTTGCCAAAATCATTGTGCTAATGAAAGAAGTCAGAAGAGAATGGCCAGACTTGGTAATGCTAACAGGGAGTGCACACGTGCTAGGATGAACAGGGCTAGGTGCCCCAATAACGGTGACTCTTAACATCTTACTTGAAAGGTAAGCCAATTACTAAAGTCGTTTACTTTTTTCTGCATGGGTTCCTTGAACGATCCCTTATGAGGTTGCTTAAGGGACAGCTTCTTAAGTGCCACAACACCTGATTGGTTGACATCGACGGCTCAAAAATCAGTTATTACCTCCATGCAACAACTGCTTGACTACAGCATGAGTAAAAAGTGGCTTTCTTTATAAATATAATACTGCAGGAATGCTTCAATATATTGCACCAATCATAACTTGAGAGAACATAAAAAGTAAATACAAAATGAACAGAATCAACTAACTGTAAATATGATTTTCGCTGATTTTGGGTGCAGAAACCCACCTCCTCAGATTGTAGTATCACACCATTTTATTTTTATTTGATCTATAAAACACCTGTGTGCACCAATACATATGTATGTCATTGATATTGGGACAAGCATTGGCACAATAGTCAAATGTAAAAATGTGTAACTGTCATAACATAGGAGAATGTCCAGTGTGGCTCATTATTCCAGGGTGTTTTTTTTTGGGGGGGGAAGTACATTAAAATTATACGTAAATGAACCTTCAGTCCTGATTCTCACCAACATCGCGAACCAAAGTTTTGATATACTGTGACTCTGGCACATTTAGAGAGGTGTGTGGATTCTAGAGGCATCAGAACTAGAGAGAACATGTCCACCCCAATATCCGCAGGACCTGCCCCCCCATCCCAATAGATAGATAAATACATAATCAATAACGTGTTTCTAATCTTTCATTATGAATCCGTGTGTTACTGAGGCTAATTCACTGTGCATTCAGAGTGCAAGAACAAAACCTAACAAAGATTGTAGCCATGTGTCAGACAAAATCATTTTATCGTAGTGATGTTATTTTTTAGTTAAATGATGAAACTGTACCCTTAACAATGCTAGTCTTATTTTAAATGTTGAAAATTATTAGAAAGTTATATTAAAATCTTTCTTACATCCTATCATGATGTGTTGTACATCTGCCCATTGCATTATCATGATATGCATCACACCCTATTCCCACCTCCCATCTATTGAATGATTATCATACATATTGCTTAACAGCATATTGCTCATCTCAGAGTTGTGCAGAGGGGGATCTAGCAGCATAAACTGTCAACATCAATGAGTGATAGCTAAGAGTGGTTCAGACCAACCTTACGAAAGCATCTATTTCAGAAGGTACACTTAGCTACGGACATTTCGGAGAACATCTCGGAACGTTAAGACTACTTAAAGGAGAACTGAACATAGTGGTAAGAAGGTTTTAGGGAACCCAGATTATTCATATGAAGGAAGGGGCTTTGAGCTGCTTCAGGTTTTACAAGCTACTTTAAAACTGAAAGGCCCCTGTGCTTTGCTGAAGTTGTAGTTCTTCATGTCCTCTGACTGGTCTGTTTCCTCGATTGACGGACTCATCCAGCTGTTTCATATTAAAATTATTTACTCATGCATGATTAAAGGAGACTGACCAATCAGCACAGAGCAAGAACTCTGTGTTCGAATAAAAATCCAGGTCCTTTTGATTGAAATAGTAGCATTGAAATCCTGCCCCAGTTCATTTTCCTCAGCGACATGGATTATCCTACAGGTGCTAAAACAACAGCAGAACAATAGTGATTTAGAAAAGGACAATTCTGAACTCGTCAAACCTTGAAGTAGTTCTAAAGATACAAGGAGGTCCGAACTGGAATTACGGAGAATAACTAATAAAGTGGCAACCAAGTGAGTATATGTGTGCATTATACTCATGCACATAGCTTAATAATGTATGTGTTTCTTTTACTTACATGACTTGTTACTGACCATGAACAGCAATGCTCAATTTCTGTAGTGGGTAATTGCTTTGTCAGTATCTATAAGACCAGGAGTTTAAGTAAACAAGAGCTGTTAACACGCTTCAGGGTGACATCAACAAGATATAAATGTGCCTTTCTCACAGAAAAAGAAAGCATGCTTTATCTAATGAAAGAAGACTATTTGCATAATCAATTTATTTTATAGCTTTCGTGATTATGTAAATGATTTTAAATACGGAAGACAATTATATACAATGAGCTGAGTGTAAATCTCAGCCTGTTTTTTGTGTCTTCCTTTCCCACTAAAACCTGCTAGCAAAACCAGTAGCATCCAATGCTAATACATTCTCTCTACTTCCATTTTAATAGGAGAAGGTCCGTTTAAACCCAAGCCTCAGGTATGCATATGTTAACAAGATTATGACCCAGTAACGTAATCATGATGAAAGATCAGAGACAACCATTTTGTGAATTATTGCTAAAATAAATATTGGTGTTACCAGGTCTTCCTCGAAGGCTAATATAAGCTGTACAATAGGCTTTTCCTGGCCATGGTGGGAAAAATTAAAGCAAAACAGTCTGAGAGTCTGGCCAGAGACTTGCACAGTGGACCGTGCACCTTGATTTTCTATCTGTTGGGACAGATGTCCTGTAGTGTCTCTAACTTGCTTGGTGAATGCCCTTGCCAGTCGTGGCAGATGCTTTAAGTGTAAAACAGATGGAATATACTCAAAATGGTGAACTCATGGGCACCTGCTTTGGGTAATAAAAAAACGGTTCAAACAACAGACAGTGATTCTGGGTCTGATAAACAGGCGTAAACACATTGATGCACATTCAGACCTGCTCACGCACTGCAACAGAACCTCAAAAGATTTTCCAGTTTTAAAAATGTTGTGTATGATTACCAAGAGATAAAAATTCTTCGGCTAATAAAAGGCAACAGGCCCTTTTTGTCAAGCCACACAATTGAAGCTTCCAGGTCAGAATCTGAATGTCTTTGATAGACATCAATGGAAAAAAAGGAAAATTTAGGAGCATTTTAGAATCTCTGCTGTATCTACACAGAAAAAAAACAATTAAAATTTAAGATGGAATACTTAGACCAGATTTAACTGCATTACCCCTCTCACCCTAATATGAAGAAAAGGTTAGCTGGACTGCGACATTGTGCGTTTTCTTTTAAAAAGGAAAATGTCTAAAAACGTAATACATGACCCAGTGTTACGATAATTTCCTTAAGCAGGTTCAGGCAGAGCACCGAAGTCAAGTCTGTTCAGTACCACATCCAGCAGCATTTTACTTGAAGTAAATACTATAAATAGAACATCTTCAATATATGCCACCAATGCCACCGTCTACTTTAAGGGTAATTTCTTAAAGCAATTAAAGAAAAAAATCTAGAAATACTACAAATACTTTTAAACAGACATATAAACCAAGACAGCGGCTCTGACTAGATTAGTGAGGATCGCACAGCAGTGTGTGAATAGCAAACAGTAGCCACTGCACATCTCTAACATGCAGTGCTCAGGCCAGTGCAGATGCGTGGTTCCCTCCTGAGCTGCACTAGCTGCTTTCTGATGACACAAACACAGATAAATCAGTGTACTTTGCACCACCCTTTGAAGGACAAAACCTATCATGAAAAACAAAGAAGGGCTGGACAAGTCACCATGAGCAAGTCACCGTGAGCAAGTCACCATGAGCAAGTCGCCATGAGCAGTTGGCATTGCTGCGAGCAGAATTGAGTGTCTAATGCGAGTTAGTGGCCTATTTAATTATGGACAAGTAATTTCCTGCTTTGACAGCAGGACTGATAATCAGTTATCTTAGCGTGTCTCCCTTTCCCCACACGTGCGGCCCAAACCCACATACAGGACCTGCTCAGGGGCCGGACTTGAAGACACCAGATAAACAAAAACACGCTAGGAGGCAACATCTGCCTTCCACAGTCAGACGAACTATATCGACAAGGGCAGGCCTATAAATTCCATTTAAACACACTTCCATTTCATCCATCCGTCTGTCCATCTATCCATCCATCCACCCATCCAACCATCCATCCATCCATAACAGCTTCCTATACCCTTTGCATTACATTCCACCCAAGCTATTAGTATTTATGTGAAACTTACTTTTTTTTTGCTTTTTCTCTATGTTTTCTATGACGGAAACAATATATTGTGCTGATTAAGACATATGATTGTTATGCGGAGAAACAATCAATAAAAGATTAGCTTTCCCTTTTCTCCCGTTATTATATTTTTTAATCTTGCAGTCATGTGTCTTTAGAACATTTATCTTCTGGGACCTGTAAGCATAGATGCAATTAGATCTTTGATATTGTGTTAAAGATTTACATAAATGCAGTTTTGACTTTGATATCCTGAGGGGGAAAAAAAGCTTGACAGATGTTTGACTGGTAAATCCAGTAGGAGTTACAGATGAATAAGGGATAGATACATACACGTGTGAGCAAGCGGGTGCCCTGGGGGCATTAGGGCAAACAAAAAAAAAAAACAACCACTTACTGCCAGGGATTATGGGTTCTGGTGGAGGGAAATGGGCAGGTTTGATGCTGTAAATGCAAACATCAGACAGCTGACGGCCCTCCCCGGTGTTTCCCCCGCCTGGGGGGCCCACAGATGCTTCAGAGAAATGGGGCCTGTGAATTTCACTGTAGAAAATGCGATGGACGCCACAATTTGCTGAAACGGAGGGAACGCCACTCCCAGGTTTACGCGTTTGCCGGCCAGTCGTCACTCCCAGGTTTACGCGTTTGCCGGCCAGTCCTCAATGACTACTGTAATTTGCAAAGTGGCCAGAAATTTCCTTCCATGACACTTAAAATCGATCACCTGGTGTATCCACTGACAGTTTTTCCTAGTAAGACTCTCGAATCTCCAGTTTCCTTTATGCCTGAAAAGAAATCCAAGCTGAATTTACCAAACTACTTTAGTGAGTATTCTGTGTTATTAATGAATATTATTAATCATCTTATTAACCAGTGTTTAGAAATCTGCCTTATGCAAACATGACAAACTTAGATCAAAACAGACCAACAATAGCAAAACAATTAATTAACAGATAAATTAATTTGTCTTTGCTGATAACCTGTGATGGGGAAAGGTTATTTTATTTTAAACACTAATGCACTGGAACTTCCTTTTTTTGTTCTTGTATTAAAATTGATATCATCCATCCATCTTCCATGACTGCATATCCTATGCAGGCTCACAGTGGGCGTGGAGCTCAGAAGGAAGGGGGACTAAGCAGGAGGCACCATGGATTTCAGGGCACTCCAATTCACTTCACTGCATGACTGGAACTTGAGTTCCCTGAACAACATGGGAAGTACATCCAGTCTCCAGACACGTGTAGCTAGAGGCAGAATTATAACCCTCATCCCTGGAGGTGTGGGGCTACAAAGCTACCCAGTGAAGCACTGCTCCACTGCCATCCGCGCACGGGCATTATTAAATCATGAAAAGGAAAAGGAATTCAATCTACATATCCCCCCAAAATTCAATGTAATGGCAAATTTGGGTCTCTTTTGTATTACTTTTAATGAATTATAGAGTAGACAGTAGCTATAACATTATAAGAATTATAATAACCATAATTAACAACAATTAAAGATACAATATGGCTCAGAAGTAAGATGATGTGACTAACTGCAAGAATTACAGTTTGCCAGAAATCATATAAGAAAATAAATTTAAAAACGCAAAAGTCCATTAATTTTCCAGCCACTTGTCCTGGTCAGGGTTAAGGGAACCTTAAAACTGAAAAACCAAATTTTCAAAAACAAGTAATTAACTCATGTTGTTTGTGTTTTTATACTTAAATAACAGAGTAGTTTCTTACATGACTAAATTGTGGGTCGTATGACCTTTCAAGAATGTCTGATATGACCATATAATACCTAACTTCTTACCAGTAAATAAATCATTTACATGGAACTAATAATAATGAACAGAAGCAATTTATCCCAGCACAAAAGAACAAACATATTATTATATTAGAAATATGTTGGCTGTCTTGCTTGTTTTCAATTGTTCTGATGCAGAATTTTTCAGACTCGCTGTGTTAGCCAGTGTTTTCTATCTCTGCGTGTGTGTGTGTTTTAAAGCATCGCACACATGCACAGAGCATCCTTTAGTTCTTAATACACTCTAATCCAGCTTTTGTCCCAAACATAATTTACTGAGTCATTTAACACAGATCAAGGGAAACAGCCATGATTGCTAAAGCCATTTTTTGTTTTTTAATTCAGTTGCACATTGCCAAAATAATGTGACTACTCATTATCATGTTATTCCATTTTTTTTCTGGCGTCTGCTACTACTACAAAAACAAAAAAAAAAACAAACAAACATCCAAGCACATTTAGAATTTAATTCTTCTAGATAGGTATCTCATTTTCAATTATTTTTTTTCCTTACCCAGGACATTGATGCCACACGTCTAATGTGCCGATGCTATGAAGGATTGTGACTGACATGTAACCTACAACAAACGTTCCCTCTTTTGAAAGTCATATTGTTTGCAGGACACTAGAACGGCACATGTTTTCAGCATGATTGTCTCCAGAGATGGTGGGATACAGCCTCTGGGGTACTGAAGTTGTCAGCATTCATGGGGGTGTTTTGATGCATGAATCCTTCGCTCAATATCCCCATTGGAGAAAGCTCATCTCCATCCTAGATTGCTTGTGGGGCATACAAATGGGACAAGGAACTGTATTTTAATCAATTGGCAGGACCTTATCTCAAAAAAGTGAAAGGCCCTCTTCTCTGTAGATTTTGTCCTCTGGCAAGAAGAAAGTAATTGCCTTCAATTGGCAATAATTCTGTCACCATCCATGGCACTGAAATTTCTGTGGCACATTTCGAGAAAAAATGCGATGTCAAAGGGA
The DNA here is from genome assembly GCA_026779585.1 of Mormyrus proboscirostris. NCBI lineage: Eukaryota > Metazoa > Chordata > Actinopteri > Osteoglossiformes > Mormyridae > Mormyrus > Mormyrus proboscirostris. Next base: position 23,987,810 of record JAODKF010000002.1, on the reverse strand, counting down.
TTAAATCGATGTATTGATTTTGTTCAAAGGCCATTGACCAAACACAGACTGAATTTCAACAATGCAAAGATAAATGTAAACCGATATTGAAGTACAACATATTCTTGGTCAGAGCTTTAGTGCTCAAGTCTTTTTTTATGGACTAAAGAACACAGTGCATTCTTTTATTTTTATGTGTAATCAATCCTAATGGTTTACACAAGCTAGTGAATATTAACATCATTTGTATAAAATATATTTTGCACTTCAACCGTCACGCCTCCAATGATCGTCATCCCCAGAGCTCTGAAAGCTGCATCACACCTTCAGTTATCAGTCACTCCATTTAAGTCCAACACTGACCTAGTTCCATACCCAGTGATACCTATTGCTATTACAGCCTTTATCTGTATCTCTCTGCATTTCTGACTTCCTGGACTAATGATTCTTCCCTGTGTGTTTCCTGGTTTTGGTCGCCTTGCCAATTGTCTTCTTGTTACTGACCCATTACCCATACCTGCATTCTCCCCATCAAATTAAGCCTTTGCATTGTCTCGCTTCTCCGCCTTGCTGGTTTTGACCCTGCCTGTCTCTGATATCGAGTTGAGCTTCCGAATTAAACATGCAAAACTCCTGCACTTGAATCCTCTCTGTCTGATCATTACACCCACACACACAAATTATATAAATTATTTTGTGATGGCATTCTTCTTCTTTTATTAATCTTTTGAATAATTACTAAGTAATGATTCCAGGAGATTTCTGTATTGTTGTCTTTGCCAGTTTTGTTTTATAAAGTAAATATATAAAGCACACAATACAAACTGAATTCACAAATGAATTCATATAAGAACAAAGAGAAGATATATGACATAATAGAATGTTACAGAAAAAAAGAAATAAAAATTATTCAACTATGCTAGTGAAGTTCTGTTTTTCTGAAGCATTTCAATCCTTTCCATTTTTCTTGGTTAGCAACAGAAGAGTATCCATGCAGAATGGAATGGTATAAACAGATGTTTCTATTCCCTCAACTGGAGGGCTGAACTGGGCTTTGTGGGGGCGAGCTCTGAATCGGATTCCCGTCGCCACACTAAGGACCAATCGGATGCCTGCAGTGGCCCTGACGGCACCCGGAGTGGCCTGGAGCCATTCCTGGCATGGAGTGTGGCTGGCGCGACAGAGGGTGGGGAAGCTGGTCCCCATGAGTGTATGTCCGGACAGCAATGTATTACAAGCAATTTGGCTGTGTTTTTTAAACAGCATCCTTGCTTTGTTCATTATATACCTGATATTGAGACTATATCATAATAAATATACAGTTCTGTTCTTTTCTGACGTAAATAAGGGTTTTTAATATGGTGCAAGAAAATGAGTCAATATAATAGAAAACAACACATTTCATATTCTGTAGGTCTGTAGCAACTATGGGGAAATCCTTATACGTTTTTGATTTCTAAATGCAATCATTACTTTAAAGATGACTCACATGTTAAATTTTAAATTGTGAAACTGCTTGTTTGTTCATTGCTGCTGGAGGCTCTATAGGTGTATCTGGTATATTGTACTATGACACGCACACATATATGTCGAACAGATATATTACTGTAGTTGATTATCATATTTTGTATATTTTTTAATTATAGTTGGAAAGCAAACACAAGTTTTTTGTTTATAGAGCAATCGTGTTTGAAAAAGAAAAAAGAATATAGAAATAAAGAGTATATAAGTATTGTGTACTTCGGTGCTATTGGACATACTGCAGAATAGGTTAAAGTCAGCAGTGTATTACGCTGCTCTTTGGAGTAGCTTTCTACAGTTCACCCAAGTGGTCTCACATAAGCCTTGTCTCTAAGCTCCACATTTAATCTGATCAATACAGCACCACACTTGATTAAACACAGCCGCCTCAGCAGACTCCAGCCTCAAAGCCTGATGTTTGAGTTCTCCAAGCTGTATTTGCAGTGAGTTGAAAGAGAGAGGGATTCCTGTAAAAGCTATCTATAGCTAAAGGCCATGAATAAAACATCTCCTATCTTTATTATTTTACTTTCTATGTTGGCAGGTACCATTGCTTCAAACAGTAAAGGACTGCATTTGATCTTGGCCCCAGGAACGTGTGTCTGCGAGTGTGTTTGAGTGGACATTACGTGTCTTGTTGTGAAATTTTGCTAGATGTCCTCCTATGGTCTGAAATCTATCCCTGCCCCCTGACCTATTCGTTGTTTTCTTGTACCAATGTCCTCTTTTGTTCTCTGCCTTTCATCTCCAGGATGGGAACCCCGGTAGGTATTTTTCACTGCCACAAAAACTAGCTGATCAGCATTAGTGGGAATTACCAGACCGGAAATTACCAGATTTAATGTTTTTACCTACATATAAAAGTAAAGAATGGTATGTGACAGAACTAGATTCTGAAGCAGATACTGTAACATTTTTTTGGACAGAATACGTTATCGTCTTATTGCCCTATTATTCTCTTAGTGGCGGGTGGGGGCGGTGCAAAAAGGGTCAAGTAATTATTAAGTCCTTTAAGTTCTTTTGAAAATGATGAGGTATCCTGTGCTTTTAAAATTAATCAAAGATCAGGTAGAAGGTTAATTTGGAAATCATTTGAGGCAAAACTAGCTAACCAGGTCAAAATCATATGCAGCACGCATCTAGGTGACTTATGTACATGTTCTTTGTATCTTTTAATCAACTCAACCATTTACATTTCTTACAACATGAATAATTATAAAGATATTTGTATGTGTGTGTGAATATAATTTTATATATTACACATATTAATTGATATTAATTCCAGAAGGCAACTCCTTCATACACTCGAATGACACTGCACAGTCTCTTCTTAACG
>JAODKF010000002.1:23964981-23983650 GCA_026779585.1 Mormyrus proboscirostris | reverse complement strand
TATATATATATGTATGTATGTATTAATCTAAGCGGCTCATTTTACTAAATTTGAAGAACAACAGAACAAACCTGAATTAATGGACTAAATCAATATAGGACATTTGCTAAAGTCAAGCATTATTATGTAAAGTTTGCATCTCCAAGCAGCCAAGTAATGCTTTCAAACTTGTTTTCTTGAGTAATAGTTGTATTCAGAAGGCAGCATACATAGTAACATACTCTGAAACCACATATCCTGATCAGTCAAGTTTGAATATTTAATTACATTTTAAAGCACTTTTGAATATCACTTCTAATTCTGTTTACAGTCTCTTTACCCCATTTTGGGGTGACTTCGTTATGAACAGTGCTATAATTAAATACAATGAATTGAGCTGACTTGCCTAAAACAATGCTGAAAAAGTGCCCTTAGTAGTACAATGAAGGTGAGGGTTTGAATGTTTACAGGAAGGGGGCGGGGTTATCAATTATCCACACAATGCTTCTACGAATATATTCAAATATTACCCTGCAGGCTATTCATACCAAGGTCTTCATTGTTAAAAATCAGTGTCACTTCAATATATTTAAAGAGTCTGAACATAAAATAGATTTATAACCTTTTTTTAATCCCTTAGATTTATTTATGTTCTTTATCTCCCAGCTTTATTGATTGTTACAATGGATGTTTGACTCAGCAGAAGGATATCAATAATTCTTATTGTGTTCAGGGAAACTGGGAAGTTCAGCAAAGATATTAATCAACAAATTGTCGGGTTCTTGTTAGGACACATTGTCTTTATAACTATCCATTATGTAATCAATTGTGCAATCCATTTGGCAAAATAACAACTGACTCATGCAAATATGGGGCACACAAATAAATCAAATTAGCTTTGTGATGTGTTGTTGTTGGTTAAAAGGTTGTAGAGATCACTTCAGACAAGACTGAGATGTCAATATTCCTATGTCTTGTTTTCAGTGCTAATGCAATCAGCAAACCGCCAAAGCATTCTGCAAGATTTTAGCAGCTGAGCATATGTTTATAGAGGTTTCAGAATTACAGGTGCAAAGTCACTGAGTCTGGGCTTGAAGCATCAGCTTTTGACAAGTTTTGTGAAGGATGAATATGCAGACAGTGTCAGAGCAGGCATTTGATCAACTGCACATACATGCACATGTCGACACAACAGTAACATGTATGAGTTTTCACCCTGCATTGCCATCCATCCATCCATCCATCCATCCATATCCTGTACCTGCCTGTTCTGTCCATGGTTGCAGAGGTCTGTAGCACATCCCAGAGACTATGGGTACAAGACAGGGGATAAACTAGAGTGGGGCACCAACCAACTGCAGGGCACACACACACATTCATACCTATGGACAATCTGGTAAGTCCAGTACACCTTAGCATTTTTTTGGTCTGCGGGGGAGGGGAACCTGCCACACCCCCACCCTAACTGCATTGTAAAAAAAATAAAACAGCGGAGCGATGGGAAGTTTATAGAAGAACACAACCTATTACTTTATTATACTCTGGTTTTATCAGTACTTTGCTGTACAAAAGAAATATGTATGATGAGTATTGAAACCTCACAGGTAGTGTAGTGCGTTTATAGGTATCAGTAAAACAATCTCTTTGTCTGTTTTAAACAATAATTTAGTTATTGTGATTTTTACATACAGTTCTCAGAAAATTTTGCAGAGTAAGTCTTAAAAGAACAAAACAGAAAATAAGTAATGTCATATAATTTGTATGATTAGTATATGGCTAAAGGTGATGAAAATGAATCAGTCAACTAATCAATCAATCAAGCAGCCAATCAATCAATCAATCAACCAGTATGCATTCAAAATAAGCCATGAGTAGACTGACCTTAAAAAATAAAGGAATGAGTGATTTTACTTATTTTCACCACCAAATGTAGCAATAGTGTATGAATGATTTATTTTTTATTTTTCTTTTTGCCAAACACCCACAGATGAACATCTTGGCAATGTGGTAAATCAATCGAAAAGAAGTATTGTAAAAAAAAAAGAGATGCCTTAAAGCCAATCATCTGTAATCTCATAAATAATAGAGACATAAATGTCATATGAACTTGATTTCCTGAGCAGGTGGTCCAGTAAAAGACTCTTTTTTTAAGAGGAGCTGAGAAATCCTTTTTGTTGTTTGGAGGCCACATATCCTCAACGTTCCCTTGAGCAGTTACTCAAAAGCCGTCGACTGCAGGTCGCTGCTACACCATCTTTCAAACATCAGCAGAGAGGCAGCCTCAGAGCCAGTATTTTTGTCCCCCACCCACCCTCTATCTCTCTCCCTCACTCTTTTCAAATTGAGACTACAAGATAAGTGGTTGCCAATGCCACAGTTGCCTGCTGCTCATTGATAAAACCATATCTAATCCGTCTCGGACTTCCAATGGCTGAGATGCACTCGTTTCAGACAGTCAGCAGAGAGCGACTCTATCACTCAAGTTCAACTCCACACTACAGTGTCAGGTTTTATCAACTAAACATTTTGGAAAGGGAATGGCACTGTATGTCACATTCTAGTAGGGCATGGATTCTCAGGGTCTCTTCAGGTGTAGGATCTAAGGTGGATATCCATCTCACCTAAATAAATGCATCTATGGATTATGACACATCTCCAAACTGTAACATACATAATGCACTAAGTACATAACACAACTATTTACTATTTATGGAAACAATTTTTTAATGTAAGCCATACTAGTCACACTTTTGTGTGCGTGTTTGTGTGTGTGTGTGTCTGTGTGTGTGCATTAATGTTTCTGTTACTGGAGAAACTTGCCAGTTTGAGTTCTCTTTCTCATCATAGTTCATTCATTTTTTTCCGTCTTTGAAGCTCTTCCCTAGCTTTATGCTTTGCAGTTCTATGAGATGGTAGCAAATGTGACACAGTATTGTTTGTGATGTTTTTCTGAATCAACAAAATCAATGGGTTTTAAACTAGGGAACAGCCAAGTATACATTTGTTTTGAAAGTCCATTAAGACAAGTCTGTCTCTATCTATCTATCTATCTATCTATCTATCTATCTATCTATCTGTCATGTTTGTTCTGACGTTTCTTTTGCATGATTGTGTAAATGTCATGAATATTTTCTAAACCTATTTTAAAAAAGTTAAATCAGAGCTGTATTATGTAGCATGTACCTGTATCATATAGTATGTATTCAATTAGTTATCATGAAATACATGTAAAAGACAGTGTAAAGTTCAAAGACCTTTTTCTCGGGTTCTGCCAGTAATAAACCTAATTTCCTTATATTGACACTGTGTTATACCATTTTACCCCATCATTACAGTACATGTAGCAGGACCATGTGAACTGACGTATGTAGATGCTGACTTTATTTATTTACAGCTTTTTTTAAATCTTCGGAATGAGTACGGACTCAAAACATCTCCTCTCTACTTGTTGCATTCTTAAAGGCAGTAGCACAGAGATTATCAAAGTTTTGTGCCACTAGTGTAATGTAGCTAAATCCGTCATCTTCTGGTCCGCTTGTTCCTGGTCAGTGAGTACCTTCTCCCACTCTGATGATTCTTAGGTTCTGCACGGTTATTTTCAGTCATGTTGCAGGTGTATTAATACTGGGCAACATCCTACTTCATAAGATTATACAAAATTACTCAGTCACAAATATTAAATCTTTTACAATTAATTGTCTTGGTTGTTTGGACAGCATGGGCTATTTGCATCTCTTGACCCGTTTAACCGAGACATGTTTTCATGTGATCTTATGCAGCACTTACTGGATTCGGGGTCAGAATTACCATCTCCTTCTGTACGGCTGTTGGGAGAGGTCTGCTCATAGAACTCCTCCTGAGGGAAGCCCAGTGGGAGAGGTTGGGTTGTACTGGTGCAGCTGGTCAACTCCTGGTCCCCTAAGCCGCTGTCGCTACAGCTCTCCTGGGAGCCATCTGGGAGGTGAAAGGTCACGCGCCGCTGTGTCTGAAATGGAAACCAACACGTTGCAGGGACCTTCAACTACGAAGCCAAAACATAATACTTTGGCCTTATATAGGTTATAGACTTAAATTATGCTATTTATTAAATTGCTTTATTTATCACCTAATAAACCATGTACCGCCATTTATTATTCCTCGAAATATCTCCTTAGTAACAATGAATCCATATTAATGGTTAGTAATTATATCCAGCCAGTCCATACAAACATACTCATAATCATACTCTATTGGCTATTTAGAGACGCCAATTAGCTGAATTGTATGTCTTTAGGTGGCAGGAGGAGACCAAAGTACACTGTTAAATTGGTGAAATTAGCACCTTGTTTTACACATGGTCTGCTCTTAGAGAACAGGTAGAGCTGCATGTCATTAATGTGAAATAATGAAGAGGACAGAGACTTCTGTCAGTTTCTTTAACAACAGTATATGCAAATGAGGAATAAAAAAGTGCACCATTAACACATGTTCCTTTGAAAAGCTCAAAGGGAAGGAAGTAGCTTTGTAAGAACACTTTCTTTGTGCTGCTGAGGTTTACAGATAAGACAGAGGAAAGGAAGGGTAAAAAAAACGTGTTATCCTTGCACAAACAAATCCACATTCTGCCAACTAGAAAATCTGGGATCTGTGACAGTGCATCAGTTCAGTATCTCTTTGAATAATGGATGAAATTGCCCATACTTAATATCCAAAACAATGCTTTTAATTTCCAACGCTCATGAACACTAATACCGCGAATAATACATTACTACAAGTGATACAAGTGATATACGTTTAGAGAGCCAGAAGGATGCAAAGGACTGAATGGTAAGCAAAGATGCCAGAGCTGACTGAGCACACATACTGTATACAATGAAGATGTTGTAAAATGTGTGGCTACATCTGATAAATAGCAACAGCTAATTTTTAAATAGTCATGAAGAAAATCCCTTTAGAATATGGTTAAGTCAAAGGGATTCTCATCACACTTTTAACCCAAAAAAAATAACAAATGAACAAATAAGATAAACAAAGAAACAAACCTAAACAAATAAAATAAATTTATTAAATCTTTATTAAAACTAAACTGAAGTTAAAGTAAAAGTAATACCTATATCAATTGGTACTTATACTGAACTGGTCGACCAATTACAATCATTTAAAGTAGAGGAAGAGTTACAGTTTTTTTTTTTGTCTAGATAAAATTGAATAAATCAAACTAAAAAAACATGAAATACTAAAAAAAATTTAAATACAATGGTTTTGCACTAGTGGTGATATGATTAATGATTATTTACAATGTACTTGCCACCAAACAGATAAATAACAATGTTGTTAAATGGGTACGGAGCTCAGTTACAGAGAAAGCCTGGGTGCGATTGGCTGGTGTATTTGACAGAAAAATAAAGTGGTTGAGTGGGAAGTTTTTACTGTAAGTCAGTACTTGTGGAAGAGGTAAATCATGTATGTTTTGCAGTGCACTAAAGTCTCCCTTCTCGGAAAAGGTATAGGTCTTCTTACAAAACCAGACATAGCTGCCATTTGACCATCTTTCTCCTGGAACAGTCCTCCAGAACAAGCAACCACAGAACAATTAGAACAAGCAACCCCCTTTTGCATATACAAAAGTACTGTTCCTGTCACAAGTTAAAAGCAAAGTATATTGTGAAGCATATCAGTTATTTAAAGACTATGCCTAGTAATCCGGGAAAGCAGACAAACGCTGGCGTGTGAGATATCAAGGCCAAACAAAGCCTGCCCTACAAGATAAAACCAGTATGAAATGTATGCATGTGGTGATAAGAAAACACAGCCAGTCCCAGTTCTGTGTCAATCCAGCTCTGTCCAGCTCCTCTGGTAGGTAAAATGGCTGCATGCTAATGCATTGGATCCTCTGGTGAGATTAAAGGTCCCCAATGTCAACACAAGAAAGGGGCTGGAGCAGAAGATGTCTCAGTCAAAGATTATCAGATGATTATTGCAAATATATACAGAGCAAGTCATTATGTACAGAGACATAGCGGTTTACCAGCATTTTATTTAAGCACAAATACCAATCTTAATGGAATGAAGAGTGAAAATTAAAGTCATTGTCTGATAGACTCAATTTTATTAATTTCACATCTCAACCCAATGGAAATTTGATACATCATAAATAATTTGACGCAACTGACTTATCATCAACTTAACAATCTATACTGGTTAACCTGTAAGTGCCCAGTCATTCAATCAACTAACCAAGTAGGGCTGCACAATATTGGAAAATGTACAAATATCATAATGTGATTTTTTTGCAATAATTATTGCAATATTTATAAAGAAATTAGGGACTTGAAAATTTAGCCAAAATAAACTGCAGGCAAATAGAGAACTCATATATCAAGAGTCTGTCACATACATTGGTAGTGTACAGTATCTGCCACTTGTGCCGACAAACACAAAGCTATGCAAACAAATCATTTACCTTTGCTCTATATTGTCTCTATGGAATTCAAAATATTTCCAAACAGGGGTTGGCGAATGTCTTTTGGTGACCAGTTCATGATCTTGATTGATGACAAAGAGTATTACATATTATACAAATGCTTGCAGGAGCTTATTAAGCATATAAAATCTAAATATGAAATATAATTAGGAATATTTTTTTCCAGATTATATATCACTAAATATAGTCAGGTTTACAGTAAAGCCTATGATTCACTGCAAGTAGTGAGGCATTTTCAAATAAAAGGGCAAGCACAGCTCTTTTAAACTACATGTAGAAATTCTGCTTCTACCATGCAGGCACAACAACACCCTTCACTCTGTGAAAGTTTTTACTACTGACCAAGTCTCTCCTATTGAGAATCAGTGGACATATAACTGCTGGACATAAGCAACTTTTTGGTGAAGGAAAGGGCCAATCCTCTGCTAACAAAGACCTAATCAAAAATGCTAGGTACTTTCTCCAAGATCAGAATTTGATGTTCTTGAATGTGATTCACTTTTCCTTCAATATTTGCTGAAAACAGCAAAACCTGTTCAGTACAGCTCCTCTGGCGGAAAGTAATGCAACATACTGTATTAATATGGGCTCTGACAGGCAATGTGGTAATTGTGTCAAAATATGAATTACATATTATGAATGCACAGTACAACAAATTGAATGCAAATTAGTAATATAATTGACTTTTTTATTTTTTAAACAAAGAAAAACCTCAGCATCATAGAGAGGGCATTTTGATTTTTTTGGCCCTCTCGCACAAGTGCCTGGACCCAACTATATATAAATATTAATAGATGTATTTACTGCTATCATGTAGTAACATAACCATCGTAACATGCCATTGTTTTTTCTTTCTTTTTTTTGTCAAATTTCCACATGTCAAACCAGACACAGACTTTTCATAAGCAATTTGTGTGATTATGCTGGCATGAAAAGCCTTTTATTTTTAGCAAATGTCATGTGGAAATTCATTGTGACTCATTGTGGCTTGGTTGCACTGGCTGCCTGCGGCAAGTTACAATGTTTCTGGCCTTTCTGGGTTTACACAGGTGGTTTTTTTTACCATCTATGTGGAGAGAGGACTGAAGACACTAAGAAGTATAAATATCCATCCATGCATCCATCTTCCATGCACTCATTCTGGACTGGAAAATATTCATTATAAGATTAAATAACAAGATCACTGACTTTATATTTGGTATATTTTACAGACACGTCACTGTTAATAATAAGGTCATTGCATTGAAGTGTACAATACAAACTGAAATATCATTTTCTTCATAAATAGTCCCTATAAATAACTGAACATTTTTGGTTTTATTTAGTATTTGAAACCAAAATCTCTTAGAGAAAGTATTGTCCATTCATTCATAATGTAGAAAAATTATATTAAAGAATTGTTCCGTGTAGGCTTATGGCCAAATTTGCATAAAATTTGGAAAAAAAAAAAAAAAGATTCAAATGACAATTTTCCATCCATCCATACTTTGCCCGCCACTTGTTCAAGTCTGGGTCGCAGGGACAGCAGTCCAAGCAGAGATGTCTGGACCATTTTCTCCCCAGCTACCTCCTCCAACTCCTCCAGGGGAGTACCAAGGTGTTCCCAGGCCAGCCAAGAGATATAATCTCTCCAGCATGTCCTCAGGGTCTCCTCCTGGTTGGACATGCCTGAAACACCACACCTCAGGGAATGGCCAGAAGGCGTCCAAAACAGACACCAGAATCATCTCCTCCTTTTGATGAGATGTAGGGCTCTACTTTGAGCCTTTCCGAAATGTCCACGCTCCTCAACTTTTCTCCAGGAGGAAGCTCATTTCTACCACTTGTATCCACGATCTCATTCTTTTGGTCACTATCCAGAGCCTGCGACCATGGATGAAGGTAGGAATGTTGATCAACTGGTAAATCAAGAGCTTCACCTTTTGGCTCGACTCCGTCTTTATCAGAAAAGACTGAAAAGAAAGCATGTTTACATACACAGCTAAGTAAAACTGTGGTTATAGCTCACCTGCTCCAATTAATCGCACGACTGTCCAAGTCTACATGCACAGGAAGGGAATCGATTTATTGACTGAAATATGTTTGATTCCACTGCAATAGGTGGTGATATGGCTCCTTTTGGCTTGTCAGTATTGGGCTTTTCCAGCTGACCTATTACATCACAGGCATAAAAAATAATAAAATGAATAATAATGGATGCGCGGACAAATGATGCAAGCTTTAATTGCAATCTGGCCAGAAGAACAGATACAAGATCAGGATAGCATAACAAGAAATAAAAAAAAATGTATAATATACTATGACAGCACAGTATTGGAAAGTTTTCAAATATTGCAATGTGATTTTGTTGTAATAGATATTGAGGTAAAAAACTCAAAAGTCAAATAAGGAGTTATAGAATACATTTCTCACTAACCCCTCTATGAGTGATTTAAACAGCAAGGATAAAAATGATTTTGATTGTCCCAGAGAACGCATGCAGCATTCATGCAAAAGCAGCGGACATAAACTTTAAACTGATTTTTAAACATATACCGGTACTAGATAATCTTGGAATGTAATAATCATTAAAATTGCAAAACTTGCTAGGTTTTTTTTCCTGACAGAGTAAAAATGTTTAAACTTAAACTTCCTGTTATCCAAACCAAACTGAAGGTAAGAAAAGGCCTGATCTTAATGTAGCTGACTAGTGATGTAAGAATTGGATGTGCATAACATGTGATGTTGGTATTAATGTCACATCTCGTCCAGTCCTACTACAGCTATTTTTCGAATTCAGTACAAAATACTCTGCCTCACGTACAAGTTATTACTCCAGTTGAAATCCCACACCTGAAGTACCCTACTTTACATACCTCCTGAAAGTACCAAAAGTAAGTTACCCGGTGCAATGAAAAAGTGCCCCTTAGTTGAGCAGTGAATTGAGCAGCTTTACAGCACTGTACATTTTGTATGTCCTCTGCTGTGCTCCAAGCGTCTTCTGTGTATCGACTGCATCTGTTACTTCCGGGGGGGGGGGGGGGACTGTGGGGCATGCCCCCCCACTGGGGAGCATGCGCAGAGCACTTAGGCCAGTTTGAGTCAGATTGATTGTACTCATGCAGGAGTAAATCGACTCTCAATCGCATTACCTGGGTGTCTTAGTCTGACTTCAAGAAATTCGATTTAGAACGATTTCAGTCAAGCTAACACGTTTACATGTACTGTCAAAGTCTGGTTTTAGTTGTACTAGCACTATAATTTGATTTTCTTAGTCTGCATGTAAACGTACTGAATGTCTGCATGACTGCTGATACTACATCGCCTGTGAATCTCCTGCTCCATTCTTCCCTCACTTGTGAAAAACACTCTGAGATCTTGAACTCTTTCACTTGAGACAGTAACTCATCCCCAATCTGACAGTCTACCCTCTTCCAAGACAACCATGGACTCAGACATACAGGTGCTGATCCTCATCCTAGCTGCTTCCGACTCACTTGCAAATTGCCCTAGTGCACGCTTGATGCAGCCAATGAGAAAAGCAAAAGATTAAAATGTGGTCCATAGTTCACTAAACCTGACACCCTCCACTCCTTCAAGTTGGAACACACCCTCCAGTCCCCTTTTTAAAAATTAGGACCACCTAACAAGCCAATTCAGAGGCGCTGTCCCCAACCTCCATGCGATGTTGAGGAGGTATGTCACAGACAGCCCTATAACATCAAGGGTCTTCAAGAACTCAGGGTGAATCTCATCCACTCCTGGAGCCCTTACCACTGCAGAAATTTTTAACTACCTGAATGACCTTAAGCCCTCGTGATGGCAAGTCCTCCTCAGTCTTCTGACTCTGCATCCTCCAAGCAAAGAATATCTGCAGGATTCAGTAGGTCCTCAAAGTTCTCCTTCTACCACCCAACTATGTCCCTAAGTAAGGTCAACCTCACCCCATTCCTGCCTATAACAGCATGGATAAAGACCATCTTTTCCTGTGTAACTCGTCGGACAGTTGCCCAGCATTTCTTCAAGGCCAATTGAAAGCCATTTTCTACGGCTTCACCGAGCTCCTCCCACACCAGGTTTTTACCTTTGCTGTCAAAGCTGCACTCCTCTTAACATGTCCTCTCAGCTGGAGTCCCACAAGCTAAACAAGCTTGGAAGGCTACTTTCTTTAGCCTGATGGGTCCCTTTACCACTGGTGTAGTCCACCAGGTCCAGGGGTTGCTGCCATTGCAGGCACCAACACCTTTATAGCCACAGCTCTGCATATCTGCATAGCCACAGCAATAGAGGCACAGTACATCGCTCGCCTGAGCTCCAGCCTTTTTCGGGATGCAAGAGAAGTTCTGTAGGAGATGTTAGTTGAAGATCTCCAGGACATTAGTCTACCAGGTCTGCCGGCTACAGATCTGATGATAGAATTAAAAAATCAATCATTGAGCTATGGCCTAGGGTGTTCTGGTTCCAGGTGCACTTATGAACACCCATATGCTCAAACACAGTGTTTCTTATGGATACATTGTGGCTAGTGCAGAAGTGACCAATCCTCCCAATCATACCCTTACTGGTTTCCCTGTCATTGCCCATTTTTGATATTACATTTTCTGGCTGTAACAGGTCTATCTTTTAACAAAAGCAAGCTAGATGGTTTTTGATCACAGATTAAACATGTGCAGCAAACAGAGAGTGATGCACACCAAACATTTTTACAATTCAAGCCCTTTCACTATTTATGGTTAATATTGTTAATAGCCACAAAAATAGCATATTTCTGTTGTACAAAAGTTTTATTGTTTCATCACTGGCAACATATGCACACTCCTTCCATTTTCAGATATCGTTACAAATTAATTTTAGTTAAATTTTAAATGCACATCACTTTCAATTAAGGTCAAGTGCCCTGAATGACCATGTAAAGTACAAAAGATGTAATAACTGTTCTAATAACTCTGAAACAACATGAGAAGAAGATGGACTGTGAAAGACAATGCATACCCCTTGGATTTTGAGATTACTGGTATGTACTGTGTTTACTTGCATTGGAATAAATCTATAGGTTAATAACTCGAAAACTAAATAAGACACGTCAAGTATATTTTGCTTTAAGCAGTTCATTATGGGACAGCACACAACATTTCATGGTTATTTATTGCACAAAAGAAACAATTTAGGTTGATCTTGAAAAGCAGAGTCGGTAATCATGGTATTAAAGTAACTAAATTTAAACTAAATTCTTGTGCTCACAAGTTCATCAATTGTTCACTCAAATCTGTATCCTGAACGCACAAGATAAAAAATATAATGTTTGGGTTCTATATGATTTGGTGCAGAATCTTAAACATCTATATGAGTCCACAAAAAATCCATGAGCCTCCATCCAGAATGCTACCCCTGCTTTTTCCTTTCTTATCAGCTACGCTAATACGGCCTCCTCCACTGATACTATATTTGTTGATGTCACAAACTTCTGATTGTCTTGCCCTCTAGTGGATGGGTTGCTTAACATCCATCTCAATGTAAAGGACACATGGAAGCATGTGGGCAGTAACAGTTACATTGTTTGAATTCATTGTTATTTTTGCACGCAAAGGGATCATAAATGAGCATTTTTGGGTGTCCCAAGGCAAACCAGTCGTGGCTGAAAGGCCAGACTAAGAGTGAGTCAAATAACCCTTATGAAGAACACAAACAAGGAGCAAGAAACCTCACCAAAAATAGATATTGGGGCTCCACCCTGTAGCCAGGCTTACGGTGGGGAGCTCATCAGCAAGAACCTGGTATGAGCCACATGTGACTGTTCTGCTCTGGGCCCACTACCTACAAAAGGAGCCATATTGGCTTGGTGCATTGTGGATCCGATGACAGTCGAAGACAGAAACATTGGCAGATCTTCGTCTACTGAAATTGGCCTTCCTGATATGGAATGTATCCTTTCTGACAAGAATCCTGAGCTCATGCCAGAGGTAACGTGATGCCCACATCTGGAAAGGAGCTGTACTGTACTACACTTTGGAGTTACCCTGGCATCAGCCTATTTTATCATAGCTCATGTAACATTTTTAGCCTAGCATTCACTCTCAGAATTCATTAAGAGTTTCTTAGCACTGACAGCAAGGGGAAACCTCTGCTGTCCACTGACTCCTTGATGCTTCTATGAGCCAGCAGCATGGCCACTTCTGACAAGCGTTCATTGGACATGCTTGTTCTCAGCCATATTTTTGAGTTTTGAGCCACTCAAAAACTGAGTGGATTTGTTATGGATACAGTCATATGAGCTGTTTTGTTTTTTTCTTATCAGCAAACAAAGCTGCTTAGAGCTTTTTCTTTTTTTAAAAGTTACCTGTGAATACAGTGCTAGCTGGAATGCTTTCATATACCATTGCCCATATATTTTATCGTAATTCATACTGTAATGCTAGCTCAGTCACAATGCGTATTGTCACATTAGCTATACTTAATTCAATAAATCCAGCAGCAGTAAACCATGGCGATTTTAGAAAATGACAATTAGTAATAATTGATATTAATCGCATCAACACACCATGTCTTTTTGAGTTTCATTTTGACTATTTAACAATGGGAATGCTTTTAAATGTAGTGAATTTCCCCATCTGACAAACAGCTCACAACGTTCAGCCCACTCACAATAATAGCAAGCTACACGATTAATGCGACATAACAGAATCAACAACAGTAATTAAAATGTGACACTATGACAGGTTAACAATTAATAATAGTTGTCATGTATCACATTAACCACATCATATTTAAATGCCCAATTTATAATGGACTTAACAGGAGCATAATTTTGACCACAACTGTCATTATCCCTGCATAAACTACTGAGGAAATATTCTCTGCATCTTCATCCGTCATCTAGAAAAACTGGGTAAAATGGAAGAATAGAAGTATAAATAACAATGGATTATTCCACTATCACGTACGATATACAAATATAGTCATCCAAAAGACAGCAAAACTGTTAAAAAAAATTCAGTGCTGTGGTAGAAGGACAAATTGTGCGGAATCGCATATTAATACATGGCACAATTTTAACTTTAAATTATCTGAAACAAAAAGCACAACGATGAACATATCTTTGCATATCATAGGGAAAAAAAAAACAATAACCACAGCCAAATTGGGAACAAAAGACACCCACAAGGCAGTAGAATAGCATCCTTTCCCAGGGGACTTGATAATAGCTGTAACAGAAATAACAGTATTTAATTTATAATCACTGATTCAGTTGTGTTTGGCTCTGTATTATAATGCAGCTGCATAGTAAATTTTCAGAAGAATATAAAAATCTTAAAAAATAATGTGGAGAGGGGACTGTGGGAGGTAAAATGATAGTTATGTCATTTGATATATAAGTGAAGCAAGAGGCACGCCCTCATGTATGCAAATTAACAAGTCACGTCAAATGTGTCAAGCTGTTTTTCCTCCATGGATGTAACAGAACACATTGGCACGAAGCTGAAAATGAGTACTATAGCCTGTTACTACGGTATGTAATATACAGTACGGTAACCCTTGGTAACATGGATAACTACTTATATGTTCGCAGAAACTAAAAAAAACATCACTTTACACCGAGTTCCACAGACAACTAAAGTAAAACTAGATGTCAGAATTAATTATGCCATGAAGATAATTAATTATTTCTGTACTTAGTATTCCTCTAAATGTCTATTTATGGTGAATTTAATTAAATCTTGGAGAACTAAAGCATCCCTCTTCAATGCACTTTTTACTCTCACCCTACCCATGAATAATACATGACAGTGTTTTTTTTCCCGTTATAATTTTATGTAGTGAAACTCCTCTATATGTGTGACAGACATGTGCATTACTGACCAATTAAAGAATGCATTCTGGAATGCTACTATAGAAACTAACTGGAACAAAGAAGCATGTCTAGTGTTCTTTATTACATATTTTCTTTTGTTTGCCTATTATAGTACATGTTTTATAGGATACATATTATAGTAAGTTTGAATGTAAAATAAGAGTATACTGTACAAATAGACAGAGTATATAAACTGTAAATATCAAGTAAGCATAAGTAGTCCATTCCTTCTATTAGCTATATTTATTTAAAGTCAGATTAAAATATATACATATATATATATATATATATTTGTGCGGATGTCTGTGTGTTCATGTGCATGTGTGTGCGAGTGGGTATACCTTTCCTAATGGGGACACAATGTCCTTACAATGTGATGAATACCCATTTTCCTTTTCCCTTTTGGGGCCCAGTTTCCTGGTCCCTATAAGGGAAAACTCCATTTAATAAAAATCTGCGACTGCAATGACAAAACTAAAACTGCAAAAACTCTTGTATTTTGCTTGGTTACTTATGGTTATGGCTGGGTGGAGGTTAAGGTTGTCATAGTTAGCATTAGCATTTTTCCCATATTAATGAATGAGCGGTCCCCATAAAGACATGTTTACCCGACGTGTGTGTGTGTGTGTGTGTGTGTGTAGCCTCCCCCTTCATCCTGTTTTTCTGAACAACTCTCAAGCTAGCGGCCTTGTGCCTCCAGGGAAATACCCCAGGCTGCTGTGACCTTGCATACGTATAGCGAAAATGGATGCATACATTTTTAGATGAACAATTAATGCTCAAGTATTAAAAAATGAATTCTCTCTCTTAAAGCCAATTCAATATTGAAGAAAATTCCACCTAGTGACTCACTACAAGCTATCCAGTGTTCTGTCAAGAAGAGGCCAAAGGTGATTGTATGTGTGTGGTCCAGGTATACTGTACCTTACCTTGTGGGGACCAAATATCTTTAGATAAATTTATCTTTAGCATTAAAAATGCTTGTTCTCCATGACAAACAAAATGAATATTTGCTGGATTAGTGGAAATTGAACCACAAATACAGTCTTTCTAATATTAGTAAGATTTTTAAATATTTATATACACAGTCTACGTTTTTGTTGTGTGGTAAGTGAGTATAGTTTGTCTTCTACACTCAGTGCTAACACTGCTGTTAATGAATTTCATTGCTATCTCGCTGCCAGCATCTACATCCAAAGGTGGATTCCATTCTATACAGCAAGTGTAATAGATTTTCAATAAAGAAAAATAAGGCTATGCTAGCAGTTTACTATCACTGTATTGTAATTTCCGACATTAATTTAAAATTCAAAAGTTATGATTCATATTTATAATACTTAAAATTTTGTAAAACTGTCTTTCAAATTCAAAGCAATGTAGTGAATTCAAAGCCATGCAGTGAAGAGTCTCCTTACATTAGGGGCATTTTCACTTAAAACATACATTCCAACTGAGGAATAACTCAAAAGGCGCAGCAAACAAGATACCGTGAGGCATTTGGAGAGAAGTTCAATCGTTCACAAACCGCTACCATGATATATCAGCAAGCACAAGCTGTGAGGGTGAGTCCAGGCTTTGATCATGTGAAACTTTCTGATCATTGAAAAATTGTATTAATAATTGATTAAAACACTGTTCAGTCTCCAGACTCCAATTTATTCCAATGGCAAGACCTTTTCTCTGAAAATGAATCAATACATACAAATCGTAACTAACGCTACTTTTTAACACCAAAGAATCAAGTACTGGTCAGACACGCACACAACGCACATGATTAATCTGCAGATCAATGTAAAGAAATCATTCAGTATTTATGAAAAAGTTTTGTTTTTTTTTGAAGTAAAGCGTATTGATCATTCCCTTTTTTCAATATGGTGAAATCTTATCACACAGACTATCTTTCAGTTTTGTGTACGATTTTGAACTCAGTATGCCTAATAAATAGGCCAGTGTAACTGCATTGTACTTATTCAATTGAGAGTGTGTATCATTTTGAAAATACACCTTATCATAGAACAGCAGAAGGGAATGTACCAGTTTGTTGGTTACATATTTACACAGAGGTGGCAAGTTGAAAATTAAGCTTTGACAGTGTGTGGCACATTGGCAGACGGGCCACTCCTGTCCGGTAGCTGCTGACAGTGGTCCCAATGTGATGGCCTGTTAGCCCAATTAAACTTGACATTTAACTCCCTCTTTAGCTAGAGCAGTGACCAAAACAAAATGAGCGAGAAACGGTCAAAGCCAACAATATGATTTTGACATTGTGGGGACTGCCTTTTTGGTGCCCACAAGGGGAACTCATTTTTCTAAAAATCTGTGACTGCAATCAAAAAGCTAAAAATATCCAAGCTCTTGTATTTTATTTGGTTATTTATGGTTAAGGTTGTCATTGTTGGGATTAGGGTTTTTCCTATAGTAATGAATGGAAAGTCCCCACAAAGATATGAGTACAAACTTGTGCGTTATGCTTGAGAGAGAGAGAGAGAGAGAGAGAGAGATCAAACAGACTTTGATTCAGCTTCAAGTATAAAATGTCATTTTTAAAATAATAAAAAAAAAGAATTATTTATTTTACTTACCTGTTTATAGTTTTCTCTTACTAAATGCTAAATGCTTTATACCCAAGTACCTGGACATAGATTGCTTCTGATAGGACAATAAACAGTGACTGAATTAAATGCCACACAAAAATTGGCATACTATATGCATAATATGCAGCTATGATTTTATAAAGACCAATCCAATAAAAAGAGAACACCGTAACTTTGCGGCTGATTCCATAAATGATTTTAACTCACTGGGGTCAAATTGATCCCAAAAGCACATGTCAGGCTTCATATTAGCATAATTATTGTAGTATAAGAGGGTATAAGAGTTAAATTTGTTTACAGCCCATATTTTAATAACAAAGTGACAAATTGCAATTCCAAGTTCTTATTATTTATTGTAAGAAAATCATCTATTTTGAATATATAGCTCTGTGACACGGCAGAACACAATGTTAATGAAGTCAACCAAATCATCCACAATCAATGGTGACTTTTCATCTTGCTCAGTAGACAGTATTGTTTTGCCAACATTAGGACAATCTGCTGCAGCGCTAAATTTATTCCACACACCCAGTCACCTTATTTTCACAGGAACACCTGCTAATATAGTTGCAGGCAGGAACGATTGCTTTCTCGCACTGCTTCCCACTAGAGAAATCAATCAGCAGAGGAATCATCAAGGAAAATTAAGTAGTCCCCACAAGATTGAAAGCATCCTGCTTCAAGCTGCTTCCACATTTATTACATTAAGGTAATCAAATCCCTCCAAAAATTGTTAATTACAGTAATTGAACAAAAGTGATTTCCAACCCCAGTTACACAGCCTCTTCTCCATTGGCAGGGCTCTTTGGAATCATAAACATTTTGCACGGATCACATTAACCAAGTGATTAAATTTAATTTAACTACACCAATAAATGCTGACCAAACATCCCCTTCATGGAATGTATCTTGCTCACTTTAACGGTTATAACTCCAAATACAATTGCATTGGAAATCTGGACTTTCTGACAAGCAGATTGTCGGCCAGTTTTGTAGTCTATTCCCCTGATGTTCAGCACATAGGACTAGGGAAAAGAGAAAAAAGAGAAATCCTGACAGCTCCGGCCTCCAATGTCAGAGCAACAAGTTCTCTGCACTTCTCACATGACCGGCGGCCTGTCACAGTCCTTCTATCGGCTAGCACAGTCGCGGTCAATAAGGTGCGATGTGTGTGGGCTTCTGTGAAATGACGGTCAAGAATAACCTGTCATGGCAGCTTAGCATTCTGAAAATGTCACCCAGGCCATGGACTCACTATAAAATGGTGGTGGTGGTGGTGAGTTGGAGTATATCTGTGTGTGTGTGTGTGTGTGTGTGTGTGGGGGGGGGGGGGGATTTTTTCAGGCAGCTTACGCACCACGGTCTAATTTGAGGATTACCATTTGTTTATTTACCACTATGGAATTGGCAGTTCCTCGTATGAAAGGGGAATCTCTAAAATAGAAGATACTATTGTACCGTGAAAACACAGAAGGATATTAATATAGATACAATGAACCAAGTCAGGTTTTAGCACTATTAAATAAAGTTGATCAGACATGAGTACTCTCTACCCATAATTCATCATTCATCGCATCCCTTCCACCAAAGCATGGAAATCTCATAAGCAGCATGCATTGTCTATGTGAGGTCAAGGCTAGAAACCTAAATGATGGCTCATTCATGCGAGTGTCTAAAGGCAATTTATTATAGGTTCCTGTCTTACGCAATGTGCAGGTATATTACAACTCACTACCAGCCAGCATTGTACTCATATGTTCTTAGTTTCACATGAAAACTGATTTTGATTTTGAAGTAAATATATA
>JAODKF010000002.1:23952498-23964788 GCA_026779585.1 Mormyrus proboscirostris | reverse complement strand
GTTGCACCGGCCCATTGCCAGGTAAGTGCTCACCAGGGAACTTTCTCCTTCTGGCTGCCCTAAATATTGAAGATAATCTCATGTGAGTATTAATATTAAAAATCCTCACCAAACGTGATAGGCAGGCATTCGGTTAGTGGGGTAATTCTATATGGGCAATGCGCTATTTACAGCAAAATTATTCTGGGATATTGTCTTTGTTTTTGACTTTGAAGAAAACACCAAGGAGACGCCTCTTATTAGGTAACAAAATTAGCTTTTTTCATCTTAGCAGTGTAGGTCAAGAGCTTCACAGAAGATTAAGGAGTTCCATTACTTAGGAAAGGTTTCATTATTTAGGGTCTGACTTAAAATACTGTAGGACATTGGATAAACATAGAACACGACACACCCACCCATGCATTCATCTTCCACTTATTCAGTTTTGGCAGAAAATAGTGATACTTCATCAATCGATCAATAGATCGATAGATAGATAGATAATAATTGATACCTTATTGATCCCTGTGGGGAAATTGCAAGCTGTCCGCAAAGGGCAGCCACCTGTAGCGGCACCCAGGGAGCTGGGGGTTAAGGGTCTTGCTCAAGGACCCGCAGACGTGCTGAGGCTGGGTTTGAACCAGTGACCATCTATCTATCTATTCATTTGTTTGTTTCCTTTTTGGTTTAATTGTACATTTCATATTTTATTATTTCCCTTGGTAACCTGATAGAATTCAAGTTTTAAAACAAAGTGCAAAAACAACCAAATGAATCATGCAGGAAAAGAAATTCAAAGTTAAAGATACGTTGGAATCCTGTTCACTCCAAGGGCATGATGGTCATTTGATAATATGGGAAACCCCATTTTTGGTCCAAGTACAGCTAAAATATAAATAGATGCTGTTATAAAACTCCTTGTTTTTCTGCTGCTGAGACTTAAACTACCTGTAAAGCACTACAGGAGCACTGTGGCTGTTTTTAATAAGTGTTTTTAACTGTTTGGTCTAATCAGTCAAGCAGATTCTTTTGTTACAGTCCTGCTCTTGGGATGGTGGCTGATTAATTCAGGTAATTTAGAAGTGATAAATTCAGTAAAAGGACACAGTTATATGTTCAAGTGAATAGGGCACATTCTTCTAAGAAATCTCTTTATAATATTGGAACACCTAGATGATTAGACAGATGACTGTGCCAGTCCGATTTACTCAAGTCGTGTCATTTACATATCATGCAAATCAGCTTGTGTGTACAGTAGACTTTCATATCTTTATTCATCCTCCACTAGGGTAGTCTGGCATATCGTTATTAATTGGTGACTCTAAGTTACCCTTAATGCACGGCTACATGCCAGTTACTGTATATCATGTACAGTAATGGTATTCCATTCATGTTGAGGTGGACTCAAAAGATCAATAAACAAGCAGTTGACTTCTTTCAAAAACATTAGTGACTAAGGCCTTCTGCTGCACCTTAAGATGAGGTTCAATAAGATAAGGAAAATGTTTATTGTGTTGGGCTGATGTCACACAACCATAGACATAGGTGTATTATAGTTACTATGCTATTGTTCAAATCACATCCTCAATATAAACATATTGTTACAAAAATGATTGATCAAATATACAGCAAACAGCTTAATTTAAAAAGATATAAGGTAACAATGACCGATGTCCAATATCCATTTCATATGTGCATAAAGCTGTCAATGCTGTTGTAGTATTCAGTTGTGGCTTTCTAAGACTTTCTATTATCAATGCCATCAGATTGCATATACGTATAACTACGGTGTGCAATTGAACAGTTAGACAGAAAGTTGCAAGAAACATAGAAAAAATGTAGGAAAACTATTGCAATATAACACTGTTAGTAAGAATAATGAACGGCAGTGCCTTCTCCAGAGCTTAGGGGACAAATTAAGATAAATGTATTAGATGCATGCATTATAAACACATATACACTTTTCCACTATTTTATTTTATTAAAAGTGAATATACTCTGTTATAATTTAAAAATGTTAACACATTAGTGCA
The DNA here is from genome assembly GCA_026779585.1 of Mormyrus proboscirostris. Lineage (NCBI taxonomy): Eukaryota > Metazoa > Chordata > Actinopteri > Osteoglossiformes > Mormyridae > Mormyrus > Mormyrus proboscirostris. The sequence goes on along the minus strand of JAODKF010000002.1, from coordinate 23,962,776 downwards.
ACTATGTGGCTATCAGCCAGAATGAGTGATTCCCTTTCATCTGCAGATGCTGATAGTGAGGACAGGATCAACATTCTTTCTCCCTTCGTTTGTACTTTTGGAGAATTATGGATTCTATCAATTTCCATGCAAATTTTATGAAAAAGGAATTAAGTCACTTGCCTTTTTAGTGCATTATTTACCACTGTTGCCAATTGACAAAGCTCTATTATTTTCTCTAAACAATCTCGAACTGAATAGCCATGAAAAGCACCAACATTGATCCTCATGATATGTACAAACCCCTCCTGATTTCATTAGGCCCAGCGCTGTTAATTGCTCCACAGCCTAACCTTTCAGTGTTTCATTAGTACCAAGAAAATGAGTGAATTAAAAAGGAGCGCAAGAAGGAAAAACATCCTTGGACACCAGGGTGGTTCTTTGTATTTGCAATACCCAATTCTCAAGTGGAACAGCAATTAAAAGCTTATCAATGTTCTATTTGAACATTCCAATTTGCAGAAAATAAAGACGCCCGTAATTCCTGCAAATAACTTGCTTTTAAAACAGTGCCACTCTAATTTCACATCTTTGTTATTGGAACAAATTATCATTTGTATATGTGCAAAATACAATTGGTGTCCACTGTCAGATGTGTTACTATGCTTTAATTATTTTGCGTGGTTTTAAGTATAAATGTGACAAATTTAAAGTTATGTAAAATGTTTGTATTTGCACTTCGCTTGTCACTTAACAATATGCAAACAATAAATGATGGGCAGCAAGCCAGTTTGACATCTATTGCAGTATTTTGACTAATAACTCCATTACAATTGGTTTTGCATGTTTAGGAATATTGACTAGCAATAGAGTCTGATCAATTTCTGTATTGCACTATGTATTATAATTACGTTTGACAGCTTAAAGGTAAAAGAACTGCAGTTTTGTTATGCTGTCCCTTATAATCAGAATATCCATCAATGTCAATCTCCACTGACTTTTGATCAAAACATGTTGTAGAGGAAAATTCATAGTCAATTCATTTTACTTACGTTCATGTCCTGTTTTTGTATGTTAAAGAAACAATCTGAATTTTAATATCTTTTAAATTATATGAGTTCCTTTCTAAACAATTGATTGACTAGTCATTTTATAAGAATGACATAAGGAGCTGCAGTAGACTGTTATGCTCAAATATTTTACTTTAATTTAAAAAATAAAGATTATGAAGTTGTATGTCGTTTTTTTGTGAATCTACCACCTCATCTTCAGTACAGGTGCGTTTTTAAGAAGTTTCATTACAAAGAGTGACAACTTAACAAACTGCAAATCTTTGTATTCAGGGAAATGTGAGCTGCAATATACAGTACAATGTCCTGAATACTGAACCAATGTCGAAGTGACAGAGAGGTTACATGTCAAGGAATAATGCGTAAAGTTTGCTATCCAGCTTTACATGTAAATAAATCAATTAAATTAAATTGGAAAAATATGAAATGAAATGACAAACAGCTTACAGTCACACAGTCAAAGGGAATTATATTGGAAGAAACTGTTATTACATTACAGAAACAGACCGATTATATTAATTTAATTACTCCTGTCACCTATGACTGAACTGCATAAGCACCCATCATTCTAAACCTTTGATAATATTAAGGGAATCGCTTCTTACTTCTTAATTCTATTATGACGATGTTGTAAGTCATAACCCCTCCACTGACAGTACCACAAGTTTGGATAGAAATTTAACAGGTAATCAGTCAAACCCACTGTCACTCAGCGATTCCTTGTAATGTAATACTACATCCACTTTGTCAGGGCTTTGAAACCTAGTGTTTGATCAAACCCTGCTGTAGAGTTTTCATCTATTAGACATGTCTCAGATTTCTGACTTGTGACAAAATTGGACCATGTTGTATTTATAATCTAACTTGACTTCCACGGCTAAGTGCATACCGTGGCTCAGTTGTGACATTTTCAGGTTTATTTTAGCATTCAAAAGGGTTTTCTGGGTGGCATTTGTGGCACAGTAACTAACACTGTCGCTTCACACAGCTGGAGGGCTGGGAGTATGAATCCTGCTTCCTCTCTGTGTGCTTGGTGTTTACATGTTCTTACTGTGCAGTTCAGCATGCCTTTAAGGTTAATTCTTATCTCTCATGACCATAGTGTATGATTGCACTTATGTGCCCTGAGGTCCACTGACATCCAGTCTGGGGAGCACCCTTACGTTCTGCCCTCTGCTACTTAGAATAGGCCCCAGGCCTCCTACAACCTTGCTGAAGATAAGCAGTTGGAAGATACATAGATTGGTTTTCTTCATCACAGCACTTTTTTTCTATCATTTTTCCTTTTGGATCACCGTTCTGACATTTTAATGCATTGTGTATTGTGTTTGTTATTAATCTTGGACATGTGTAATGGTTAATGCATGAAATGTGTATTAACCCAGGGGAAAATTCTGATGCATACAGAGGCAAGAACATGATGCACCGACAAGCATACCTATAGTGCCAAACAGACAGGGTGCAAAGATAGCGAGCATTGGTTGTACTTTGTACACTTAAAAATTTTGATTTTTTTTTTCCAGTAACAATGTGAAATTAGACACCTAGTGCAAACAAACATAATGAAAATTTGAGAAAATGATTGAGTGCTTTAACCTGCATATTCCACACTCGTCACATAGAACTTTTTAGTATTTTTATTTTTTCAAATTCGTATTGTTTGTTTGTTTTATTTTTTATCTTAATACTGTTGAAATATTGCATATATGTAACGTTTGGATATTATAAAAAAATATATATACCACCCAGGCTTACTACTGATAAATATTTTGCTTAGATACAGTTCATGCCTCCGTATATACTCTGATATGATAACCACCATAACCTTAGTGTGGTTGAAAGTTTTTGAGTGCTCTGATAGTTACACACAGCTGTATCATGGTAATCAGATCAGTAGGAGAGGACTGACAAACTAAAATCCAAACCCAAAAAAAAATTAAAAAATGACCATGCAAATACAACCTGACTGGACTCAGGTAATAGAAACTCGCTGAGAGTGTGGAATACTGCTTCTCTAGTGGGGATGGGCCCTGAGCTAGTGTGGGATGTACAGAAAGTAGAAAGGTGTCAGCTAGATAAAGTCGGTCTTATCTCCATGTATAGTGTGGGCCCTGGAATGAAACAAATTGATCAGGTGTGTGGTCTTTTCTGTGAAGGACCATAGGTGGGTGTGGGGAAGCTGAAAGGCTCCAGGCCTCGGCCTGTGTAGCTGCACCTCTCCCACTGGAGAAGAGGATCGCTTCAATGCAGCTATGAAAACCGTTCTTTGAAGTACCAAGCGTTTTTACAGAAAGTGGGTGAGATGGTGGATGTACGTCCTCTGTGCCCTGTGGCCTCATTGGAAGCAGACAGTGTAAATACGGGCAATGATGGAAATGGCAGGAGGGGCATAAGAGAGAAGAATAAGCTCCCGGATTTAAAAGTTAGCGGATATTGAACTTCTGTTCAAGTCATGATTTATTCATAATTAAGATCATATTCAAATACAAGGATGCTCATAAATATCCTTTGGACTGGAGTACCTTAGGGTAGAGGTCAATGTTCGACTCCAGCATGCTAAATTTCACCAATGCTGCTGAATTAGAATGGACCACACTCAAAGCCTTAATCATTGCAGCTTCCACAAAGAGCAGTGGGCTAGAGGCAACCCTAAGACCCATTACTGGACACCAGTGGAGGCTCATGGTTTACCAGTCAGTCCACGTCCCTGTCCTCACCTGGTCAAGAGCAGTTGATGATAACAGAAAGACCAAGGTCAGGAGTACAATCAACCGAAATGAGGTTTCTCTGCAGGGTTCCCAGGATCATTCGCCACATAGCCATTGCTCTTCAACGGGAGTCACCTGAGGTGATTCGGGCATCTCATTAGGATGGCTCCCAATGGAGCTACTTTGGGCATGTCCCACTGCGAGGAGATCCAGGCCAGACCCAGGACATGCTGGACGGCTTACATCACCTAGCTGGCTTGTGAACTTCTGAGTATCCCACTGAACAAACTTGACTATCTCACTTTGGAATGGCAGATCTGGTCTCACCTGCTTAACATCACCAGGAGAAACATTATGATGATGATACTGATGATTATTATCATCGTCATCATCATCATAGTCATCATCATCATAGTCATCATCATCATCATTACTCATAGTAGTATTAGCATTAGTTTATTCAATCTAAGCAACAGTCATCAAAATATAATTTTGTTGCAAATAGTGTTATGTTTTCATAAGTGTGTCTGAGTGTATTGGGAAGCGCTATTAAGCAATTCATATTTTATACTAACTCAATGACTGGAGTTACATTCATACAGTGGCTTAAGGTTAATTCTTATCTCTCTTGCCCATAGCATAAGATTGCATTTATATGCCCTGAGGTCCACTGACATCCAGTCCAGGGAGTACCCATTGCCCTGTGCTACTTAGAATAGGCTCCAGGCCTCCTACAACCTTGCTGAGGATAAGCAGTTGGAAGATAAAATCCATATAGTGAAAAAAAATGTTAAAGAAAAGCATACCCTATATGGTTAGATACAACTCAACATATCCATTTTCCAAGCACTGCAGCAGGTTTCCTCAATTTTGGTCCTAAAGGGCCAGAGTCCAACACAGTTTGCAGATTTTCCTGTTGAAATACACTTACCAAACCCGGCAATTAGCTGATTAAGATGTGTTTCAGCAGGGAAATCTGCAACTTGTGCTGGATGTGCTGCCCCCCAGCACTGGAATTGGGGAACCCTGCACTATAGAATCACAGTGAGCTTGGTGTCTACCATAGGGAACACATGGCAGGGAACACCCTGGACAGGAAGCCAGTGTTGATTTCACACCTACACTGGGCAATTTAGAGAACACAAATTCAGTTAACAGCATCGTTTTGGACTGCAGGAATGAAGGAGAGGATCCAACAGAACATTGTACAACATGGGAAGAACATGCTAACCTCACATACCCACAGCCAGATATATCGCGGATTTTTCCCCGACGCATCACAGTTCTCTGCGATGTGTGTGTTTCTGTGTGTGTGTATATATATATATATATATATATACATACACACATTTCATATTATTATTATTATTATGTAAATCATATGACGTGTGACATGGTGGCGCAGTGGTTAGCACTTCTGGGACCCGGGTTCGAGTCTCCACCTGGGTTACACTTGTCTGGAGTTTGCATGTTCTCCCTGTGTCGTCGTGGGGTTTCCTCCGGGTACTCCGTTTTTCCCCCCACAGTCCAAAGACATACTGAGGCTAATTGGAGTTAATAAATTTTATTAAAAAATGCAACATTTGCTATCATAAATAATCAAAATTAAACAGACTTTACCAACATGTTCAGATTTTGAACTAGTACTTTGTCATGAAATAATATACGAAGACCCCAAATATGACAATCCACTAAATAAACATTATACTAAATTAATGTGACTAAAGCATTATCACTGCCAAATAAGTTATTGTTCAGTAAGTCCATTAATAAAGAGGTATTTGAGCTGGCATTTGAATATGGATTTTCAAAGTACACATGATCATAGAATTAGATTCAGAGTGATTCTATTTAGTTACAGTGAGACTAATTTTCTTATTTCTGCTAGGCTAGCACTTGGGCAAGTAGCATAATGTAGTATATTCCTATAGTAGTTTAGTAGAATAGTCCTATAGTAGTATAGTATATAGTATAGCTTCAGTTCTATCATATCATGTTACGGAGACCTATGAGTTACCCCTAGCTTGACTGTTCAGAGTAAAACTGCATCTTATAATTGTTCATACTAGGTGTGGGTGGCCATAAGGCTTTGGATCATTAATGCATGTTCCTTACAGATTCTGGTCTATGTTGGCATGATTGCCTCAGGTAAATTCTGCACATTTGTCTGCTACATGGGCATGCTGCAAATCTCCCGTTATACCACCAAGTTACTCTACTGAATTCAGATCTGGTGACTGGGGAGGATCCAGTTTGGGATGATTTGTAACATACTATTTTGCTAGAAGTAGACATTAGAAGATAAAACAATACTCAAATAGGCTGAGGCATTTAAATTAAGCTCAGCCAATGTGTGCCAAGAAAACATTCTCCACATCATTACACCACCAGCAGCAGCCTAAGCTGCAGACACAAGACAGGTTGGGCCCATGGATTCCTGCTGTTTAACATCTACATATTATGGCAGAAATCGAGATTTAATTTTAAGCTGTACAGTTTTGCTGTGTCTGTGCCCCTAGCAGCCTGCTTCACATTCTTAGCTGACAGAAGTGAAACTTGATGCAGTTGTCTGCTGGTCCAACCAACCTCAAGGTTTGACTCGTGTGCATTCACAGATGCTTTTCTGCTGTAAGGAATTTTTATTTGAGTTACAGTGGCCTTCTTGTCAGGTCAAAGCAGTCTGGTCATTCTCTTCTGCCCTCTCTCATCACAGAACTGCTGCCCATTGGATGTTTTATTTTGTTTGTTTTTGCACCATTTCGTGTAAACTCTGGAGAATTCTGTGTGTGAAAATCCCAGGAAATCAGCAACTTCTGAAATACTAAAACCACCCGGCCTGATACAAATAGTCACGCCACAGTTAAAGTCACTTAGATTACATTATTTCCTCATTCTGATGTTTGATCTAACCATTTAGTGAAGCTTTTGACCTGACTCTGCATGACTTCATACACTGAGTTGCCGGCACACGATTGGCCGATTAGATAGTTGCATGAATGAGCAGGTGAACAGGTGTAACAAAGTAAGGCATATATTTTCAGGAGGAATTTTAAGTATGTAGATGGTCTAAGAGGTTCTTATTATGTCATGCATTATTTTTATCAGGCAGGGTGGTTTTAGTATTTCAGAAATTGCTGATATCCTGGGATTTTCATGTACAAAATTCTCTAGAGTTTGCATGGAATGGTAAAATAAAAATCCAATGGGCAGCAGTTCTGTAATGAGACAGGGCAGAGGAGAATGACCAGATTGCTTTGAGCCGACAAGAAGGCTACGGTAACTCAAATAATGGTTCTTTACAACAGGAGTAGAATCACTGATATAGAGAACAAATGCTGCACTGCAAAGCTCAGACGTCCAATATTGCAGGCCACGGTCGCAAGGAATTCAAAGCATAATGAGATTTATTTGCATAGGCCAACTGCACGCTAAAGAAAACATGATAGTATATTATCACATTTATGAAAGTAACTAAGGCATTTGTACATCTGTTTTGCAGGGTACTTCACCTTCAACACTGTTCTAAATAATGTTCTGATGCTAAGGTATAAGCTGCACTTGCACATACTGAATTTGCGTTCACATTGTCTCTAGATTATAACATGAAACAACTATTTCTTCTTTAACTGTTCATGATACAGCAATAAATTAGCTGTTGTACAGAATTTACGTATATTTATTATTATATTTCTTCTCTCTAATATTCACCTCTACAAAAGACCTATAATTATATATTTTTCAATAAATCATATATTGTCCTAGAGATCTGTTCATAAATTCCTTGAAATGTAATGTGAAAACATCTGGAATAGCACTATAATACTTTGGGCAGTAGATGTTATGTTGTTATGTTCCTACCATCTGTGATGTATAACGTAAGAAAACAACTGTGGAATATGAGAACATATTAAAATAGGCTCTTTGCATAAATGTCTGCAACACTAAAATAACTGTGAATGAACCGCTTGATATTGTGATACAGGCGTGGCTGGACATTGTTGAAATATGGTTCTTGGAGACAGTTGCTCCCACATTACTAACAAAGGCAAGCATAAGGAAAAGTGAAATACAACTATCATCAGGGCACTTAAATATTGCATTAATTTCTAAAGGTTAAGTGTAAAATGAATGCCCCCCTCCCTTCTCTTTGGGCAATTAATCTTATCATAAAAACATTTTCTTTTTAGCCTTCAGCACAGCAAGGAAATATTAACCATGGCAAATGCAAGTGAGATCTGCATCAGATATCATATTTAATGCTTTTAATATATGTGATGTTCGTGTGAGTGTGACCTCACACACACACACACACACACACACACAGACACACACGCAGACACACACACACACGCAGACCTGTACTCATATCTTTGCGGGGGCTCTTCATTCACTCCTTATTTCAACAATAAGCAACAAGCAACCAAATAAAACACAATACTTCTGCCGTTTTAAATTTTTTAATGCAGTCACTGCTTTTTCTAAAAATGAGTTTCCCCTTCCGGAGACTGAAAAAATGTCCCCACAAGGACAAAAGAACAGATTCTTATAACATTGTGGGGACATAGGGTAGAGCAGCACAATGTAATGTACACAGGACCATGTGCACACACAGACACACACACACACACACAGACACACACACACAGACACACACACACACACACAGTTACACTTTTTTGAACCACATATTCATGTTAAAATGCAAAGAACCATCTACATAGCAGAACCGGCCGCTGCTGAATGCGTATACAGCCATAATCATTGTCCTACTAATGCATGTAACTCTGCCCTTCTCATAGTTATTACCCCTCTGAGAGGCTGGGGAGAGATTTTAGAAGTCATAAATTCCTTATAATATCCCCAACTGCAAAACTTAGTCTACTCTGAAACTGGTATCAACAAGGTGGCAAACTAGACTATTTGCTCTATGCTTCGTCTCTCCGGGGGAGAGCAGCAGGTATAAGAATAGTACACCAATAATTACAGTCCTTACAGTGCAAAATGAATAATAGCACTCTGAAGGGAGAAAGAGGTTGCATCAGTGTGAGAAGCATCCCTTTGGTACTATTAGGCTTACAAGGAAATCTAAACTATCCACACTTACTCAAGCTGGCAAAAAATGAGTAATGTATGAGATTTTGCAGAAAAATACCCAAACAAATTTATTTTCATGCACTGCGAAAATGTAGTGGAAGATGCTTTATCTTTTATATAAAGGATGTGCAACCACTTACTTCTTTAAATATTAGGAATACACACAATATGGAAACTAATGTAATGTTAGATGCATTCTACAGCAGTGTGCTTTATGTTTGCTAGGTGATTTGGCACATGTGATTTAGAATAGAGTTTGTTCCTCATATGTTTTATATATTTAATCTGTCTGTATCATTGTATTTGCTTTCCGTGTCTGGATAATTAGCCAACAATAAAATGATGCTTTATACGTTTTTATTTGTAAGGCTGAGTAGACAGAAATCTACCTTCTTCTGTGCTATATATCTGTGCAAAAAGATACTCAAGTATTCATGTTATAACAAGAATTCAGAGTTCCAAACTGACCAACATAATGCAGCATTAACTACAGGCTAGTAAAAAGACACCTAAGCAAGAAACGTAATTCCAGAAATTGTAATTTAGTAAATTAAAGCCCACTTACACTGCTAATGCTTAATGTTTTTAAGCATTTGATGCAGGATTTTCACTTATTGTTATTTTTTTCATAACCAACACGGGTAGAAACTATGCTATTACTCTCTTTTTATCCTTATTATTTTATATTTAGACGGCTGCATTGTGTGAGAATATACCCTGCAGTGGACTGGCATTCAGAGTGTTCTCTGCCTTAAACTTTTCGTTTCCTGAATAAGAGAGGCCCTCCAGGACCAAGAAGAATTGGATACCTTACAGATGGGTTGCCGTGTTTACTCAGGTATTTTGTATTTTCACTGTGTTTCACATATATTTTATTTCATTTTTAAAATGTTTGTTTCGGTGTGAGTTGAATTGTTTTATGACATTGTTTAAGTAGTTTACATTTACCGAATTTTCATTACATGTGTTTATTTTCGTTTGAATTGCCTTAATGTTATGTTCAGTATTAGGAAACAGTATATTGATAAGCGATCATTTCCATTCTTTTTTATATGTTTGTTCCATTGCACACATTAGCAAGATCAACTAATATTTACCTCTCCTGGAGCCGACACCTTATCGTGGTGGAGGGGTTTGCGTGTCCCAATGATGCCAGGATCGAAGTTGCCCGAGGCTTTATGCCCCTGGTAGGGTCACCCATGGCAAACAGGTCGTGGGTGAGGAAGCAGATGAAGTGTAACTCTTCAGACCCCTTATGATGAGCAAAAACATAGCTTCATGTTTTCCCCCGGAGAGCGCTCCTCCTGGGGACTCTCTTGTTCTGCTGGGGGACTTCAATGCTCACGTGGACAATGACAGTGAGACCTGGAGGGGCGTGATTGGGAGGAACGGCCCCCCCGATCTGAACCCGAGTGGTGTTTTATTGT
>JAODKF010000002.1:23931818-23952398 GCA_026779585.1 Mormyrus proboscirostris | reverse complement strand
TTCAATAATCGACTTTGTGGTCGTGTCATCGGACTTGCGGCCGCATGTATTGGACACTCGGGTGAGGAGAGGGGCGGCGCTGTCAACCGATCACCACCTGGTGGTGGGTTGACTCCACTAGTGGGGGAGAAAGCCGGTCAGACCTGGCAGACCCAAGCATATAGTGCGGGTCTGCTGGGAACGTCTGGCAGAATCTCTTGTCAGAAGGAGCTTCAACTCCTAACTCCGATATAACTTCACCCATGTCCCGGGGAAGGCGGGGGACATTGAGTCTGAATGGGCCATGTTCTGCGCCTCCATTGTGAAGGCGGCTGACCAGAGCTGTGGCTATAAGGTGGTCGGTACCTGTGGATCGACAGAAGGAGTACTTTAAAGACCTCCTTAATCATACCGACATGCCATACAATGAGGAAGCAGAGTCTGGGGACTTGGTGGTGGATTCCCCTATCTCTGATGTGGAGGTCGCAGAGGTAGTTAAAAAGCTCCTCTGTGGCTGGGCCCCGGGGGTGGATGAGATCCGCCCAGAGTTCCTCAAGGCTCTGGATATTGCAGGCCTATCTTAGTCGACATGCATCTGCAGCATCGCGTGGACATCGGGGGCGGTGCCTCTGGATTGGCAGACTGGGGTGGTGGTCTCCCTCTTCAAGAAGATATAGGGGGATCACACTCCTCAGCCTCCCTGGTAAGGTCTATTCAGGGGTGCTGGAGAGGAGGGTCCGTTGGATAGTTGAACTTTGGATTCAGCAGGAGCAGTGTGTTTTGTGTAACCAGTCTACATGTGCTTTGTGGACTTGGAGAAGGCATTCGACCGCGTCCCTTGGGGAGTCCTGTGGGGAGTGCTCCGGGAGTATGGGGTGCCGGGCTGCCTTATAAGGGCTATTCGGTCCCTGTACAACCGGTGTCAGAGCGTGGTCCACATTTGTGAAGCGGCTGGAATGAAAATCAGGGTGGCTGGGCTCTCCCTTAGGGATAAGGTGAAAAGCTTGGTCATTCGGGTGGGACTCAGAGTAGATCCATTGCTCCTCCGCATCGAGAGGAGCCAGATGAGGCGGCTCGGGCATGTCCCACTGGGAGGAGGCCCCAGGGAAGACCCAGGACACTAAATAATTCTGACCTCAAAACTTACTTGAGAGTTGCACAAACGTGAAACGTATATTTTGATCTTTTGTTCGTTTTTTTTGGTTTCTTTTACTTTATTAGCATGCAGTGACAATTAAACGACACATACTGATATAACTATTGGCACTCCTTTTAGTAGTAGACACGTCAAAAACTATGAAACACTGGAATGTGTATTGTGAAAAAGAGGAAATCTAATCTATCTATAGAGACATAAATCACCCCACGTTAGTGCTTGTAAAAACATGGTTTAGACATCCTTTGATCATTGGGTCAAAAGCAACCTGAGGACCTTGTGAGGAATGTCTATATAAACACACAGAGCTAGTCAGAGTCACTGCTAATGGGTTTGTAAAGAAACCAATTATAACAGAAAAATTGACCTGATGAAAGATGAGGCAAAGTAATTAGTGGAATGTAGTAGCTTTTAGTTTGCAAACAAAAACACCACATTCTAAGGCAGCCAGCATTTATAGAGTATATTTCATAACTTTGAAAAACATAAAAAGAATGCCTCAACTGTTGCTTAATACATATTAACAAAATGAAAATCGTGAAGGATTTTGACTTCTAAGTGTGCCCAGCAGCCTGGTACTCATTCCTTTCATTTAAATACTCCTCCTCCACTTCATACTGATATTGGTTGTAAGAAATATGTCATATCTACAATTTCACAATAGCAACAATGACAATAAAGAAGCCTAAAAATATGTATTAAAACCATTTAAATAATTTATATTATGCTATTTGTATTCAGTTATACACCAATAATATTGGTTAATAGAAAAGTGCAAAATTGCTACATGCTGCTTTGAATTAAGAGTCTAATGCCATGCAGAGTTAGAGTTCTTATCAAAACGATGCATACTCAAGATATTCTCACTGCCGCAAGCATCATCAAACAGCATATTAGTAAATTAATAATGGTAATTATTTTACATCTGTGAGTCCCAATGGAAAATGCACTGCAAGAGATGAAGTCACTTTCACTCTGTCCTTTTGGCATTTATCATTATCAGATTTAATCTGCCTGATGAGTAGGTGCTGCGTTTGTTTTATGAGCCTGTGCATAGAAAAAAGACAGTGACAGACTTGACCTGCAAAATGGAATGAAGTTAGTCAGAAGTTTGTCTGCTTAATATCACGATATATGCATTTCTCATACGGCATGCATGCATCTCTCCTTCAGCATTGTGATTCCACGTTGACCTTTTATACTTAACGCATAAAAACCGTGAAGTCAATCATTAAAATTTATGTGAGAATTTAGAGGGAAAAAAGCCTGGAGATTCCACTTATAAAGAACAATGTTGTGCATTTACTTAATTATCCATTCAATTTTCCCGATTCCTTATCTCTGGATTTATTGAATATTTACCATTACTTTGTGTATGCCTGTCTGAATATGTTAAAGTGTATCTCAGTTTCATAGCTTCATTTTTTTCTCATAAGTTTAATTTTAATAGATGGTAGCAGCTGCGAGATGTTCATCTATGGAATGAGCCATGTACGATCGAGAGAGAGAGAGAGAGAGAGAGAGAGAGAGGGAGGGAGAGAGAGGGAGGGAGGATCGATAACTGCAATTAGCTAGTGAACAGCAATATTAGCTTGGGGAAACAAAACAATAGATAAATAAATAACTAAACCACATTCAACCCTATTCATATCTAACAATGTCACATCAATGCCTCAGAACATCTGGTTATCTCACTGCAGGCAGATTCCTGCTCTTTTTAACAGTTGTTCCCCTGGACACTGCACTTGATGAACCTACAGGAGTACAATGTCAAACAAGGTGCAGACATGTGAGGAGAAACACACAGCGAAATGGGATTGGTGGAGGGAATGTGTGATCCAGAGAAGCCAATAAGGAGGAAAGCCGTCATATGTCCGGGCTGGTGATAAAGCACACCTTTTAATGTCTGACAAGGCCTGCTGTGTTAACATGCAACAGCTGCAGTGCAGAACTCAAACCCAGAGGTCAACAATGACCTTCATCACTGTCATTTTTTATACCTTCTTGTTGCACTACTATGTGGCTGACGATGCTAGAAGTGACACCCCAGGAGTCCTTAAGGTTGGTCGAATAATGGCTGGCATCTCTCCTTCTATAGGATCAAGCTTAGAAGAACTGTATGGAGTGAGGCAGCTGAAAGACTGGGAACTGCCACCTTTAGTTTAACAATGCTGTAACCTTAATTACAACATGACTGACCTCTTGTTTCCATGCCACAGGGATTTGTAATCACTGCAGCAGAGCACATAACAACATTTCTCTGCAGTGCTCCCCGCATGGTGCATTTTAACACGTGGCCCCCGTGGCCTCGTGGGTAGTCGAAAGAGAGGCAGAGAAGCGTAGTGACATGGATGCAGAGATCCCCTCCCAGAGGAGCATGGGATGGAATGCTTCTTGCACCAATTTTAGCCGCTTTAACTCTGCCGGGGTCCAGCATTCTCCACTCACAGGGAGACAGGGATCAATTACGCTTCCATCTGCCTCTTTTTCTTGCACCGGCCCAGAAGTAGTGTACATACTGTAGAATGCACATTCCAGCTTTCTCTTGCATTATGTCCTAATGAAAAAATGAAGCCTTTTTCACCCAAAAAAATCATTAGCATCATTAGGACCTGCCTAGCTTGTCTGACTTTGGTTCTCCGTTAGCCCTTTTTTCACCTTGATGAGGAAAGAAGATGGAACTTCAGCTGAATCCTGCCTCTCCCGACTCATGTGACCCATGTTGGACGACCTGAATAAATGAATTACAAGCTGGAAATACAGTGCGCATAATGGGTGTTGTTATGAAGGAGTTTAACAATGGCCTGGCCCCAGGGAATCTCTGGATTTAATGGATGGCCTTTGGAGTTGAATCACTATGGAGACAGAGGCCCACGGGGAGAGCAAGCTGCCGGCTGACTTGGACTGCAGCTTAATCATATTCACTCCAGTCCCGGCACTACAGGATCTGGCCCACGTGTGGAGAAACACTACACACAATTACAGACACTTATAACATACTGAATCTCCATGTCTCTTCTGCCTTTGATCATAATGCTGACTTGCAGAAAGACAATCAGCTGGTGTATGGAATTTGAATAAAATACAAATTCAGTGTCCAGTGTCAGCTATAATTGTTCATCTTTACACATAATGACTTGTTTCTACAGAAGCCTACAGAATATATTCATTATTCCGTCGTATCTTTGCATTTACTGTTTGTTATGATATTCTTTGCCTAGTGACATATCACATTATTCCATTAGTCTATTACTTTTTGTGTAACAGTCTTTATGGATCATGGTCAGTTAAGTGAGTCAACCAGAAAGAGATTATGATCTGCTGCTTGCATGCCACTGCTAACATAATTGCAAATCACCACCATCTTTTCAGTGCACCAGTCCAGATCAGTTGTTTTCAGATGAGCTGATAGTTGAGAAGAAATTGTATTGCTCCCTTATTTTTCAAGGACGATATCTGTTAAGCTGGGTGCAGCACTGGTGATCTGGTCCACAGCAGTATTGTTCTGAATATCTCATTAGAGGTGATCTTAACAAGAGCAGTTCAGACTCATGTGAAGGACGAGTTAGCAATTAGAGCCTCTTTCTTTGTGTCGACTGACTTAGGACAAAACGGATTGTCTTTGTAATGGCTTCTTCAGTTACAGTAAGCACAGTGTCATGTTGTAGAGTTCAAGCAGCTTGACTATATCGGACATCGCAACCCGGCACCATTACACAAGTGTTTGTAGGACCTTTAGCCTGCTGACCAACATGAACAGACAATATCACTGGTACACAGCTTTCTTAAGAACTCTTAGAAGTGACATTTGGCCAGTTTCTCTCTAGTTCACATGACAATTCCTCTTCTGCTGACCTGCTAGTCAACCAGAAAATGAAGATGCGATCATTTTGATTTAACATTTTGAGAAAGCATACTGATTGATAATTAGCAAGTTAGTTGCAATATGGCACATTAACACGTTCACACAAAACAGTTCTCAGAGCAACTGGCAAGTCTTTCTAAAAGTTAAAATAAGTTTTAAGAACTGCAACTATACTAAGACATGATGGCAAGTCATTATATAAATCAATATTGGTTTTTAGATCAAAACCCACGGAATAGCCAGTTTCTTTAAAAATGTATGTTCGGAGGCTACAATATTGGAGTTGGTTTGGATTTTGCTTAACCTAATGGAACTGCCAATCACAGAAACTCAAGAATGTTGATCAAACATTAGGCAAGGAGTAAGAAACTAAAAAACAGTTCAAATAACCAGTACCCTAATATTGTACTGAATATTGTCATTATGCTGATACAACTGACTTACTCATTTTACCCGGGTTGTGGTACTTGATTCTTATATTGTAAATGTAAATTTAAATATTAGCTTATTGTTCTTCAATTATTGTGAACACACCTACTCATGCCCCTCATCAAGTCTGCAATTATCTTGATCGTGTACATAAACCATAAGGAGTTTCTGTACAAGATATCAGGCGAAAAGAAGCACATTGCAGAATGCAAATATTTCAAAGCATGGATGAATGAGGTGGCTGGCACAGTTTCCAATTTCTTTTGACATCTGGAAAGGAAACATACAGACTGGCATGGAGGCTAATGCTAGCAAACTCAGTTTGTCAATAAGCTATGACTAGCTGAGTGTCCAGCCAAAATTTGTTTTACACAATAATTTACCAATAGCTACCCAGCTAGCTAGCCAGCAAGCTGTAATATTATTATTATCATTATTTCTAATCACTTGTTTTGACCCAATAATTGCACCAGACATTACTGCAGTTCACTACGAAGACATGGATTACTATTGTGCAACAGTAATTACATAATAGCATAACTTTTTTAAAAAATTGTATTTTTTTCCCCCTACTGAACAAATTTAGACTGCAAACCATTGAACCCTAAACTAAGTGGGGGGCAATGACCAGTCAGTTTGAACTAGGAATTAAAGCTTTATTGATCTTTCAGTTTTTTAAAATATTTTCTCCCTGAGCTGATTCTTACAGAATGTTACATGTTAACGGGATGAATATTAACTGAAATACATTATTTTATATTGTAGCATCGGCAAGATGGCTCCCAGTAGCGGACCCATTTGCACATCCAGGCATGCTCGCAAGCTGTGTAAATAGCCCCCATGTATAATTGTCATTGTAAATACTTGTGTTCCCGATTCTTGCGTGTGCCCTTACCCTCTCATATGTGGACCCGGTCTGATCCTCGCATGTCTTTAGCCATTGTGCAAATTGCCTGCTGTGTGTGTGCCTTACTGCCCAGTGTACAACCTCCCATTTATACATCGTCAGAGTGAGCGCGTGTAGTTGTGTGTGTGGTACTTCTAAAGACTGCAGTTAAATCAGTTGCTTCATCAAGAATTGCTAGTTATCACAACATTTATTCTTTATTTTTGCCTAGTGTTATGAGAGCATACATGTTTAGGGGTTTGAAAGCAATCTGCACATAACACTAGGCACTTTCACACCAAAGTTCTGGAACTTGGTCCCTGGTTACTGGTTCCTGGCCTGTCTTGACTGGGAGCTTTTGAAGGTCCTGGCCGCTTAGGTTAAACTTCACGCAATTCGAAACCGCCACCGCCAACCCAAAATATTGGAGAATGAACAATTTGTTTTGTTATTTGTTAGTTATTGGAGAGATCAATCGCGATCAGCACAGGACACAGTCTTTTATTTATATTTTATTTATACAACCCTTGACATCTTTATATTTCATTATTAAATCTGGCTGGCAGATTGATCTTTCGGTTTGACAGAATAAAAAATGGTATAACGCTATCCCGCTAATATCGGCACCAGCGGTATTACACAAAAAACATGACAAATTTACTGGTCCCCAAAAATGTTCCTGTGGTGAGAAAGCCCCTACTCACACCTTCTCCCTCTCTATGCGAGTTTACCAGAGTGATAGCCAAGAGAGGTCAGCTCTCAGCCCTGCCGGTTGTGTGCTAGCTTTGTTAGTCATCTACAGATTATGGTAATCAATTTTAAATAGGTAGTAAAAGTAATAACTATTTAGTAGAACTAAATTTTTATTCAAACAGAATATATCTTTACCATCTACAATGATATGAATCAATGTGTAGAAACTTAGACATGTCAGCCATGAAGCTGATTTATTCAGAATAATAGCACAAAACGTCGGGTAGAAAAAAATATGTTTACAATGCATTATTTGTGTATTTCCGAATAATGTACTTGTATTCATATTTGAGCGCATCCCTACTAACTACAGTAGGCCAGTGGTTCTCAAACTGTGCCGTCACACGCTGGTGTGCCTTAGGAGTTGGTAAGGAGAATTTTGGAATTACTCTTATGATATTTTACATTCAGCAAAATAATTTTTCATAAATGGTGAGCCTTGTTTCAAAATATTAGAGAAGCCCTGAGCTACAGTAGCTAGCTAGTGAGCGAGCCCTCTTCTTCACCAACCTAAACTTGCAGATGAAGCTGGTATGGCAACAGGAGATCATTTTTCCTCGTGTCCTCCAGCCTCACCTTGGCTTTTCTATTTTTTTTTTTTTTTGAACGGTAAAGTAGCTAGGTAGCTATCACCAGATGCCAATGGCGACAAGACCAGTAACCTTGATTTTGCTGTCTGGTGCTCAAAAAAATTGTGCGCGTGCAAAGTAGTGTGAAGCAGATTTGCTGCTTGAGAACCCAAAACGTACTACTTGCATTTTTGAACAATGATATACTATTTCCAAGGGTTTTAAAAGACATAGTTATAAAGCTAAAAACAATTTTAAATAAAAGAAGCACAACCATTCATGACTTTAAATTGAATAGGCAATTAATGGAAAACTCTTCCCTCTGGGAGATTCCCTTTTTTTTCAAAGACCAGTTTAATTATTTAATATTATATTTTTGGTACATTGTTTTTTATAATGACTTACCTTATGTGGACATGTGGGTTGGATGGAAGGAAATGACGCATCTGGATGCTGGCCCCGATTCTGCAATAGAAGTAGTTATATTTTAAGATAAGGTTGTCCTTGGAAGTTTGAGAGACTATGACATTCAATACATATCTCTTCATTTTAACAAGGATGCAGGGTGAGGTTTTGGTATTACATGCTATTGTGAAGAGAACAGGGGGTGTTCAAAATAACACAAGTACCAAATGAAAAATAAATGTAACTTTGAAGTAAGTAAAGGTATAGCGCAAGACAAATTCAGCCATAATGGTGACTTTTAAAAGCTTGAAATTGGCTTGAAAGCCAATTCACAGCATGTGTCGGGTTGAAGAAGGTCTGATAATCAGCAGAATGCTATAGCTTGGCTGTGGATAATTCTGGTTCCAAGAAGTGCCCATAAATCAATCGCAAAAATCACGACTTTATTTAGTCAGTGATGAGAAACAACCTTAAACATTATTAAAGAATTTGCCAACCACAAACAAACTGCAGTGGCAAAGAAGGATAGTGCCCAGAAGTCGAGGCTCACTGACATTTAACAGGATAACTGCTAAACACCATAAAAGTACAACTTCAAAAATTACCATAAACCTGAATCAGCACCTCTGTGACCCAGGCCCAGAAAAACTCTGTACACTGTGAGCTTGACAAAGCTAAAATTTATGACAAGTCTGTACAAAAACTGCCTACATCCAAGACCATATGCATAACCTGGACTATGGAACACAAAACCTGGGCCCCTGAGCAATTGAAAACAAAGTTATATGGTAAGATGAGTCATCATTCATGTTTTTTATCTACAAGCTGATGTGTATGCACAAAAGCCAAAGGATACCTTCAACCAGCAACATTTTTTGGTATGGTCGGCCATCTTGGGGGAGTCATTTGGTGCAATCACTGCTCCGTTGTATTACAGCCATGTAACATTAGGCTATTTTATGGTGTAAAAGCTGTTCCCTCATGATGTTGCCATTCCAAGGTGATAATGTCCCCATATATACTGTATATGAGTTCACTAGTGGTTTCATGAGCACCAGAAGGAAGTCAAATACCTTTTGTGACCTGCCCATCCACCAGATCTAAACATCACTGAACATTTTCTGTAGTGCAGAATGGAATGTAAATTTCATCCTTTAAGGATACTGAGGCTTTTCTTTCTGAATATTGGTCCAAAATCCAAATATGCAGAGTATTTCATTACAGAATTCAAAGAAGGATTGAAGATTTTCTGAAGGGCAAGGGGAGCCCTAGTCATTATTAAAACCTTGATTTTGAAACATTGTTAAGCATTTCTATTGTATTGTTTACCCCCTGTATTTAAATATTTCATCATCATGGTTATAGTGGATATGTTCTAATATCTGTATCCAGCATAAAATGAAACACATTTTTTATTATATGCAGGGTTTTAAAAAAAATCTGCATCACCATAGCATATATACATAAAATCATCTTTATAATTTTTTAAAGTAATTTCGTTTTATTGTAAAACTAGTGTGATATAATCATATTATTCACAGATTGTTCCTGTTGTCAGTGATTACACTTAAAAATATACGGCAGTATTCAAAAAAATAAAAAGCAGTCAGTTATTCATTCATATCCAGTTATTTTAGTATTTCCTGGCTAATGTTCTCTGACGCTATTAATGGTTTCCTTAAAATACCACCAAGGGAGATAACATGCTGTGCGACTCAGCCTTCTACAACTATATTTCAGCACTATTCAAAAGCAGGTGGAATGCCCCCAAACATTTGGAAACCAAGTCTCGCAGAGACTGTAATATGTGTGATGACTGACTATAGATTTTTATTTTTTTTTATGAGAAAGTAGTCTACAGTCTTTGTTACACTACAAGTAGCGTTCATCATAAATATTTCACAGATGGACAGGTTTTATACAAACAAAAATAGCTTTGACAATTATTTGCAATATATATCTATCTTCATCTCTTGAGAAAGCTAAAGGGAAGTATTACTGTCGTTGTCATTACTGTCATCATCATTATTACCATTATTATAATTATGACATTTATGCAGTTAGTGAGTGCCCTTACTGTAAGTGAGGAATTTTGCTGGAGCACTCACAGTCATACAAGAGGCAAAGCACCAGCACCCCATTTTTTAAAAAAACTAAACTATCATGACTGAATTCAGGTCTCTTAGTCTCAAAATTCAAAGTTCAGCTAAGGTTGATTTTGAAGAAAGCGCAATCGTTTACCTACTTACTACACATATGGGCTGACAGTCAGAAAAATCTGAAGCCCTTTTTCTCAGTTTCAGTTTCAGCATAGTTACAGCATCGTTACTTTTCATGGCAGCTCAAAGACTTTGCTTTTTTCAGGTAACACAGTTCCAGTCATGTCTTTCTGAAAGGTAAATTTTCACTGTTTGCCCCAGCTATTTATCTGTGCTTCCCTTTTTTACTTAATTTTCAACAAGCTTTCCAGTCTGAACAACGAAAAAGCATCCAAACCAACCAAAGAGCTACCACCAGTGTTGGCTGTGTTGGCGTAGCTGTTTGTAGGATGCTATCGTGAGTTGATTGCAAAATGAAATCCATCCATCTTACATCCATCTTCACTTATCCTGGTCAGCATAGTGGGGGGGGGGTGTTCTTTTTTATTTAATGACTTTCTTCATGCAACCTTTTCAAAGAGGTTAGGTTTGTGAGCTATTCTGGATGCTTCTGACTGATGCACATTATGTTTTATCTCAGCCACTGAACTCTAGTTTTTCAAAACCATTGGTGTTTGTTTTCAAAGCATGTTTTGCACACTGGAATCTGCATCAGCTTTCAATCTCTGACTGCTCACGTTGTCTGATCCGGCTGACGTCTGTGTGGTGCGGTGCACCTTCCATGAATGATCAATGATGAGGATATTCAGAGAGTTCCTATTTTTCACCATTGCCCCGGTCTAGTCTTGTCAAACTCCCCACGATTATAGCACTATTGCTGTTTTCCATTGTTATATGGGCTAGGTTATGCATATTATTAAAAGAAAAAAAAACTTTTAAACATAATAAAACGGCAAACCGTATAACTAAGAATTAAAATGCCTATTGTCAAATTTGTAAAGCATAGTAACTGGAGAAATGGGTTTAAAATCATATTAAAAATATTGTTTCATTGCATAACACTATCATGCAGCATTTTTCTTATAGAATTATGTGAAATTAAATCAATCTAAGCAGTTAAAAAGATTACTTGATACAACAATGTTTGCCTCGTACAAATATTTCCCTCCTTTCCCCTTTTTCCAGGGGGGTTGCTGGCAAGGATGATGCAATCACATGTAATTTAGAGACTCCTTAATGCTTGCAGGAGCTACTGCAGGCAATTTAAAATAAATATATAAATGAATAAATAAATTAGAAAAACTAAATGCATATTTTAGCTTTACAACAGTTAAAAATAGAATATCTGCCATGTGTGCTTTTTTTCAGCTAAGATATAACACTTGTTTTTTGATCACTGCATTTAACAGAAATTACAGTGATTTATTAATGTGTTAACCTGAAAAATTTGAGTTTTATAATTATATAACATAACATTATAAAACTGTGATTGTAAAAATATGATGTGGCTTCAATGTGTAGTTTATCATGTTATGGGTAATGCATGGAACTATACGCCATTGAACTATATGTATTATTATTATTATTATTATTGTTATTATTATTGTTACACAATGCTCTACTATAGATATCATTGGATGTGCTTCCTCCAGTCAGCTTAAACAACCCTCGCTGGGAGAATACAGAGCGACATAATCTCCACTGGTGTAAAAACCCTGACAAAGTGTCTATGGGTCCTGTAAGCTATTTGTAGTCCTCAAGTGCATGATAATACAAAGGAATTCCAGTCAGGGTGAGATCATTGACCTAAATCTCCAAATAATATTCATCCGTCCATCCATTTTCTGTACCCACTTGTCATATTTAGGGTCACAGGGTTCAGAGCCTATCCTGGAAGCTCTGGGTGCAACGCAGGAAAAAAACCCAGGATGGAGTGCCAACCCATTACAGGGCACACACACCATTCACACCTACGGGCAGTTTGGTAACTCCAATTCACTTTAGCATGTTTTTGTACTTTGGGAGGGAGACCAAAGTACCTGGAGGAAACCTCACGATGACACGGGGAGAACGTGGAAACTCCACACACATGGAGTCATGGTGGAGACTCGAACCTTAATCCCAGGTAACAGTGCTAACCACGGAACCACTCCACCAGCCCCTCCAAATAATATGTTTTTTAATGAATTACTAACTTTGACTTAAGTAGTAGAAATCTCAATTAAAAAGTAATTAATGAAGTTAATTAGCAAGCTGTAAAGCGTCTCAGTTGCCTGAAAAGTCACCAACACCATGCTGTTCCTAAAATGTATTTTATCTAAAGACCCATAAAGACAGCTCAACAAATAATATGTTCAATGTTAATATATTTTAAAATGAGTCCACTTCCTTTCAATATCCAGACTGAAGAATTTCCAGCATCTGAGTAGGGCTATCTTACAAATTTATCTTACACAGCTGAATTACACAAAACTAATCAAAAACATGAATGTTTTGTTGTCTATGGAACAGTCTGAATGTAATGCATGATATCTATGCAGATATTTAAAAAGCAAAGCTACCATATATGGCACCAAAAATCAAATATTACCCACATTTATTCACAAGTTTGTGCAGGAATGATAATACAAGGGCAAAAACAAAACACACTAAATCTCAATGTGTGTTAACGTAAAGAGTCATGATTGTACTACGAACGTCATGCCTATTGTCATCTTCAACAATTGCATGTGTAGGTCTTAACCATTATTATTTATTACTAAAAATGAACCAAAATCAAATACACTGAGTGGCTACTTTAAAAGGTATACCTGGCTAATATGAGGTAGAACCCATGTTTTCCTCGTTCACAGAAGCCATTCTGCACAGCTGTTAAACTGA
The DNA here is from genome assembly GCA_026779585.1 of Mormyrus proboscirostris. Classification (NCBI taxonomy): domain Eukaryota; kingdom Metazoa; phylum Chordata; class Actinopteri; order Osteoglossiformes; family Mormyridae; genus Mormyrus; species Mormyrus proboscirostris. The sequence goes on along the minus strand of JAODKF010000002.1, from coordinate 23,939,377 downwards.
CCTGGGGGGTATTCCACGAAGCAGGATTAAGGGAAAGTCTCGCTTATTTCGATAAATCTGTCTTATTTAAGTGAGAGTTCCGTTCCATCAAGGTTAACTGTCTCGCTTAGGTAAGTGTTGACTCAAAGAACGTGTGGGACGTGTGGGAACAGATTCCCAAAAGATCGTTCCCTCGGACGAAATTACTATTCATGTCATGTAATCTGTTGAATTATGTGTCCTCATCTGACATAATATTTAACAATATCTGATTGAATTATTTTGTTAATCTCTAAGGTGTACCAAAATGACATGATTTTGTTTGAGTTAGTGGGAGAATGAGTCTTGTATATACAGTACGTATATAAAAAATGGAACCCTGTAGTCTGTGCTGTGAGTTAAAGACGAGAAAGCAGAGAATAAAAACCATTTTTTTCGGAAGTAATCCTCTGCGTGATAATTCCATAATATGGAGAATAGACCTGAGATTGCTACATAATCAATATAATAAAGCCTATAAAACGATGACTTAGCGTTCCAATTAATTCCAAAATAATTTCAGTAAAATCCCGTTATACTGCGCTGGTTTATAACGGAATATCATCTGTAACGGACGAGGTCCGCTGGTCCCGGCCGTGCGCCTTTAAGAACATGAGGAAAAAGCATCGGATATAGCGGACTGGCATATAACGGAATTTCGCTTATAACGGACAAGTTGGTCCCTAGGGCCGCTTTTGGCTGTAGTTTTGTTCAGCTGTAACGGAAATGCAGGCTGGGCCTACAAGGCGCGTGGCGTGCCGGTGATATCCAGCGCAGTACGTAGTCGGGATTACTAATAGTCACGCATCTGCTCAGGTTCATATTAAAATAATATGAACAGGAAGACATTTTTATATTTTGTTTAGTCATTGTCTACTTTGAAAGTTTATTACTAAAAAAGGAAAGACAACATACGGTTATTTGTGCAGAACATATGATTTAAAGTATTTTACGGAGATCAAATAATACTATACAATAATAATCACAAGTGAAGTCAACCCAGAAGGTTCACCGTTTGAACTAGCAACTTTCGCCTTAACCACAGCATTAAGCACCGTTCCACTGTTCTCATATTTGTAACATTTACGTAACTTATGAATTTAGTCTGTCTGCAATTCATTGCCAAGCCAACTCCCTGGCTGTGTTTATGGCCACAATATTGCCTTTTTTTAACGATTACATCTTTGTATTTTTCATACAGCTCCATCAGCAACGTTTGTTCTGCAGCGGAAAGAAACACCGCTCTCATTTTACAGGCTTTCCGACTCATTTGGTCAATCTATCGTTCATCCAATTATTCGGGCTTCTTAAATATCGCGGATGTGTGATATGCAAGTCTGTCTTGAATGAGCCTTGATTAGTTAAAACTGAATGAGAGATGGGGATAGGTTGAGTCTGACTTTTTCGGGAAAGTCTGCCTTAATTTCTTTAGCTACTTTCATGGAATACCCCCTGTTTTTATTCTTCTTCTTCTTCTTCTTATTATTATTATTATTATTTATTATTATTGTTATTATTATTATTATTATTATGAATTTGTCCCCTTACTGTAAGCTTTAACAAGTTTGGCCATACTCCTTTTATTTCTATAATCAACAAGGTGTTTACAGCCCCAGAAAAGCCTTTGATTGGTGTTCATGTTAATGGCAATATTCTCTGTATACTCTAGACACTGTAGCCAGTGAAAATCCTATGGAGGTGGGATCTGAGATGCTGGAGCTTCCACATACAGCAGCAATAATCGCATCACAAAATTACTTGTATCAAGCGTCTTAGCCATTTAGTGCTTAGCCGCCCAGTAAGTGAGCCCCTTGACCCTGTCTGAATGCTGTATGTTTATGATTTACTGTGTGGAGGAGCTGGCAGAATATACCGTGCAGAAAATGAGCTGATATGTGATGTACTTGTAACCACCTAGAAACAAATATAAAGTACCCAGATGCGTTACATATTCCCCTAAACCAGTGCGCGTCCAGTTCGGTCCTGACTGGCAGAGAAACTGAAGGAACAGAGTAGCATTAAATTGAGAATAAGAGTCACTGATAGCTGCAAGGAGCATGTTTGCTAAGACACATTAGCATGTCCTGTTCAGCACACACCAGGTGGAGCAGCTATCCGTGGCTAATGCCAACTTGGTATCACATCCTCAGACAAGAGCCTCTTTCAGGCATGGCGGGAGCCTCACAGGAGCATGCTGGCACATTGGCAATAGGAGGCGGGAGGCTCAGGCAACATTATCCACACATACAATGAGACTTTATTCTGTCTACTTCCTGGCTGATGCTCCAAGTGCTTGACATTGACTAAACAGCATTCCCGTCACACCGCCTCCTGATTTATCTCCAATGCTCCCTATACCGTGTAAAAATAAACGGTGACATTTCTCACTCTAAGGATGAACACATTCTTTCCATGTCTCCTTAAAGTTTTTGATCGTGTGCATGGACTGCTTGATCCTGTAAAAATATACATTGCATGTGAGTCACATTGCCAGAGGGACGTTAGGATAAGACAATAGCTGACAGCTGTTGCGATTTCTATATATAGTGCATATATGTATACTGTATAACGTATTTGCGTTTTACAGATTTTGCGTGTGTTTGCGTACATTTCACATATGTCGTTCAACAAAAACACAATATTTGATCAAAAGAGAACCTGAGTAAATAGAATTATGATAGGTCTTTAATTTAGTCAACACGCTTCACATTTTTATGTCAAAAACTAGTAGCCTTGTAGGATTTTAAGCAACCTGCTTTATTACCTTCCACAGCAAACAAATAAAAGGCAAAACATTGTAAAATCTAAGTGATATATGATTTATGTAGCTGTACCCTAACCCTCACCAGTACTGTATTTCTTGTATTTTTTTTTTTTAATTGTGCCACAAAATTGAGTTTTATAATCAGGCATAAACAGATACACTAGTCTGTGTAAATTTAGACTGGCTAACACCGGGATGTGCTCTGTTTAGATCTTTTATTCAAGTCTTTTTATATTAAAAAGTGCAACTATAAATATATTATAGCTATTTTGAAATCTACAACAATATCAATGCAATCATGCGATGCCAGTCTGGACTGATATTAGCAGGAGAGTGATTTACATAACGACGCATCCTTGGTTTAGCGTAGTAGCCAAAAAGCCACAGAACAAAGGCGACAGCCCCTGCACTGGGAAAGAGCCTCACTGCTTGTAACACTATTCTCTTTATAGGGTTTGTTATTGTAGCTTGCAGTCTGACGTGTCAGGGGACTGCTTGTAGTGAAAATCCTCGGTTGCTTGATGTATGGTTAACAGCCTATATTCCAAGGGTGTTCTCAAGAACAAAGCAATATATTTATTTCTATGATCTAGGTCTGTCATCATTGTAAAGCAGCAATTGTTGTTTCCATTATTATTACCTGGATCATTGTCAATTTGGCAGGTGAAAACTGAAAATGGACGACATGAGAACGACACGAGGAATGACATGACCGGTACTTTGATTCTGTGTTTTCTGGATATGTGGTTTGTTTAGCATTTATTTTCGGAAACATTTTAAGGATGCTGCATGGCGTATGCCCCTCCGTTATCATCCCCCCATCAGTGTGTCTTGCCAGATTTTTGATACTTGACTACTTGACCATTGTTGTCATGCATTAGAGTGCAGTTAACCGAGCCCCTTGCTTTTCCCATGCATATTTCTGCTCTGTGATCATTGTACTTACAACTTAAAGCAAGCCACGTCTGTTAAATTAAACATACAAGTCACTGTAATAATGAAACGCATTCAAATTTTTATTGAATCAATGTGTGCCTTCTGTCAGAGAACAACAGAGAACAAAAGACACACAGATATTCATAGTACGTCAGTGTAATACTTTAGTATCCTGTAATTCGATGCTGTATATTTTTCAGTTGTCATGTTGATCAAAATGAACATGAATGTGCTGTAAATTGCCTTTCATTAGCTTCTAAATGCAGTGAATGGCATATGTTGCATACTGACAGAGTAATTTCTTCCTTCAAATGCATACGGTGCATTTTGCTCCCTGCTGGGTGCAAATGAGGCGAGTGTAAGGACATGTGAGACAGCGTGAGTTATTGTAAATCTATGTTATCGCTGAAGTCCTATGTACCCATGTACAAGCTGAACACTGCTAGCATGGCAATTGGATATAGTGTCCCCTAGTTCCCCAAGTAAATTAGATAAATGTGCCAGTAATGCTCTTTCTGCAACATCTGTCATCTTGATTAACAATATAAGGCACTTAGGCAACATTGTTAACAATAATCGATGCATTCCTAAGACGCGGACTACAGTATCTGTTTAAATTATGAAAATCTGTAAAAAGTCTGAGCTATATTCCATTCATACCACAGGAAACATATTTAAATAATATCATAGCCATAACATTAAAACCACCTGCCTAATATTGTGCTGGTCCTCCTCATGCTGCCATATCAGCTCTGACCCATCAAGTCCTGAACTCCACAAGGCCACTGAACGTGCCCTGAGGTATCTGGCTCCAAGACGTTAGAAGCAGATCTGTTGTGTCCTGTGAATTGCATGGTGGGGGCCTCCATGGCTCAGACGTATTTGTCCAGCACATCCCACAGATGCTCCTACAAATTGAGTTCTGGGTACTTGAACTCCTTTTCATGTTCCTCAGACCATTCCTGAACAATTTTTGCAGTGAAAGAGGCCACTGCCAATGGAGAATACCATTGCCATGAAACGGTGTACTTGGTCTGCAACAATATGTGGGTAGATTGAACGTGTAAATGTAACATCCACATGGATGGCAGTACCGAAGGTTTTCCAGCAGAACACTGCCCAGAGCATCACACTGCCTTTCCTGGTTTATCTTCTCCCCATAGTACATCCTAATTCCATCTCTCTCCTGGGCGGGTTAGCAATGCACACATACCTGGCTGCCCACATGATGTAACATAAATCATGAGTCACAGGACCAGACCACCTTCACCCATTGCTACATGGCCCAATTCTGAGGCTCACATACCCATTGTGGTAGAGATGCACCGATCCAATATTCAGGATTGGTATCAGCACTGAGCAATACCTTTCAGACAGATCAGGTGTCAGCCATATGTGACCGATCCACTTCCAATATTTACTTATTTAGTTTTCGTGTTAAATGGATTTGTAGAATCTATTGCATGACAGCTCTTTCCCATTGTAGATGTGTTTTTGTGGCATTCAAGCTGAATGCTAGTGCTGCCACTCAGTTTTATGCCACTCAGCGGGTGTGAATGCAGTGGCTTCCAGCTGCTGCGACCATGTGACGTCATCTGCATACACTTTATAGTAGGATTAATGTAGAAGCATCAGATAAGTGAGTGATGGTTTGAAAGTATTTTATGCTTTTAATAGCAAGTAGGAACATGGTGATTTGCAATCTATGTAAAAACGCAGCTTTAAGAGGTGGAAGTAGCGTTTAGTGAAAAACCCCACTAAACAAAGTGCACGCAATTGTGCGGGACAACGTGAGTAAAATGAAAAAGCAACAGATGATTTGGAGTCACTAGCTTGGGCTGTTCTGCGCACTCGCTACAGTTTGTGATACATGAGGGGCTGCTATAGCAACAAAGTTTAAGTGACGCTGATGCCATTGGGAAAAAATTGTGGGGCATTTTAAGCATCCCCTACTTGTGTATACTATCTTGGAAGACTGAACTGCTAACTGTAAATGCCTCAAAAACATTTAAAACAAGATGTACAAACAAGGTGGAACACTTCTATGGATAATATTACTGTAAAGTAAATAGAGCTCTTGTATCGGAATCGGATCAGAAGTGAAAAAAATGTGGATCAGCCCATCCTTATATTGTGGGCACTTTCGACATTGGACAAGGGTCAGCATGGGCACTCTGACTGGTCTGTGGACACGCAGTCCCATACGCAGCCAGCTCATGCAGTCCCTTACACATTGTGTGTTCTGACAGCTTTTTATAATAACCAGCATTATTTCAGCAATTTGTTCTAGTCACTCTCCCGTGGGATCAGACCAGACGGGCTAGTGGTCAGTGACCCTTAGGTGCCCATGACCCCATCACGATTCACTGATTGGCCTTCCTTGGACCACTTTCGGTAGGTGCCGTCAGCTGGATACCAGAAATATCCCACAAGACCATTTTGGAGGTGCTCTGACCCAGTCGTCTAGCCATCACAATTTGGGCCTTGTCAAAATCGCTCAGATCCTTATGCAAGCAAATTCCTCCTGCTTCCAGCGCATCAACTTCAAGAACTAACTGTTCCCTTCCCTTATATATAATGAGACCCTTGATAGATACCATTGCAATGAGATAATCAATGTCATTCTTTTCACCTGTTAGTGATTTTAATATTCAGTATGTGTGTGTGTGCGTGTGTGTGCATGCGTGTGCGCGTCATGCAGTACACACATTCTTTTAAATATGCAAAAATTTTAAAAATGCATGTTTCAACCTTTTTTTTCCTTGTTATTCCTTCTTTTTCAGCTGGCACCTTGCTAAAGCTCACTCTTGTTGCCAGCATGGCTGAGATAATAGCTGTGAGATGTTCGCATCCGAGCGGCACCAGGAAACTGGGCCAAGTGTCACAAACACTCTAACGCTCAGACAAAAGGGCTTCTGCCAGGTGCCAAAACCTCGGACTCCCAAGGCAGAGAAACCAGCTTTGCAGAACTTATCATTTGCCATAGAGCCCTCTCCACCGCCGATGATATAATTAACACTGACTACAGTGTGGTAAACAAACAAAAGAAATGGAATTCAGCAATCATTTCAAAAATAGTTAAATTAGGTTAAATATTTAGTGACCTTCTCATAATGGATGGCGCAGAATCCTTAAAATTTTTAGCAGCATAAAAGACTATCCATTGCACCTAATTCAAAATTTCATTTATTTATTTATAGCATCGTTATCGTTATACCATTGTTATGGCCATCACTTATGTTACTGTATACAATTGTCGCCAAAGCATTTTTAAAATGAATTTAATAAAAGAGTACAATTAGGGAACATAAAATTGATCAAATAATCCAATTCGGTCTTTAGTAGATTACTGTATTAAAAATGCCATGGCAGTGACTAAGGAGTGGTTGACAAGATTACAGGAAGAAGTCAAGAGAACATCATAAGACCTACTCATGTTCTATTTCATCGGTTCTATCTACACCGTCACCTGCCAAGTGCTTTTCTTTTCACACCCAAACAGCTCCCCTGTTTTCCTTTATTATAGTTTGTGTTTCTGCGCTAATCCCTACCCACACCCTGCCAGTCCACAACACGCAGACCTTAATACAGCTGCCCTTCTCTCTGTTACATAATGCTGTGAGTGCAGAGCCTCTCTAATAAATTTAAATACTGTAAAATGGAATGCTGAATTTAAAGATTCGGTCAGCCTGTCTGTCCATCCATCCATTTTCTGAAACCATTTATCGTATTCATGGCTGCAAGGGGGCCTATGGGTACAAGGCAGCCTAGGATGGGATACCAACCCATTGCAAGGCGTGCGCGCACACACGCAATCGCAATTAACCTCTAAATGTTTTTA
>JAODKF010000002.1:23913004-23923158 GCA_026779585.1 Mormyrus proboscirostris | reverse complement strand
ACTAATCGTGACATTGGACATATGTGTGTGTGTGTGTATATATCTATCTATCTCTCTCTCTCTCTTCTCTCTCTCTCTATAAAGATATATATAAAACCCCCTCAATACAGTAATTGACCCTAATGCATTATAAACTCATTATGAAGCTACAGTCAATGTAAAGTATTACCAATTAGTTTTTATGTAAGTGGCCTCTGGTTGTGTGTAATATTTATTTTCTCTCACCTCTCACGTTTTTAGAAACAAACCCTCATTTCTATGGTTCTCATGCATATAATATAAGAATCAGCTATGAGACAGAAGATATTTAAAGCAAGACAGTAACCAAGTCATTCAAAAGATCATTGATCATATGGGAAGACTTTAACAAGGTAGTGCAAGTTTCACCGGAAGAACTGCCACAAGCAGTGCAAATGTGATACGCTTCAGCAAAATAACATGCTACCTACAGTCATGTGAAAAATAAAGTTGTACAAGTTGGTTTTACATATCAGGATATAAAAAATCATTTGATCCTTATGAGGTTGTAAAATTATTTAAATCTAACCTCAGGTGTAAGACAACACAATGCATTCTACTGTTATTATTTAACATTTTAACAAAAATGAAGCCAAAATGGAGAAGCCATATGTAGAAAAACTAAACCCCATGAATAAATAGCTCGCAGAATCACCTTTAGAGGCAATAACATAAAGTAAGCATTTTTCTGTATGATTTTATCAGTCTCTCACATGATTGTGGAGGAATTTTGGCCCACTGTTCTGTATAACATTGCTTCTGTTCATTGAGGTTCGCGTGCATTCATTTATGCACAGCTCTCTTAAGGTCCTGCCACAGCATTTCAATTGGGTTGAGGTCTAGACTTTGACTGAGCCACGACAACACCTTCATCCTTTTCTTTTTCTGCCATTCTGTTGTGGATTTGCTGGTGTGTTTGGGATCATCATCCTGTTGCATGACCCAACAATCGGCCAAGCTTTAGCTGTCAGACAGATGGTTTCACATTTGACTTTGGTATACAGAGGAGTTCATGGTCGACTCAATGACTGCAAGATGGCCATGTCTTGTGGCTGAAAAACAAGCCCTAAACATCACCCCTCCACCACCGTGCTTGACAGTTGGTATGAGGTGTTTGGATACACTTTGGTTTTCGCCAAATGTGGCGCTGTGCTTTTTGGCCAGACATCTCCACTTTCGTCTTGTCTGTCCACAGTACACTGTTCCAGAGGTCTTGTGGTTTGTTCAGATGCAACTTTGCAAACCTAAGCCGTGCTGCCATGTTTTTAGAGAGAAGAGGCTTTCTGCTGGCAGCCCATCCAAACAATGAACTTTACCATTTAACATGCTAACTGAGGCCTGTAGAGTCTGAGATTTTTTGCAGTTTCTCCGAGCATCGCATGGTCTGACCTTGGGATGAATTTGCTGGGACATCCACTCCCTGAATGTTTTCCACTTGTGAATAATCTTTGTTAGGGTATAACAATGGACTTCAAATTGACCTTATAATCCTTCTTAGATTGATGGGCAGCAAGAATTGTTTTTTCTAAGATCACTGCTGATGTCTTTCCTCCCTGGCATTGCGTTAAAACACACCTGAATGCTCCAGAACAGCAAACTGCCAAAACTTCTGCTTTTATAGTAGTAATCACACTTGGTGGTGATCAATTAATCTAGTGCATTTGATTAACAGCACCTGGTTACTACTTTCCCTCCTAATTGCCATGGAAGTAAGTGTTTACTTTTTGTTTAACACACTGCTTCTGCACTTAGGCTTATTTTTTTTTGCTAAATTAAGATTGACACGGTACAATATGTCACGTGCTGTTGTTCATCTGAAGCTGTATTTACCCTATTTTAAGACTTGCTATGGGGCAGACGACTTTTTATTATTTCCGTAAAACCATAGTATACTGTATACATAAAACCATATAACTGAGTGAGAGTGTGGTTTCTTTTTCACAATACTGTATATCCACACAGTTGTGCACTAGGGTTGCAAAACTGCTCCCACCAGAGACTGTGAGCAAATACGAAATTCCATGAAACCAAATTTGAGCAGTATAAGGTATGGCAACAGAAATTCTATACTGTACTTACTGAATGGATCATCTACTCTATTTAAATATCCTTATGTCCTTTTAATTTAGAGTGTATCAAGTCAAATAATTGAAAGGTCAAAGTTAGGCTAGACAGGATATGCATACAGGCTGGTTAGAAAAATGAACAATTCAATTCAAGCAATTTCAGTCTTTATTTTTTATAAAGGGTACTCTGCATTTAAGCTTTACTATATTTATAGCTGACAAAATTTTACCCCTACGATTAAATTATACTAAAGAAATGGTCAAAATCTCTATTGTTCTTGGTCTGTAGGTATTGAATTCCACTGCACCACAAAATGTTACAGCTCAAAACCAAAACACTTATGACATCTGTGGTATTGCCTCGCACATACAATGGATGTTCTTTGTGGGTAATCAGTGCTGACATGATTCTTAGGGAATTGCAATATCGGCATAAGATTCTTTGTGAGCAAGAAACATGGCTGGCTTGTATGGTGATAGTGAGTGGCTTTCCTCTACCTTTCCTTAAAGGCCCATCTTTGCTCACTGAACTGCATTTCCTCAGCATAAACCATCTTTACCCAAGGCTGGAAGTCAAGGTCCACTGCCCAGCAATATCCCTGATTACCTTCATTAAACTCTGTGTATGTCCAACGGAGTCTGTATAGCCTAACACTATTCTTATACCTCTCCATTCTCCAGCTCTTCCTCTTACTATAAACACTTTACAGGTCCATGGGAGGACAGTAAATCAATCCAGTGCAATCTTTCTCCTTCAAAGCATCCTAGTTTAGTCAACACTTTTTTTTCCCAGCTTTTTTCACTGAGCAATCTAGGAGTGATTGGTGCGGAAAAACTTAAAACAGCCAGAAGCTTTGAGAAAATTAATGTTCCTAAAAAGCCATTGCATACTTATAGATGAGGAATTAATTTACCCAGCTGGAGTGCAAAACAAAGCACAAGTATGACATGTTTCCTTATTATTAATCCCCCTTAGTCAAACTGCTGGAATGAACCTCATATATTCTTATATAAGTGATCACAATTGGTTCACTGAAAATAAATATGTTATTAAAGTACCCTACAATCAAGTTAATAATTCATATCCTATCGAATTAAAAACCAGGATCAGTACAAAAGAAATTTTTCAAATGAGGAAAGGTTTATGCTTAAATTTATACATATAATATCTAGAATTTATCCTATTCTATTTTGTTTATGTTCTTAATGCACTTAAAATTCACAAAGATATATACTAATATCTGGGAATGTATGTCAGTAAATTCTCCCTGTTATGACTGTTCCCACAATGTCCCATTTCATGCCATCCCTTACTGAAGGCAAATATAAATAATTGTTTGTTATTTACAAATGGAGAGAGCTGGCAAACACCAGTATATCCCCATTCTGAAATGCAGTCTGTGGACATTCTCACAGGTGTCTCTGTCTTCGCCAGACCAGCTATACAGTAAGTAAAATATATATTCCAGACTGTGATAAAATGGCAATGCCAACACCTGAACAAATCTGACAGACAGGCCCAAGATTTTCATGTGCGGTGGCGACACATATAGGGCTGGGTGATATGGACCAGAAATCATATCTCTACACTTTTAGGCAGAATAGCGATATGCAATATATTTATCTCAGTATGTTCTATGAAGTAGTCTAAATGTTTCATTTTAAGTCAAAGCCATTTGTGAGATATCAGGAATGCTACTATTAAAACGTGTTAAAAACAAAATGAAAATACTGTACAGGACATCCTTCCTTGTTTGCAAATACTGTACACACTACCAGTCAAAAGTTTTTGCACACACTAAGATATTCTGCATTTGCATATTATGCGCTTAACATTTACTAAAAATATACTCAATATTCTTTGTTCTTGAGTGGTACTGTTCATCTATATACAGTATACACATTTTCATTATAGCAAACTGTATCAAAATAAAGAAAAAATATTCCTATATCTGTGAGGCATGGTTCTAATAAAACTGTCTCAACATAAACCCTTTCCACTCCGCTATGTCTACCAACAGCAGTAATAGCCAGTTTATGAGATTGATCTTAAAACACAAGGAAACAACCACTGAAAGTACCCTTTACAAGTGAAAAAATCTTCAATTTCAGTTATTATAATAAAACAAACATTGCAGATTACAATATTTTTAACCTGTAATCTGTTTGTTGATATTTTAAACAAATAATGATGATTCTTTGCTTTTCCCTTCTTTGAACTTCTCCATGAGGAGCTAACTGCATTGGTTTTGTCTGAGCTGTAGACTCTGTTTGTCAAGACTCTGTTTGTCACGACCACAATGTGTGACGGAAACAGGAAGGAATTCTATTGGTTTTTCTCAAAAATGTTTTATAGAGCCCTAATTTTAATGCACAGTGAAAGTATATCGATATAAAGGATATTGTGTCATCCAATATCTAGTTTTGAAAACATATCGATATACCACCCAACCCTAGGGGAAGGTAAAAGTTGGTGAGGGTGGCTTATTTGTTTTGGGATGAACTCCTTTATTAGACAATAAAATTGAAATAAAAGACAGAGTCCCTAGTGGCTGGTCCTGGGGGAGGGGCATAGGCTCATTTGGGGGAGACATGGCCTGCAATCGCCCCCCCACCCCCATGATGCCGACACAGGTACACCTGTCTTTTTTATTCAGTGTAGATATGCAGATACTTTACATTTAATTCTCACGTCCCACATAGTTTAACTCAGAGATAATCAGTTTTTCTTTTATTAGCATATACTCTGATTTGTTTTTTAGATATTTAGTTGTAGAAGATGGATGGATGATATCTTTATTAAATGTGATGGATGTTGAAGTATTGATTTGGTGTATACTGTATATGTAAAATACATATTACTTCCATCCATCCACCTTTCAACCACTTTTTCAATACAGGTTATAAATATATACACCTTCATGTGATGTGGAATATGATTATTGCAATATTACATTATTTAGAAATCTTGCACCAAATATTAATATTGCAGAAAATGTCAAGGTATTATGAATAAAGGCAATATTTCTAAGACCACAGTTCCAGAATCAAATGTGATTGAAAAGTCAACCTTTGACAGAATCAATGAGTGTTTCTGTCTGAGATATGGTCAGTATCTCGGCCAAAAAGGGATTCACACAGACATTTATTAACTAAAAAAGACAATGAGGACCAGTTTTGTCCCCAAAATTATAGTTCTTTCCAACAACATTTTAATTCATGTTTTTCCTGTTTTAAGAAATAAAAAGTCAAAGCTGTGGTTGTTGTGTGAAGATTACAGAACTCATAATAACGCTAAAAGGCATTAAAGTATCCTTTCACTTGTTGAACTTGCACTGAAATTACATGCAAAGTCCAGGAGTGTTTAAGTTTATCTAAGCAATGAAATTTTAGCAGAAGAAAACAGGTCGAAAATAAATAGTACAGTCTACAGACTACATTATGAATAACATATAGCATAAAGCCTCCTGCTTACAGGAACATGTCTGTAACAGTCTGTGAGATCTCTTCTGACCAGCTTGGCATGATGACACTGCAGCTCTCACCACAAGAGGTAGCACAAAGACGAAAAAGATGAAGAAATTTGTAAGATCGAACAAATAACAGATTTCTGGAAACACAAACAATAAATTAATTTGTGTGGTTATTAGGAAGACATCCATTAATTTTCCTTTCTTGCTTGTCCTGTGCAGGACTGTGGGGGTCCAGAGCCTATCCTGGAAGCTATAGAAGCAAGGCAGGGGTGATTACCCCAGGACGGGGCACCAACCCATCGCAGGGCACACACACATACAGATTCACACCTATGGAAAATGTAGCACCGGTTTTGTCTACAGAGAATTTCGGAGAGGGGGGGACATAAGCAGATGGAGGAAGCCCTGTAACGACGGGGAGAGAAGATGGAAACCCTAAATATATCGCGTGGGGGAGTAGACCCTGGTCTCTAGAGGTGTAAAGTCCTCATTAGGAAGAGTGTCAGCAAAAGATTGCCCTGTTAATATTTCCCTTAAATGTACATTGCAGCTAATGCAGTACAAACAAATGCAGGAATCCATGCAAGCATAGTTACCATCATTACATATTTATGAAGGGTTACTTCTCTGTAGCAATATTTCCTTGGCAAAGTTGTGAAGATACTACAGTACTTGGGAAGCAGTGGTTTTAGATGAGTGTTTGGTGGGGAGGCAATAGCAGACTCCCTCGCTGAAATGATCTGGAATAAACACAGATAATCAGTGTTTGCTGGAATTAAATGCCGTGATTATTTTTTCTTCACTACTATGCTGACTGACTGAATGGTCCCCTGTTGTTTTAATGCAAAGACATGCTGCAAAACAACATTTAGGAATCTGAGTTGCACCTGTTAAAATGACAGGTTAAGGCCTAATTGCTCGAAAGGCTAGCGCACATTGTTCATTTCCCATAGATTGGATTTGTGTGGTTCTTTCAAAACAGAAGAAGGGAGGGAGGAAGACAAGTTCACACACAAGGCAGGTTTGGGAACTGCTGACCTTAGCCACAGATAGCAAGGTTTAAAGAACGGCACCGTGAAGTTCGATATGGACTCTCTAATATTGCTCAGCAGAACAGAAGTACATGCACCCATCAGCTTGAAAATGTATTTAAGAATAATTATGAAGTGCTTTAATCGCAAGATATGAAGTAAAAAATAAACTCCCACAATTTTTTTTGTATAATTTTTAAATGAAATGCTAAACCATGAAACTAACTTTGTGCATTCAAGCAACAATGTATATAATAGTAATCATGTAATATATAAAAAAGAATTTACATGTTTAATTAACATTTCAGTTATGTTGAAACTAATGTTACCTGACCATTAAAAGAAGAGAAAGATTATTTACACGTTTTAAATATCATCATAACAGGCCGCTGCATATATATAAATAAACTTTATTCTGAGTCATGTTGGTAATGTTAATATGATAGCATGTCATTCATATTCAAGTGATAGTCAATGGAGCACAATCACCGCTCTTCATGTATAATGTATTTTAATGGAACTCTGGGTTTCTAGCTCAATGGCATAAGGTTAACGATTCCAATACAAAGCAACAAAAGACCCAAAAGACCTATTTCAGCTCGAAATACTGCTTTCCCTCGACTCGACAGATGAGCAACAGCACAACTGAAACAATGAGAAAAGGCTCTATTCGTGGTTTCATCATCAGAAAATGATAAATTGCTCTCCCTAAATTGTCACGAGCTGTCGTGGTAAAAATCCTCACGATTCTAAACACCATCAGCAGAGAAACTCAGACCTCAACCTCTGGTCCGTTGCTCCATCTTTCATTTTCATTCTTAGCTTGGTGAACGTTGTCTGAATAACAGCTGCTAATGTAGTTTCCATGCATGCAGAAAACTGCACACATATTTGCATTACATGCCACGCTAATGTTTAAATTCTGTCACATACTCTCAGCACTTTGATAAATAAAATCATAAGCATCCACCTTGTGAAATTTCATGCCCATTGTCCTGGACATTTCTAATACTGTGTTAGTCATCAAATAAAGAAAACAAACAAAAAAAAGCATTTCCAGCCAGAAAGTCTGCCCTGTAACCCCAAACCACCTTAATGATACTGACTTGAAGTCCTCCAAACTGCCATCCCATCGGGCTGTTCTATCCCAGCTAAAAGGTTTCCCTACACCAACAGATCAAAGTTCCTGAGTTTCCATCTTGACATCCTGCATAGGTCACCTGGCAATGTTCATCCCATTTTCTTCTGTTCCATTCATGTTGTCAGTGGCTAGCAAAGTTAATAAAAAGCAGAACTAAGGTTATGCATCACCATGGAGACCATGACTTGTGTTGTAGAATAGTGCTGAAGTGTGGGTAGTACTTTTTTCCCATTCCCTTGGATATTTCCAATAACCACAGAGTGGCTAGGTAGTGTATGTGTGTGCGTGTAGTGTAGTATATGTAGTAGCTATGTTAATATGTGCATATGTGTGCATATATATTTTAACCAATAAGTCTTACTAAGAAGCAACTACTAAGAGTTAATTGTTGCTTAAAACCCACTCAAAACAAAGTATTTATGTTTGAGCAAACAAAGGTTATGTTGACAGAAAAGTTCATGAGAAAGGTTTCTTTGCTTTGGGATAATGTTATGTTATGTTTGGCCATTTGTTTCACAAAATATTTCCTTATTTCTGTGTTTCAGATATACGAGATGATTTATATATTTTTTACCCTTAATATACAGTGATGATTTGGTGATATACTTTGGGTTTAGCCGTGAGAAGTTTTTAGGCTCTAATAAAAACAAAAAAATTTTTTAGATTTGACAGTGAATAATAAATATTTTAATATTAATATGTTAATGATGTCCTTCGCTTACCAAGCATAAACTTTACAGTACACCTTATACTAAAATCAGCGTTTTCACTAAGAAACTGAGGCAACCAGACAACCAGACAAACTTGCGTTATCATAAAACAAAATAATAAATTATGTACTGAAGGCTATATTACTAACGGAATAAGATATGAACAAAAAGCTAAATGTTTTGTAGGGGTGAACTTGACAAGAAATAAAAGTTGCCAAAAAATCACTTAGTTGACAGCATCAGATTCCGGCCAGAGACAAGCTATAAGACGCACTTGTCTTCAACAGAGCTTGAACCTGAGCCAGCCATTTTATCTGGCGCCGTCCATCTTCTACAGGCAATGCAATTAGTTACCACTAATACACGGAGATGCTCTTTGGAACGGTGAATTTGCTATTGCTAAGCATCCAAGCATAATAATCAATGACAGTACTCAAGTACAGTAGGGACTGTGAAGAATCTACATGTTTGAAATAGCTAAAGCATATGGATCAAAATGAATATCTGGTACAGGCCAGTGTTTTCAAATGTATGCAATTTCTAATATTTTTTCACATTCAGTCAGGGAACTGCAGGTCCATCATTAATTAATTAGACAACTGCTGCTATAATGTTAGACTCATGTTAATTGCATAGACCTTTTGCCAAACAAGGGCCCGCAGTACTTTGCTGCTAGAAAATTTGCAGCAGTTTTTCTTTTCATTATTAGCATTAGTGAAATGAGGTGGATTGTAAAATGTAGTAAAGCACTATGGCAGTAGATAAAAATATGCACATACCTTAATGCAATATCTGTGTATTATAGACACTGAAATGAAACGATGATTCAATGCATGTCATAAAGCATTACAATTGCAATGAATTTTTTATTATTTTTTTTTAATTCATAAAATGTAATGTCACAATGGTTACTAAACATGTCATATATGCAGGCACCCATCCAAAGAGGAAAGAAAAGCCTACAGATTTAATTTGTATGACTGATTTTTGTCTTGGGAGTTTCAAAAAATATGATCACAAAGATTGATTCTTAAAAGAGATACCAGATACACAGAAATAAAAGAGACATATACTTAATTGGTTGTAGACTCATTACACTGCAGAGCCAAAGCAGCAAGCATCAAATACCTAACCCTTGGAAACTGGTCATGGAAAAAAAAGACTTTTCTTTCTAATTACCTTGAAATAATTAAGAGCATAGTTAAGTGCCATGACAACAATGCTGTCTGCAAGTGTACAATATGTTCAGTATAAAAGCATGGTCACGTTAATCGCATTAATTTCACTCAAAGTTCACCAAGGTGTATTTTTTAAATCTTTTTTCCCCCACAGAGTTTCAAAAACATTAAAAAAATTTAAAAACGCCAATTCTGTGTAATAGTCTAATAATTTCAGACCACAGCTTATCCACATCTATCCACCATGCTGTTGATGTCTATTACTGTGATACCAGTGTTATTTTCAGATTATTCTCTATTGTACTGATCATCAATATAATAAGCAGGGGCAGACTAACTTCCCTGGGGGCCCCAGGCTGACATCCTAAGGACCCCCAGGCTGACAAAGTGGGCCACTTGAGCGATATTTTTGGAACCAAAGGATAGACATGAAGGATTTAAAAATGTTAGAACATCAATAATGTGGTAATCAAAGCCAGCAGTGAAACTTACAGATCAGGGTGGGGGAAAGAGTGCCGTTGGTAAAATTCAGGAATC
>JAODKF010000002.1:23863021-23909406 GCA_026779585.1 Mormyrus proboscirostris | reverse complement strand
GGGAGGCAGGAAGCCAGCAGATAAGCAGATAAAGGAAACAAGAGACAGATAAGCATAACTTATCTTATATTTTTCTTTTCTATAATAGCAGAAAGTATTACATTTAGAAACCAAAATCCTCCCCCCCCCATCCAAGCAGGGCCACCATTACTCACAGTCCAACGCCCCTGTTTAACATTTAGCCTGAGCAATAACACAAGTCTTCTTATTAACAGTTTATGAGCCAACAGTACTGTACTGTACACTTTGCATGTCAAATTACTTTTGTCATTTCTTGTCAAGACCTTTTTATATAATATTCAAACCATGTAAATTATGCCCCTGATTGTGGAAAATTACTAGGCTACCATACGCACGGGGACCACTATGTTTAATGGCACTGAAAAGTTTACAAGTTACTGCGAGTGAAATTCTACAGTCACAATTACAGCTGAGTCAGTGAGACTGATTGCTGAGACAAAGGACCCAATCCAAGACTTTTAATATTAAAGATACAGTATGCACTTCCACTAACAAATTGTATATATTATTCATATTTTATATACTATGTGATTTGATGTGATTCAAATAATTTCTGCATTCTTTCGGAAAGCTCTACAAATATGTTAAAAAGTCCAATTACTGACAGCTCTCACATATAAAAGACTGAATTTGAAATGTTTCAAAACATGTTCATTTAATGTTAGGCCCTACGCTGAGCTCTGCAGGGAAAAAATAAAAAAAATCTGCATCATTATTTAAAAGGCAGTAATTTCTATTACAAACAAGTGCGGATTCATGAATTACCATTATTATGTCAGTTCTATGTGCATAGCAACTGTGTTTCTACCAAGCTATAAACTGCTTATAAATATAATTAAGTAGCTTGGTAATGAAATGCATTAATATACAGCATTTGTCTTTCTGATGACATACAATACATAAGAGTAAAGTTTATTCCCTGCATTCATTGTGTTGTTCAAACTTAATAAAATATTCAGCATTTTTAAGACAAACATTTGAATCCATTTAAAACAAAATTAGAATCAAGTTGATAAAACAATTTCTTTTTTTCTTTGAAAACGGAATAGTGACTTTCTCCTCTCTGACCATTTCTTAATTATTAACACATCATAAATCATTTTTTGATGGCCACACCAATCCTTGAGTTTATAAGGACTGACAGTAAGATCTAGTCAAATTAAATTATTCTTTCTGTAATAATTTGCCATCATAATTCTGCTCGAATTATAACATAAAACAAAAACAAACATACACACACTCACTCACACATGCACTTCTCTATCTCAAAAATTCTCAAAAGCTTTTGTTTCAGCATCCATTGCCTCAGGCATGTGTTAACAAATTTAGCACTTTTGACATGTGAAAGAAGGATGAAGAAAAAATACTTTAGTAATATATTTAATCGGTTGCTCCGACTTATCTGTCTTTCTCAATAGCCAACAGGCCCATGCAGAGAGGGCTGCTGGGGGTGCTTCAGCCCCTTTCGCATTTGCTGCGGGGAACCTGCAGTCGGCCATGGTCCCTGTTTCAGCATTCGCCCCTCAAAAATCTGTGTATGTCACAGATTGGAAGTTGGAAGGCTCCCAATAGTAAATCAATAGATAGATAGATAGATAGATAGTGTATTAGATATCCCAGTTATGTATTACCATCTATAGCCAGGCCCTTTTTTGATGGGCACAAGAGACAAATCTATAAAGTATCTGAGAACTGGTGTGGATTTTAATGGTGTTCATCATATAAATATAGTTCTAAACTCCAATAAAGCTTGAATTTGAATACTAGAATGAATTGTCATTGTTGACACACCACAATGAAATGTGTCCTCTGCATTTAACCCATATGTATATGCCATAGCAGGGAGCAGCTAATTCAGCACCCGGAGGACCAGTGCTTGGGGGTGGTACCTTGCTCAGGGTATTTCAGTGGGGCCTTGTGGGTCGGGGATCTTTCAATTATATGTGTGCTTCCTTAACCGTTAAGGCACCACTACCCAGAAACAAGAGCCTTTGTACATCTTTAAAAAAGAAAGCACCATCAGCTTCTACTGATTGGCATAGTGCAGACATAGTGCCGTCTCCTCAGAATACCCAGAATTTTTTGAAAAAATATTCCTTAAAAAAATACATTTTAATTTTTACTTATGTATATAATGTTAAGGAAGATTTAAGGTTGTTAACTGCCAGTCCTGACAGATGGAGAAATGTCACATTGTGACACATGAATGTACAGTGACTGCAATATATGTGCTTAACAGCCTGTAATTTAAAAATCCCTTAATTCTGAGATTTCATATATTAGTATATATTAGTCATGCAATGTGCTTGCAAATATTTCTCACGTAAAGTTAAGATTACCGGTCTAGTAGCAGCATGTAAACCATGTGCTCTACACACTTAAAAATATATTTACCATCCATCCATCCATCCATCCATCCATCCTTTCCCTAATTGCTTATCTTGGTCAGAGTCGCAATGAGCCTGGGGTCTATCCCTTGATAACATACCAATCTATCACTAAAGTATATTCACGCACAATCATACTCTATCGGTAGTTTAAAGACGCCAGTAAGCCTAACTGCATGTATTAGAACTGCAAGTGGAAATCTAAGCAACATAGGGAGAATTTTATTCCACTATATGGACAAAAGTATTGGGACACACCTCTTAATAATTGAATTCAGAAGTTTCATTCAGACCTATTGCCATAGGTGCAGAAAATCAAACACCTAGCCATGCAATCAGGTTTCCAGACGTTTGTGAAATGGGTCATTCTGAAGAGCTCAGTGAATGCAAGTGTGGTACTGTCATAGGATGCCACCTTTGCAATAAGTCAATTTGTCAAATTTCTTTCTTGTTGGATATCGCATGATCAACTGCATGTGGCATTGTTGCAAAGTTGGACGCATCTGGGAACAACAAAAACTGCAGACCACGTGACGCAACAGAGCAAGGCCGTCAAGTCCAGAGGCACATAGTGTACAAAAGTCACCAATGCTGTTAACTCATTAACTGCACGTAATTCAGATGGAGTGGTGTAAAGCATGCCGGCACTGTTCTGTGGAGTGACAAATCCTGCTTCACTGCCTGGGAGTCTGATGGACAAGTCTGGGTTTGGTGGATGCAACTGCATTGTGCCAACTGTAAAGTTTGGTGGAGAAGAGATATTGGCATGGGGTTGTTTTTTAGGGGTTGGGCTGGGCCCTTAGTTCCAGTGAAGGGAAGTCTTAATGTTTCAGCATACCAAGACATGCTGGACAATTTTCTGCTTCCATCTTTGTAGGAACAGTTAGGGGAAGGCCCTTTTCTGTTCTAGCATGACTGTGCCGCAGTGCACAAAGCAGGATCCATAAAGACATGGCTGGCTGAGTTTAGTATGGAACAACTTGGATACCAAAGCCCTGATCACAAACCCATCATACACCTTTGGGATGAACTAGAATGGAGATCGTGAGCCAGGTCTTCACGTCCAACATCAGCACCTGACCTCACAAATGGTCTTCTGGATGAATAGCCAAGAATTCCCACAGACAAACTCCAAAATTCTGTGGAAAGCCTTCCCAGAAGAGACACAGCTATTACAACTCCAAAGGAGAAACCAACTCCATACTGATGCCTATAGATTTAGAATCCTGCAGGTGTAATGGCTAAGTGTCAATACTGTTGTCCACATAGTGTAATTCCCATGTTTTATACAGTGAAAAATCAAATCATTGCAGTGCTTCATTTTATACTGACATTCAATACTATTTCTATGTATCAGGCCAAAATGTAGACATCATGTGTATCTGCTCAATAAATAGGCTGTGTCTAAATACTGTTGCCAATATTGCATTTTTTTCATTGATAACACTTCCCTTGATAGGGAACAATTAATATAGTATTATGCTATTACTTAGGTATTAATTATCCACAGGCTAAGTCTTAGTTACATACTGATCTCATGTTAATCGATCATTACTTAATCGTGATGCCTTTTTCAGCTCAAGCAGTTACTGTATTTCTTGCTAAATCTGTTAATTCCGTAAACCTTTGTGAACTACTGAAGGAGCTCTTAAGGAACCAGTGATCGAACAAGTAATGAATAACACAAGTGAAATACTAATCTTACGTTTGTTCACCATTAATGAATTGTGATGCATCTTTTATCTCAAGTAGTGACTATATTTGTTCATGATTTATACTTCACTAGTAACTGAGTAATTACAAAATATCTATACCCCGTCAAGTAGACATCTACATTACTATAAAAATTGTCATTATATTGTTAGGTATTAGTATTAAAAATGTATTACATGCCTCCTTGCAAATAAAGAAGCATGTTTTCCGAATTTGTAATGGGTATAAGTTCTGCCCTGAAAACCATCATGGTCCAAAGGAAGCTGTATGTCACATTAGCACACGGAACATGTGCTCCTAATTACAAAGGCATTTAACTTTCAAGTCTTTATAATTAAATATTAATTGCATAACTTATAGGTTCAGATGTGAAATTAACTGTAGAGCACAGACTGACATTCTATTCTTTCTGAGACCTTTACAGTGCGGCGTCGCAGCAATATCTTTCAGCGAAATGCTGCAGCTTTTTAGTCCGCGCCGCAGTCACACGTTACTGTTGACCTTCACTGATCAACAACGACAAATATGGGTTTTGGTCCTAATGGGGAGCCACGACATCAGACTGCAGAATGTTCCACGGGAAGCCGAGCTGTCTCCTGTATTGTCAGTAGAGATCAAAAAGGGAAGAAGAGTATGAGTTTTTAGATGGCACCCCAGTCATCAGTCACCAAGGTCAGTACATACAGGACAGAGAAATGTCACTGATGCTGTGTATCATTTTCAGTAGGGCTTTAGGGGGTCAGCCTGAACGCGGGCGAAGTCCCGAGCCAATGACCTACTCTGAACATTGATGAGACCTTAGCAAGCAGTTTGTTGACTAACCACAGACAAGCTGTCTTATGAACAACATAAATAGTTCCTGATGGTATTCGGTGATGACTGAGTTGCCGTGGGGAAGCAAAGCCTTCCTCTGTTTAGCTCTGCCTGTTAATATAATTTTTTCCCCCCGAATTTAAGTCTTAATAATTTCAACAGTTATGAGTTATTAACAAAAGATTATTTATATTGTATTTACTCTCTTGTACTGATTGCAAGGATAATTGTGTAGTAAATTGTAACATCTGAAATCACCATGAGCCTCATATATTTAACCCTCATTGTTGCTAAAATTTTACAAAATTCCCTTCGCTGTGGATTGCAGGACCAATTAAGGTGATGCATCTCTTAATGAGGTCTGACTGGACTCATATTTGTATTCATAGAAGTCAGTGGCACAGAGAAAAGGAATGGAAAGACACAGGAGAAGGAAACTCATCATCAAGGCTATAATTTTAGCCCATGACCTCTGCCCTGCTATACTTTCCTTCTTCCACAGTGCAAATCGCAGTGCTGCTAAATGCAGTGTAATTGTCTGAAACTTTCCCTCCCTTTTGATCTCTTCCATCCTCTCAACTCAACTGAATATTTAAATTCAACACAATCTGTCTGGTAGCTTCAACAATTCCACACTCAGAATGGCACTCTTGCTCCATTTAACTATTGATTGTCTTGTGAGAATAAAAACTAAACTTCTAGAATGTTTTACTCAAATAAAGGTTAGTTGCCCAGTTTTTTGGGGCATATTTCCAGACAACACACAGGTCAGCAAGACATTGACCCTTTTCAGCCATATTGCGCAGTTTACAACATTTGTTAGAAAAGTAAAATACAACTAATTAAATGTTATGTTACATTACTTTGATGAAGTAATCAAAATAGTTCCATTACTTAATGCATTTTTAACAGGGCAACCAGTAACCTATTATTTTTAAAAAGTAATGTCCCCAGCAGTGTAGACTGACATCCTCGTTTTGACTTTTTACTTGAAAGGTTGGACTCTAATTATTAGTGAACAGTGTGCAGAATTGGGGCCTTTCTGATATTTGTGCAAAGCGATTAAGTGAATTTATTTAAATCTTATCTAAGAACAAGTATGCTTTAAATCATTTAGCAGCAAATGATAATTATCACTCATTATGACTAAGTCATTGCAACCACATCTGTAAATGCATGCAAATAATTATAGATGTCATTCTAATCATTTTTCTCTAATTGCATTACTAACCTTTTGCTTTAGTATTATATTATTACTAATCTTTCATCTTACTCTTATTTCAAGATGAATCGTATTTATTTCCATTTAAAATAGAGACAGTTCACCTGGAGTGCATTTATCTCACTTTGCCGTCAACAATCATTTTTAAACAAGAACAAAGAAAAGCAACATCATCTATAACAAAAGATTTGCTTGACTGATTATTGAAATTCTCAGGCAGCACTTCTTTAAACCGCTTCTTATAAGTATGAACATCTTTCTACAACCCAATCATAAATACAAACTCACACCTAGACATCCAGCTAGACAAATCAGGTGTTGCATAGGCATACGGGTGCCTTAACCATTTCGGAACACAGGGTACTTGTGTAGTACCTGGTCGCAATGAGTCTGGACTCCCAGGATCCACAGAACACAAGACAGGGGACACAACGAATGAGACACTAGCCCATGCTTAGGCACACGCTCAAATAACATGTCAGGCAGCAATTAAGAGACACCGGTTTGCTTAGCTGAATATTTTTTGACTGTGGTAGCAACCAGAACTACCCATATATATCGGGCCTGGAATCAAAGAGCAATCATGGAAACATGATGCTACCGTGCGAAAAGAACCAACATGCTGCAAGGTAACATGTCAGGGTGCTCAGAAGATGGGTGGATGGATGGATGAAAGTTTGCTAAAATATTTCATAAAACAGGAAGGATGAAATGACACATTAAAAGTGCTTATATTACTTTTTAGCACATTAAATGTACGTACAGTTGCAGCGTTCCTTTTTATCTTTTTACTTCCCCTTGATCATGATTATATCTTTTGTTCTTGTCAAGCTGGTTAAAATAGCTTCTTTGCTCAATGGATTTACATTCATTTACAGTTTATTTATAGCTGAGACCGCGGCAGAGCAATAGACACGAAGTGATAATGTGAGGATGATTTGTAGGCCAGATTTGGAGTGACCACCTGCAATCAGCCTGCAGTCGACTGCAATGCTTTACACACTGCGGTTTTTGACTCAAACGATTTTAGGTTGATCATCGTATTTCTGACAGAAATACTGAGTCTGAAATTGGTAATTCTGGTTGTTTCCTTTCCTTTATTACCACAGAAATTCAGACGAGAAGACAAAAGATGAATTTCTGAAATCTCTATAACACATAGCCGGCATTTTGTGGGAGGCACTGAGTGGGCAGACTTAATATCAAACATTGCTCAAATCTCCCACTAAGTTGTTCCTTACAAATTATCTGTAATAACATAATATACTGAACAGCAGAAGTTGTATTGCCATCAATCTAGTAACAAGAAATGGTTTTGAGTATTTTTTGTTGTAAGCTGCAAAAAAATAAAACACTTAGCACTGAGGATCATCCATCCATTAAATTTTAATAACTGCTTCTCTAATTAGGTTTGTAATTATCAAGCCCATCCCTGAAATCATAGTGCACTAGTCCATCATAAAGCAGTTACTCACACACACCAACACACACACACACACACACACATATGTCTTGTATACCTATCTTTATGGGGACCACTCATTCATTTCTATGGGAAAAACGCTAATGCTAACTATGACAAACTTAACCTCTACCCAGCCCTAACCATAACCAGGCAAAATACAAGAGTTTTGGCGTTTTTAGTTTGGTCTCTATAATGTAATGTGTACATGCCCATATTGACATACACACAACCTTACATTCAAAACATACTTTACAGTCCCGATTTACCTGGATGTGTGAGGAAACCCACACAGGAAATACAAGAAGGCAACTGCAGGAAATTGAGCTATATTTGGACTAGGGCCATAGCACTCCTTTCAGTGTTTTACATGGCCTAACTAAAAACTGAGGTAAATGATGAATCAGGCGAACACTTAACATTTGGAAAAAGAAGGAGTCTGTCAGAGATGGCTGCACCAAAACAATCTCAGAGAAACACAACATCTGGATTTGGAAAATTGCTGGTCCCATGCGTACACAACACTGCTCTCTTCAAATGATTTAAAAGTCAGCACTCCATGGGTTTTGCTCCTCGAAGGAACATGAGGTGTCTGAGGCACGGTGATTAGCACCCCGGCCAGTTAATTTTAGCAGTATTGGAACGGGACTAATCTGGAATTAGGAGTCAACATCCACTCCAAACCTCTTGCTTTACGCACTGGTAGGGGATAGTTTTAGGATGAGAGAAAAGGCAATTGTCTGGTGTCTCCGATTATCCCCGAGAAAGCCTATAATCTGACTGAAAGCACTTAAGAAGTCAAGCAGCAAAATAAACAACATTTATCATCATCCACTGTTCTTTTCCACCCCTCCCTTGTAGATAGATTAAGAAGTTCTGCTATTTCTACCCCCCTTCTGCCATCTGCCTCAGCAAATGTCAGGACAGGATAAATACCCCTGAGTCTTCTGTCTCAACCAGATTACCGGCTATTCCAAAACGGGCCAGGTTCTTATCGTCCCTCAATCTCTTTTGCAAAAGTAAAGCATGAATTCTGTACAAGATTACCGGGATTAGGATGGCAGCCGGTGCAGCTCTGTGCAAAGCGCACAGTCGGATTTCTGTCACACTCCTCTTCTGGGTTTGCACTGCTCGAGACCTACTCTGTGCACACTCACAAACACCCAGGGTGCCCTTATTTGCTTAAAAGTCACATCCAAACATTAAGTGCAACAAATCATAATGGATGCAATTAATTGTTACACATTTGTCTTTTGCTGCTTTTACATTTCATTTTCAAATATGACATCGATGTTCATGCTGTAGCGTCAGGCACTATTAAAATAAACAGTTAATTAAAGAGTTATATTTGAAATAGAGGCAATTTTATTTCTCGTCTACCTCATCTGCATGCACTATTTTTAAGTCCACATAGTGCATTGCAATCTCACATTACAAGTTTTGAGATATACTGCTGCTTTTTTACTTACTCTTCATACATTTGGAGAATGGTACCCGTCTTCCTAAAATTAAGTGTATGCTGTTTTAATATTATATCTGTTCGCAAGATAGCTTCTTATTTGATTCTATGAGCAGAATTATTTTGCATTGTAATACTGAATGTTTTTGTTTAAATAAATAATAACCTACTGTAGTAGTTTTCATTATAGAGAGAACAAGCTGAGGCTCAAAAAGCATCTTTCTTCAGAAATAAAGGGAAATAAGTGTTACCAGGGGGAAGGTTAAGCCAGAGCATCTTAGTCAAACTTAATTGTCTGGCTGTTTTGGCTGTTTTTTTTGTCTTTCACCTACAGTACGCCATGCTATAATATACTATAATAACACAACTTATTGTCTTTTTCTTCTTAAATGCTTTGGTTTTTGAAAATTGACAGTGATAAAATTTATATTAACTTCCGCAGCTTCATAATAACTGACCAAATGAAATAAATCCCAAAAATAATATATGCCTTGTCAGAAAAATATATGCCCTCTAGCACTGGGAAAGTATGACTTGCACTGTAACACAAATATTTCAAGTACTCCTTAAAAGTCCAGGGTTTATAAACTACAGTATGATGTAAGTACACAGAATAAGCGTGCCGTAATAGAAGAGTGCCCGAATTATTCAGCCTGGCTGTGAGTATTGTTGCTGGGTAAGAGTGGGCTGGGGGCTTTTTTATGCAGTGCTGTCCAAAGTATGCACATGCCAAATTATGCTTCCCCTGAGTATGACCCCTTATATGTGCCCGCATTGTTTTAAAAGCCTCTAAATGCTTCCTTTTTCAAGCTGTGCCCTGGTCCGTGGAGCCCTTCCCTGTAAAATAATGTCTACCCCAAAGACTCAAGCAGAGTAATATGTGTTAAAGTCTGATATGTTTTGTCACCAGCCCACTTAAACTGTTTAACATTTAAAGAAAAATTATCTCAGTTCTATTTGGCAATAGGTCCCGCACCTTTAAAATGGTATTATAGTCACAGGATGGCATGTAAAAATGTCAAATCAAAAAACCTGAAAGTAATAAGATGCATTTTTAGGTTTTAGAACTAGCTTTAACAGTCTCATCCATGTTATTGGGCGATGACGCAAAAGGAGCACATGGATTGCAGCCTCAGGAGGGGCAAGAAAATTAAGCCCAATGATTGTGATTACCTGGTTCCGCTACTGTCACCATCATCGTTATCGGTGACAAGGAACCCTTTATTTATATTCAACCTGTTTGCTAGTTTCGGAAAACGCTCAAATTTAGTCTCCCCCCCAGTTGTTTCCTTTATAAAAAAAATCATTTGCTGATGTTTGCAGTAGCAGTATATTTGGTATGAAATTAAACATCTTTGTTATTGCTGCCATTCTGAAATCTACTAGACTGCATTAATCAGCATGCCGTTAAACAGAGACGAATAGATCATACTGTATGCAGTCTTGTTCCTAGGCTGTTAGTTGAAATCCTGCACAGGGGAGCTCATAAATTATGGATCAATATACTGAGAATATAATGTTGAAAAGGCTGTCACTGTCACAAGCCTCCCTGCATTGTCAGCTGACCTTTGAATATCAGGTCTAAGATGAAGAAAGACGTTATACTTAATGCAGGAGAATTACTGAAAATTATCAGCACAGCACACTTCAAAGCACAATGTCTGAAAAGTAATCAATGCTCAGGTGAAATTCGCTCTGGTTATACAAACTCTTGTCTTCTAATGTCAGAGCGCTTTGATCCCACTTTGCCCCGTTACATTTCACACAATCCAGAGAGATGTCAGTGTAGATTGTAAGGAATATAAGGATTTTACAGTTCTGTGAGAGCAACTACAATATGCTCAATAAAACGGTATGAAAAAAAGCCACTTCAGCCTATCAAGAATATTCATTTTTATGCATGATAATTGATGTCTGCCTTCCTATATATATATATATATATATACACACATGTACATATATATAAATGACTGGAATTAATATTCAAAAACTCTTCCATGAATGCACGCTATTGAGGTATTGAAAAACATGGCAGTTTAGTCATTGCTGTTTGCCGCAAGAGTAAAACAGAAAAGGTCAGTAAGTGATGTCAGGACAATAAGAAAAATACATGTATTTTCACCATAGCACACTGATGATAAAAGAAAAAATCTTTAGCTGTTTTTCACATGAAATGATTTACGTCATCTTGCTGAGATCTTGTTAGGTTGTTTGAGATTATAAATAAAATAATTTTAGGCTGCTTGGCAGTGTACAAATGGCTTTTGTCAGAGCAAGGTCTATAGTATAAGAAGCTTTTAAAAAATAGCAATTACCATGGATACTTTGTGTTATATCATAAATATAACCACAATTAAAAGGGTTATTGTGATTATTGTGCTAAGGCACTATATATCCTGTTGCCACTTATTGTTTTATTAAACTATTTTGTGCTGACAACTTTAAATTGTACTCAGTCATACGCTCAAACAGAAACAAGATATACTGTTTAGAATTGCAATACCACGTTTTCATTCCTTGAGCTTAGCATTGATATTCCTTCTCACTTTCTCAAGTTATCAAGTTAGTTTTTCGCATAGCTGCAAAGTGTTTTTGAGATCACTTATCAAATTGTATTTTAGGACTATATTCACCAGAAGATGCTTTTGTAAAATGAAGGAATTTGCCTGTGTGTGTATTACAAACATGTTTAAATTAAACAATACTGTTTTGTTATAACTGTGCAAAATCCACTAATGTTTGGAGTAAATGGCACAACAAAATTTTCTACTGAAAAATATAAGGGTTCTAAGCAATAATGTGAGTACTAAAAAAAGAAAATCAAAAATTTTAATTTAGATGATTTTTTTTTTTTTTTTACTTCAGATATCCAGTGCCTCTAACGATGCAAAGTTCTATCAAGTAGCCTAGATTTCAGTTCCTTCCTTAGCTCTTGGTGCTTGCGTTTTAGTGATGAATGGTGCACAACTGAGCAATGCAAATAAGCCCCTTAACAGATTGCTCTCATTACTGCATTTTGAACTTGTGACAACAACATCATTTCCTAAATATTTTACCAATGGCCCGCCAACAAAGGCATCGTGGAGCATTTGTTGCGGAAGACCGTGTCACTGCCAAGGATGGGAAAAAAAATACAGTCACATGAAGAATACTAAAACCATGAGGCAGAATACTCATGAATAAGAAAGAGTCATGGAAAGACATCATACAATGCAAAAGACTTTAATCAACTTCAGAAGCCCAAACATACATAAACAAAACTATATGTACATTTCATATGATTTTTATACATTGGCAAATCAAATAAAAATACAAAAATTCCTTAAGGTGCATAATGTACTTCACATTGAACAAAAGTCATGATGGGTTATTGTTCTCTCTTGCACAACAACGAAAAAAAGCATTTGACTGTTTGTTTTTTTTTTTTTCCCACGCAAATTTCATTTACAGTGACAGATCCCTTAATGGGACATATTTTTACTCCTATGCAAAGCTATATACTTCATAATCTATTAATTGGAAGGTGTTGATTTCCACCCACAACTATTCTGAAGCTGTATCACTGAGCCTTTCTACAAAAGCAATCGCTGAGCCACAGTAAACTTACTACTAACAGCAGAACAATGTAGCCCCATCACCTAAACAAGGTCTATGTGTATTTGTCCAGGCACCCGCTTTACATTTAGGGGCCTGGAAAGACAAGAGTCCCTCAGAGGTGGAGGATTTCATTGTTGTTCTTCTTCTTCTCTTTTTTTCTTTTTAGTTACCCTAATATACATTATACTTTCCAGATTTTTTTACATGAAATTCTTACATTTTTATGAAAGTCAAAAGTCACAGATTTTAAACTGAGGTTCGAATATTGTAATAAGTGCATCAGATTCTTTGATTTTGAGTTCGTTCACATTATTTATTGCTGTCAATATAAAGCCTGCTTTTAAATTCTCTTTTGGTAATAAACATAATTTGTATATTTTTGTCAAAATACATAAATAATACATTAATATAAATAAATGCATAAATAAGTGCACAAAATCCAGTCCTTTTTCTAGAGCCATCTTACTATGCACTGCCTGAGGACATCCATCTGAAGTCAGTGCTTTACACTTGAACTCGTGAAATATTTCCCATTGGTTGAATCGGCTCATTTTGGTGATCTGCAGCTACGACATACAAACATGAAGCACCTTTTTGACATTACAAAGACACAATAAACTAGGTGTTCTGCTTTACTTTCTTACTAGAACATCTGCTGTCCAAGACCTAAGCTTTTAGTTCTTAGTGACTCTGGCATGGTTCAATGGATCAAACTACTTTTATAGCTACATGTCCCCATGACATCCTGTGCAAGTTTAGTGGCACGGCTGTGTGGAGCTACGGTGTGTAGGTCCCTCCTACAGAGGGTCATGCATACTAATGTTAGCCGGGCTCCACATTAGCATTACAATAACCTTCTAGAGTGCGTGAGAGAGGATCGACTGGAGATGACGGCTACACGGTGACATCAGAGTCCCATAGGCCAGGTGGTGGCAGGACCTACAGCTTCAAATTTCCTGATGTATGAGTGAGCTTAGAGTCTAAGCCTAGACAATGGATAATTACAAAATCAAGCAACTAAATGGTTAAAGAAAGATCAAATTTTCAACTAAAAAAAACAATAAAACAATCAATAGAGATGTTTGACTATGGCTGTGGAAAATATACATACATACACATAAATATACTTCACATCATCTTCTATTGTATTGGTTTTCTTTCCTTTTTTTTTGGGCGTGGGGTTGAGATAACCCCTAAAACCCAGAAAAGTAACACATGAGGAAATAATGGTAGGGAAATATGAAAACAATGGCTTTCAAGCATTCTCATAAATCACTCATCATTTAAATACACTAAGAAGGCATTAAGACACGTGTGCAACTGCAAGTCGTGCTTTTTCTTAATCCTTACTCTTCTGCAAAAAAAAAGGAAAAAAAGAAAAGAAAATGTCTCTCTAGGTCTTGTTTGAGGCTGTAGAACCTGTATAGTGTGTTTGTCACCTCTTCAGTCTGTGCCTTCCTCTCTCTCTAGGTATTGGCAGCTAGAGATTGATTTTTATCCTGTGGGCTCGAGCTGTACCTGGGCCACAGAGTGTGCCATAGAATGGTGGTTTCAGTGCCGTCTCCTGTAATATAGAGAGACAGACATATAGGAAGATTGAAATTACATTTTCACCGAGCTCTAGGTATTAACCAAGCTGCAGTGTGTATAGTTAACTTTAAGTGCACAAAAGAACCACATCAGTGAATACATATTTTAAAGAATGATGGAAAGAGCATTCTTCAAGGCACTCTGCTTATGGTGTATGAGTGGTTTCCTGGTCTGATTTCCTTGAAGGATACTGTGTTTGTGGTCAGATGTTACACTTGGCTACTGTCAACATGCAGGCCGGATTCCATTGCTTTGTTTCCTTCGATTCTGACACCCACCACGCTACTGCAGCACCTGCCATACTTTAACGCGGCCACATTTAAACGGCATTCCAAAGGGGGCAGCACACGCACAAAATATAAGAAAGGGGCTAACTAGCTAGATTTGCATGTAATGTGCATACAAGTAAATAATAAATAAAATAAAATATTTTGATGACACAAAAAGAATGACTTATTCATAATGGCAAATAATTTATTTTAAGATATTAAAAATGTGTTAATTTACAAGCAAAATTCATTTCCACATACGTCACCAACCCTTCTATTGCTTGGGACAAAAATAAATAAATAAATAACGAAATAAATAAATATTTATGGACTTAGGAAGCACAGCTGATAAGACAGAACGGTATTTCTAACTGAACAAATAAATAAAAAAGTCACAAGTGCCAAATAGATGAATTCCTTACACGAGCCACGCGGAAAAGAAAAGATGAAAACAGAAAAAGAGAGCACTGAGCTGGGTGAAATGTAAAGGCTCCAGCAAAAGCATCTTTTCATGGTGGAACTGGACCAGGAAATATGATGACTGCTGCTTAAAATATGGATTTACTTCAGAGTTTTGATCGGCTCAGAAAATGTCCACCTGGCAACAAGCTAAGCCCATCCTAGGTTCTATCTCATATTAAAGAAGCAAAGTCATACGATTCAAAAAGACTGGCAATAACAACGAAATCAGCATATATGCAAACTATATATGAAATGAAGTTGTTTTTTATATATAAGAAAGAAAAACATCTACTGTAAAAGCAACCAAAATATTAAACTGTCATGCTAAGCTGTTACCTGTAAAGCGTTCTCAGTTTATGCTTAACTGTTTATTATCGCAATTCCTGTCGATGTGTTTACAATGTGTGCTGTTTTCTGTAAATATGACTGCTGACATTTTAAGAGATTTGTGCTGGGATTTAGCTGTAATTAAAAAAAAAGTTATGTTACATAGAGGCAAAATAAAATTCAAAGCAGTATGGGCATAAATGAAAGGAACGTCTAAAAATTACTGCCTACTAATGCCCGTCTGGGTCCTGGGCACTGGGAATTGTAACAGAGGAAAATAATTCTAGTTACTCTTGGCAACACTTGCTATGACTATACTCACTTTATCATGATAATCTTAGACCCTGCAGTTTGTAGTAGAAGAAGGATTTGCAAGGACCGGACCAGATCTACACATTTATTTTTGATTTTCATAAAAGCTGTGAAAGCAATCATTTCATGAACTGTTTTTTTTTTTTTAAACGTGAATGTGCTCCTTTTAAAATATATAATTTTGCATCCCTTTTATAACAAAATGTCTGAATATTAAACCATTGTGGTATCTAGACATTAATGTACAGCCTCTCAGAGTGACACAGATTCTGACCTTTAAAAGACTTGAGCCAGAGTAACATGGTACAAACAAAGCAGCTTATCGCTAGACTCCTAAGCTGAATGAGTGTTGCCCAGACCACAGCTGCATTTGCTCATTTGAATAATGAAACATCATTCTCTTTTGTGGGCCACCTTAAATGGCATTCAGGGGCTGATGTGGACTGCAAATCATTCAGGAAATAACTGCTTTTTTTCAGTGCCCATGTAAGCCGTCGTATGGGATGACGGCTCTTAATTTCTAATTGCCTCCATATTTTGCAGCGATATAAGGAGAGTACTGCACAAAATAACAATAATAATCATTTTAAGTGATCAGGAATTATGTTATGTCCTGCCATTTTACTGTACGATGCCCTTTGTTGCAATAATAATAATAATAATAATAAACAAAACAGGGCAAGCATGAATACAGCATCCTGTGCAGAAGTGGACTCGGAGCAGCTCTCTGTAGCGGCACAAAATCATTGAAAGTTCACCAAAAATATATTGTATCTGAAACCTGAAACTTGATCTGCTGACACTATAGCTAAAGTACAGAAATAATATAGATCTTTTAAAAAATCGACAATGGAAATCTCAGACATTATAGATATTAAAAATCGCTTTAGAGGGGAAACAACAGGGAGATCTTTATGGAAGGAAAGAGAGGAAGATTGCTCTCTAATGACTCCTTTAATCTATCCCCATATGCTGCTGCAAACATTGAATCCCTAATCTTTGGTCATGTTCCCCATTTTAGCCTCATATATGTTGGCTACACCAAACATATAGCTGACTCTGTAATGCATACATTTCTTAGTCAACAAAATATATATGTGTATGTTCTTATGCATGATTTTCCCACTAGTAAGACCTACTACTCCCCAAATGTCTGACAATTTTTCGATGCACAGTTTTATTTGTGTAAATCTGAATGAATAACCTTACATGAATATTACCGCTTACACTGTGGCTTTAAACCTTGTTTGTCAATAAATGTCCAAATGCTGTTGATTGTTTTCCTAAAATTGCATGGTAAGCACCATATCCACTTGAAAGCTTGTAATTCATGCTAATGTTGTTACAGTTCCATTTGTATCCCTTGATTCATTTATCATTCACATTCTAAAAACATCTATAGCTATAATCTAAACAGAATTACATCAAACTTCTACTGTTAATACAAGCCAAACTAAAAAAAATCTGAACATTTTAATTAAAAAATATTGACTATATTCACAAATATTTATTCATTAGCACCAGATAGCGCACATTTATTGACAATGTGATGTCAAGTGTCTGACTTGCTGTTTCCGATGCGCCTGTATATATTTGATGAAACCAGGTGGTTCCTCTGTCATACACGGTAAATCATTAGGAATCCCAATGTTCATCTTAAGCAACTGCAGCCTTTCTAGTCAGCTGCAAATAAACTGGATTTACATGTTAACTGAGTAAAATAAATAAATATTGCTTCTGTATTACACTGCATCTTCTGCAAGCAGACTAGAGTACAAGTTTTTCTGACCACGCTGGGGAGTGTGGCTGTATCAAAACAAACCTCTATGGAGCAAAGCTGCAGTACTATCTGTTCATAGATTATTTTCATACTAGGCCAAACTCTGGTACTCTGTTTTGACATATGATGGATTATAATGCATCCCTAACTACTACAAAGTGTTATAGAAAGTTGAATAAAATTGAATAGGTCAATAGAGTAAATGCAAATATTTTATGATGAAACTGAGTGTAGAAGAACTTTACTTTCTGGGTTTGTTCGATGGGGGTGGGGAGAGAAAACAAAACTATTCACTTTGAGTGTGTCCCTTTGGGAAAAAGTCCATCATAGATATTGGTACACTGCAATAAAAGGTGAGAAGACACTGACAAACACAGTTATCATTGCTATTATGGTTAAACTTCTTTGCCGGAATTAGATTGCATCATAGCACAGAATAGAGCTTTGTTAAAAGGCAGCCTATTTGCACAGACCTATTAATCATCTCTTTTGTCTTTGATATCTATTGCCATCCAAGTCCTGGTTCCTTTTCTTGGTCGGAGCTTCAGAGGGCCAAACAGCAAAGGCCACAAGGCAGAGGGGGGACCGTGGATGGCAGGCCAGTCCATTGCAGGACACAAGGCAGGGGGGGGGCCGTGGATGGCAGGCCAGTCCATTGCAGGACACAAGGCAGGGGAGGGACCGTGGATGGCAGGCCAGTCCATTGCAGGACACAAGGCAGAGGGGGGACCGTGGATGGCAGGCCAGTCCATTGCAGGACACAAGGCAGGGGAGGGACCGTGGATGGCACGCCAGTCCATTGCAGGACACCACACACAAGCATATGCTACAGGCAATTTAAAGACAATTTCGAGGCGTGTCTTTAAGGAGTAGAATCACATTGAACACATCTGCTTTGTTAGCATGACTCATCGGGTCGTATGAGATCCGATATTGCAGCTATACAGAGTAAAGCCGTTAACAAGAACAAAACAAGTATCAGCTGCTTTTATTTTGCTAATCTGTTTTGAAGTAAATCACGATGAATGTGAGATATTACAGCGATTTGAAGAGGTCGGTGAAGCTTACAAGTGCTGTATTGACTGAAATGGTCCACCTTATTTCACAGCGAACATGAAAGAAGCCCCAAGACACTCAACCTTAAAAGCAGGCAATTTAGCAGCCACTGGACTGGAGATCATCTGAGTTAAGAAAGTAACAAAGATATCCACTTCAGGCTAGAATTAAACTCGTTTTTCTTAGAAGCAAAATCTTTGAAAGGTAAAATGCTAAAATTGTTAAATTAGGTGTTAGGAAATGAGTATTACAAACATATTCATTTGTATGTTAAAAAGACGAGTTGCAGTGCAACCTGAAAAATACAGACACGTAATTGATGAGTGTAATGCAACGCTGAACATTGATTAAAATGCATACGATATTTCAAGGACACATTGACTTGCCTTTTTTCTGAATAGATAACCAGCATTGTACCTTTAAGCAAGATCTCTTACTGTACTGTACACCACAGTACTGCAGTGGTAGCGAAAAGTAAGCTGATATTTGCTCCTAAATAATAAACTTGTTGCCACTGGGCCAGTCCTCCATGAAGGGTAGTTACAAAGGTGCATCTAAATAAATCGGTTGTTGCTTAGGGTGCTCATCATCAATGCCTTAGCCTAGGGTCCTGAGGAAAAACACAGGGCCTTGTTTTCAGAAGTAACAAGCGATTCATCTACAAAGGACGTACCGTAGTCCAGAAAGCACCACTGCATCACATTACTGGGTCTCTTCTGCTCCTCACCATTTCACGAATGTACATTTCGGTGTGTGGAGGACAAAGGGATTTCAATGGATACATTAAAAACATTAAAGTACCAATGTTACTCTCGTGACCCATAGTAATGCTTAATCAATCCCTTTCAAGACATTCCAGACAACAGCAGGATAAAGTGCAGATATCTGTTTTTAAGCAAAACCCTAGTCAAATTGTTACTTTACTTCTTGTGAAACAATAGCATCTAAAGTGTTTACATCTCTGCAGCATTTCAATTTGAGTATTGGTTGCTGCAGGGTGGATATAAAAAATGTTATTCGGGAGAATATGAATTACCTTTACAAAACTTGGTCAAAAGCACACCTACATTATCAAGTAATAATACAAAAATCATCAAGCTTAAAATATTCACATACTTAGTGGTATAGGAAGGACTCATTGCCATGGGGTGTTAAGTACCAACATGCTAAACAATTCAAGATTATTATATATATAAAAAAAAAAAAAAAAAATCTGAAATTATAATGGCTATGAGTGAGTTTATTGTTTTGAGTTTATTCTGATGTAACCATTTTCCCCTTGGGAAGAGTTCTTTATAAAACTTATAAAGTGTTGGAATACATGATGTCTGGCTAAATGCAGTACAAATCAAAAAAGCAATAAAACAGTTTTAGGTCTTTCTCCTTAAGGCTTAACACAGACACACAAAGGCTTTACCTTTAAGATCGTGCTGGCATACATTACATTACTAAAATATATCCTTGTAGGTTAGCAAATGTTATGATTTCGTTTTTTTCTTTCCCTTGAGAACTGTTTGTGTCCTGAGCGAGCTCTAACCTATTTTTCTAAAATCATAGGTAAGATTTCCTCCTCCCTTACATTTTGAAACAAGCAATAGTAATGTACAAGAGTGAGACAAAGTGAGTGAAAAAAACATAAATGGACAAAATTACATGTTCTTCCAAAAATTAACTTTGTAAAACTGTCTATGGGTAATACGCCTTGGTAGAGACATGTGTTTAGCTGGATTTAGAAATTAAAGGTGCTTGTAGGAAACAAGTATTAACTGCATGTGAGTGTCACCTTAGATTAATGTCTAAACAATATTCCTCTGTAATGTAATTTATAAGCAGTGAGCACGGCATGTTTTATATTAAAAACATGCAGTAATGGCATGCTGAAGGAAAGATTTAAAGAGAAACAGATTGTTAGGCTTTTGGTTCACTTTTAAATACTGACTATAACTTCTGCCTCAAATTACAAAGACATCTGCAGAATTTTCCAGACAAAACTCTAAGAAAGTTATCAAAGAATCAATTATATATGTTTGAAACAAATCTTAGGTACATCGATTATTGTATTTTCTATTCACTTTAAAGCACAGAAAAAGTTCTGAAATTGAATATTTTAGAATATATATTCTATAACATATTTAAGTTTCTTCAGTGCAAAAAAAAAAGAAAAACACTACTAAATCAATAATGTATGTCAAATAATGTTGACTATTTGGTGCAAATTACATTGTCTAAAGGCAATTTGAGAATGTGAAGATCAAACATCAATGCTTATATTGATTTATAACAAATATAAATTCCAGCAATAGCAATAAGATGCATTCTCTGTCACTTTGTGAACCTAAGCATTTGTAGACATCATGCAATATTTTTCTTAGCCTCCCGAAGTTGAGCTTCATTATCAAAATACATTGAAAAGCTGCTATCAACAAACTCCAGGCAAAAGTTCTACATAATACACACGCACACACACACACACACACACACACGCACATTTGTATTCATGTCTTTGTGGGGACCCTCCATTCAGTCCTCCCTAAGGGCTTTTGTAGTTTTTTTAATTGCAGTCAGAGATTTTTTATAAAATTGAGTTTCCCCTTATGAGGACTGAAAAGATCATCCCCACAACATAAAAATAACAGGTTTTTATTACATTGTGGGGACATTTGGTAGGGACATGTAATATATACATGACCCACACAAACAAACACACACACAAATTACATATCCATTTCTGGTAATGTTTAACATTGACGACACCTTCATAAATGTATATATTACGCATTCATAGAACATTCGACGCGTCCTCATAATACATTCATAACGTATTAATATACATTAAAAACATTGTATGATAATAACCAACTCCGTAATATTAATTAATGTATACTACAGTTGTCAAAGTATTTTGCTTATGTATGTTCTATGAATGTTTTATGAAGTTGCACTGAATGTTCTACGGATTTATTATGAAGGCATTATTAAAGTGAAAGGTATGTAAAGCGTTATCTTATATCTTTATGATGACTCTCCATTCATTTCTATGGACTAATCCCAAGTATGGCAATCTTAACTCCTACTCAGCCCTAACTTTAATCGTAAGTATTCAAACAAAATACCTGGCTTCTTTTAGGTTTTTGACTGCATTCACGGATTTTGAAAAAATTGAGGTTTATATTTTGGGACCTGAAAACTCCCCCAGACACACACACACACACACACTAATCCACATCGTTATAAGTGTTTATAAGTGAATTATAATCATGTTATGGTATTTAGGTAAACAGCAATTTCTTGCACCGCGTTTGTGACATCTTTCTAGCATGACACATACAACAGCTGAGTTGTATCTGTACTATTTACTAGTAATCTGACAGAAAGATACAGTTTAATGCTATCTGTTCAATGAAGAAGCTCCATTTTTGAGGCTGGCAGATAACATGCTTACAGCTGTTTGAGGACACATTCACGGGCTAAAGTAGAATAGTAAATTCTATGTTTAGTAATTAAACACAGAATCCCATTAACCCAATCACTGACCTCATTTCAACCCATATTAATTATGAACTGTGAACCAAAGGATGTTTGCAAGCCATGTGTCTACCAATGTAACAAGTACTGCAAACCTAGTAATACAAACTAAACTCATTAAGCTCAATGCTGCATGTGAACACATAATATATTATGTTATCGGTATCCTCTGTCAGCACTCATAACACGTGGCCTATGTACCGGACTACATAATAGATTCTCAATTTTTCCACCTGAATAGTTAAGTGGCTTGGTCTTGTGAACTGTCACCTTTATTTTGAGAATGTGAAATTCCTCGCTGTCTGTCATGTGAGAAAACAGCTGCCTGCGGCGGCTCTTCTTAACTAACCTCCAGTTTTCATGTATCTCCCTTTGTTCCTTTCGTACCTATTACCCACTTTACATTTGACACCCTCTCTACGGACGGCACAGGCTGAATAGTCAGGTCACAGGTCACCGAAACACGCTCCCCTGCACATCTGTCATTGCTGAATGTATGCAGACTTTATGTCAGTCTGGTTTAGTTGTATTGACAGTTTCCAGAGAAACAAGGAAAAAAAAAAAACTATAAGAACAGTTAAGTAATGCACATCAGTTACAACTTGTATTCAATCAAAACTTTGTTCAATTTCCTTAGACTCGGGCATGAATGGTGTGATTTTAACAGGAATGTGTGATTTTAAAGTGTCAATCAAGAGCTTCTTAAAAGCCTAAACACTGCTGTAATCTTCCTGTCATGCTGCAGCCCTCTTGTTCCTTTGTAAGCTCCTTGTCTGCCTGCATTAGACCTGGAGGTTGAACACCCTCTTTGGCAAATGCAGCTATACCAGGTTCTATTAGCATCACAACCCGTCTAATGCATCCTGAAAGGTGTTATTACTCTGTATACTGCTAACACTATTTAAGATTTGTGCGCACACATACTGTAACATCTGCAATAGTTATATGCTATTTATTCATTTATTTAAATGGATTTAAAACTGAGTAAAATGACAATAAAGATGCACTTTATTTTTCACATATTCAGCTGTATGGATCCGGTTCCCTATAAATATTAATACGGTTTTCTTTATGTCACTAACACAAACATCAGCAAATACCGGAATTCATTTCGTATTTTTATTTTTAATGGTAAAAACCGTCGCATAGCAGTGAGCATAGAGAGGCTGCTCTCGCTGCCCCTGCCCACCAGCGCAATAAGAGATGGCCTTCCATTGGAAGTAAGGCTGTGTCAGGGTAGTGAGCTGGACTTATAAAATGATGGATTTAAAACAAAAAAAAAAGATTTACCTGGCGGGTGTGGATCTGCCCAGGATTCTTGAAACTTCCTTGACAGCTGCACTCTGAAACGCTGTACGGGTCAGAGCTGTTGGAGGAGCACTTTGAGAGGGAGTCACAGCCCACCACAAAGGTGTTGTCCAGCGGGAGATCCTGAATGACGTGATGTTTTTTGGGAGCGACGGGGGTCTCTGGTTTAATTTGGAAGGTTGGTTGAGGGGATGCAGACTTGTAGTGCTTCGCCAAGTCTGGACTGTCGGGTTTAAAGGTGGTTGGTGTGGTGGCCCAATTGTATTTTCCCATGGTTTGCTCCTCCAGCTCTACTGGGAGGTCCAAGGTTCCATTTATGTGCTCATGGGAAGGATCATCTGGCTTTGATTCTTCAATTGTGACAAAGTTCAGCAGGAGACTCTTTGGAGACCTCTTCTTTTTCTTCTTCTTCTTTTTCGTTTGACGATTCTCTTGATTAGGTGACACCCACTCGCCACTCTGCTTGGCTTTCTGAACCACCTTGTGTCTTGGCGTCTGACGGCAGCGCACCAGAGCAGTCACAAAAATGACCAAGATGACAGTCATCGTGCCTGCAATGATAGCGATGACGACAATAATGTAGCTGTTAGCATGAGGTGTAACCTCATTGTCACCGACATTGCGATCTAAAGGGGTCTCAAGACTCTTGCGCAGTTGCTCTTGAATGAAGGTGGCATTGGACACTGTTTCATTCACAAATAAATGGACCAGGGCAATGGCATACAAGGACTCTGGCTGCCCCAGGTCCTTGACCTTGACCACCAGTCTGTGAAGGCCCTGATCAGCTGGGACAATCTTTTCTTGCAAAGTAATGTTTCCAGTTGTTTTGTCAATGGCAAACAGGCCCTTTGAAGATTCCCTAACAATACTATACTGAAGCTCTGCATTCATTCCCGTGTCATTGTCTATGGCAAACACTCTCGTCACCACAGACCCAGGGCTGGTGGTAGACTGAACGAGGTCATATGAGTAGTTTGATGAGGGGATAACAAAAACTGGCCGGTTGTCATTTACATCCACAACATTGATGGTGACTTTAGCAAACGAGACACATTGTGGCCGACCTCCGTCCACTGCCTTCACCACAAAGCTGTAGGAGCTCTGCTGCTCCCTGTCAAATGTGATGTTTGGTTTGATTACACCAGTTTTTGGGTCAATGATAAAGTTATCCTTGCCATTCAATATGGACAGTGTGACCACAGCATTATCACCAGCATCTGCATCTGTGACTGTGATCAAGCCTACTGTTCCATGTAAGGGCAGGTTTTCAGGCACATAAAAATTATACTCTGGGTGCGTGAAGGCTGGACTATTGTCATTAATGTCCTGCACTATGACTTTCACGGTGACGTTGTTCTGAAGAGGTGGAGAGCCGCTGTCCCTCGCCACAACAGTGAAGGAGTACTTGTCCTGCTTTTCCCTATCCAGTCTTTTCCCAACAGAAAGGATACCTGATCGTCGATCAATGTTGAAAGCCTCAGGTGGATTGGGACCCAGTGTATAAGTAATCTCTGCATTGCGGCCACTGTCTGCGTCGGTGGCACTGATTTTTATGAGCTGCGTCGAGGGGTCATTGTTTTCTGGAATGGAGAGTTGGATTTCAGGCTGAGGAAAGATGGGCGAATTGTCATTTTCATCCTTGATTTTTATTAGGACCATAGCTGAGGTGTTTAAAGGAGGTTTTCCAGAATCCGAGGCCACTATCCTGATGGCATACTCCCTTGTCGTCTCATAATCGAGAGGAGCTGCAGTTTCTAATAGGAACTGGTTGTCAAAAACAGGCTTCAGCCTAAATGGAACATCATGGTCGGTATAGCATGTCACTTTTCCATTCAGATCAGCATCCCTGTCTGTCACTGTAATTAGAGCTATTTTAGTGTTAAGAGGAGCATTTTCTGACAACAACACAGTGCCATTGACAGGGTTCATTATATAGCGTGTGTCAATGGATGGGACGTTGTCATTAAT
Organism: Mormyrus proboscirostris; assembly: GCA_026779585.1. Lineage (NCBI taxonomy): Eukaryota > Metazoa > Chordata > Actinopteri > Osteoglossiformes > Mormyridae > Mormyrus > Mormyrus proboscirostris. The sequence continues at coordinate 23,884,135 of JAODKF010000002.1, read as the reverse complement.
GTCTGTGACATTGACTGTCACTGTGGCTCTGGAAGGGGTGGAGCTGCCGTCGCTCGCCAGCACAATGAGCTTGTGAACTGGAGTCACCTCCCTGTCCAACTGCTGCCTTATGGTGATCAGTCCAGTAGTGCTGTCGATGGTGAAGAGCTGCTTGGTGGCAGGAGAGATCTGATTGCTGAAGGAGAAGTGGATCTGTGCATTGGATCCCAAGTCAGCATCTGTGGCATGGAGCTGAGTGACAGAAGTGCCAACAGGAGCATTCTCTGGGACATTGACTTCCACCTCATTCTCCTTGAACACCGGTTGGTTGTCATTCACGTCTGAAATGGTGACCTGCAGAATGGCTGTGCTGGATTTGGGCGGAGTCCCTCCATCTTCCACTTTGATCTTCATCACAAACGTATCCTTCTGCTCACGGTCAAGGCTCTGTTGAACAATAAGCTGAGGCCACTTGTCTCCTTCTGGGGTCTCGATGATGTCAAGCCCAAATTCACTCACGCTCTACAAAGAAAAACAAAAAAGAGGAGAAAATTAGTATGTTTCACCATGGAAATGCCAGACTAAAGAATGTTTTAATAACTATCGAATGTACTGTATCAAGGTGAAAGACCTTCTGTTAAAATGTGTTACTGTAGATGTCAAGGGTGACAACAATAACGGAGATATTGACTTAGTGATGATTTTGGTAAAATCTAATTCTTGTGAAAATATTATAATGCATTAATATTAAATGGAAATTGTCACTTTTTAAACTTTGGTTTCCATTATAACTGAATAAACAAAAAGTATGGCAAAGAATGAAACAGGCAGCTGAGTAATTGAAGAATTCATAATTTTTATATATATTCTAAATCATTAATGGTGAAAAAATCACTTTGGTATCCAAATATAGCAATTAGAAATCCTTCAGAGGAATGTTCACATAACTAAATCGAAGAACAATGCAATTGTTTGTTATCTAATGTTGGTTATTCAATAATAGAGTGATTTTCGGTCCTTCACTTCCCTGGTGTGTTCTCCAATACAGCACCAAGAATGAGATTTCATTCCTTACTAACTTTTGCTTTTGTGGAAAATAGGCAGCTTGCAGAATTTCAAGGACAGTTCATACGCGACAAAGACTATTGAGAAATAAATCAAAGAGCTAAGGTCCCGTTTTAAAAATGCTACACACCTGCTATATATAAAGATATGCGCACCTAATGCTCACGTTAAAGAAATCCCACTCTTACAGAGGGCTGAATCTAAACATCACTGCAGAATTGGACAAAATTGCATATGCAATCCAATGAGAAACAGGTATTGGTGGTTCAAAGTAATTACAATTATAGATCAAATAACTGGAAAAGTTAAAACCTGACACAGTTTCAGCATTTATGATGTAAGACAAAGAAAGGAGACAAAATTTAAAAAGAAAAAAGGCGGACTCGAAAGCTGAATCAAGATATTTTTTTGTTCGAAACAACTTGTCTTATGATGAAACATGAAATGAGATAAATTACACGACTATTATTATTATTATTATTATTGTTATTATTTCATAACAGAAGAGAACACACCGGCCACCTGTAAACTACTGTTCAGAACAATTTAAATCCAATCTGCCTGGTAACTGTCAAGCATTTGAGCATTGTCTTCTGTCATGAGGATTGAGTATGTTCTGCTTACTGTGCTGCATGACTGACAGTGTTGTGACAAGTGTAATGTTCTGCTCATTTTAGTGTTTCCAAACTTTCCACTTTGGATGACGAGTGAAGTACTTTTAATTTGACAATGTAGCCGTCACTGGCATTTGAGTTAATGATCAGGCGTCTCTTTTTTCAGTTCATGTGAAAGAAACTTATTGGACTGTAATTACCCCAGATTTAAAACAGTCAAAATATTAAGAAATAACCCATAACATGAGTTAGTGACAATAACTGTGGTGTCTGTACCAAAGTATAAAGAGGTGGGCAAGGAGCGGGCACTGATTAAAGCGCGTTGCCACACCCAGCACAAGACGAACCACCTCAGGGACGAGAACCTGCGTGTAGCTGTGCGGCAGGCGATACCTCAGCAGCAAACTAGTCTGAATGGACCACTGTGAGTTTTTTTCCCAGTGGCTGGAGTGCCAATCCTTCCCCCAAGTTTTTCACTGCAAGCTGGAGAACCTCCTTGCAGGGCTGGATATAGATTAATGTCATATCCAGGAGAAAGCAATTGCAGGTTAAGGGCCCAACAGAATAGAATCACTCTAGGCCTTCCAGTTATTGGCATAGATCGCTAGCCTCAGGGCCACCACTCCGCCCAGTATAGCATAAAGTATAAAAAAGAGGTTCTAAAAACTTTGTTCATTATTTTCAAGCCTACACTCATTATTTCTGCAGCATCGAATAAGGTATCTCTTTACAGTGAATAAATCAGGTTTTCTTCAGTGCCCTTAAATGTACACTGCCCACATTTAGAGCTTCAATAAGAGAATAACTGGCAAACAGAAAAGCAGAGCAGTCTGGACCGCTCTGTGGTAATCCAGCAAGCCTGAATGTGCAGGAAGACACCACTCTGCCCCAGTGAAGACAAACTCAATAGTTAGGATGTTAAGACTATCAGAAGATGCACCGTCAAATGAATTTGATGACCTTCATGAAACTGACGTAGACTGAAAACTAGCAGTAAATATAACAGACCTTCAGATAGATAGATAGATAGTGACTGAGAATAACCCAAAATGCCATTTATTGTGAGCCTACTCACACCATACTCTGAAGTTACACTTCATTATTAATATTATTATTATTATTATTATCACATCATAATTTATTTTTTTAATGGCAAAGCCGTATTTAAGCATGCATCATATCACTATGCCTGAGCTGACGTGCTCATTTCATATGACATTGCTGTCGCCTGCCAGGTAGCGCGACAAGCGCTTCCACGCGGCCTCGTCCACCTCAGCAGGCACAGAAGAAAATGACGTTCAATAAATGCCGTCTTACTCTCAGATCAAAGGCACAGCAATCGGACCCACTGTTCTGAGTCCTCTTCATATTTTTTCCTCTCCATTTTAGCTTTTAGAAATTGTCATTCTTATTCCGAGTTTATTATAACACTTGCTGCTGAGAATCTGCTGCAGTAATGGAGCCCACTGTGGCACTTGATGGCACTCGCTGCAGCACCATGCTGAGACAGAACAAGGAGCCTAGGCAAGATAGTCACTGTGCATTGAGCTTTGCAGATAGATCTGCATCTCCCCTGACTTGCCTTTTCCCCTCAAAAGACATGGCTCATTTGAAATCCACCCCTTCAACCAGCACATACTTCAGAATTTGTTTTGTTGATCTTCTTTTCCAGCAATCTGTCACTTTTATAGTAAGATTTGTTTCAAGTATACACAGAACTGCTGGGAAACCAACTTATGGAAGAGAATCACTAAATGAATATTGCGATGAGATTTTGAGAAGCTTATTTCTGCATTTTCTTGGACTCTGGCAGATTTATTTATTTGCTTTGTTTATTTATTTGTTTTCGAAGACTACTATATCTATAAAACAGCGTTATACTACTCTGTTTTTCCATACCCTACATTTCTTGATCATACATATTTGTTTGCATCCTTGAGCCTCCACCTTTGTCTTTTATGACATATTTGCAAATTTAATTTGATGTGGGCTTTGGTAGTATCATCCATGTCCACTCAATTTCCCCCATTTTGACAAAAATGCGAGGCATAAATAAATTATTATTTTTCTGGCTGAGAATATAGTGGTGTTTCTTCATTGTGGTGCGGAGGAACATTATGCTGGTTATTTTCCAAGCATAAACAATTGTAGTCAGACTCTCATCAATTCAAGGCAGAGCAGCAAAGGGACCTTGGCAGAGATAAACCCTCTTTAAAAATGCAAATTGGTAATCAAGTCAAACACAGAAAGTGGGGAATTCTCGTAATTCTCAGAAAAAAAGGTACAAATTGCTCTTCAGACTGTAATGTTGGATATATATTTATTTATTTAGTGGCTAAATTCTAGTGGAATCGCAGTTATTTATTCATTTGCCCCCCCCCCCATTACTTTTGATTCTCCTTTTTTTGGAAAAGCATCACATCAGACCCTCTTCACTTCTTTTTATATAAGGGTTGTCATATCATTTACATCTATATAGTTCATGATTCATATGCTACAGGATGCGGGATTTCTGAGCGTTTTTAAAACCCATGAAACAGCAAAAAACGACACTAATTGCTCCGGCCAGCCGTTGACAAGTCCGCTGTGCTGTTTGTGTTTGTCATTTAAATGGAATACAAGTCACATCTTGTTGTTTTTCATATATTGCACATGTTAGCCCTATCAGGATATTGCACCATTTTTCATAAACCTTCAATTAACAGATGAGTGAGAAGTTCTGAGTGGTGCACAGGGTCCTGATTAATATTTTCCAATTAAAGACCTACCACGACACCATTTATCATGCGTTATTCCATGTGGACTCAATAAGTCACATTATGATTACCATACTGAGGCGGTCAGAATCTCAAATATAGTGCTGAGGACTTTTCAGCCAGGGGTTGTCATTATCAATCTGCCAATGAAAGGTATTTTCATAGCCTAATTTAATCACTGCGCAGCAACGTCATAATAGCAGTGAAATACCACAAGTGTTTTCCTTTTCCTTGTCATTCACCACATGTCCACCACAAAAGCCGTCACACACCTAAACGATTAAAGACGGGTCACATATTCAAGCCTAAAAATGTATCCCATCATTCTCAGGGGCTGGATGGCTTTGGCTTCATTTAGCCAACATAATTATATCTGGCCGAGTGGGATAATAAAATCCAGTCAGCTGATCCACTTTAACAGCATCTAAGGAGACACTTCATGGAGTTTGGAGACTGTACAAGTTTAACTATAATCATAAAGGACGCCTTGAAAATAAATTCTGCAGAAGAAAACAGCATCGCTGTTGTTGCTTTACAAAAGGAGAAGAGAACAACTAAGATAATTAAACTCACTGGAAATGATACACATGCATTCATTTGTTGAGATCAGTATCTGTTGTAATTTCTTAGTTTTCAAATAGTAATTGGTGAAAAGATTCACCTTTACAAGCTCGTAGTGCTGAATCCCATTGATTCCCACATCTGGGTCCAAAGCAGAGGGCACAGGATAACGGGAGTTAACGGCTGTGTTCTCTGGGATGGAAATGTTGATGACCGTGGACTGGAAGAGTGGGGCATTATCATTGATGTCCTCTATCTGAAAGCGGATCTTGACGAGGCGGAAAATCTCATCGGGCAGCACAGCCACCTCGATTTCATAGAAGCAGCGCTTTTCAGTGAAGACGCCAGAGCAGAGCTTCTCACGGTCGATGCGGTTGGAGGTGGTGAAGATGTCCCCCGTGCTGGCCTCCACTCTCACTAAAGGTACGTCCCCAGTCTTGTAAACCGGCTTGAACTGCAAGGGTGAGGAGAGCTTGACATCTGGGTCGAGGGCCAGGTCCAGGTCTTTGCGAAGGTTCCCGATCCGCACGTTCTCCGGCAACTCCTCTCGAACTGTATATTCCCTCTCCTGTGCCCAGGACTGCAAGGCCAGGCAGGTGAGCAAACCCACCAGCAGATACACCTCACACGGTAAGTCCATTTCAGAAGGGGAGAGGACCTACCTGAAAGGTTCTGGCACAAAAACAGGAAAGAAATTAAACTGATGCATCAAAGATTCACAAATAAACATTAAACATTCAAGGAAAGAAATGCACTACACTTTCTTAACCTATTATTAAAATGACAATAATACTAATTATCAGTATCCTCACTATGACACAGTATTTTTTTGTAAATGTATCTGGTGCAATTTGCAGAATTTCAACTGTGTCCATGTATAGCTTCACACTTATAATTATATATTATAATTTGGTCATCATCCCAGCCAGCTGGAGTTACGCAACACACCACAACCACACAGTCTACCTTCTCTTGGAAATCTAAATGTCACACATACTGTATGAAAAGTTAACTTGTCCAGTGTCATTTATTCATTATTTCATTACGTTTATGGTGAGATATCTGTTGACAACCGTTCTGTATTAAGTGAGCTATTTGGCAGCAATATGACAGGAAGGTTCAGTCCTACACGCATACTCAAATCAACGAATGATAATCTCAATACTATCATATAATGTCTTTGAATATGTGGTAAATGACTATGTTCATTCCTGTATCTTTCTCATTATGCTTGATTATTTCTGTCTGTACGAACATTATCTTTCAGTACAGATGGATTTTGAATTTGCTGTATGGTTATAAAAGTATAGTCTATTGGGTACAATTGCTACATTTTACATTACATCACTTTAAAAAAATACAGCAACTGTGTCTTTCTCAGCATGCGCTATGTTTCAATAAAATCTGCAGTGCGCGTTTGTTAAAACAGCCGGTGACTTCACAATGAACTTGGGTATCGAAATAAATATTTTTTTCAATTTCTAAATATCTTAGACATCTGTGCATACATTTCTTGATCAAATTAATTTAACGGTATGCAATGATGTGCAGAGACAAAGAGGATTATTTTGCACTCTATGTAGGTTACCATCCATTAAAATTTTACCAATGGAGTCATGAAATCGCAATACACACGAAAGTAAACACCCTCTTCCTCCATCTTAAATAATAGTCTGCTTGTTTTTTGTATTTAGCAATGTCAGATGAAAGCAGGCGAAAAGACCATAATGGAAAATAACTCACAGTTCAGACATAGGACAACCATTTCATCCAATCAGTAGCATGATGGATTGTGGACAAAGAGCCTGTGGGTTTTAGCACCATCCAACATGATTTGTAAAACAGTGCTTTGGTCCCCAATGCCAATTTGTTTGATAACAACACAAATCCAATTCAAGCAGAATATAAATAAAAATGGCTGAAGGGCTGAACTCCCCAGTAAGCAGCAAAAGCTCAAGTAGGTCACTGTAAAACTGGCAGGTTAGATGCCTTGCTGTTTCCAGAGCCCTACATCGTTATTGTTTTACAAAAAGCTTAAGGCTGCATCAATCTTCAGATTAAAGTCTATACATGAGTTATTGTTATTTCAATTAATTCAATAGAGTCAAAACGTATTGGAAGGAAACGGAAACTCTAAAAAACAAAACTGTATGGATTACTACGAAATGATTATCTACATCCTTGTTGATCTGACTATAAGGTCAGACACTACACATATGACTGTACTTCTTAGGGGTATAAATCATAAACTTTGTCACAATATGATTCAGTCTTTCAAGGCAGCAATTTGATGTCTAGTGATATCTGAAATGTTACTGCGATACTGTAACAATTCAGTACTACGTTATCAGTATTTTCAATAAAGTGAAACATAAGCTGATTTTAGCTGAATTTATTTGAATTAAAAAAAAACTCCACAATGAATGTTTTCATTTTAACAACACAGTATGCTGAAAAAACTCTACGTCTCAAAAACACTAAACCTGCACAAGAAGCAATGTCTTGCATTTGTACTTTAATTAATTAACAAAAAACTAATTTCTAGATATGTGTAGCTTACTCTCTGAAAAGATAGTAACACAGGTGTACTACACTACATAAAATGTACCATAATATATTGGTTTCTACTCTCAAAGGTGAGTCTCTAGATTGCTCTGTGTGAAAGATTTTTTTTTACAGATTTTTTTTCAGCAATGTTTCAACATGTCGTCATGATTTAATGATATAAATCAACATTTGTTAACTGGGTCGATTAAATCATATCATGGTGGTAACAATAGAGGAACTTTTACACCCCTAGTACTTACAGTCATGCTCCAATGATTGAAAATGTTTAAAAAGGCAATGGCTGTTGTCGAAAGCATCCAAAATACTAAATGGGACTGGGATATAGTAATCATTTCATGAGAGTTACAGTATTGTTATCTTTGTTCATCATGCTGCATAAAAACAAAGCTCCTTAGATGTAAGTACTGCCGTTCCGGAGACTCATTCTCCCAGCACAGCAAAAGTGCAGCAAACAAGAATGCAGCTGTGCCTATGGCAGCATACTGTGCTATATCACTCACAATTTTATTAGAAAGTCTCAACACAGACAATCCACCTCATTAATGAACCACAAGAGTTTGCAGCTGCTGGAACCCTGACCACGGGGCTGTTGGCCTCAGGACTCTTTGGGCAGTAGCCAAACAGTAAACAAGTGGTGGTCAGCAGACTATGTAACATTCCTCCCCAAAATCCAGCTCACAGAATTCAACTGCCCATCTAGACACTGCCCTCTGAACCGCCCTCGGTAAGGCCGCGTTTATCGCCACGTACATGAAAATAAGCCGCATTCCACACTACTGAGATCTTCTCATAATTCAATGGCATCCATTATTTTGTAATCATAGTTCATCCTGATTATTTTTGCATGAGAGATGTGAATTTTCCAGAAGTAGGTCATGCACTTTTGAGTCCTCCTCATGTAATGTATACCTTTGTGTACTCCCTTGTTTAATTTTTTTGCAGTTTTATGGGAAGAAACATCCACGACAGCCGCTCTTCTGGGAATACATTATGAGTCTGCATTTACACTACGTTTTTTTCTTTCCTTTTTTATTTTGCTATGATTTTTACTACCATGAGAGAGAAGAACAAGTTATTAGCAAATACTTTTAAAAGATGATACATACTGCTTCTGACATAAGAGTGGTCAAAGTATGAATACCATGTGTTTGAGTGCATGTTCTTTTTACTCTTGGAAGAACTCATTGGAGACTCATTATAGGCCTGTTGGAAGGGAGGACTGTGAATAAAGTTATGTACATGACATTGATTTATGTGTAAGCTACCCTTGACAGTGGGTACACAGTCTGTCATGATGTCCTTTGAAAAGATTTGAGCTTATGATGTGATGCATGTTTATTTTCGGAGTATAGTTATACAAAGCAACCCCAAATATAAAAAGCCAGTTTGAGATCTTTTAGGACAACAGTCCAACAGTCATTTCAGCTATAAAGTTCTAACCGTTAGGGCTGAACAAGGCATTCAACATGAATTACTGGTTGGAGGAGGATCGGCAAAATAACTTTCATCCATTTTGAAAATCCATGGATGTACACCTGGCTTAAGATTACATCACATTGTTTTATGCTTCCACCTGCAATTGACAGATATTTTTAAATCCCTCTTTTGCTCTTTTGGAAGAACACAATTCAATCTAACCAGTGGATTACTTTTGCTGTCTCGGTTACTACAGGCTAACCCCGAGACAGCCTCTCTCACCAAATTCAACATTTGTTTTGACATCTCAAATTCACCCACCCTGAAATAGTAACTAAGACCACAATCACTGAGCAAACTTTGAGTACTTTAGGTGCCATGAAATGTCATGTTATTCTCAATTGTTAATTTAAATAGTAAAAATATATGCTAAAGTGTTCCCATTATTGCATTTTTTGGGAGAGGGGGATTTTGGGTAATTATCTTGCAGTTATTTAAAATTATTTTGACTTGGTAAAGACAATTTTATCAAATTATATTAAGAATTGAAATAAGTAGGTAAGCTAATGTAATATATTGCTATTAAGAAGTTTATGTGGTATAACAAAGGGAACTATTTCCTTCTCCTCAAAGGCCACATAATATTTACAATATATATCTCCCTCAGTCTCCTCCCTTCCCTTTTGCCATCACATTGAAGAACATTTAGTTATTCTGCATTGACAAGAACTAACAAAAGCCTTCCAACGATGCCTGGCCAGATAGGGATGCAGTGTAATCTATTATGAGTGACCCACAGACTGACAAGGCAATTAACCAAGAAAGAACATTTAACTTTAACGCAAACGTGAATCGCAAGGTTCTCGCAAGTGACAGGGTGTCTGATGTGGGGTTCTCTTAGGACGTGTGACAATGAAAGGAGTCTCTGGGATCCTTGGCATTCTGACATAGAGGCCAAAGGAAGTGATCCATTATTTCCTCCCCAGTATCTGCAACCTTTCTGGTTCTTTATCACACTGCCAGAGGAGAATAATGGTTAATTCTTCTCAATGCTCTAATATTGAATTTAATATTGAATGGCTTCTATAGGCAATGACGCCACCGCAAATCACCTCATGGGTGAAGAAAGGGATATAAGACAGTGTTACCTAGCAATAATGCCATTATCTTTCTATCCCGACATCACATGCCCAGAATATTTACTATTGAGTCTTATAATTTAAAATTGATCCCATCTGACGCACAAACAAATTTCATTCATTCACAAGTTTTCCATGCAAGCTTGTCCTATGCAGGGTCGTGGGGATTCACAGCCCATCCCAGAATGGACGCATAGCACGGAATAACCCATGACAGGGTGCCAAACCATCACAGGCCAAATGATGTATTATATAAATCATACGCGATTTGGGGCATCATTAACAAGAAGTTACTTCAACCATATTGAATAAACAACCACTGAACATAAAACATGACTTGGGAGAATATACCATGCTTCATAACTAAAATGTGGGGGGGGGGATCTATATATGGAGATAGTCGTCATTTATCTAAATAAAGCCCAATTTATTAAAAATTCTTGGAATAATTGTCAACTGTAATTTCTCTTTCATAAAATAACAGTTAATGAAATTTAATTGATAATTTGATATGTATTAGTTTTTGCAATTTACAGTCAAATAGAAAGCCCTGTTTATGTAGAAGATTTTTTTTTCTACTTATACAGACAGAGTATAACCTTACGGTATAGACTGAGTGCTAATTTCATGGTAATATTTTCATTATCTAAACCACCTGTAGAGGGCAGTAAAGGGCAACAACAACAGGTAACCCAAAGTGATTTGTGGGATTTGTCCTTAAGAAAAATGCCCAAATTTGTTGGCCCTTGTTAGTATCATAAAACATCTCAAAATAGCAGAAAGGAAAATACTGCTGAACATAAATGTCAATGGTTAATTCTAATATTCTAAACTAGCAATATTATTTAAAAAAAATGTATATGTACTCAAAATGCTTCACGGCCAAACTATGTAATATTTACATTTTAGAACACAATTACATGACTAAAAACGGACACAGGAGATGCCACAAAATTCACACGTCATATATATGAACACACCAAAATATGGATCTACCTTTTTCTTTCCTTATAAGAGTACAGGATACCGTGCATAAAACTATGCATACAAGTGGTATGTGTGATTTTGAGAATTTAAAAGCTCTAATTATGTTATATAAATAGCAAGAAGGTCTCAGAAAAAGAAGAAGAAGAAGATTAACAGGAATAAAAAAGGAGTACTATTTGTTCAAAAAAAGATTATGAATCGCTCAAATAAACTGTCTTTCCCACGACGGGAGAAGACGGATAAACAATTTTAATGTCACCCAAACTGGTAAACTTCCTCGTGAATTTAACCCATTCTATGTATATTTGCATTTCATTTACATATTCAGACATATGTAAAACTACATTTTGTTGCATACGTTGCAACACACATCACTTGTAACCTGCTATTAAGTCAGCATGACATATTATGAATAACACAACCATTTTCTCTTGCTGGTGAACTTGTATAAAATCACTTCTTATGTTGAAGAAAACGATAGTACATAACTATAATATGCAAGAATCAGCAGTAAAGTCATATATAAATATATCTAAGTAGGAAGTTCCAAGCATCAGTGAAAATTTCTGTCCACACCTACACCTGTACTGAGGAAAATACGAGCCCATTCAACTGGATTTAACTGCAGTAACAAGTTTATATATGTCAAAATCTTCTCTGCTAAAATTCTAAAGTTTAGCAAACATTGCTGTAACTATTTATTTCAGAATTCCATACCTAATATTTCAACTGAGATTTAGAATATTAGATAAAATATTCATATATTTGTTTGTTTGTTCAAATGCCTTTTAACTTCATAACATTTTCAGTAATTCGCCATTATAAAATGTTGCATCTACAACCCAAGAGGCAACACCGCCTGAAGCCTTTCATGTGGCGCGGTTAAGCGAGGACATCTGAATTTCCTGAAATTCAACCAATACTGTACACTTTTTAAAACCGCGCATTGCACATTATTAGAAACAATCCAGATCTCGTGTAGAAATGTTTATGCACTACAATTGTGTGTTCAAACACCAGAAATTACTTTACAGATCTTTCTGCGTTACTGACACATTCAGTAAGATAACATCCCGTGCGCAGTATAATTAATATACTTAACTTCGACATAATGTACTTATTATGACAGTGTCTGTTTGGCTTGAAATCGCAGTGATGCTGTCGGCATTGATTATAACTACTTAACTGGCATTTAGCCTCCCTGTAAACGGCAACTTTTCCCCTTTTTTTCAGGAAATACCCAGATCATTGTTCTGAGAACAAAATTAACAAAATCACAATCGGAAAATACAGATGCCATATATCGAGAACATACTACCTATTTAATGATGCGGTCTTGTTATCCAAACATTGCGCCTGTGTGCGTATATGTGTGTATAATACGAATGCATGTGTGCACACATATATGTCTGAATTTAGCTGTGGATCCAATACAGCTGCAACATTTTCTACTGCTCAGCGTGCATTTTGACCGCACTAATGCGAACCACCAAGCTGCATCCTATTGCGCGATCATGGATTAATTTCAGCTTTTACCTGTTCAGATAAGGTAATGATTGTAAATGAAACAGAGATAGTGTTACTAACAATTACATGAAATAATAATCAAATAAACATAACTGGACTGCACATATATCCATATGTTTTACAAGACTGCTGTTAGATAACGTATTGCATTCGTGAACACTGTAGTCACTTGTACTCTATCTAGCAAATGCATTTAATGTGTAAGAGCAGCAAACTATTTGTTGAATCCGTGTCAATCACAACTCATCTCGTTAGAACTTATTAATCGTAAATGATGCCAGGAAAGTTCTCGCATAAGGCGAGGTTACTTGGAAAGCCGATTGAATATACCGAGGACTGCTTTGAATTAGAAGCCACCACTACTGCACAAAGCTTTGTATTCCTAAATTACAGTTCTGAATGCACTATAATGGTAGATATGGTTTACAAGTTTGATTATTAAAAATATTAATCTTACCTTACACTCCTTGAAGCAGAATATTAGCCAAATTATTTGCAATCCCCTACACGTAGCAACATCAGTGCTTTTAAAGATGATGGTCCTCGAACAGGACTGAAGTGAAGGGGGAGAGGGGGAGAAAAAAAAATTCCTCTTCGGTAACAGAACTAAAATATTACATCAAATTAGATCCAACCATCGGAGATGGTCCGTCTTTTACGCCGTATATGGTCCAAAAACGATAGCAAAACGTTTATGAGAAATGGTTCATAGTATTTAACAAAGATAATTCCTCTTCGGATGTCTTGGAAAAACTGCAGTGCAATTCCAAGAACCGGTGGTCCAAGTCTTTTTTCTTTTTTATTATTTCAAATAATAATACAGTGGATTTCGGTGTGCATTCATGTTATTTAAAACTCAGAAATCGGCAATACGGGCGGCATTTAACGTGATCTTCAGACGTAACAAATCGTTTAACAAGTGCACATTTGTATCAGACACACGTTTCATTAAATTAACATTTTTAGGTTGCCGCAGATGACTCCGTACTTCTTTAATTGGTTTTATATGATGTGCCTGTGTTGGTTCACAAAGCACGGGAACAGTCTCTGAAAAGCTGGGTCCCGGCCGCCGGTCAGCGCGTTACCTTCGCCGGCGTAGCGGGAAGCTGCGCAGCATCACTCTCAAAAGTTGTGGAATTAGACGCTATGCACGCACGGTGCGCAAAGCTCCGGCTTCCTTCAGATGTGCTCGATGAACCCAGCCCCTTAGTACTGCCCACCACTCCACCTCCGATTGACATCATTGTGGAAGGAGGAGCCTAGGGCAGAATACAAATGATGGGTTTTTCCTTAAAGTCGCACTAGCGCGCCGGAGACGCCGAGGCGGCGGGTTTGTCGGGGCGGCACGCAAGGTGGAGCTGCACCGTCTCCCGCATCTGCCTGCGAAGACGAGGGGGCAGTGTTCGCTTTGCTAAGAAATGGTGATTTATTTATTTTATTCTATCTATTAATTTCAAAGCATGATGGTTGTTTCATCCATGGAATTGCAAAGAAATACAAGTCGGATCTTAGATTTATAAATTATAAATGCTGATAAAATTGGGTTGTTGTTCTGTCCCGTTGATTAATGGGAGACGTTTACTAAATAAGAAACATGGCGTGAGATAAAAAATCTCCCAGCGCAGAGAAGATGCGCTTTTTTTGTTTGTTTTTTTTTTGTATTTTTTTTTTTTTTTTGTAAAGCTGAAGCTGACATTAAAAGGTGTTCAAACTGTTCATATCTAATGGAGTTAATTGAGGCTGACGTGTTGTATCTGTAACACCGTACTTGCGGATCAATAGTAACTTAGAATTGTCTTCTCAACACATTTAGCGTATCAATCACTGTTGCCTTTTATATCCTTAAACAAGACTTGGGTTGTTAACAGAAGACCTTGTGGCACTTCACTTGCAATAATTGTTAATAAGCATGTCCCAGAGGCGTCCAAGATTAGAGAGCCATTAGGACAGCAGTTGTAGCCATGTTGAATCAGACTAATTAATGCAGAAATGAAGTCCATCCCCTTTGAAGGTCGTAATATCTTGGTAAGCCAACATATATATATATATATATATATATACACACACACACACATTTATATATACAGTAAACTCCAGAGATATCGCTGGTATTCCACACTTGCGACTCACTAGGGAATTACAGCTTCATCAGTAAGGCGAGAACTTCATAAACTCTAATGCCAAGTTATGTTCTCCCTTGCGGATGGGGTGTTCAACGTTTCGCCTTTGTCACTCACGGGGTCTTTTCCCTTCAGAGATGGCACTGCAAATCCACAAACACATACTGTGAAACCGGAGGCTATTCAAGTGCACACGGTCAAGCTACATGCCAGTGATTTTATCGTCTTACTTCTTATCAAAACACACACAACAGCTAATACCAGCGGAACACTTTTTACTTTATTTGGAGTTTAGTTTCTTGCTCTCTGTCTGCACACATAAATTATAGCGTATATCTGAATATTATTTTGCTTTTTTCCCATAATGTAACAAAAATCGAACACCATCCAACTAAAATCTAAAAAAATAGAAACAAATGGAGTTACCCTTAGGGACTTCTTTAAAAGTTAATAAAACTAAAACTCAAGAGAATGTCTCCTAATGGTCAGTGCATTGATGTAATCTACAATGTTAGCATAAAATATACCTTAGAGGGCACATGTAATAATAACTTCAAAGTTATTACCTGCCCCTGAGGTGCATAATAAAATTTAAATGTTTGACTTACAGGCAGATCAGCTTTTATGTATCATACTCAACTGAACATAAAATATATTATTTCCTAATCATAGTAAAATGTAAAATCCATGTAGGTGTAAAAAAAAGAACTCCAATTAGTGCCATCTGACTAGTTTTGTGTTGTATCATGTTGTTAGTACAGTATTGGCAGTGTCATAAATAAAAAAAAATAGCAGATAGATAGATAGATAGATAGATACTGTAGATAGATAGATAGATAGATAGATAGATAGATAGATACTGTAGATAGATAGATAGCATCCCCTCTAGAACTGACCATAATTTATGTAAAATCATCAGAATCATCAGAGTACATGTGCACAAATATCTGTTGCTTAAGCATTACTTCAAGGCTAAGAAATGAAATCTTTAGAGCGACAGACAAAAGACAAAATTTCACATTAGTGATTCATGACACAAGTGAAAATGAACTTTGTAAGATACCATTTGTGAATATCTGAAAAGGTTGGCATCTATGTTTTTATGAGTGAGCCTGTTTTGCTTCCTGTACACTGGGTACTTTATGAATTTTCATGTCAAAGGAAACTTTAGGGATGGCTATTAATTATTTTTACTTTTTAATCTCTGAATAGTTTTTACAGATAAGTACAATGCGTGTTTTTGTTTGGATGGCCATGAATCTGACTACTTTATATTGGCATTCATAATATACATGGCAAATAATAAACAAGCATGTATATATTGAAGTTTTTATATATTAAAATAAAAGTTTTATTAAATGACCAATACTAATGAAGATTTTGCTAATTAGTCTTCATTTGACTATTTTAAAATATTTTACACCATTATAGAAGTTTGGTTCAAGACAGTGAAAAAAAACAATTTCTTTTAAACTGTGGTTCATCCATATTCTTATATCACCATTACTTGATGTATATGTTGTTGGCACAATTAATTGATTTCTTTCCCTTTTGGAATCAGCAGCATGCAAACACAGGTGTCACAATATTAAGTGGTTGAATCAAAGCCTTTTACATCAACAGTTTAACCACTTGCCAACCTACAGTGTAAACCTCAATGACGGTTCAGCATAAGGACAGGTGTAACACTGGGACAGGGGATTTGTTTCTGCAGATGAAATTGGAATGGGGTTTTCCTCTGAACTCCGTCTATTCTGCATGCCGCATGCTCCTTGCTAGATCTCTGACTTATTACTTACATCCAGAACAGAATCCGTCTGAAGGGAAAAAGTACTAATGTATGTTATCAGTCTGGAACAGTGGTACAATGTAGAGAGTTAGAAAGGGAAGGGCCTGGTGTGCCTCAGTGTATTAACATTTATGGTCCTTTTCTCTCTAAAAATGTATTTTACTACTAGCTGAAATTAACCTTTAACAGTGTTCAAAATTGCCTTTAGAACAAAACAGGTATGGATAATGAACACTGAAGTGCAAAGCTGTTAAACAAAAACAGGAAAAATAAAATATACAATGTGGTTAAAATGTGACTGTGAATGATTCTGAAACAGGAAGGCAATCATAAACAACTCAACAGATGCTTTTGAATATTAATAGTATATCATATTATGATTTAATAATGTACTCTGGTGAGTAATATGACGTTGGATTTTCTGCATAATTCCATGGGAGTTTTAAATGTATACAGATTTTTACAATTTTAATTTATTTCACCTATAAACATTCAACGATGATTTATTCTCAGGGACTCAAATAGTGGATTCGTAGATGTATAAAGATATTGCTTTTTATGTGCATGTCTGTTTCTGATTACCTTTTGGCTTTTACGTTAAATTTAATTAATTTGCCATTTTAATAGCATTGTGCGTCATATTGACAGACAGGGGCGCCGTAAAGGCTGGAAATTTAGGACAAAATATTTGGAGCATAATTAGATTGGTCTGGGATGGTGCACAAAATGTCTCACAACACCCCCGTTGACAGTCATTTCTTTAACAAACCATACACATGTATACATTTTCTGATGAGAGACCTGTCAATGTTCTTTGACAGCATTGTGAATGTTCTTTCAGTAATGCACAAACAAGACTGATTGATATTGTAAACACTGATTAATACTGTATGGATTTACTATATATAGTTGTCGTCAGATTAGTATAAATGGGATAGCTTATAGCGTTCTTATTAATTCTCCGTTTGAATTGAAATATTCAAGAAATAAGAAAATACTATCTGGAACACCTAACTGATGTAAAATATCTCAAATAACTATTGTTTATAAGTAACTGATCTGTCAAATTATCAAGAATAATGAAAATGGTTCAGTTTCAGTTTATCTATCTTTCATGAGTTAACATCATCTCCAATAATGGCAGGATGGTACAAAAATTGAAATTTTGTTGATGTGATGGTAGCAACTCAAAACAAGTGTTAAAACAGATGTTAAAAAGAATCTTGCCATAAGTTAACTGGCATATTCACCTATTGGAAAATTGTATCCATTCTAAGATATATCCTGTTTTTCTGCAGGATCCTTGTAATATACATCATGGTTAAGCAACTTTATTAAGACATCATAATGGTTCCTCAACACAAAAGTTTCCACAACTAAAAAACAGTTTGCTCTTTAGTACGTATGAAACCCGACTTTCTTTTATTAGGGAAATTGTAAGCTGTGATCTATCTCCCAAAGACAAGGGTCATAGAAACTAGATACCTGATGTTTGACTAAACATGTATATTAAGTCACTCCTTGCTAAACACTCAGAAATACTTTCTCTTATAATAATTACTTTTTCTTCAGCTAATAATGTAGCTATCTTTGTCCATCTTTGCAGTGTGTTCAACATATACTGAAATTTCTGTTCTCTTTTTAGAAAATGAATATACAGGTCTTGCTTTGCTATTTATTGTTCCTCAACACTGTGTATGGTTTCAACCACTAATTATGTAATCCTGTGTAAACAGAAAGAACATTAAATAGCCTTTGTTCTATTGCCAGAAAGACTCTAGAACAGTAAACAAGCTGAGAGAGAGAGAGAGAAAAGAAACATGACCATAAGTCTGTATTTGAGAATTCCTTTAGTCGAAGAGGAAACAGAACCATGTGATATAGGGATTAGACTGGGAATCTTAGTTTATTATGAGGTGGAACTGGAATCACAAAAAAGAAAAGACAAAAAAAAGTGAAAGGAATTTGTATACCAGAATCTAAAATCTAGTCCAGATTACTGCCTAAAACAAAACACCTATTTATTATATAATATTATAACTTGTGAAAAGGTGGAAAGGTGGAACTAATTAATGTAAAGGTTCTGGTCATCTGATTCATCCTCATAAGGTGAATATGTCCCACACCCATTCCTACACCAAACATAAGCCACCGCCAAGCTTCTGGGAGCATGTAACTGGAACTAATCTAAAGAAATCAGCAGAAACACACACTGGGGCATTTCCCTAAACCCCTGTATGTACCAATCCAGATCCAGGAAAATTCTCTGATTGATTATAAGCAGTCAATGGAAGTCTTCAATCTCAATTAGCTTTTAACCCAAAGGAACAGTGAAATAAATCATTACTGTGCTGGAAGTCATGATAGCAGCCATTTATATTATTCATGCCAGATTGTAACTACATTCTTTTTAAATCTAGACGAGGGATAGTGATGAATATTATATTTACGAACCATTATCTCCTTATTTATCCACATGGATTTAATGATCCTCTGTTAGATTCTTGCAATATGCCCAATCCATAGCAGCACCTACATACTGTGTTTTATTTAACTGAAGTTTACTATCTCTGGTGAATTTTGTTCTCTTTTTTAATTAGCAAATAAAGAACTGCTCAATGAATCAATAACAATGTCCCATCCATCTTTTTTTCTGGTATCTAGTGATTGTGTTTAGATATTAAGACATGGATATAACATCACCTGCTACATGGAACAGAGAGCCACGGGAATGGTCTTGACTTTGTAGAGTAGACACACTCAAGCTTCATGAGTCATTCTCAGTGCAGACATGGATTTTCTTTTTCTAGTGAAGTGTCCTTGGGTCTCTCCAAAACCCCCCCATCTTCTTTCGAAGTGCATTGTCTTAGGATTCCAGGATATTTTGAAGGTACACCACAGATGGAGTTGAAATCAAAGTAAATGTTTGGTTAGATCCATGGGATTAGCACCCTTGGTAGGACTGAAGCTACGTATCTGGTGGTACAGCTTGAGGATGGGGAGGTGGGAGTCAAAGGGACATTCTCTGCACAAGCTTTCTTGCCCTGTATTTATTGCAGTCGCTGTCATTGCTTCTCTGTAGTAGATATGGCAGGAGCCAAACTAGTCAGGGTGGCGATTTTCTGCTTCTTCCTTCTCTTCTCGCTTCCCATTCCATACCTTAGCTTGAACACATCATATGGTTGTAGACAATCTTCTCCGCAAGGTCTTGAACACTTTAAGCCTCAGGTCCCCACCCTTGGGGATTGTCTTCCAGCAATACTCCCATAATGATAAGGATGGTGGAGCTTTCATCCTCGTCAGCTCTTGTTGTCTTTGCGTAGCACACATTGGCTGCTGAAGCGGCGAGATGAAGTCATGGATAGAGTCTGCCCAGTGCAGGATTCACAGCAACAAAGCTTCAGTTGGAGAAATCAGTTGGAGAAAAAGAACATCCAGACCTCTAGTACCTCAGTATTCCAACTGTCACCTTCTAGTTATGCTTTCACACAAAACTTGATTGAGGTCTATCAGCCAGTTGATTCTTTATACTAGGATTTTGATAGTGTGCCTCTTTTTTTCCGAGTCATCATCCCAACACAAGTGCAGATGAATAACAATATCCTCTGAGCTTCAGATTATATCTGGGGTTTCTTACATGACATCCATAGTAGTATGTTCCTCCTTCTTCACAGAATTGTTTCATTATTATTTTTGCTTCCCTTGAAAAAAGGAGAAAAGTTTACTGACACACAATATAAAGCAAAGTTATAATGAATCTTGAGTACCATTTTATTATTACTATTTAGAATGTATGTCCATCCATTTAACTAAGTGGTCAGGACAGAGATTTAAGTTGCTTGCTAATGTGCAAAAATGAGACCAGCTGAAATTAATTCACGAGGAGTTTAGGCTTTAGGAAGTCCCACCTTGTGTATAATTTGTCTATTAGTATAATTAAAAGCAAAGAATTCATTTTATTTACTTTGAAACTTGGTAATGCTTATAGCTTGATGTAATATACACTGGAAAAAGTTCTCAGACCCAATCTCTTTTGATACATTTTATGCAATGATCTTTTCCCCCGTTAATTCACAAAATATTATCAACACAAATGCCAAATGCATCTTATCAATGCAAAATAAATGTTCCATCTACCCATCTATCCATCCATATATTCATCCATTTTCTGTACCCGCTTGTCCTGTTCAGGTTGCGGGGTCCGGAGCCTATCCTGGAAGCTATAGACTTTTTCAAGGCAGGGAATAATCCAGGGTAGGGAGCGAATGCATTGCAGAGCATATTGCAATGTTTTTTTCCCCCTGGAGGGGACACACACATACACACACATATATAGGAGAGTAATAGTGTCATAGTGTACATGGCCACCTGACCTAAACACAATGGAAATGGTTTTAGAGGAGTTTGTCCAGAAAAAAGTTGCCAATGAGAGCTCAGCATACATGAGGGACCTCACTCAGGACAGCTGGAGAAGCTTCTCAGGAGGCCACCTCATGAAACTGGTGTAGAAGAGACTGTAGGGTCAGCCAGTCCCTGGAGCAGTTGGGGTTAAGGGCCTTGCTCAAGGGTCCAGTGGTGGGATCAGTCTGCTGA